>JAQSEB010000072.1:847500-1526139 GCA_030063045.1 Pratylenchus scribneri
TGGGCTGCGATCCCAAACAACCCGACTCCAAGGCATACGAAAATGTGCTAGCCAGCAGATCCATTGTACAGGTCTTGCACCTTCTTTGGAGCCCCAGTCAAGGGGAACTTGAACGGATCGGCCAACACAAGCTCGCAACCTATACGCTACACCTCGTTGCGCCAGTGGCACAACGATTTAGCGCTGGACTCATCCCAGTTCACTCGCCGTTACTACGGGAATCCTTGTTAGTTTCTTTTCCTCCGCTTACTGATATGCTTAAGTTCAGCGGGTATTCACGTCTGAGTTCAGGTCGAAAATTCGATGTAGTGAGTGAAAAAACACACAAACACTAAAAAGTTACACACGAACACCCACACATGGTTTGGCCAGATGCGATTCGAGAGGTGTCTGCCTCGATGAGCATTAGACTTTTGTCTAGTATTCACAAATACTAAGCCAAATGCCCTATCCCGCATCACACCAATTGTTAAGCAACTTTTCATGAATTATAGCAACACTTTTATACTGACAAGTGATGCTATCAATTTTATTCGCATTTTTATTGCGTTTTAGGGTTTACGACCCTGAACCAGGCGTACCAAGGGATAAGACTCCCATGGTGCAATGTGCATTCGAAGCTTTTGTGTTCAAGGTTTCTGCAGTTCACACTATTTATCGCAGTTAGCTGCGTTCTTCATCGAACCACGAGCCGAGTGATCCACCGATAAGACTAGAATTTTTCACTTGTCATTAAAAAATAATGGAAAAAGGGGGTGCTGGCGTCCCACACACAATAAATGGGCTCATCAAGTCTTAAGCCATGCATACACACACCGTATACAGGCCCAACCGCATTGCCTCATCACAGCCACGGACGAAGACGACTGCTCAGCAACACATAGACACCAGCAGTAGCCGTTTTCTTGACCACTCCATCGCAAAAGCCATCAAAACAGCGATGGAACCACACAGCTCACTTGTGCGGTTAAGCGGAAAGTCGCCGTATGTGCTGGCACTCAACTGAGCACACACAACTCGCACTCTTCTAACTCATCGCACACATCTGATGAGGAGTGCTCCATAACAAAAAAACAAGTTTGACCATACATTTTGGTACGAATGTAATGATCCAGCAGCAGGTTCACCTACAGCTACCTTGTTACGACTTTTGCCCGGTTCAAGCCACTGCGATTAAATTGGTTCCCACCAATAAGCAGGCCCGAAAGACTGCAAATCAGCGGTCCCCAAGTTTCTCGAAATGGCTCAGTCCCGGGCAGCGACGGGCGGTGTGTACAAAGGGCAGGGACGTAATCAACGCGAGTTGATGACTCGCACTTACTTGGAATTCCTCGTTCACGGAAAATAATTGCAATTTCCGATCCCAATCACGGCAAATTTTCAATGGTTTACCAACTCCTTTCGGAGGAGGACAAGCACGCTGATTTTGCCAGTGTAGCGCGCGTGCAGCCCCGGACATCTAAGGGCATCACAGACCTGTTATTGCTCAATTTCGTGCGGCTGAACACCGAAAATCCCTCTAAGAAGTCATGCACACAGAGACAATGCGCCGACAATTTAGTAGGCCAGAGTCTCGCTCGTTATCGGAATAAACCAGACAAATCGCTCCACGAACTAAGAACGGCCATGCACCACCATCCACCGAATCATGAAAAAGCTATCAATCTGTCAATCCTTACGGTGTCCGGGCCGGGTGAGTTTTCCCGTGTTGAGTCAAATTAAGCCGCAGGCTCCACTCCTGGTGGTGCCCTTCCGTCAATTCCTTTAAGTTTCAGCTTTGCAACCATACTTCCCCCGGAACCGGAAGACTTTCGTTTCCGGGAAGCTCCCCACCAGGGCAAGAATTCCGCCGGCAGATCGCTAGTTGGCATCGTTTACGGTCAGAACTAGGGCGGTATCTGATCGCCTTCGAACCTCTGACTTTCGTTCTTGATTAATGAAGACATTCTTGGCAAATGCTTTCGCTGTAGTTCGTCTTGCTACGGTCCAAGAATTTCACCTCTCACGTAGCAATACGAATGCCCCCGTTTGTCTCTGTTAACCATTATCTCAGTCTATAAAACCAATAAAATAGAACCGAAATCCTCTTCTATTATTCCATGCACGAACATTCAAGCGAAACGCCTGTTTAGAGCACTCTGATTTGTTCAAAGTAAACTTGCAGCAACGGACACTGCACCCCGCGAGAGGCACTGAGCCGCAAAACTGCAGGAAAGCCGACAATAACCAGTACGCATCCGAAGATGGACCAGTCTGGTCAGCACAGATCCAACTACGAGCTTTTTAACCGCAGCAATAATTCTATGCATTTTGCGAGCTGGAATTACCGCGGCTGCTGGCACCAGGCTTGCCCTCGCATAGATACTCGTTAAAGGGTTTAAATTGTACCCATTCCGATGACCGGCCTCTTTTGAGAACGGTCTCGTTATTTCTCGTCACTACCTCCTCAAATTGTTCTGAGAGTGGGTAATTTGCGCGCCTGCTGCCATCCTTAGACGTAGTGGCCATTTCTCAGGCCCCTTCTCCGGAGTCGAACCCTGATCCTCCGTTACCCGTCACCACCATGGTAGTCAATGACAGTACCATCGAAAGTTGATAAGGCAGATACTTGAAAGACACGTCGCCGGTTCAAGACCATGCGATCAGCTTAGTTATTCTGAGTCAACATTGAGCGGCCGAAGCCGCATGGTTTTGTTCTAATAAATGCGCTCTTCCCTTTCAGGTTGGAGCTTTGGTGCATGTATTAGCTCTAGAATTACCACAGTTATCCAAGTAGGATGTCAAGATCAAGTAAATTATAGCTGTTGTAATGAGCCGTTCGCGGTTTCACGCTTCAGAGCGTTTATACTTATACATGCATGGCTTAATCTTTGAAATGAACACATCAGTTCAGGCAGGATCAACCAGATAACTGGTTCTCAACTGTCCCCATCTAACAACAGAGTGTACAGCCTTCCAAATAATTATTTAAAATTACAATTGGCCATTTATCGACATAAATTTTCACAGTCAGATCATAAACTGTGAGCTCGTGTCGAAGGCTTCATTTTTCCAAATTCCCAAGTGGTTTTGAGCCCGTAGCTATTCTTTCAATTCCACTTCTCATTCACATATAGCGCCCAAAGCGCTATTCATTCATAATTCTCACCACATAAAATATTTGAAAGCACATTCAGTGCTTATTTTCGAGATTCTCGAGATTTTGTGTCCTTGAAGCCAATTTGCGTTTAAATGCGTTTTAAGCCTTTCCTAAAACCCGCAAAGCAATTTAGCCCCATAGGCACCATCCAACTCATCAGCCATTTTGGCTGTTTTCTCTGCCTCAGCCAATAATGTCTGTTTCCTCTGATTTCCAGCAGAAAAGAGAGGCACTCACGAAGTGTCTCTCTTTCCATTTTGCTGGACATTTAAATAGATGCCTTCCCTAAAGCGCATTTATTTCAAGTAAAAGCCCTCTCGAAGGTGCATTTACTTCAAATAAATCCCTCTCGAAGGCGATTTATTTCAAATAGATGCCCTCCCGAAGGCGCATTTACTTCAAATAGATGCTATCCCTAAAACTCGCATCTCTTTCTGTCTTTTATTCCTTATTTTTTTTCATCTTTCCTCGCCACAAATAAGGGCGAATTACGGAAAAATATAGCCCATAAAATTTTGCCTATGCTGGTCAATTCATCGCCGACCCAACTTGCCGCCGTTTATAATAACTAATCAAGGACTGAACCAATTTTGATGTTTTTGTTATCAAATTAAAGATCAGACTTTAATCTATCCAATGAAATAACTTTTAATTAAATTGGTTCTATAATTGTAAAATTGTGCCCATAAAACTATTCAAAATTATATTTACCCGAGGTATTTATTTAGTTTGTTGCATATTTTTTTCTCAAAATTTAATTTTTTCCAAAATCGATTTTAAATGTTTATTAGTGCATTTTTATAACAATAAAATCAAGAAAAAATAATAGGATACAATTGTGATACTTGGGACTGAAAATGGAAAGAAAACATTGGGTTCCACCAAATTCTGTGCTACAAAAATGAGTTCACATTCACATCGCTTAAAATAATTGTTCGGATGCCATATCGTTTTATGTACGTGTTATGTCATTCGGGTACAGTGTTTTTGCCAATTCCATTTGAACAATTTGATTAATCAGTTGCCTTCGATAATGGAAGCCCTGGGAAAGAACTGTGGCCCATAAATTATTCTCGTCTTGGCGATTTTGGACCAGATAGGTGGCCAAATTTTCGATTTAAAGTTTTTATGTGATTTTATAATCATAAAATAATAAAGAAGTTGACTGTCTTTGTTCATCTCATTCATAATATATGATTAATTGCCATTAGATTGTTGTTCCGGCACAGAAGCGACACTGCACGAGTTGGCCACCGACAGGAATAGACTGAAAATTGATGGATTAATTAATTTATTTGTTGATTATAAATTTAGACTGGTTTTTTAAGTTTTAAACCTATTTTTTGCATTTTTGGGGAAAAATTCATTAGAAAAATGGGCAATAAAAAGCCGAAAATGATCCATTTTGTTCCGAAAATCAAATTTCAAGAAAAAGCCTAAAAAAAGGCACCTATATTAATTTTTGAGGCCTAAAAATCCGGTCTATTAAATGTGATACCGTTCAATTTCGGGAGCGCAGCGAACAAAGTCATGCTTCCAGAATCCATAGCGGGGATTACGAATGAGCTCAATGAATGTGATCAGATCAGAAGTCCCCAAGGATGCGGTCGAAGTGCAACAAGTCGTTCGAAGAGAATACTAAAAAAATTGAATGGAATTTTATAAAAATAAATTTATCTTTTGATGGTTGTTTAATTTGTTGGACAAATAATTGAAAATTGTCGAAAAAATATATAAAACCAAAATAATATTTTATGTTTCTGCATACACCCGTTCCCTATACTTTTTCTTCCAATTTGCACACTGTCTAGTGCCTAATGCCTATTTATCAAAATTCATTCCTCCTTTATTCATTTTTCAAGTATCCATAATACCTATCTAACAAAATTCACTTCTAATCTGTTCTTCTTTTAGTGTACATAAAGGCTGTCCATCAAAATTCATTCCCTTCTTCTTTTAGTGTGCATATCGGCTATTATCAATAAAAATTCATTTTTTCTTTCTTTTAGCACACAGGCTGTCGTCAATAATTTATAATTGTAATTGTAATTTATTACTTTTATGTTCATAAGGAAATATTTATTGACTGAAATTATATTAATGTGCCTAAAAATAAATTCATTACCGAAAATTCTTGTTCACTAGAGAATTAACGATTTTTCTTCAATGAAAAAAAATTCGTTAAATGAAAGAAAATTGCGGGGATGGTCAAGTGGTTTATGAGTGAGGAATTCCAAGTTATATTGATAGTTCGAACCCCATGAATTTTTTTTTGTAAATTTAATTAAAATTTGTTTATATATTTTTGTAGTAATTAATTAGATTCCAAAAGAGATAAAAAACACTTTTACATACAAATTAATTCAAAATTATTTTTAAAATTTTATGGAATTTTGTTGAAAGCAAAAAATAAATTAAAGAATGGTTTTTTGTTTTCATTTTTTAAATTTTAATTGCATTTACATTTTTATCAAAATTTATTTAAAAAAATTTTTTAATTAATCATTAGAGAGTTCCTTAAGAGAATCGATAATTTTGTTTTCCTAAGAGATTTAATTAAGATTTAAATTTTATATGATTTTGTATTATTTTTTGAAAATTTTGAAAAAATTTCAAATTTTTTTTTCATTAAGATACCTTACAATGAAATTATATTTAATTTTACTTTCCCTAAGAGAGCTTCATTCAGAGAGTCACCCTCCTTAATAAAGTTGATTACCGGAACTTAATGATGGGACAAAAGATTTGGGGGGTAAAGAAGACAAATCATCCGATCAAGGGCTAAGTCTTCAAATGTTCCTGCATTGCATCTCCATAATAATAATAATAAAATAGCCATTCACCTTTTCTGCTTGAATCATAAAATATCCAATTATAGTATAAAAAATAATTCTTTTCATTATTCATTTTTTGATCGGAATATGAATTATGATGCACTTTCATTTTATTTAATTATTAAAAACTTTAAACCAAAAAGACACGTCAGCAAATGGAAAAATTTGAATCTTAAGAGTAACGCACAGGAGATGGATGATGGAGTTTGAAGAGAGAATGGATGAACGATTTAGGAAGGTGAAGGGGCTTCTTTCCTTGCTGCTGGGCAAATATCAAACTCTGTCACTCAGTCAGTCAGTGGTCGTCTCACTCAGTCGGCCCAATAATTTTATATATTGACTGCGCATTTATTTGACCTCAAATTTGATATTCACAATTCTTTATGGATTTAATTTAATTTAAAAAAATAATTGAATACTTATTCAAAATTTTCGATTAAAAATTCCCCTTTTAAGAGCAACCAAAAATGGGGTTTCCCAAATGCGTACTGGGTCAATTCCCGAATAAGCAAAGGACCGTGCAAATGTGGGCGATTCCCGAATAGTGTAAATGTGGGCTTTTTCGGATTATAATAAATTAAAACCGGTTTTAGACCATACAAACCTTATACAATTTTGTAGATCTCATCAAGACGCATCGATTGGTATAAAAAATGTCAGTTTTAAACCAAAAATTAAATAGTTAAACCGTTTAAACCATATTTTTAAATTGTTGGTTTAATACACTTTAATTTTGTCCAAATCCAAACCATGACAAATTATATAACAATCGATGCGTCTCGATGAGATCTACAAAATGGTATAAGATTTGTGGTGTCTAAAGCCGGTTTCTGATTTATTAGAAGAAGAAAAAGCCCACATTTGCACTATTCGGAAATCGACATAGCACCGCCCAAATGGCATCTTTTTAATTTAAAATCAAAAGAATTTCACAATTTTTAAATAATCAACATTTGTCACAGAATAAAATAATGCAAAATTTTCTGCAAATATTACTCCTTTTTGCGCTTCTCGTTTTGGTCAGGAATGAGGATGAAGAGCAGCAGCCAATTGAGGAAAAAAATGAGAATGGACAATCGGCGGAATTTCCACAAGAAAATGCCGTTTTTGTCTTGAATGACTCTAATTTTGATGAATTCATCAAAAAGCATCCAAACGCATTGGTCGAATTCTATGCACCGTGGTTGGTAAATTCGGCGATATTCTTTTTTTGTTAATATTTTAATTGATAGCATCTTTCAATGATTTAATATAATTTACGAATATTTACAAATTAATAATAATATATTTTAATAAATCATATAAGGTGTGGTCATTGTAAGCAATTGGCACCGGAATATGAAAAAGCTGCCCAACAGTTGGCCGGCACAATTCCACTGGCCAAAGTTGATGCAACCGTTGAGAAGGAATTGGCAAAACGATTCAAAATTGTTGGCTTCCCTTCCATCTACTTATTCAAGGAGGGCCAGGAAGAACCAATTCCATTTGACGGCGATCGAGAAGCAGATGGTATTCGCTTCAAATATGGATTAAATTAAAATGGGAAAAATTACAAATTCCCCCAAAGATTTTTTCTAGGTGGAAGAATTTAGGACAGACATTTACTGCTATTGTTTTTAATTTGTCTATAAAACTCAATATAGCCTCTGGGGTTTTTTAAGATTGATTAATTCTTTCGGCCTAATAAAATTCTGTGCAATTTTTGAATTCATAATCTGAATTTTTCTGAATATTCCATTCAAATTCTAATCTTTTAAAGCAATAAAAAATGAATTCAAAAAATATTGCCAGGAATTGTGCAATGGCTCAAGCAGAAAACCGATCCAAATTATAAGCCTCCTCCGGAGGAAGTGATCGCCTTGACCCGGGAAACATTCGACAATTTCGTAGCCGATAAGCCAATAATGCTTGTTGAATTCTATGCTCCATGGTTTTATTATAATTTGAAAATTAATTATTACGTATTAGGTGTGGTCATTGCAAAAAACTAGCTCCAGAATATGAAAATGCTGCCAAAAAATTAAAGGTTATTATTTTTATTTGATACTATTACAAATATTTATAAAGAAAGTTGAGATTCTGGACTTTTTTTTTGCAGAAATTTTATATTAAAAAATAATAAGAAAGTATGGAAAATCGTTGAAAAAAATTTATTATTGGTTAAATAATCCGCCATGGAACACTAAATTGCCTATACCATATTAGTCATTTGAGAAAAATAATCGAATTACAAAAATTAAGGGACATAATATTCCATTGGCCAAAGTGGATGCAACTGTGGAGAAAAAATTGGCTGAGGAATACGGTATCCAGGGCTATCCAACGTTGAAAATTCTGAGAAATGGAAGGCGTTTTGATTACAATGGGCCAAGAGAGGCCGATGGTTGGATTTAAATATTTATATAATTTGATAGAAGAATAAAAATTTTTTTCTATAATTTACATAAAACATTTCGTTAAATTTGATTAATTGCAAAAAAATTATTGCAAAGGAATTGTCAACTATATGATGGATCAGGCCCAACCGGCGGCAAAAAAACTTCAATCATCCAACGATAAATTCATGGCCACCTCCGATGTGAGCATTGTTGGCTTTTTTGACTCCGAAAGTGGCCCATTATTTGAGGCATTCATTGACGCTGCCGAAAGAACACGCGGCGATTTCAGCTGCCATTTTGTGGCCGATTCCAATATTTTGAAGGAATTCAATGCTAAACCCGGCCAAATCATTTTATATTATCCAACGGTTCGCATTTTAATCAAATGGAAAATTAATGATTGAATTTTAATAATATTTTTTAAAGGTATTTTCATCGAAGTATGAACCAAAAATCAGAAAATTTCCAAAGGCAAGTCAATTATATATAAAACTTAATTAAAAATTATTATTTTTTAGTCCGAAGCAACCAGCGAAGAATTGCTAACATTTTATCGGGAAAATGCCACACCTTTGGTTGGGCAAATGACTCGAATGAATTCAGCGACTCGATATGCGAAAAGGCCATTGGTTATTTATTAAATTGATGGAATTTATAAAAATAATTATTTTAATTAAGGCTGTTATCTATTACAATGTTGATTTTTCTGTGGCCTACAGAGAAGGAAGTCAATATTGGCGAAATAAAGTGGTTGAAATTGCAAACAAGGTAGGAGGATAAAATATGGGAAATATTTAAAATTGCGAAAAAAAACATTGAAAATATCGAAAAGTTTATTACGGTTCAGCGGTTTATCCAAAATTCACCAACCTATATAGAACTCGTCAAGACGCATCTTATGATATATAATTTGTCACGGTTTAATTGGTTTTGAACCAAAATCCATAAAAATGGTTTAAGTGGTTTAAAACCCTTAATTTTTGATCAAACCATGACAAAATATATACCAATCGACGCGTCTTGACGAGATCTATCGTTTGGGATGGGGTTTGGGGGTCTAGGATAAACCGTTATAAACTTTTCGCATTTTTCAATGTTTTTTCGCAAAATAAATACCATCCATAAAATATTGCCTTTGGGGTTAAATCTATTATAAAAACGAATCTCATTCATTCATGAAAATGTATTTCAGTACAAAGAGAAAAAATTCCATTTTGCCATCGCTGATGAAGAGGAATTTGCTACGGAATTGAATTCACTCGGACTCGGCGACAGCGGATTAGAGCAAAATGTGGTTGTTTTTGGGGTTGATGGCAAAAAATACCCAATGGATCCGGAAAAATACGATGAGGAATTGAGTGAAAATTTGGTCGCATTTCTCGAAGACATTGGCAAAGGTGAGCAAAAATATATATTTTAAAATATATTTTTGGAATATTAAGGAAAAGTGAAGCCATTTGTGAAAAGCCAACCATTTCCGAAGGAGGATAATAAAAATCCTGTCCGAACATTGGTGGCAAACAATTTTGAAAAGATTGTTAACGATGATTCGAAGGATGTGCTCGTTGAATTTTTTGCGCCTTGGTTGGGAATTTTAGTAATTTTAAAGAAATTATACCCGATGCATATTTTGGATTATGAATTTAATTAAGTACGAGTATTAAGTTATTAAGTAGCGTGTTACCACATTTGCAGCCAGACATTTGCAGACGAAAACGTCTGGTGCCGATTGTGTTAAAGCTGCTGTGGTTTTGTTTATGGCATATTATTAAGCATAAAATTAGCTACAAAATCATATCAAATACTTAGTTAGGACAATATTTAATATTCATCGATATATGGCCAAAAAACAGCCAAAAACAATTTTAATTAAACAAATGGTTTTTTGGCCATAACTCGATGAAATATTCAACAATGGCCAATGCTATTGATAGCACTTTGTAGCTAATTCTATTTTCTATAGTTAATAATATTCCCTAAACAAAGCCATAGCAGCTTTACTACAATCGCATCAGCAGATGGTTTCGTCTGCAAATGTCGGTTAGACATTAAAAGTATAGTAGTATACTAAATATGATTTATAGATGATTATCAAATTTAATAAACAAGAATTAATCGGCATTCGGCATTAAAGGTGTGGTCATTGCAAGTCTTTTGAGCCAAAATACAAACAATTCGCTGCAAAACAAGCCAAAGAAGAGCCAAACCTGATTGTGGCCAAATTTGATGCAACAGAAAATGATGTGCCCGAAAAATATGCAGTTGAAGGCTTTCCAACTATATATTTTGCTCCGGCGGGCAAAAAGAACAATCCAATTAAATATACCGGAAATCGGGATTTGGAGGATTTGACGAATTTTGTTCGCAAAAATGCCGTCAAAAGTTTCCAAGGAAAGAAAAATGTGGAAGGCAATAAAAAAGAGGAATTATGAGGAGAGCAATAATATTTTTGAATTTTGCATTATTTGGGTTATTTATTTTTACTATTTGGGCTTTATTTAAACTTTTTAATTTTTAATTTATTTCGTTCCATTTTAATTGTTATAAAAAAAGCATTAATGAAAAGTAAAATATGTTTCCATTTCCATTTATCTTAAATGAATCTAGCCAAGGACAAATCTTGCGGTGGAGTGTTACCAGCTTCTTTTTACTGGTGAAAGGGGTATTTTAAAATGTGGTAAATTTACTCCGAGTTTCTGGCAAGTTTTCCTTTGTAAACGCAACAATTACCAGCAAACTTTTTACCCGCATCCTAAAAAGAATGTAACTGATCAATTTACTAGGAGTTTTGATGCTTTAATATTGGCACAAATTAAGTTCCATTTTAAATTTTATCCTACCTAAAGTCTAAAACTATGTAGCATAATCCTAACAATAACAACAAATAAGTCCTAAAAGCCATCAATAGCACTTAGCACAAACCAAAAAATTTCCGGTGACTGTGGAACAATCGATTGAATCAAAACACCTCCTAAACCGACCTTT
Organism: Pratylenchus scribneri; assembly: GCA_030063045.1. Taxonomy (NCBI): domain Eukaryota; kingdom Metazoa; phylum Nematoda; class Chromadorea; order Rhabditida; family Pratylenchidae; genus Pratylenchus; species Pratylenchus scribneri. Next base: position 858,837 of record JAQSEB010000072.1, read on the forward strand.
TAATATTATAAAATTGTATTTTATTAATTAAAATTTTATCTGAATAAAATAAAGCTTCTTATATTTGGTAGAGGAATAGAATTAACACAAAAGAAAAGGGAGAAAATTTGGTTAACGTAAAATTCGATCACATTAATTTTAGGGGAAATAGATTTTTCTCGCATTATTACAACAAATTTCAATTTCACTTCGGCATTCATTTAATTGGCCTTTCCCCAGCAATTTCATTCGGACTTTGTCAAAAATGCATGTTTAATTCGTTTCAGAGCTGAAAAAAATTGTGAATTATTTAAAATTAATGAAGTATTTTGTCCCACCTTCCTTCAATGTTGGCCCATCCACACTGGTGAACACAATTCGGAACCAACCGGGCTTAGGTGCCCTATAAATTATTATTATCTATTTGTTATTAAAATAAAATTAAATTAAATTTAAATGTAATTAAAACTATTTTTGGCAGTCTAATTTGTCGAAAATTTGGGCATTTTTGAGGCCATAAAATGTGGCCAAATTCAGAAAATTCCAATATTCTACCCTAGCCTTAACCTATCTTAATATTTTGCTAGGCCAAAAAATTTAATATTAAATAAATTGGCACTTGATAATTTCGCCGGGTGTCAGTAGCACTTTATTCCGCACGAATTTTTGGCATAATTCCCGTTCATCCTCAATTGTCAATTTTGGCATATACTAAAAATGAAAAGGGAGGAATTATTCGGAAATATTTATTCAAATTTTACCTTGGAGAAATCGGCAAGAATGAAAAATCCGGCCTGAGGCTTCAAATATTTGATGCCGAATTCATCCAAAAATGACATAACCAGATCGCGGGTTTCACGCAGACGACGCAAATTCGTTGGCTGATAAATTTTCTCAAACCAATCTGTGAAAAAATAAATGAATTATTAATAAAAGGAAATAATAGTTAAATATATTTTTTAACTCATTTTTATCCCAAAAAGTAGTTTTTGACTATAAATCAGAAACCGGTTTTAGACCTTATAAACCTTATACCAATTTGTAGAGTAGATCTCATCCATACGTGCCTTTTGACATATTCAGCGAGTTATTAAACCATATTTCTACTTTTTGTTTTTAAATTCTTTAATTTTGGGCCAAAACCTGATATTTTATATACCATTCGATGCGTCTTGATCACACATGGGCAACGGGGGGGGGGGGGGGGTCATCCCCCCCCCACGCCGCAATCGGGGGCGGGTACCGGGGGGACTTCGCAGGTGGGGGGGGGGGGGGGGGGGGGAGTGATGAAGGTGCGAAGTGGGTGTTAGGGGTAGGGGGTGCGAAGTCGCAGAGGCAATTTTGACCAAAATTTTTCGCTGCGCGGCCATTTTTGGCCAAATTTTCCCTTGCGAAGTCAATTTTTGGCCATTGCGCGGCAATTTTTGGACAAAATTTTCGCCTGCGGCGCAAAATACAAAAAAAGGGACTTCGCAAAAAAATTTTTTGGACCCTCCCCCCACTTCGCACTTCGCAATGGTCCAAGTGATCCCCCCCCCCCCTTGCCCATGTATGGTCTTGATGAGATCTACAAAAAAATGGAATAAGGTTTGTAGGGTCTAAAACCGGTTTCTGATTATTTTAGAAGTCAAAAACTACTTTTTGGGGTAAAAATGATTTCTTATTAAAATTTGGAATGATTTCTATAACAATTTACTGTTTCCTCATAAAACTCACCGTAATCATCCAAGAATTGTCGCATCACAAATTGAGTCATACAATTTGGCTGATGATGCATCTAAAAAATGTTAATTTAATTTAATTTTAATTCAATTTTTGGTACCATGAATCGACGAATCGCCGTTCGCACAGTGTTATTCGGGGTGTAGATGACCGCAGCACGAATTCCAGGCAATGAGAAATTCTGTAAATTTAGGCCAAATTAATTCATTATTTTTGAGTAAATATTATGTGAAAAATTATGGATGAATTTTAGGCTTAACAATTTGCAGATTTTGTTACTAAATTTGGCTAAGAATAAGTAAGTCTCATCATTTCGGTAATTAACCCCATTTAGTGTCTGGATCTGGACCATTCTTTTGACTATAGTATAGTTCTTAGTTCATCCTTCAATGAGTCAATAATCAATTTGGGAAAGTGATAGTTTTAAAAATTGTCAACTGTCTCTAGGAAGAAAGGCAGGCCGCTTTTCCTCCAAGTCAGTCAAGGAGTTTAATTATTGTTAAAAAAACTAGTTTTAAGCTATTTTTATAAAGAGAATGTTAAAGACTTTCGAATAATTTATTGCTTTCCCAGACAGTGGTTGCTCCCTTTATTAATAAGCTCTGGACAAAAATAGTCTTAGTATTCATCGGCGGTACCCAAATCTAAAGTTTTGGTCAAAGGAATGGCCCAGATTTGATTGAAATGAAACCGTTATTCTCCCATTTCACTAACCTTGCTCATTCCCCACAGCCAAATCAATTTCTCTTTGCTCTCTGCCGTTTGGAATAGTTGAGTGGCACTTTGGAATGGTTTGCCCGGTTCCTCCTCATAAATGCAACAATCGTAGATTTCATCCAAAATTATGAACAATTTCCTCCTTAAAATTGGAATAAATAAATTCATTTTCATATTTGAAAACTCACTCCAATGCCCATTCAATGATTGGTCGAATTTCCTCCAGCGAAAAGTAGCAACCTTCCGGATTTTGTGGGTTCACCAAAATTATTGCCCGGACGGTGCCCTTTTTTGAATAAAGGAATTGAAAACAATTCAACAAATTGTTCAAAACCATTTTGGACTCTGCCTCACGGTAGGCATTTTCAAAGCGTTGAACCGGCAATTCGGCGGCACAAACCCCGTCCTCGCACAGTGATTGGACCAATTGAATGTGGACAAGGCCCCGGTCGCCAAAATCATTCAAAAATCGATAATAGTAGGGCGCCGGACTGAGAATGAAGTCGCCGGGGTCGAAGAGAATTTGGCTGAGCAAATCCAGCCCGGAAGTGACGCCAGGAATAATGGTCAACTGGAAATTGGAATTAATTGATAATTTTAGTTAATTTCCAACCTCATCTGGAAGCAATGGAGGCAGTCCTTTTCGCGAATATCGATTGATGAAGTTTGCGGCCGATTCCAATGTGCTAAAAATTAGAGCGTAATTTCCGATTTTAGACTACCTACAGACTTGAGAATAGGCTCATTCGACTCAGCACGGTCGATTTAGTTTAGGAAATTTCAGTTTAAAACTGGTATGAGTTTGACTAAAAATGTTAAACCGTTGTGGTTTAAACCTAAACCGGTTTTGGTTTATAACTTTAGTCTAAGTTGAACCGTTGTTTAAACCTAAACCGATTTTGGTTTCTAACTTTAGTCCAAGTTGAACCGTTGTTGTCTGGTTTTGGTTTATAACTTTAGTCTAGGTTGAACAGTTTAGACTGGTTTTGGTTCATAATTTTAGTCTATACCAAAATAAAGGTTTGAAATTGAAAATTCATAAACTAAATCGACCATACCGAGTCGAATAAATCAATTCTCCCCACTTTTCGCCTATTCATTGCTCACCTCTGCTCGCCACCAGCCCGTGGATATTCATAGAGAAGTCGTTTGTCGAATAATCTCCAATCGATTGAGTCCACTTTTTCATTGATTATGTTGGCACAAAGAATGTTGTCCGCTGAGGTCAGCTTGATGAAACCCTGTGTGTGGAAATTTATTCTTATAACCGTAAATTTTGCAAAATGGCTCACATTTTTGTTCGTCTGTTCATCGTAGGGATCCTCGTTGTGCAATTTGTTGAAGGATGCGCTGGTTGTTGGCACATTCATACCACGGCGTGCTCGTTCGGCGACCATTTTTATTATTATTTTATTTGTGGAGATAGATATAATTTATATTTAGCCAAACTAATTTTAAGCTAAAAATATGTAATAAAAATTTAAGTTTATTCTGATTAAAAGTTTAATTGAAATTCAAAATCTAAGAAAGTGAAATTTACATATTTTTTTATTCTAATTTATGTAACGGGAGTTTGATTGAGATGGAATTAATAAGCTTATCAATTAACTAATCAGAAAGCAAACAATTTTTATTTGAACAACGGGAAATAAATTTATTCTTATGGCTAATCCATGTGGCAATAATGCGATTATTGCGGTCGAGACAATATAAAAAAAATGAGCAAATGGATGGGCCAGTTTGGGAACAAATATTATGGGGAAGAATAATTTAATAAAGAATAGATATAATGGAAAAAAATAGGACCAAAAATTTGAAATGAAAGGGAAAATGAGGGAATTGAGAATATTGATTTGCATCGAGAGCGGAGCGGCGAGTGGGGGAGTCGAGAATAGCAGACGGACAATGTGGATTGTGGGTGGAAAGGGAAAGCATTTGGCCAGAAATAGCCTTCTCTTCTAGCCAATAGAAGAAAAGGCCATGGGAAAAATGGGATAGGAAGTTAAGGCAACAATATTATAACACTTTGTTGTGTAAACTTGGAGAAAAGTTTTTTTTGTCGACAAAATAGGATTCTTTTGTCGACAAAATGGTTTTTTTTGTCGACACTTAAAAATAAGTTTTTTTTGTCGACAAAAGTGGATTCTTTTGTCGACAAATCGGTTTTTTTTGTCGACAACTAATAAAAATTAGTTTTTCACGTTGTAAACAATATAAAACGGTTTTGGGACACTTCAGGGATGCGCGGAAGTCAAAAAGGAGGTGCGCGGGATATATCCGGATATAGGGGGATTAAGCCGGATATAGGGGGAAGCCCCGAAATGGACGGGAAATGGCCCGGAAGGCCACAGGAACGTCGGGGAAGTGTAATAGAGGCCCAGAGAACTGCACGGGATTAAGCCGGATATGGGGGGATTAAGGTGGATATAGGGGGATTAAGCCGGATTAAGCCCCGAAATGGACAGGAAATGGTCCTAAGGGCCAGTGGAAGGTCGGGAAGTGCCTGAGAGTGCGCGGGATATATCCGGATATAGGGTGATTAAGGTGGATATAGGGGGATTAAGCCGGATAAACCTAGTTAGGGGCTAGGGATTGGGGTTAGGGGTTGGGAGCATAGGAATCTCGCGAAGCCGGAAGCATAACAGCCAACCAGGACTCGCACTCATCTATTTCGGGGCTTAATCCTGCTTAATCTCCTTATATCCACCTTAATCCCCCTATATCCGGCCATATCCCGCGCACTCTCAGGCTCTTCCCAACCTTCCACTATCCCTCCGGCCCATTTCCATTCAATTTCGGAGCTTAATCCGGCTTAATCCCCCTATATCCACCTTAATCCCCCTATATCCGGATATATCCCGCGCACCCCTGGACAGCCCACGTGCCTTCGGCATGCTTCCCCATCACTTCCTACCCATTTCCCTCCTTAATCCCATCAATTTGGTCATTAATCCCCCTATATCCACCTTAATCCCCCTATATCCGGGTATATCTCGCGCACCCCTGGACAGCACACGTGCCTTCGGCATGCTTCCCCATCACTTCCTACCCATTTCCCTCCTTAATCCCATCAATTTGGTCCTTAATCCCCCTATATCCACCTTAATCCCCATATATCCGGATATATCCCGCACACTCTACTGGCCTCTATTACACCTCCCCGACCGTCTAGTGGCCTTCTGGCCCATTTCCCATCCATTACGGGGCTTAATCCCCCTATAACTAATTTTTCTTAGTTGTCGACAAAAAAACCGATTTGTCGACAAAAAGAACCGATTTTGTCGACAAATAAAACTCATTTATAAGTGTCGACAAAAAAAACCCATTTGTCGACAAAAAGATCTTATTTTGTCGACAAAAAAAACCGCACCCGTAAACTTGGGAATATTATAAATTCACGCATAAATAAGGATTGTATTATTTTTTTTCAAAAAATGGAAAAAAATGAATTTAAAATGATGAGGTGATAATGAATTATATTTATATGGATTTAAATTTTGAATCAGGATTGGATTGTGAAATGTGAAAATTGGAAATGGAATGCGAAATATCTGCGGAGATTAAATGTCATTTAGTTTTCAGATTAACATTATGCCAAAAAAAAATATTTAAAATTTTCCATCGTATCAAATACCAACATTAGAGACCGGAAAAATGGAAAGTCCGGACCGGATTGGGAAAAACATGCGGATCCGCACCAAGCGGATTCGGAAAAATCGGAAAATATATATGGGAAATCGGACTAAGATCCGTAGGAATCCGTACAGATCAATCCATGTTTATCTCTAGACCAAAAATCGGATATCGGTTTCATTTTATCCTTCCTTCCAAATTCTGATTTAATTTGTCTTCCAATTTTTATTCGAGGATTGATTATTTAAAATAATTGCGATTAATTAATAAGGGATTAAATTGAATTCGATTATCACTTATTAAGTGCTTTTAATAGGCAAAATCGCCACTAATAGTCAGTCATCTTCCATTTTTCTATTGAATTTCTTCCGTTCATAAATCAATCAATCAATTGTGATTTGTTGTATGGATTAAAGAGGAAATCTTCAGCACCAAAATTGGCTCTAATGGATTCTCCCTTGAAATAAAAGCTGGCAGCCGGATAGAGAATGGATGTGGCATATTTTGGAGACAATACAATTGAACCTTTAATTTCATTAATTTATTGTCAAATTTTAATGCAAATTTTACCCAAATAATCGCCATTCAGTGAGGCAAAACATTTCACTTGAGATTTGGAAGGCAAAAAATTTAACCCACAGCCAACCACATCGCCTTTGCCAAAATGCAATGATGAAGCATTTACATTTTTTGAATTTTTGAAACGCATAAATTCTCCATCAATGGACATTCCAATTCGCGTATACAGGCCAATTGAACCATTTCGCCCGCCAATTCCAATATTTTCGAGTGGAAAATCATTGCCACAAAATCCGATGCCAACTCTTTAATTAAATATATTATTTTAATGAAAGCGATAATATTAATTTACATAAAAAATGACTGAATTTACCCAAATTTTTTAGTGTCGAAGAATATTATATTTTTAGGCCATATTCTTGGCCATAACTAGGTATTAGAGTTTAGAGATAGGTTCAGGGCAGGATGGGATTAGGAAATCTTCAAAGAATGGCCTCATTTTTCGACACGAAAGAATTTCGGCAAATTATTCTTTTTTTGAGCAAATTAATAAGTCTAAGTACACATCCAATATAATTTTATTGAAACATTTTTAAAAATTCCCACCTAATTTGCTTGGAATATTTGGACTTTTTCAGCATTTTGACTTCAAAATAGGAAGCAATACGTTGATTTTTGAGTAGCCCAAAATTGGATAAGCAGATTGGAAGTTCAGCTCGAACAGAATTAAAATGCAATTTTCCGGCATAAAAATCTGAATTTAGTAGATACAAAACTAAATTTCACTGTACCTTTATTAGTCGAATCAACACAATACAAAGCAAAGGAATCCGCTGAATAAACAGAGCATTTTCCCCAATTAAAAATGTTGCCATTCCATTTATTGCATTTTAATGCATTGGAATTGGTTATTAATGCCTCCAGCAATTTCTCCAATAATTCAATTGTTTTGCCCAATTCATTGACACGATTTAGCACATTTGTAAACTGTTAAAAAAAATAATAATTTTTGACATTAATTCAATGTATAAAAATGAAATTAATTTATGATCTAACCAAGATAGAGAGAATTATTTTTTAATTTGTCAGGAAGAAAAAGATGGCTATGTTGAAAGTAATCCTGGAATTTGGACATTTCCTGATGAATTCCCCGGGGCCTTTAGCTGACCAATTTTGGAAATCTCGGCTCCTAGGTGTCGTAAAAACGCGAATAGGCTCATTCGATTAGGAATGGTCGATTTAATCAATGAAATTTCGATTTCAAACCGATATTAAGTGTTAGACAAAAATTAGTAAACCAAGAAAGGTTTGGGTTTAAATAATGGTTGCAACTTCTTAGGACAAACTCCTAGTCTAAAAATGAGATTTCTTAGACTAAATCGATCATGCCTAATCGAATCAGCCTTTTTTCTCAATTTTATGATATCTAAAAGCCGAGATTTCCAAAATTGGCCAGCTAAAGGCTCCAGGGCAATTCAGGAAATGCCCAATTTCCAATATTGCCCGTAACAGATATATTCTGACTTCTGAGTATGGGTAAAAAATCGGAATAATTTTAACCGATATTGGCGGAATTATAATTTTTTTAATCGTGTTTAAAAAATTGAAATTTTCTCGAATAGATTAGCCCACCTCCTTTTTCGCTGCCTTATTGCCAGGTTTGCCCGGATAAGATTGCTTAGCGCAATTAATCTTCAAATCAAGAATTTTGCCTTCCAATGCACGATGCTTTATTTCACATTCGGCTCTCAACAAAATATTTTCTTGATGCAATTTGGCCATTTCATTCCGAATTTCTTTTAAGTCCAAATTTTCAGTCTCATTTTCCTTTTTCTTCCCATTGTCCTTTTTTGCCATTTCTTCCTTTAATTTGTCATTTTTTTGTCGCAATTCCACAATTTCATTTTTCAATTCTTCATTTTGACCGTGTAATTCTGCAATTTCCTTGCCATATTTTTCACCAATTTGGACGCCCATTTTCATCATCAAATGTCCATCATTTTGTGTTTTCAATGTTTCACTGGCTTCTTTTAATGCCAATAAATCATTCTAAATTGAAAAAAAAAGTTTAAATAATTAATATAAATTTCACCTCCAATTTTTCCACTTTTTCGACAACGCTTCGAATGTCCTTTCCAGCGAATGAAAAATTTAAAAAATCATTTTCTTCTAACTCTTCTTCAACCAAATCAATTGCATTACTTTCGTTCATTGTTTTGCAGAAAATTAAAAAAATTTTAAAATATAATAAGCAAATTTCTTAAAATAAGAATTATAATTGAAATAAAAAAAACATATTTTTGGTGATGATTTTGGGCAACTTTTCTTTGAGCTGAATATTGAAAGAATAAATGGTATAATCGCCCCCTAATAGCAACAGATGGAGAAGAGATGGAGGCCCCAAGACAATTTTTGGGGAAAAGGAATTGTTGATTAGGGCATTAAATGGATGGACAGTGGTCATTGGACGTTGGAGAGAATATTAAAAAACGAAGCCAACTTTCAATTAGGAAAATAAACTACATCCTAAAGCTATTAATGAAAGAAAAGAATATATGCAAATTTTTCTAAATAATGAACACATTTTTATGATCGGAATTGGTCTTATTTTCGGGAATTTTCTTTTCAGCTAAATGCGGAATGAAAGGGATAATCGCCGCCTAAAGCAACAGATGGATGCCAGAAGGGCCAGAATTTTTGGGAAAGGGAATTCTTGCTTAGGGCATTGGTGAGCGGAGATGGGACAGTGGTCAATGGCATAAAAGTAAATATTAATAAACGACGCCCACTTTTGAGAGAACATTTTTACTTACCTTATGGACACCGGCATTTTTTTTTGGCAAGTACTAACTATTTATTGATTTTTTGGCAAATTATAATTTGCACAAAAACCATCTTTAAACCTAATATTGGCCATAAACAATGAAGATTTTTGTATTTAATATAAGATTTTATTCATGCATAAATGCCCTGAGAGAATATAAAAAACAAAGTAAAATGAATGCTTTTTGTTTAAAATGTGAATTCAATCAATCAGCAAATAATCCTCCATTCGTTGATTTCATTTTGCATTTACATTCATTTTCATTTATTTATCAAGAAGTTGGGATGGATTGAAGTGGAATGGTTGTGCACCAAAATTTGCCCGAATCGATTCCTGGTCAAAATATAAACTGGCAGCCGGATACAGCATACGGGTGTGATATTTTGGGCGCAACAAAATGGAACCTAAAATTAAAAAAATTAATTTTAAGAAGAACTATTTGAAATGCATCGTTTGAAAATTATTTCACTTGGGATAAGTCTATGATAAAGTAGTTTTGAACCAAAACCGAAAGAAGGTTCAAACAGTTTAATACCCTTAATTTTTGATCAAATCATGATAAATTATATACCAATCGATGCCTCTTGACGAGAATTATCGATTATAGGGTTTCGGGTTTAGAAAAACCACTAAACCGGCATGATCATCAAATTAAATACTATACTTTTTTGTAATTTTAAAAAATAATAGTAGTTAAAATGGAATTTTATGGCCAAATTTTTTGACCAATTTCATTAAAAAAATTTATAAAAATGATTAAATTAATTTCTGCAAAAATTAATCAATAAGTTCTTTTTCACTTTTACCTATAAATTTGCCTCGCAAAGTGGCAAAACATCGAAGTGTGGAATCCGTTGGGGAATAGAGTAATCCGCAGCCAACAATGTCACCTTTTCGGAAATTCGTGTCAATTGGGATGGCATTTTGCTCTTCAAAAGGCATCAATTGGCCATCAATGGACATTCCCTCTGGGCAATACAGCCCAATGGATCCACTCCGTCCGCCAATGCCAACACCGTCCAATGGGAAGTCTTGGCCGCAGAAACCGATGCCAATCCTGCGGATGAGAAATTAGGGGAAATAATTTGAGAATGGAATTTCAGGGTTTTTAGAGATGGACATTTGTGTGTTAAATAAATTTTTCAAGTGAATTTTTGCATTAAATTTAGAAAATTTAGCAAATTTTTTGGCATTTTCTTCTTCAGATTTGGATGAATTGATTAATGGAAGAATTAGTAGATTTGACCGAAAATTGTAAAATGTTATAATCCAAGCCATTTTTTATGTTTTTTGAACATAACTTTATGGTTAATTTTATTTTTTAAAATTAATTTAATATTTCAAAATAAATCCGAGTTAAGAATTTAATTTAAACTAACAAATAAGGCTAACTAAAAGATAAAATTTTTATGCAAAAATCGGTTAGTCAATAATTTTTCCCAAAAAAATTTCAATTGACAACCAAAAACATGTTTTTTATTGTTTTCTCCGGGCAATTTTCGTTTTTTGGCCAGAATTTTCCGGCCAATATATTGATTAATTATTTTGATACCAAAATGCATCCGAAACCGTATGGGAATTAAATTATTTGAACTAAAACGAACAGAAATATTGGAAATTGAAGAAAATTAAGTTGGTTTTTCCATTACATCACGAAAAATTATTTTTTCCTATCAATAAACCTGATAGTTTTCTCCACATTTGAGCCATTCACCAATTTGACTTCAAAATAGCAGGGAACACATTTCCTTTTGACCATTCCCACAATATTGAATAGACGAATTGGAAATTCGGCCGAAACAGTTTTGAAACCTTTTCCAAAATTTGATTAAATTAATTCCAAATTGAAAATTTATACCTTTTGGTGCATTCGAATTGACAGTTAGGCCATCTTCCCCAAATTTCAATCCACTTTCATTTTTCTCCCATTTATTGTATTTCAATGCATTTGAATTGGTCATAAATGCAAATAGCTGGTTTTCCAGTGAAAGAATTGCCTCATTCATCACTCCATCAATGCAGTCAAATAACTGTGAAAATGCAGAAATATTTAATTTGTTTTTGGTTTATTCCCATTCTAATATTTCTTTTTGTATTTGTGAATAATTTAATTGGGGCAAAAATATTTAATAAAAAGAATAATCATTCATAAGTTAAAAAATGAATAGCCTAAAAAGCTGTTAACCATTGACATAAATAGGGTTTTTGGGAGGATCCATCGACACTTTTTCCTATTTTTTCTCCTCTTTTTTTTCCAAATTATTCCTATTTTTCGGATTTTTTCCCGATTTCGGGGGAGCCCGGGCCCCAAGTTGCACCCCCCTGGCGCCGGACCTGGCATTGGGGGATTCGGGATCTGCGCTGTCTCGCTAGTAACCCGGTTGCTGGTTCATTAACCTATCCCAAAAACAAAAAATCGAGCAATAATGGAACGGATGATACTTCTTAAGTTATTACCTCCAGGATTTTCGGTTTCAACCTTAACCAAATGTATTATGTCCTAAAACCCTTAGATGAGCATATGGGAAACCTAGTGAGTAGTGACTATTTGATCTATCTAGGGAAAAGGGAATGGACTAATTTTGGTAGTTGACCTGTCCAATTTGGGGACTGCTCAACTGGGCGCCGTCACTTAGAGTTCAGTAATGCCAAAACCGATATTGATGATTTTGGTATCAAATTAAAGAGCGTACTTCTGGCTATCGATAGATATTGGTTCAGAATTGGCAGTTTTACTTTAAAAACCATTAAAAATTTCTATTATTATAAATTTGCGAATTTTCACGGTTTTTTGAACACAATTCCACCAAATCTTAACCAAACAAAATAAACTTTATAATTTATATCAATCGATAGCCAGAAGTGCGCTCTTTAATTTGACACCAAAATCATCAATATCGGCTTCGTCCTTAATGAGCTGCAAGCGACGGTGCCCAGTTGAGACGTCGCCAAGTTGTATTGTACCGCCTTTGGGGTGTTCGAAATTTGATGGAGATAAATAACCAAGCACTAAAAAATGGTCAGTATCGAACGAATAAATTTTGTAATTTTGTATCATTTTAAAACCTGTTGATTTATGGCTGCATCCCCGTTGGTCGATGTTTGCTGATTTTCTTCGAATCTGGCCATTTTTGTTTGCAATTCATCAAATTTACTGTCCAATGCCCGTTTATTTCCCACAATTGCTTGTTTAAATTGACCACTTTCTCGCCGTAATTCGGCCAATTCATTGCTCATTTGTTGCATTTTCTCATCTTTTTCGACTATTTCCGCTTTCAACCCGGCAATTTCTTCTTTTAATTTTCCATTTTCACATTTCAATTCTTTGTTCTCTCCACGAAATCCGGCAATTTCTTTGTCTTGTCCATCAACTTTCATTTCCAATTTGCAAAATTTTTCGCCAATTTGCCAACCAATTTGCATCATTGTTGGCGCCGCCTGTTCTCGTTGGATTTCATTCGACCTTTTCAATGCCAACAATTCCGACTAATTAATAGATATTCATTTTAAATAGTTTTTTTTTAAAAATTAACCTCTATTTTCTGCATTTTTTCTGCAATGCTAATTTCCGATTCGGCCAATGATGGAGTTGTAAACGCAGATTCGTCCATTGCATCCTCATTTCCACCACCATTTGGATTTGCACTAATTTCTTGGTTATTCATTGTGATGAGAATTTTTTAATATAAGTTGTGAGGTTCGAATTTTGACACTAATCAATAATTTGTAATCTTAAAATTTTAATTTTTAATAAATTTTAGATTTTCATTACCCCTCGCACACAATGGAGCGTTTTCCCGCCACGGGTTGTAAAAAGTGTGTTCACAGTGAAGCGGGAAAAATGGAGCGGGAAAACGCTCAGCGGGAAAACGTAACCCGCCAGCGGGTTTTGGTTGTGAACACTCTCCAGCGGGTTCCCGCCGCGTTTTCCCGCAGCGGGAAAACGCAACCCGCTCGGCGGGTTTTTGATTGTGAACACCTCAGCGGGTAAATCAGAGCGGGAAAACGCTCAGCGGGTTCCCGCAATCGACAAAAATCGCCCATCTGTTCACAGTGAAGAGTTTTCCCGCGGCGTTTTCCCGCTGCGGGAAAACGCAGCCGAATCAAATTATTTGATTTTACCCGCAACCCGCCGAGCGGGTTCCCTCCAAAAATACTAGGGTCGACTTTTTTAAAAATATTTTAAAAATATTTAAAAATTTTTGAACATTTTCAAATCGATCCTACCCTATTAAAAAACTCTGCTCTTTTCAATGATATAAAAATTAATTTATTTGGATAAGGAAAAAATTATTTATGAAGATGAAAAGTGTAAATCATATAAATTTTCCCGAATTTTTGTATTTTTTAAAAATTTATTATATGAATAAAAAAGAGGCCATTTTTCTGCATCGAATAATAAATTTTTTATTTATTTCAATTAAATTTTAGAATTTTTTTATGGAACATTGTCCCGGAACCTAATATATTCCATAAATAATTTCATTTACGTTATAAAAATTTGATTTCTATATCATTGGAAAGAGGAAATTTTTCTGTATCAGAAATAGGGGTCGGCAAATGTCGCTTTGCGCAAAAAATGTGTCTTTCACATTTCGCCCATTTGTCGTTTTCTCTAGAAAATTTTTTCTCCGACGCTTCAATACTCTCTCGCTCAAGAGGAAAAAGGAGAGACACATTTTCCTCCTTTAAAAGACACATTTTCCTCCTACAAAAAAAATGTGCATAAAATGTGCATTTTTCCTCTAGCCGCCTATTCTCTTTTGCACATTTTATGCACAAAGCGACATTTGCCGATCCCTAATCAGAAATGGGTTTATTAAAATTTTTCTTAAAATTTTTAAAATTTTCAAATTCTTTCATTGAAAGAACCTTCAAAAGGACCATTCATTCATTATTTTCCCGCAAACGCTCAGTGATTTTCCATTGTGAACACCAAAAGCTGGAAAACGCTCAGCGGGTAACGCCGAGTTTCCATTGTGAACCGGGCGGGTTTAGCGGGAAAACGCGGCGATTTTATTTTCTTTCGAGGGTTAAAAATCGGTGTTGCATTGTGAACAGCTTCACCTCTAGCGGGAAAACGCGGCGATTTTTTTTTCCCTCCGCGGGTTAAAAATCGGTGTTGCATTGTGAACAGGGCGGGTTTTGCGGGAACCCGCCGAGCGTTTTCCCGCCGCGTTTTCCCGCTGCATTGTGTGCGAGGGGTTAGATCATTAGCTCTGCCGAATAATATTCAAAATAATAAAAGTGGATGTGGAGTGGACTATAGAAGGGGGACCGGTCCGGGTGGGGTAAAAGTAGAGCATTTTTAAGAGATACAGATGGGACGGATAGGGATTAGACCAGAGGTGCCAGATGTCCTGATTTCTCAGATTTGTCCTGATTTTGAAGAGTCAAATCTGAGAAAATGAAAATGTCCTGATTTCTCAGATTTGTCCTGATTTTGACCCGATTGTCTAATTTTGTCTGATTTTTGGAAAAATTTTAAATTTCGCATAAAAATTGTCTAATAATTTAAATTTTATTATCATTATGTATTTTAAATAATAAATAATAATAATAAGAAGATTATTCATTATTCATCCTTTTCTATCATTAAAGATTAAATGAACATATGACAAAAAATAACTTTTTCTTTTGCATCCCTTATTTTAATTGTTTGCTATTTTTTACTAGTAAATTATTAGAGAATGGCGCCTCCAAAAAGAAAAAATAATTATTTGGAATCATATTCGACTGAATTTCCGCACACCAAAAAAAGCAAGAAAGGCGATGAATTTGCTCATTGCTTGGTCTGCAACGACGAAATAAATTTAACTGCAACTGGAAAAACGGCGATTTCTTTACATCAAAAAACGGAGAAACACAAAAAAGCGGCCAAGGCTGCAAACCGAAGCATTCCTATTCGAGAATTCGCAACCAGTACATCAACACAAACTGATCAGGATCGAAAAATTCTTGCAGCTGAAGGTTGAAATTTTGAAAAACAAAGTTTAGACTGTAATTTAAGGAACATGGGCATATCACACTGCTCGTCATGCAATTTCATTCAAAACAACTGATTGTGTGTCGTCAGATGGACTCTTCAGAACGATTTTTCCGGATTCCATTATTGCAAAAAAATTTTCATGTGCGAGGACAAAAACGGCCAAAATTTTAACTGGTTTATAAATTTATTCGAATATTTCTTATAATGCTGCTTAACAAAAAAGGTGTGTTGGCGCCATATTCAGTGAAGAAAATTCGCCATAATTTGGGCAATCAGCCATTTTCCATTTCAATCGATGCCTCTAATCATGGCAACGTGAAATTGTTTCCATTGATTGTGCGATATTTTACAAAGGAAAAAGGAATCGAAGTTCGCCTATTGGATTTGGAGTCAATTCCGGGCGAAACATCTGAACAAGTAAAATTTTAAATGCAATTTGAATTAAATTAATTAATTAGATTCTACAATGGATCAATAAAATATTTGATCGACATAAGCTCAATTTTACGAATTTATCTTCTTTTTGCGCCGACAATACCTACACAAACTTCGGAGGGCCTGAACAAAGAGGACAAAACAATGTATTTTTTGGCCTACGGCAGCAAAAAAAATCGCTCATCGGGATCGGCTGCCCTGCACATATTCTACACAACGCGGCCAGGTCGGCAACAAATCAAATGAGAATTAATGGCCGGGCCTATGACATTGAGGCAATCATTTTTAAATTGACTGGACATTTCAAAACGTCAACAAAACGGATTGAAAATTTGAAAAGCCTCTGTGAGGGTTTGGATGTGAGTAATTATTTATAAATTATTAGTAAATAATGAAAATTAAGGTTGATTTCACAGCTTTGAATAATCATGGGCCGACAAGATGGACCACGATGGAAACAATTCTGGGGAAAATTATCAAATTGGAAGAAGTGCTTTTGCCATATTTTGGCCAAGAAGAAAATTGTTCAGCAATGCTCTATGACTTTTTCGTTGAGTCTTCCGATACATCTTTTGCAGTTTTACATTTCCTGCATCATGTGATGGGCATTTTTAACAAATCTATTGATGCACTCCAAGTTTGTATTTTTAAAAATAGGTTTTATAAATTGATTTATTAGAGAGAAAAGGCCATTTTGCCGCAGCTTTTGGTCGAAATGCAAAAATTTCGAGAAAAAATTGAACAGAGAAAAATGCAACAATTTTTTGGCGCGCAAACAAATTTGGCATTGCAGAAAGTCGAGGAGAACGCAAGGAAGGAAATTGAAAAGGAATTTTTGGTTGAAAAATTATAATTATTAAACAAAAAAAATTAAATTTTTTAGAAATTCTATGATTGTGTTCTGTCCTATTTGGAAGTGTGGTTCCGCTCCGAACGCTTTCCGGAAAAGCTCGATTGGATTGCGCTGAATTCGCCTGAAATTTCGCATGCCGATGTTTTGAAACTGGCTGAACAAATTGCTCCGGAATTCAACAATCTTTTTGATGAAGTCAGTGAAGCAAATCAAATATTGAAAGGGATCCCAAACGAGCAATTCCAGAAATGGACGGCCGATGCAAAATGGATGAAGCTATTCGAAGCAGATTTGCCTGAACTCTACTGATTGGTCAGCATGATTTTGTCCATACCGGTCTCAAATGCATTTGTGGAGCGAGTATTTTCTCTGGCCGGTTCCCAATGGACAGATGTGCGAAATTCGCTACATGTTGAAACTGTGAAAGCCCTTGCCCAGACGAAAGTGAATTATGATTTTACATGTCCCCAAATGTATGAAATGATCATTTCTAATCGTAAATTATTGGATGAAATTGGAGGGAGCGCAAAATATGAATGATTTGTTTACATTTTTACTGAATAAAAAATTTATAAACATGTTTAAAGCATTTTTAATAGCGTAAGGCGAAAATCTGATTTTTGACCCCTAAATCTGATTTTTGGGAACAATTTGTCTGATTTCTGAAAAAAAAATCTGGCACCTCTGGATTAGACATTTTTGGGCATAATCTATATTTTGATTTTGAAGTAATTTAATTTTGATGAATAATAGAAGCGTAGTAGAGACTAGAGATAAAGAGGACTAGTTTTTTTTTAACAATTTGGAAAAGTCCAAAAGTGTGGCATCGCATCCCGGAACTCAGCTCAATCAATCAATTAAGCATTTTGTATTTTGTTGTTAACTTATCAATAAGTTAAGCGAGTAACAAGAAATGAAGTTTACAAAATTTTATTTTTAAACATTTTAGATTTAAATACTGAAACTGAAACATAAAATTGATTTGAATTTTATTCAATAATGACTTCTTCCTCAAATGGAGCACCAATAATGGATTGGCAAAGCGGGATTGGCACAATACAGGATGGAATCAGCCATTTGTGGGAGACTGGCGAACATTCGGATGTGGAATTTATGGTTGGGAAAGAATTGTGGGATGACAAATCAAAGAAATGGATTCCGGTGGAAGAACCAAAGGTATGCATTAATAAAATTAAATATTTAAATTTTTATTTCAGCTGTTCAAAGCCCATAAATTGGTCCTATTGACTAGATCTTCCGTCTTTGCTACCCAATTTGGCTTCAACAATGGTCACCAGGACAATGGAATGCCAATCAAGGTCAACGATATTACGACCTCGGCTTTCAAAGCAATGCTCGCATTTCTATACAAGAATGACCTTTCACTGATCAATAGTGACAATTTACTTGAGGTCTATTCTGCAGGTTTTTTTAATTAATCGTTGACAAAAATATAATTGTTGTAATTAAGCAAGGAAATATTTACTTCAAGTACTTGCCGAGAAATGCCATCGATTGGCCTCAAACATGTTGAATTGGAAAAATTCGGTCGACATTTGGAGAATGGCAAAATTGCATGAAGACAAGGTAATAAAAATCCGTGAAAAATCTGGACACCCAAAAAATTTTTTAAACCATTTTCTTTCAATCTGACATCCTTTTCGCTATGTCTTGTCTTCTTGGTAAGGTAATGCCGACTTTTACCAAGAGCATTTGGTGTGAAAATTTTACATAGCCATAGCACAATCAACACCTCTGAACTGAATCGAATGGTACCATTTTTATAAGGTAATATACAGTTATTTGCAAGTTATGATCAAAATTTGTATTGGTAAGGTATTTAGACCTCTAACTTGATACTTGAAAGAAACGCAATATTATGAAATAAAAATGGTACCATTCGATTTCGCTCATCGAGCTGCGTTGATTGATAAGCTCTTATATTAGTATGTAAAAATTTTCACACAAAATGCCCTTGGTGTCCCCCCTTTGCTTTTTCTTGGTAAAATTCGGCATTATCTTAATAAGATGACAAGTTATTACAAAATGGATATCAGATTTGAATTCAGCATTATTTTTAACCTAGAAAAATTGTTTTAAAAAATTTTTGGGGTCCGGATACTTCACGATTGCCGTATTTTGGTTAGTGATGGCAATCGCAAATTATTTTATTAGCCCCTATTAATTTTTTTTTTCAGGCTTTGATTGGGCATTGTTTACAATTTTTCGACTTCAATATCAGACATGTTGATGTCAAAAATGATGATGTTTCCTTTTGGTCATTGAATCGGGAGGAATTGGGCGAACTTCTTAAACGGGACACTCTTCGAATCTATCAGGAAAAGGACCTTTTCTATTATGTAAGCATTTTTCTAATTTTCCAAATGATTAAATAAACATTAATTTTTAAGTTGCAATTTTGGGCAGTGAAACAATGTAAAAATGCAGGAATTGAAGAGCCAACTGGGCAGGAGAAACGCGCTAAAATTGGACATTTAATCAATGAGATTCGCTTTCCGCGGATTAAACATACGGATTTCACAAAAATCATTAGTAAATGTTTTTAAATACATATAAATATTTAAATTTTAGGCCAAAACAAATTATTTATTAATGCATTCACTGATTATTATTTTCACTATACAAATAAATTATTCTTTATTTAGTTCCAACCGGCATTCTCACTGCTGAGGAAATTTCAACCATGTTAATCTATTATTGTGAAGATGCCGATCCACTGCCATTTTCTACTAAATCCAGGGCAATTCTACTTTATCAAGGATATAACAAATTGGTGGACAAAGCTATGGTTGAAAGGGAAAAATCGGTTTTGCGAGGAGAAATTAGACGCTTGAAAATTGAGAAGACAGAAATTGAAGAAAAGTTTAAACAAATGGAAAAGAAGTCGAAGGAAATGGAGGAAACGATTCAACGCCTGGAAAAGAATGTGTCCAAATCCAACACCAATTTGCAAGCCGGTGGAAAGAGGAAGAAAGTAATGTAAACTTATTATTGATGAAAAGAAAGGAAGATAAAAGCGATGAGCACATTATTTTATTATTAAATGAAATTTATTCCGATTTTTGAACTTATTTATTTGAATGAACTAGGTTTTTCACCTTGCCTTGAAACTTGAATCACATTTATTGATTTATCTTTCAATTTCACTTAAATTCTGCATAAAAATTTTACCCTATTATGAAAGAAAAACGGTTAAAATGAAACCTATACTTATCCATAGCATATTTATCCCTTTACTCAAATGCCCTGTCAGATTTTTGACTATGAAGACATCCTTATTAATTCACAAATGTCTTTTATTTTTTTATTTGTTTACGTGTCGTGTATGTGGTCGTTGGAGTGAAGAGCATTTTTGAATGACGGACGGGGTTTGATTTAGACTTTAGATATTTAATGCATATGTAGTGTAGTCATTTTGATGAATAGAGTAGAATACGAGAATAGAGAGAGATATAGAGTAGTTTTTTTAACATTTTGGAATTTGGTAAGTACTATGCATGGGTATGTATCAAGGATGGAACCGGAACTCAAAAAAAATCGGAACTGAATTTTTTTTCTGAATTTGTATTTTTTTCGGAATCGGAACGGAACTCAAACTCTGGAATTCCGGCTTTCGGAGTCGGAATTCCGGTTCCAGCCCTCTGATGGGCATGGGCACCCCGGAGTTCAACTTAATCAATTAAGCATTTTGTTGCTAATATATTATACCTACTTATTATTATTATCAATAAAATTTAACCGAGTAACTAGAAATGAAGCATTTAAAAATTTTTATTAAACTTCTAGCTATAAACACTGAAACATAAAATTTGATTTTAATCGGAAATGACTTCTTCTTCTTCTACAAATGAGGCAACGATAATGGACTGGCAGGGCGGAATTGGCACAATGCAGGATGGAATCGCGCATGCATGGGAGAATGGCTATGAAGCGGATGTGGAATTTATGGTTGGGAAAGAATTTTGGGATGAAAAATCACAGAAGTGGATTCCAATGGAAGAACCGAAGGTATGAATTAAAATTAAACAAATATTTAAACAACATGAACCGTTTTTCAGCTGTTCAAGGCTCATAAATTGCTCCTTTCATTTCGATCATCCGTTTTTGCTACCCAATTTCATTACAACAAGTCCAATGGCCAGGAAGATGAGCCAATCAAGGTCAACGACATTACGGCCTCGGCTTTCGAAGCAATGCTTGCATTTCTCTACAAAAATGATGTTTCACTTATCAATAGTGACAATTTTCTTGAAGTTTATTCTGCAGGTTTTTAAAAAATTCTTTGCATAATTTTTGTACTTAAGCGAGGAAATATTGGCTTCAAGCATTTGTCGAGAAATGCAATGAATTGGCCCCAAAAATGTTGAATTGGAAAAATTCGGTCGACGTTTGGAGAATGGCAAAATTGCATGAAGACAAGGTAAAAATATTTTTTGACTCAGACTGGCCACTTCGAATTATTTTATTAGTCCATACTCATTTTTTTCAGGTCTTGATTGATCATTGTTTACAATTTTTCGACAACAACTTTCAAAATGTTGATGTTGAAGAGGATGATATTGCTTTTTGGTCATTGAATCGGGAGGAATTGGGCGAACTTCTTAAACGGGATACTCTTCAAAACTATTGGGAAACAGACCTTTTCGCAATTGTCTGATTTTTCAGAATTATTATTATTATTAATAATTTTAAGTTGAGCCATTGGGCATTGAAACAATGCAGCAGGAATTGATAATCCAACTCAACAGGAATCACGCACCAAAATTGGGCATTTAGTCAATGAGATCCGCTTTCCACTGATTTCACCTGCCGATTTTATAAAGGAAATTAGTATGTTTTAAATTCATATAAATAATTAGGTTTTCGACGAAAAATTAATTTAAATATTTCTCTAATAATTATTTTTCAATGCAAATTATTTTTTATTTAGTTCCATCCGGCATTCTAACTCCTCTGGAAATTGCAATCATATTTATCCATTATTCTGAAGATGCCAGTGATGAATTGAAGAAGATTAATCCTCTGCCATACCCTTCTCATCCCAGGGCAAAAACTCGACCTCAAATTGATAACAAATTGGCGGACAGAAATGTTGTTGAAAAGGAAAAAGCGGATTTGCTGGCCGAAATTGAGCGCCTGAAAGAGGAGAAGGCAAAAACTGAAAATGAGAAGGCCAAAAGCGAGGAAAAAGTTAAACAATTGGAAAAGAAGGCAAAAGAAAGTGAGGAAACAATTAAACGCTTGGAAAAGAATGTGCCAAAATTCAATACTCGTTTGCAAACTGGTGAAAACAGGAAGAAATGAATGTAAACTTATTGATGAGAAGAAAGAAGATAAAAGCGGCAATCATTGTTTTATTTATTATGATCTTATTTAAATGAACTCAGGATTTTCGCATTGCCTTGAATCACATTTATTTGATACAACTTTCAAATTCACTTAAATCTTGCATAAATATTTTACTCTATTTATTTGAAAGAAAAACGGTTTTAAAATGAAACCTATATTTATCCCTTTCCTCAAATGCCCAATCAGATTTTTGACTATGAAGACATCCTTATTAATTACGAAAATTATATTTCTTGTTTATGTGGACGTTGGTTGGTGGAGATGGAGTGGAAAGCATTTTTGATGAGAGAAGAGAGGGTTTATAAGACATTTAGGAGCATAATCGATTTTTGCAGATGTAGACTTTTTGATGAATAGTAGAGCACGAATAGTAGAGATAGAGAGTAGTTTTTAACATTTTCGGATTTGATCGGACGTCGGAGAAAAGGTTCGGGTTTTTGAGTGCAACTTTTTTGTTCTGGATCCTAGAACCCCAAACCTTAAACACATTTTATAGATCTCGTCATGACGCATTAAAAGGTATATAATTTGTCAGCTTGGCCAAAATTCAAAGTTTTAAACCGTTTAAACCCAAATTTAATTTTTGTTTATAACCAGTTTTGAACCAAACCCTGGCAAACTATATATCAACCGACGCGTCACGATGAGTTCTATAAAATGGTTATAAGGTTTGGGGGTCTAGGATCAAGCACTAACAAGTAATTGAACTTTCGGCAAAAGAACCCGATTTCTCGGCAAAAAAGAACCCAATCTCTCGGCAAAAAAACCTATCCATTTGGTCGTAAATGTGCGCCCCAGCTTAATTAATTAAGCATTTTGTTGAAAACTTATTATCAATAAAAGTTAACCGAGTAACTAGAAATGAAAATTTTAAAAGTTTTATTAAATTTTAGCTATAAACATTGAAAAATAAAATTGAGTTTGATTTTAATCGGAAATGACTTCTTCTTCTTCTACAAATGAAGCAACAACAGGGGTGCCATCTCTAAAAGTCAAAACCCCGGCATTCGGGTCTAAAAACCCGGCAAAACTCAGGCAAAAATTTTCAAAACCCCGGTAAAAACCCGGCATCTTTAAAACGTGTTAAAATGCAATTTAGTAAAAGCTTGTAAAAATTTTCTACTTCAGATTTATATTTTTAATTGACTTTTTGAGCATATTTTTAATTGACTTTTTGAGCATATTTTTAATTGACTTTTTGAGCATATTTTTAATTGACTTTTTGAGCATATTTTTAATTGACTTTTTGAGCATGTGCGTTATGAAATAAAGATATCATAAGCTTTAAAAATCGGTCTGCCGTCAAAAAGTTTAGCCAGAAAAAGCCGCGAAGGAAGGAAAAAAATTAGCTAAAAATGGCCCTGATAGGTAGAAAAAATAGCTAAAAAAGCCCTGATAGGGAGAAAAAATAGCTAAAAATGGGCCCTGATTGGAAGAAAAATTAGACCCAAAAATGGCCGCGCAGCGAAAAATTAGACCCAAAAATGGCCGCGCAGCGAAAAATTAGACCCAAAAATGGCCGCGCAGCGAAAAATTAGACCCAAAAATGGCCGCGCAGCGAAAAATTTAGCTAAAAATTTAAAAACATGGCAAAACCCGGCAAAATATGAAAAACCCGGCAAAAAACCCGGCACTTTCAAAACCCCGGCAAAACCCCGGCCGGGACATCAAAAACCCGGGAAATGCCGGGTTTCCCCGGTATTATGGCAGCCCTGAGCAACAATAATGGACTGGCAAGGCGGAATTGGCACAATGCAGGATGGAATCGCGCATGCATGGGAGAATGGCTATGAAGCGGATGTGGAATTCATGGTTGGAAAAGAATTTTGGGATGAGAAATCACAGAAATGGATTCCAATGGAAGAACCGAAGGTATGACTTAAAATGGGAAATATTTTAACAACATGAGCCGTTTTTCAGCTGTTCAAGGCTCATAAATTGCTCCTTTCATTTCGATCATCCGTTTTTGCCAGACAATTTCGCTTCAACAACTCTGTTCAGGACAATGGCTTGCCAATTAAGGTCAACGATGTTACGGCCTCGGCTTTCGAAGCAATGCTGGCATTTCTATACAAGAATGAACTTTCACTAATCGATAGTGACAATTTTCTTGAGGTCTATTCTGCAGGTTTTTTTTAAATTCTATGCAAATTTTGCCATTATTTATTAGCAAAGAAATATTGGCTTCAAGCATTTGTCGAGAAATGTAATGATTTGGCACCAAAAATATTGAATTGGAAAAATTCGGTCGACGTTTGGAGAATGGCAAAATTGCATGATGACAAGGTAACAAAAAAGTTTTAACTCACATTCGATAAATCATTTTTTAACAAAAAATGTTTGGAGAATCAAAAACATTAAAATGTTTGTCGACGCCGCAATTTAAATTAAATCATAAAACAATCAGGTACGAATAAAATTTTTTTTCAGGCTTTGATTGGGCATTGTTTACAATTTTTCGATATGAACATCAGATATGTTGATGTCAAAAATGACAATGTTGCCTTTTGGTCATTGAATCGGGAGGAATTGGGCGAACTTCTTAAACGGGACACTCTTCAAATCTTTATGGAATCAAATCTTTTCTACTTTGTAAGCATTTTTCTATCCAAATGATTATTGATAATTTTAAGTTGGAATATTGGGCATTCAAACAATGTAAAAATGAAGGGAATGATAAGCCAACCGGAAAGGAACTACGTGACAAAATGGGAAATTTAATCAATGAGATCCGCTTTCCACTGATTTCACCTGCCAAGTTCACAAAGCATATTAGTATGTTTGAATTCATATTTATAGATTTTGGCCAAAAAACAAAAATTATTTCTCTGATTATTATTTTTCCATATACGAATTATTCTTTTTTAGTTAAAACGGGCATTCTCACGGCTGAAGAAATTGCAACCATATTTATCCATTATACTGAAGATGCCACTGATGAATTGAAAAAGCTTAATCCACTACCATTCTCTTCTCATCCAAGGGCAATTCAAGCTCAAGGAGGACATAACAAATTGGTGGACAAACATGCAATTGAAGAGGAAAAGATAAAAACCGCGAAAATCGTTCAATTCGTGAATAAATACAAGGCAAAAAGTGATGGGAAGATTAAACAATTGGAAAATGAGAAGACCGAAAACGAAGAAAAGATTAAAAAATTGGAAAATGAGAAGATGGAAATTGAAGAAAAGTTTAAACAATTGGAAAAGACGGCAAAAGAAAATGAGGAAACGATCAAACACTTGAAAGAAAATGCGCCCAAAGCCTACAACACCCGTTTGCGAGCCGGTGCAAAGAGGAAGAAAGGAATGTAAACTTATTTATTGATGATGAGAAGAAGGAAGAAGATAAAAACATTAAATGATCTTATTTAAATGAACTCATCAGCAGGATCCTCGAAGACTTTATAAGCACATTCATTTGATACAACTTTCAAATTCACTTAAATCTTGGATAAATATTTTACACATTTATATGAAAGAAAAACGGTTAAAATAAAACCTATAATTTATTCGCATTATCAGACTTGTTCCATTTTTTCAAATGCCTCAGTTTTTGACTGCGACGGACATCTTCCCAATTAATAAATTACCCAAAATTTATTTATTGTCTGCTTTTATGTTGAATCAAGACTGCAGAGCATTTTTGAGGATAGAGATTAGACATTTTGAGCATAATCGATTTTGAAAGATTTGATCATTTCCTTTCCATTTTGATGAATAATATAGTAGTTTTTTTTTTTGAACATTTAGTCATAGAGGATCAAAACTTTGCTTTTCATAATTTTTGGCTCTGGATTTCCAATTTTTGACGATATTGACGCGTCCCAAATGAATTAGCATTTTTTATTGTTAATTATTTCAAATCAATAATGAATTATTAGAAATTTCTTTTTAGTTCAAAACTTTCTATTTAGATTTAAACATTGAAACATAAAATTGTTTGAATTTAATCAAAAATGACTTCTTCTTCAAATAATGGATCAATAATGGACTGGCAAAGCGGGATTGGGACATTGCAGGACGGAATTAACCGTGTTTTGGAAACCGGCGAACAATCGGACGTTGAATTCATGGTTGGGAAAGAATTATGGGATGTGAAATCGCAGAAATGGATTCCGGTGGAAGAACCAAAGGTATGAATTATTAAAATTAATTTAAATTGAATTGGTTATTTCAGTTGTTCAAGGCGCATAAATTGCTCCTTTCAATTCGATCATCCGTTTTTGCCACCCAATTTGGCTTCAACAACTCTGTTCAGGACAATGAGCCAATTAAGGTCAATGATGTTACGACTTCGGCTTTTGCGGCAATGCTCACATTTCTATACAAAGAAGATCCTTCATTGATCAATAGTGATAATTTCGTTGAAGTTTACTCAGCAGGTTTTTAAAAAAATTCATTGCAAATTTTGCTGATTTTTGTAATTAAGCGAATAAATATTGGATTCAAGTACTTGTCGAGAAATGTCACGGATTGGCCTCAAAAATGTTGAATTGGAAAAATTCGGTGGACGTTTGGAGGATGGCAAAATTGCATGAGGATAAGGTAACAAAAATTTCTTTTGGCTGGGGATGGCTATTTCAAATTATTTTATTAGTTCATATTAAATTTTTTCAGGTCTTGATTGAGCATTTTCTGCAATTTTTTGACAACAACTTCTACCATATTGATATTAAAGATGATGGCATTGCTTTTTGGTCATTGAATAAGGAAGAATTGGGCGAACTTCTTAAAAGGGACACTCTTCTGATCTGGTCGGAATCAATCCTTGGCTTCTATGTAAGCAATTTTCAATTCCAAATGATTAAATTATTAATAATTTTAAGTTGTACACCTGGGCATCAAAGAAATGCAAAAAGGCAGGAATTGACAAGCCAACTGGGCCAGAGATACGCGCCAAAATGGGAACTTTAATCAATGAGATACGCTTTCCACTGATTCCACCGGCATATTTCTTGAAAACTATTGGTATCTTTTAAATTCATATAAATAGATAAAATAAATTTTAGACATTAAAAAAAATATTTAATATGATTATTAATTTTTTTCCATTTAAAAATGAAGAAACAAATGTTATTCTTTTTAGTTAAAACCGGAATTCTCACTGCTGAAGAAATTGCAACCATATTTATCCATTATTCTGAAGATGCCAGTGATGAATTGAAGAAGCTTAATCCGTTGCCATCTCTTCTCAACCCAGGGCAATTCGACGTCATGGTCATGGAGATAATAAATTGGTGGACAAAAATTTGGTTGAAAAGGAAAAAACGCGTTTGCTGGACGAAATTGAGAGTCTTAAATGGAAGAATGCCAAAAATGAGGAAAAGATTCAACGTCTGGAAAAGAAGGCAAAAGAAAATGAAGAAACAATTCAACAATTGCAAAAGAATGTGCCGAAAGCCAATACCAGTTTTCAAGCAGGTGGAAAGAGGAAGAAAGAAATGTAAACTTATTTATTGAGATGGGAAGAAGGAAGATAAAATTGGCAATCATTATTTTAATGACAATTTTCTTATTTTATTTATCAAAATGATCTTATTTAAATGAACTCAGGATTTTCGGATTGTCTCGAACCACATTTATTTGACAAATCTTCAATTTGCATAAATATTTTATACACAATAAATATGAAAGAAAAACAGTTAGATTGAAACCTATATTTTATTAATATCATCAGATTTGTACCTTCCCTCAAATGTCAATCAGATTTGACTGCGACGAAGTCTTCTCGTTAATTAATAATTACGCAAAATTTAATTTATTTTTCCTTTGCTTATTTGATCTGTGGAATCTGGAATGTAGATCATTTTTGAAGGATAGGAATTAGACATTTTGAGCATAATCGATTTTTAAGTTATAAGTCATTTCGATGAATGGTTTTTTTTCAACATAAAATGGTTGTTTTTATATAAAAATATAATAAAAAGGTATCGCTTTGGCTATCTAATCAAATCAATAAGTTTACGCGTAGAAGAAACAATTCAACAATTGCAAAAGAATGTGCCTAAAGTCAATACCCGTTTGCGAGCCGGAGGGAAGAGAAAGAAGGAAATGTGATGAGAAGAAGGAAAATAAAACCGGCAACATTGTTTTATTAATTTAAATATATTTATCAAATGATCTTATTTACAGGGCTGCCAGATGGTTTTTCACTTTGGGGGGCATTTTGGTATAAAAAAGGGGGCATTTTCGCTAAAAAGGGGGCATTTTGGGGGGCAATTTTAAATAGTGCCAAAAATGCGAAAATTTTTGCCAATAATGGCCGCGCAGCGAAAAATTAGACCAAAAAATTGCCGCACAGCGAAAAATTTTGAAGAAAAATGACCCATTTGGGGAAAATTTTAACAAAAAATCAAAAGGGGGCATTTGGGGGGCAACTCGGCTCGGGGGGCAAAAAAGGGGGCAAAATCCTAAAAAGGGGGCAAATGCCCCCCGTGGGTGGGTATTCTGGCAGCCCTGCTTATTTAAATGAACTTGTCAGGATCCTCGAAGACTATAAGTACATTTAGTTGATACATCTTTCAAATTCACTTAAGCATAAATATTTTAAAAATCTCTATGAAAGAAAAACGGGAAAACCTGATTTCAATGGACACGAAACCTCTGACAAATTTGCCACTCGAAAATGAACCCCCCCCCCCCCCCCCCCCACCAACTTTGGAGCTACAATCCTATAGTTCTGAATACTGATAGATGATTTACGGAATAACAAAATTCCGCTCTCTTTTTAAAATAGCCAAATTTACTTTAAATTTCGAATAATTTTGTTTTGGATTTGTTTTGTGACATCTGCCGGCAAATGGCAAATAAACATATTTCTCTATTTTCTCTATAAAATTCAGCGCTATTTTTACCCTTTTCGCTCTGTATGGATATCGGAAGCTTTGATTTGGCCATATCCACGAGCTTTGCCTATTTGGCTGTTTACAAACAAATGCTTGTCACCCGCCGGCGGCATTTCCTTCGATTTCCCTTTATTTTTATTGGCCATTTCCTCCTCAATCTACCCTTTTCCTTACCTAAAAAGTACCAAATCCGCTCAAATAGTCAATGATAGGACAAATTCGGAATTTATTGTTTTAAAATATGTACCAATATAAATTGCCCCTCAATGAACTAACACAACTTATTTTTACTCATTATGACAACATCACAAAATTAAAAAAGAATAAATTTATCTGCTGAAAAATCCAAATTTATTTTAGAATTTTAAAAACGATGAACTCACAATCACAATATGGAAAATTTCTTGTGTTGCTAATTGTTAATTTATGTGAAGGTAAATTATAAAAGGGAAAATATTAGGTACTTATGGAGTTTTGGTCCTCTTTTTCTTCACAAAAGAAAATGGTGGAAAAGTGAAGGTCCCCCTTTGGGTATTAGGGATATTGTTTAGGGTTACGTTTACATGAGATGATTTTTACCCGATTATATCCGTAACCTATCCCTAAATGACCCTAACCCTTATCCTGCTGATGATGATGACCTCCATAAGAGGGGCCTTTACTTCCTTCTTCCTTTGTGAGGAAAAAGGACCCAGACTCCCTAAGTACCAAAAAAATTCCCACATTGATGATATAAATATTTTTATCCCATTAAAGCCGAACGCCGTGTTCGTTTCAACAGTGTAGTAGAAGATTTAGAGCAAAGAATACCGCCAAAGTGGAATCCAAATGCGAAGCCTTTACGTGGAATTTTAAGTATAAATTTAATCTTTAAAATAAATGATTTATTTCTTCTTACATAGAAATTGGCCAACAGCAGAAAGGGACAGTCAGAAGAAACAGCAATTCAGGTAGCAAAAGTATTAATTTAATTCAACTTTAATTTAAAAATTCTCAGCATTTCCTCCGATTCAACCCCAGCAGCCCTTAGGGCAACAATCAAGATTAATGAACCCTCCATCTCCCTCTCAATGGACTGATCGCCAACCTTCATCAGCAGCACCAATTGGAAATCATCAATTCTTACCAAATGGTAATTATAATGGGAATAAATAATTAGTGCCAATTTTTTTGTCTAAAAATCTTATTTCTTTTGCAGAAAGCATATTAACTTTTAAAGCCAGATCCTAAACCTAAACCCTATAAACCTTGGTATTTTTCGGATATCTGGGTGCAGATTTTTTGGGTCAACTGCTCTGGTGAATGTGACCACCATGGGTAATCCTGTATAGGCGTTAGGGTCAGTCAGGGATAGGTTTATCATCTCACGTATCCGTAAACCGTAATCCTAATCAACCATAAGGGAGACCCTTCACCTCAAAACAATCTGCACTCAGATAACCGAAAAGTACCTAAACTTTTACCATTCGATAAAGCGCATCGAAAGCGTCGATTTTATATATTTTGAATTTGGTCAAAATTGAAAGCATTAAACCATCTAAACCATATTTGATTTTTGGGTAATCTTTGGTTTTGATTAAACCCCGATCAATCTATGGGATGTTTGATTCCTCTCGACGAACTCTATTGAATGGTAATGGTATAGTAGAGTTTATAGGATTAAAGTACGCAGTGAAAATTTATTAAGCTTTCTGCAAAGAATTTGAGTCATTAGGTTGTCGCTTTACGTTCGCTTTTTTTACTGAGGAAAAGGGGAAAAGTGAAGGGTCTCCCCTTTGGGTCATCAGATTAGGGTTTAGGGCTATGTATAAAGTCAATCAGGGATAGGATATCATTCAAGCCAAGGCAATGTCTAATGTCCCTAAACCCTAACCCTATTCCCTACTACCCAAAGGGAGGACCATTCACTTTATCCTTCTCAACAAAAAGCGGATGTCTGACAAATACCAAGCTTTCCTCGATAAATAATTGATGAAATATTTAAATTTAAGGCTTAATTCCTCATCAACATTCTCATCATCCTTGGCTAAACCATCAACAAATCCCCCATCGTAATTCGCCAATTTTTCCGCCAAAAATACAACAAAATGAAATGCAACGCATTCAATTTGAAAGAATGTTGCGAAATCATCCAATTAACAAAACGGTGTACCTTCCAAATGATCGGCCACACCCGCATTCTCCATTTCAATTTCAACAACCTCCTCTTCGGCGAAAAAGTACACCAATTTGGCTCCGTAATCAACGGCAATGGCAACAACAGAAACATTGGGTCAATGGACCACAGCCCCTTCATGTTTTGGCCAACAATCAGCGGCAGGCAATGATGCCGGCCATGTTCGCCGGTGGTCCAAATCAACAGCATTTTCCAATGCAAATTCCGGCCCAACAAATGCAGCGACGTATTTCCCCTTTTCCGCCTCATCAACCTGTTCCAGCATTGGGAAGAAAAGATGCTCCAATTTTTCCTCCTTTCATTTATTCCCCTATGCAACGTGTCATCACACCGATCGGACGGATGCCATTATTCTTTTGATAACATTGGATTATTGTACAATTGTATTGTATTATTATTATTCTCCGTTCAATCCCAAAATGTTGTAACCCAATTCCCAATACATATTTTAAGTACAATTATTGTATTCGGGTTAGCTTAATGTAAAATGCTGTATATCAAGTATTTATTTTGTTTGATTTTGATAAATTATTTATCAAATTATAGCCGGAGAACGTGCAAGCGAAATCTTATAAATAAAATCGACCATGGTGAATCGAATGAGCCAACTCCTCGAGTCGGTATGACGCCTAGAAGCCGAAATTTCCAAAATTGCCAAGCCAAAAAGCGTGGGCAATTTCGGAAATGCCCTATAATATTATCCGTAACATGTACCGAGTACCGACCCACCCCCCAGAATTTACTTAAGGGTTTAATATATATATGTCGGCGCTAAAATTGGACCGCCGCTAAAAGTGGAAAAACCTTACTATTTGCTGGAGACAATTTTCAATAAATGATATGCTAGCAAGAAAGCATAGTCTCAAAATTTAGCGATTGCCCTTTTGAATGTGCGCTTTTTTGGGGGGTGCTTCAATGAAAATATGCCAATCCCTCTGGCTCAGCAAGCACCAAAATGTAAGCTTTCACCCCATCTATGATCCAACCCAAATATCAGATTCTCCTTTCAATTCCTGTGATTCCCAAATTCCCTCATCCACGCTTGATCTCTTGGCCAACCAAAATCCTCATTCGATTTTTCCTATTCCAGCATCATTTTTGCGCAAAATTTTTCCCCTCCAATCCATCCAAAACGGCATTTGCCCTCATTCATTTCATTTTCATTCTATTCAATCAAAATATTTTTCCTTTGGCAAAATCAGATTCAAAGAATCAAATCGAAGTGAAAAAAATAAAATTTTTATAATTTTATTTAATTTATTTCAATATTGGAATATTCCGCAACAAAATGTTCAACAAAATTATCAAAAATTGGCATTTCCTCTTCCTATGTTTTTGCTGTTTTTTGCCAGAAATAGAAACAAAAAGTTGGCCAATCTGATTAAATAATTTTTCAAAATTTAATTTTGTTTAGAAGATTTCAAACTTTTAGTTCATTTTAGTGGAAAAGAGGAGGCGAAAAAATTTTTTGATCAAAAAATTTGTGCAGAAATTGTTACACCATTTGTTAATGGAATAAAAAGGGAAGAAGGAAAAAAGGATGCATGTAAATTATTGCGCTCTGATGTAAATATTTACCAAAAAATGAATATTATGACAATGGGAATTGCAAAATTGCCGACTGATTCAATGTTCCAGAACTTATATAAGCAAATACCGATAAGATGAGCATTCTAAATTTTATAACAAATATTATTTTAGCAAAAGAAGGCGGAAAATTTTACGTTATTTTCAAAGCAGGAATTTGTCATTCTTGTAATTTCGGCTTCAAGACAATTCTGAGATGAGGAAATATTAATTTACATAAAAATTGACTGAATTTACATAAATTCTTTCATGCCGAAAAATATTATATTTTTAAGGCCAACTAACTTGGCCATAATTAGGTATTAGGGCTCAGGGTTAGGTTCAGGGCAGGATGCGATTAGGGGTTAGGGAATCTTATAGCAGTTCAAAAATATAATATTTTTCGACTATAAAGAATTTCGGCAAATTAATTATATTTACGGCAAATTAATAGATTCCCAAATTCCCATTCTAAGATTGGAGAATACAGAATAGGTAGACTCGGCATGCTCAATTTATTAATTTTTTAAATTTCAAATAGCACTATGTGAACCCTGGCTAGGTTTAACCGTTGCTTAAATCTAAATTATCGACCTCTTCTAATTAACTAGAATAAACGAACCGATTTGGCTCGGTTACCCGAAACCAAAATCATCCTAACCTAAATATAATTGTTATTGATTTTTTTGCACATATTCGGAAAATGAGGTAGAAAAGAAATGCCATTTTGATTTACATCGATTTCGGCTTTTATTGGAATTGTACAAAAAATTTATCGAAAAAGATTGGATCAATGGGGAAGATGGCTTTGAGAATGTATTTGAAATAGCCAATAAGCATGTTCTAAAATGGTTCGATGGGACAACAGAACAAAGGGATCCGAAAGCATTCGAATCATTTTTTGAAAGGTTAGAGCGCCATGAGATAATTGTGCTAATAGTAAATGAAGAAGGGAAATGGAAGGAACCGATGATCCAAAAGTCGGAAATTGAAGGTAAAACAGCAGAAAGAGAAAAGGAAGAAAAGAGAAGGGGAAAACGGCCAATGGAGAGCGGAGAAGAAGATAAAGTTGATAGGAAGAAAAAGACTCGAAGGGAAACTGAAGTAATGGATATGGATACAGAAAAAGGTGAATATTCAAATTCTGCAGGATTAAATCGTAAAATTTATGATTTTGAGACGATAATAATTTTTGTGCATCAAAAGTAGTTTTTGACTTCTAATAAATCTATGAAGGCGGTTTTAGTCCCTACTCATCGAGACGCATCGATGGTATATAAAATGACAGATTTTGGTCCAAAATTAAAGAGTTTAAAAACTGGAAAAAATATAGTTAATCGGTTAACTGGAAATATGGTTTTTAAACGGTTTAACTCACTCAGTTTCGAATTAAGTCTAAGAAAATTATATGATAAAAGATGTGTCGTTGAGTAGGGTCTAAAACCGGTTTCTGATTTATTAGAAGTCAAAAACAACTTTTGATGAAAAAAAAGACTGAATATTATTATTATTATTCAATTATTATTATTATATATTAATAGAATATGCAAATTTGAATATACTAAAATAAATGAATTATTTTAGCATCAGAACCATTTTTGATATTGGAATTGAATTGGGAAGAAGCATTTGAAGTGAAAGAGAATATTTTCGGCATTGTGGACGCATTTTGGAAGGATATGAAAGATGGGAGGGCAAATCCATTGGAAGTGCTTCGACAAGAAAAGCATTTTGATAATTATAAAATATTTATGCATATAAGTGGGTCACCAAAAGTGGACGAATTTATGGATAAAGTTAAGAAAAGACTGATCAAGGATGGCATCAATCCACCAGGTATGGTGTTGGAGTAAAAATTTGTAATTTTCGCATTTTATTAATTAAAATAAGCAAAATTTTTTAAGGATTAAAAATTCTGGTGAGAAAAATATTTGTGTATTTATGTAAAAATTGTTCAAACAGCCTAATATGAGGATAAAATTGGTCGGCCATTTCCTATATAAATTATTCCTAAAAAATATTTTGTTTAAACCCTGGAATCACAATGGAGCGGGAAAACGCGGCGATTTTTGTTACATTCTATCGCCATTCTCTCCAAAGTTATGTACTGATTTATGTATCTATCGTTAACCCGCCCAGCGGGTTCCTTAAAAATCGCAGTGTTTTGTAGAGAAAAAGAGCAGTTCTACTCCCCCTTCTACTTCCCCGTTAGAACTGCTCTTTTTCTCTACAAAACACTGCGATTTTTAAGGAACCCGCTGAGCGGGTTATCGATAGATACACAAATCAGTACATAACTTTGGAGAGAATGGCGATAGAATGTAACAAAAATCGCCGCGTTTTCCCGCTCCATTGTGATTCCAGGGTTATGGACGAATTTTTAAAATTTCTCTCTGATTGTTAATTAGTTGAACTGAATACATGTGGTGTTTAAAATGATTTCTTAGGTTAAAAATTAAAAAAAATTTATTTAACTTTATTTTTTTTTATTTTAATGTGGTATCGAAATTAACATGCCTGATTTGATCAATGTGGCCTTGGATGAGTACAAGAATCCATCAAGGGAAGTTAAAAAAAGGTTAAGAAATGACGGAAATGCAAAGAAAACTTTGAAAGGTTCTAAATCGATAATAAATAAAAATAAAATTAAAATAACTGAGTTTCTCTAATCTCAATTAATTTTTTGGGAAATACTTATCTAATAATTAAAAAATATATAATTATAATATATAATTTAAAAAATTCTATAAAATAATAATCTGCTAAATATAATTTATTAAAAAATATTATGATTTAAAAAAAGCAAAAAAATCAAAAATAATGCAAATTTTTATTTAGGAATCATTTTTAAAGAATATATGCAAAGAAATGTTGCAAAAAACGTCAGTTGGCCTCAGCAGGAAAAGGACAATTTGTATAAAATAATAGAACACGCTTTGGAGGGAATAATGAATGGGAAATACCGGGAATATGATCGGCAGAAATCATTCAGTGAGATGAAATAAAAAATTTAAAATTAATGATAAAAATTTTAGATTTTATTGACGCAAGTAAATTGTGCAAATTGTTCGATTTATTTCCTTCAGCACAAAAGCAAAGTAATTTAAAAGAGAAAATATAAATAAAAATTTTAATAATTTACCCACTGTCCAAAAATCGGATTTTTAAAGTCATTTTTGGTAAATCAGTCGGTTTAAAATATATGTTGCCCTAAATCTTGCCTAAATTCTAATTATAATATAGGGTAAATAAACATCTCATCAACATTTAATTTTGGGCAATGTTGTTCCTTTTAAATGGAAAATATTCATTAATCCAATAATATGTTCATTCAGATTCTGACTTATATTTATTTTGCTTAATGCTTTTTATTGGGAAACAAATAATATTCAATCCTGAAATTGGAATTGACCTACGGGAAAAGTATTTTATCCAGCAAACAATTGAATCCGTTGAAAAATGGGCAACAAAGGAGTATGATAGAAATTGGCCAACATATTCATCGTTAGAAGAAGTAATTAAAATTAAAATTGTTGACTATCAAATTCCTTCGCATCGAATAAAAGAAGGGGATGAAAGGGAAGCAAACAAAGGAAAAGGAAAAATGGATAGTCTGATGGAAAGTGGTGAGAAGGAAAAGGGTATTGGATTTGTATTAATTTGTCGAAAAAAAATTATTTTGCCGAAAATCTTTCGTGTCGAAAAATATAATTTTTTGGGGCCATATAACTTGGCCAAATCAGATTTCTTTAAGATTCCCCATTCCTTAGCCCCTAATCCCGTCCTACCCTGAAACTAACCTTGATTCCTAATACCTAATTAGGACCAAGTTATATGGCCTCAAATAATATAATGTTTTTCGACACTAAAGTTTTTCGGCAACTTTTTTCGGCAATTTAATATTTTTCTCAAAGGGCATTTATTTATTAGTAAACCGAAAATTTCATTTAATGGCTGGGGGTCAAAAATTAGGCGATATGATGGGGTATAGACTACCCGGAGTCACAATTTTTGGCGCGAATTTTGAAAATATGGTGAAAATGTACCCAAATTTTAGCAAATAAGAACAAAATGGGAATGCATGTATTTTGGGGATATTATTAAAATTGCTTATATTTTGCAAAGATATTTAAATATTTTTACATTTTCATTTTAAAAATCAAGTGAAAATCTAGTGAATATAACAATTTTTCAGAATTTCGAAAATAATTTGAAAATATGAAACATTTTCAAAATCTTTTAGGACATATTTTCAATATCTATTCAAAATACCATGAAAAATATTTTAAAAATGGCAATAATATTCAGAATATTTTGAAAATGGGGCAAAAATCTGTTTTTCCTTGTTCTAGTTTATAATTCTGATTTTTCTCGCGCACCGTTCTGACTTTTGCCTTGTTCTGATTTTCTGTTTTGACTTTTTCCTTGTTTTGATTTTCTGTTCTGATTTTTACCTTGTTCTGATTTTCTGTTCTGATTTTTCCCTTGTTCTGATTTTTCCCTTGTTCTGATTTTTCCCTTGTTCTGATTTTTCCCTTGTTCTGATTTTTCCCTTGTTCTGATTTTTCCCTAGTTCTGATTTTCTGTTCTGATTTTTCCCTTGTTCTGATTTTTCCCTTGTTCTGATTTTCTGTTCTGATTTTCTGTTCTGATTTTTCCCTTGTTCTGATTTTTCCCTTGTTCTGATTTTCTGTTCTGATTTTCTGTTCTGATTTTCTGTTCTGATTTTTTCCTTGTTCTGATTTTTCTCGCGCACTGTTCTGCCTTTTTTCCCTTCTTCTGATTCTGATTTCACTCATAAAATTACCTGCCGCAGCTGGGATTCGAACCCTAGTAGTCAAGTGCCAAAGTCAGCGACATAACATTGAGCTAAGGAGGCTATGTATCCTCCTCCATTAAAACATTTATTTATTCCTTTCATTGCCTTTCTCCAGAATATTCTCAAAATTTAGATATTTTTCGAAAATATTCTGAAAATTTGTTCTATTTTAGGTTGTGAAAATGAATCGAAAAATTTGGCGAAAATCATAGAATTCTGAAAATTTTCTGAAAATTGTATCCATTTTTAATCTGCATTTTGGGTCTTATTTTCAAAAGCTTATCAAAATGAATACCAATATAAATTTTCAAAATTATTAAATTCTCAAAATGTTCCCTGAATTTTAGTAATTTTAAGAATATTATAACAGTTGATGTATTTTCACTCAATTTTGTAAATATGTAAATTTTGAACATATTTTTTCCCTTTTATGTTCAAAATCTTTTGAATTTATTTTGAATTGAATTTTCAGAATTTTATTCATTTCTAATATATTTTAGCAATTTAGCTGTGCTCAATATATATTGAGGATTTTTTCCTTTTTTAAAAAATTTTCAAAATTACAATGAAATTTTCAAAATATTTTGCACATATTTTCTTTGTGACTCCGGGTATGGAGGCTAATGGCCAAATGATGAGCTTATTTTATTATTAATTGAGCAGACCACTTTGAAAGTCTTTAAACAGGATTAAAGAATTTATTTAGGATAAATTACTAAAAATTGATGAATATGCAAATTTATGGATAAAAAGATTCTCGTAATTAATTTATATTTTAGGGGAAAATCCATTTGTATTGGAATTGAATCGAGAAGAAGCATTTGAAATGGAAAAGAATATTGAGAATATTGCGGAAGTATTTTCGAAGGATATTATGAAAGATAGATGGGAAAATCTGTTGGAATTGTTTAAACAAGAAAAGCATTATGATAATTTTCAAAAATTTTTCCATAAAAATTGGTCACAAAAAGTGGACGAATTTATGGAGAAAGTTAAGAAAAACAGGAATGTCATCAAGCAAGCAAGTAAGTAGAAAATGGGGGTGGATGGCAAAATTGAAAAATCAAATGTTCTCATTTTTAGACTTTTTAAATAAGCAAAAATTCATTTAATAATTAAAAATCAATTAATGATTAATAATATTCATTCAGTTACTGGCCATTTTGTTTCTGATTTATATAAATTTTGGTTCATGCTTTTTATTGGGAAACAAATAATGTTCGAAACTGAAAATGGAATTATTTGCGAATCCTCTATTACCCAAAAGACAATGAAAACAATTGAACATTGGGCAACAAAGAAGTATGGATTCTGGCCAACATATTCGTCATTGGCAGAATTAATTCAAATTAAAATTGTTTATCCAAATGCTTTAGCCCTACGCCCAACAGGAGTTTGAATGAGGGCTAATTTCCATTATATGTATGATGAGTTGAGGAGGATTGAACAGGAAAAGAATTCTCGTCTATTAAATTTTCAATTGTGATGAAAATTATTTATTCTATTATAATTTTGACATTCCCTTTCTGTATCAGTCATTTCGGGCAAATATTTACAATTTTGATTGTTTGCAATTTTAAAACGAATTTTTCGTTAAATATTAAATTATTTCATATCATGGGATTTCTTCAAACAGGAAGCATGTCGATTCACAGTTTTCGGCTTCGCATTTTTGATTTCGATTACTGGAAAAAGAAAGATCATAAAATTTTCATTACTCCTTACGTAGTTTTGCGAAAATGCTTGCAAAAATGTTTGTGGTCAACATTCAGATTATGGCAAATGAAGCAGACCATTCTATCTGTAAATAAATGGAAATAATTAAGGCAACCATTTATTGACGGGGGGGGGGGGCAAAATTTTAGTGGGGAGTGAACCTAACCATATTCTGGGTCTAGAGTAGGTTAGACTACCTTCTGCTGGATGGGTTTATGGTAAGATTGCTTTAATTTTGGACTGATTTAGAAGTTCAGGGCTGGGAACTTCCTCTAGTGTTTTCCTAAACTCATTAAACTCTCGGGGGAGGCAGAATATGCCCCCTCCCCAATAACATACTAGTACCCAAGACACTCACCGCAATGATCACATGTCATTTTATCATGCCATTTTACATTCAGGACATTACGGGAGTTCTTCAGTGTGAAGGTGATGATCCCTAATAATTTAATATTTAAAAAAAATTATGAAAAAAAAACTAACAAATTTTACTCCAATTTTTGTTCACTCTTTGTGCTGCCATTCGCACTTGATTCCTGATCGTAAATTTAAATAATTTTATGTTTGGAAATAAAACCTCAATTTGCAAGTACTCTTCTAACAAATTGTTGAATCGTTCCACTTCATGCTTGAATTGTTCCGGAATTGTAACGTACTTTGCGTGTTTTTTCTTTGTCAAGGGTTTAGCATCTTTTTCCCAAAATTTCTTGTTCATATCGGGGATATTTACTGAAAAATTTGTAAATGTAAATTTATATAAAAAAACCAGACAAACATTTCTTTAAGTAGTCCTCCAAATCTTGAGATTTGTTTTTTTCCACGAAGAAGCATGTAATTGACGCGGGCACAGGCACAAGGCAGTTGTGGAACGTTTTCAACATTTTGTCAATAAAGCACAATGAGACACTCGGAAAAAATCTCTAAAATATTGTTTTTTTCCATAAATAGAAATAAAATTTACTAGGAATGTTCGCTTTTCTTCGCTATTTTTTGAATTTACGTCCAAATTTTGAAGTTCACATTTGATTTTTTGAGTATAAGCGTGGCCAAAACGTTGTTATATAATGGGGCTTCCACAATGAACGACGTGTCAAGTGTCCGTGTCAAGCGTCCGTGTTTTTTGTCCACAGTGAGTGCGTGCGCGGCACGTTGCGTGGCACGGAGCGTAGCACTTGACACGGACACTTAACACGCAGAGGTGTCAACTTGTCCATACATTATGGCCTAGGTGCGCGAAACTTGACCCAAATGCAAAACCAATGTCACTATCGTTGGTAAAATATGATCATAGGTCCCAGACTCGAAATCAATCAAATGATATACCAATCGACGCGTCTCGACGAGCTGAGTTCAAAAAAGCAAAAATTTTTGTTGGGCAACTACTTTTGGCCAAGTTATGGCCATTAAAATCCATTTTCCCATAAAAGTGCTTGGTCCCCCCTATGGGTCGAAAATTTTTGAAATTTTTTCTTGATCATATTATAGCTCAATCGACGCGGCTTGATGAGCAGAATCCGAATCTGTGGTTGTTTTCGCCTAAAACCCAAAACTAAGAAATTTATGGCCATTTTTGTCTCGCTGGAATGTGTTGGAACTGCGGAGGAATGTAAGAGTGGACTCCGGAGTGTGCGTAGCCGAAGCGCGGGAACTGGACGAGCTTGTGGCGAGCGAAGCGAGCCACAAGCTCGTCTGGTCGCGCGGAGGCGGAGCACACGTAGGAGTCCACTCTGAAATGCCCACCGGAGCAGTTCCAATCCGTATTTCCTTTGCGCAACGGTAACTTTTTTATTTTTGATTTTTATGCGAAACCGATGGCAGATCCGTGTTCTGCACATCGAGACGCGTCAATTGATATATAATATGCCGATACAAAAATTTTTAACTTTTTCGATCCAAAGGGGGGACCCTTCACATTTATGAATTTTTAATGGCCATAACTTGGCCAAAAGTGGTTGCCCAACAAAAATTTTTGCTTTTTTGAACTCAGCTCGTCGAGACGCGTCGATTGGTATATCATTTGATTGATTTCGAGTCTGGGACCTATGAACATATTTTTCCCTATCGTTTTCAGCACCCTCGATTACCCTATGACTAAATAAGGCCATGGAATAATAATATTTTTTATTTGTACAGAT
This sequence comes from Pratylenchus scribneri, assembly GCA_030063045.1. Taxonomy (NCBI): domain Eukaryota; kingdom Metazoa; phylum Nematoda; class Chromadorea; order Rhabditida; family Pratylenchidae; genus Pratylenchus; species Pratylenchus scribneri. The sequence goes on from JAQSEB010000072.1 coordinate 900,137, forward strand.
TATTCAATACGGTTGTGTCTGGGCCTGAAAACCAATTTTAAAATACAAAATATATTTTTTGAATAACTTTTTGTTAATTAATAATTCTTAAATTCAAAAAGACTCCAAAAAGGAATATTTAAAATAAAATGGTCAATTTAAATTATTTTTTAGAATCCTAAAAATAATCAAAATTTACACAGAAAATATTATATTATTACCGAGCTAGTTAAACACCTCTGCTGCTGCATAATTTAATTATTAATAAAAAAAAATTAAAATTGGTCTGCATTTTAAATCGAAAAGTGAAGATATTTATCCATTCTTGTACATTTAAAATGCCAAAAATAAAATAATAATAATAATTTAAAATTTATTGGCTAGAGGGAAGAATATTTATGGCATAGATCCATGTTATGAAAAATGGGAAAATAAATTAAGTCAACAGCTTCAGAGGAGGGTGGTTTGTCATCCCGAAAAAGAAATAAATATCAATTGATTCACTTATTGTGCCCGAGGAAACATTTAATTTGGCATAAATCCATGTGATGAAAATGGAAAAATAAATTAATGTCAGCCAGAATGAGGAGGGGGGGGGGGTAGTTTGGCATCCCGACAAAAATAAATAAATAAGTCAATTGATTTCATAAATAATATCATCAGTCATCGTCATTGATGCTTTTCTCATAATTTCTTCCTCAATTCAATTTTGCATATTGGCAATAAATTCTGGATTGCTTCGAACTTGAACAGCAGCGCCCAATGTATTTGGGGTTGAGAAGATAATTGTGATCGGTTTGTTGGCCTCAATCATCTCCTTTTTAAATCCATGTCCATCAAATTCATCGTCAATTGGTGAGTCTTTTCCTGATATTCCGGAACTTGTTCGATAATTTTGCGCACTTCGGCCGAGTCATTTTCCTGCACTTTTGGCTGATTTCCCTCAACGGAAAGGAACATTCCGGTTGCATGATCATTTCCATATGAAACTTGCATTCCACCGACTGGGTCCATTTCGTAGCGAACCGTATTGCTCATGTTGAAGAGAATAGATCAATAAATTAATTATATGCTTGTTCAATGTTCTCTTTAGATTAAAATTTTTAATATTTAGAAAATCATTTTGGGTTTTTGTAACAATTGGAAATGGGTGAAGATGAAATAAGATGATGAATGAGAAGATAATGTGGATGAGATTGGATTGGGTTGGAAAATGATTGAAATGTAAAAATATGTTGATGTTTCATAACCCAATCAATTTTTCGATCGATAAAGTTATTGGGGAGGAGGAGGGATGGGGAATGGGGATGCAAATGCGAAGAAATTGGAATAACATTTTCAAATTTATGTGCTCTTCTTTTTTGAGCAGCACAAGAACTCTAGAGCTGAATAAAGTCAACAACAAGAAGTTGTTAACATATTTTTATTAATTACATTGTCATTGATTCAAGCAATTTAATTTGTGATGTGATGATGATTGATGATGAAGATGAGTTTTCGGATGGATGAGAATAGGTTTTTTTATTAAAGTGTGAAAATAAATTAATAAACATAGGAAAAAGGAAATTTTAAGGCCAAGAAGAATGAATGATGGATGTTCCACGAATTAAAGCAGAGTTCTCCCGCGCATGTCAAAAAATAGTTGGAGGAGAGTAAAATAAATTGTAGAAATAAGTAGAGAAAGGAAAAATAGAGGCTGTCACACCTAGCACAGCGCAGATGGATGGGTTGGTTCGACGATCGATCAAATTTGAATGTTGTTTTGGAGTGAAGTGAGCCCAAAATCTCTAACTAAAATCGCTATACTCAAAATCACGCGCCCAAAATATCTATTGAAACTTTAGGCTTTTTTTTATTAATAAGTAACAGAGCATAATGAAGAGGAAATTAAAATTTTTGAGTGTATATAGGAAATAATTTTGAGGTAAATCTGGATTATTTTTTTACGTGAAATGAAGGGTTTAACTCTAGAGTTTGGAATGGGAATATATATCATATGTCATATCACACTCTAAATTTTTGTGACAATTGGGCACTTGAATTTTTACCAAAAAGCATCATGTTTTATAGATGATATATTCCAATATTTGATGATAAAGAAATCTAGATTCCAGTAAATATTAAATAATAAAAATAATTAAAGATGAACAGATTTATTTGTCAAAATCGAAAAATTATAAATGCATGGTAAAATAAAATGTTGTACCAAAACAAAAAATTATTCTCTCATTCTGTCAAAATAATTCATCGGAAAAGGTATTTTGCTTTTTTGTATCCTCTACGGCCATCATCGTAAAAAGCATCAATTTCATTATAAACTTCTGCAGTTGCTGCTGATTTTCTCTTAATTCCATGTTTATTATCGCCGCCGATGACACAATCCAATTTCATCAATTCGTTCTGAAAATGGTTTTGAGTAGTTTTTAAAATTAAATCAAAACTTACTTTTCGACGTTTGATTGTAATTTCAATTGTTTTTTCCTCCTTTCCTTTCAATTGTTTCGGGTAAAGCACATCAAAATCGAAGAGGAAGCCAAAATTGGAATGCCAATTGGCCAGAGTGAATTCCAGTCGATCGAAATAATTGTTGGTGCCATTGCCATCCTCCGTGTCCGTCTCATCATTTTCATTCACAATTTTGATTGGGTCATGTGCGGTGCCGGCCAAAATAAATAAATTCTCATTGCCCGACTTCAGCAAACGTCCAGCTTTATTTGAATTGTATAAATTTATTTTTATATTTTACATAAAATTGTTAAATTTTAATTCAAAACAGAATTTTCCTTCCATTTTGTCTAAACTTGCTAAGCAAATACCGATATCTACCATGGTGGATGGTCATGGTCACATTTGTAAATATCGGCATATTCTTTTAACTAAGATGACCAAATATGGATTTTTATCGATTATTTGGGTCCAGTTTCATGTTATTCATTTTTGATTGTAAAACAATGCAAAAAAAAATATATTTTAGGGTTAGAAACTTTGACCAATTTTGTGGTAACAGGCTGATTTTAAGGGGGAAGGTATCATATTTTCCCCCATAAAATCAGCCTGTTACCACAAAATTGGTCAAAGTTTCTAACCCTAAAATATATTTTTTTTGCATTGTTTTACAATCAAAAATGAACTACCTACCATCTGGATAATTGATGTAGCGCCAAATATGTTTTTAAAATAAGATCCTATCCGTGTTTTAATTCAAAATTACCCTTGGAATAAATATTTTTGGAAGTATTATTTAGGTTACCCGACATTTGCGCCTCAAACATTTGCGCCCCCGACATTTGCGCCTTAACATTTGCGCCCCCGACATTTGCGCCTTAACATTTGCGCCCCCGACATTTGCGCCTTAACATTTGCGCCCCCGACTTTTGCGCCTAAACATTTGGCCCCCGACATTTGCGCCTATTTTTTTAAACTCAATATCAGAACTCCCATTAACCGAAAGAAAAAATTAAAAAGAAATAATGATATTGTTTAAAAAAAATAAAGAATTTCAATCAATCCTTTCATCTATTCCTTTTTGTCCGAGTCTATATGCACATAATTAAATAAAAATCGGAAAATATATACCTATAACACTTAATTTGCTTAAAACGAAGATTTATAGCAACATTAAATTTAATTTCTGAAAAATTTAGGCTATTTGGCAAGAAAGGCGCAAATATCGGGGGCGCAAATGTTGAGGCGCAAAAGTCGGAGGCGCAAATGTTAAGGCGCAAAAGTCAGGGGCGCAAAAGTCGGGAGCGCAAATGTCGGGGGCGCAAATGTTCGGGCGCAAATGTCGGAACACGATTATTTATGTTCAAAAAATCACATCATAAATATTCCTTCAAACTCACCTTTTTGTATTCCACTGCGACAAAAATTCCAAATTTGATGAAGCATTTTGGACATTGCCGAATATTCTATTTTTATGTCCATCGATTCGAGCACATATTCCGGATTTCTGAATTGATTTAATTTTAGAATTAGAATAAGAATTTCCTCTCACTTTGTATAGGCCATATAGCAAATCAATTCCTCGGCATAATATGGAGGACACTCCGTAATTTTGTCAATTTGGAAATGACGAAAATGTGTAAATTCAGCACCACGACGCAAAATTGTGTCCATTTGATGACTCCAAATGTGAGAGGATCTTCGTAGAATTTGGTAATGTTCGGATAATAAGCAGCCATCTTCCATGTATTCATTTGTAGGCTGAAAAATGAAGTATTATTTTTTGTTCCGATTGTTCCGGAAAGTTTTAATCTTTGTTCCGGTTATTCCGGAAAGTTTTATTTTTTTTGTTCCGGTTGTTCCGGAAAGTTTTAATTTTTGTTCCGGTTGTTCCGGAAAGTTTTAATTTTTGTTCCGGTTGTTCCGGAAAGTTTTATTTTTTTTTGTTCCGGCTGTTCCGGAAAGTTTTATTTTTTTTTGTTCTGGAAAGTTTTATTATTCCGGAAAGTTTTATTTTTTTGTTCCGGTTGTTCCGGAAAGTTTTATTTTTTGTTCCGTTTGTTCCGGAAAGTTTTATTTTTTTGTTCCGGTTGTACCGGAAAGTTTTATTTTTGTTCCGGAAAGTTTTATTTTTTTATTCCGATTGTTCCGGAAAGTTTTATTTATTTATTCCGGTCGTTCCGGAAAGTTTTTAAATTTATCTAATTTGGCCTATTTTGTCGCTTTTTTGGTCCGAACTTTTGCAATTTTCACTTAAATCCATCAATTTTGCTTTAATCAATCGTAAATTTAAAAATAAAAAATTCATTTTAAAAATAAATTATTAAAAAAAATCCGAGTTAAATCGAGAAAAGTTTGATTGAATGAATTTTCGGGTTCAAATTTCAAATTTAAACCACACCTGAATTGCCGAAAATTCGAATGCTCGAATGTAAGTCCTTGAACCCCGATGCAGAATAATTCGAATTTCAAACCATTTCCTTGGATTCTTCTTATTCACCAAATGCATTGTTAATTCATCGCCGGCACCGTTCAATTCTCCATCAAAAATGTGCACATTATTTTCGCCAATTTTCAGGTCAATCGATTCCAAAAAAATTCGTCCAATTCTGCCGGCTGAACACATTTTCGCCCGATCCAATAATTGCATTAAACTCTGCGGAAGTTCATTTCCGGGTCCAAATTGAATTTGCACAATTTCCAAGGCATTTTCGACCAATCTTAATTTTAGGATCAATTTAATTTACCAACAAAAAAGAATTCTTGAAAGCCAAAAGAATATTAATTTTTTCCTAAAATTCAAATTTCAGCAATAAATCATTGAATTGGTTTGTTCAAAGCTCGTATAAAGACGCATCAAATTGCTAATTTGATACTTTTCGGCTATTTCGGTCCAGAGAAGTTTTTGAAATGAAGGGCCCCTTCCCCTTATGGGTGATTAGGAATTAGGATTATAGATTACGGTTTACGGATACGTAAGATGATAACCTATCCCTGGATGACCCTAACCCTATCCGTTTAAGTTTCCCCTGTATTTGGTCAAAATTTTTAAATAGTAATAAAGCGACGACTAATCTGATTAATCAAATTTAGGTTTTAGGTTCAATTAAACTTAAAAAGAAAATAAATTATAATCCATAGCAAATTAGGTATGTGTCTTTAACGAGATCGATCGATTACGTTTTTTGAATTCTTTTTCGTCATGTTGATTTTTTACCATTTTTAAGGAAAAATATTAAAAATTTACACTTTTCTAACTATTCTTTTTAGTAGAGACAGGACAGGATTTTTTCAAAATTTTTGCAGGATCGCAGGATAATCCTGCAAAAATCCTGCGCCGGCCTCTACTTTTTAGGCTGATTTTTTGCTTAATTTTTGCCTAAATACCATTAATTTTTATAAAAATTAAATAATTTTACATTGAATTGGCCAAATGGTCGATCAAATTTTCCACAAAATCCTTCGGCACTCCAAATAAAAATGAATTTTGATGATTCGTGAAGAAATTTCGGGTCGGCAGCAGCCAAGCACCATAACGAAAAAGTAGATCCATTTTTGGGGACCATGGCAATATTTCATCGATATTTATGCTCTTATAAAGTTTGGAGTCATTGTTGCCATTTTCGACTTGTTCAGCAATGTTGTTGACTTCATTTTCATCGTTTTTCAATGCCAATGGGTGGATATATTCTCGTAGGGTCTTAAATGAAATTTTATTTGAATTCAATTAAATATTTTTAATTCTATTTTTTCGGTTTTTGACCATTTTTTGTTCGTAATTTTGAGAAAAAAAGTCTTAATATTGAATTCTGATTATTACATCCAAATTCAGGTATAATATAAATAATAACCAATTCAATAAGGAACAGTCCAATTTGATGCCATTTAAAATAACTCATTTAGGATTGAACCAATTTAGATGATTTTATTATCAAATTAAAAGTAAGATTGTTGTCTATCAAATGATATTAAATTTTATTTAAATTGGTTGAGAAATAATGAAGTTATTCCATTAAAAACTTTTAAAATGCCTTTACTCACAATTTCATTATTTCAGAACCATTTTGAATAAAATTGATATAATTTAATAGCTAAATTCCTCTTTAATTTAATAGTAAAATCATCATAAATGGTTATGGTTCTTATTGATGAGCTATTATAAATGGCGCTAAATTTGGGCGTACCCATTCAGTAAAACTTTTTATAATTTACTCTTATGAATTTTGGCATTTGGCTTATCAGAATTGGGAGAACTTTATACATTATTTCATGTTTAAATTAGTTAATTTTGTAAAAATAGAAACCGTTTTAATGCGTTGAATTGTGCGGCGCATTCTGGGCGAATTATTTTGGTAAATTGCCCGGGTGGGAACATTCACCAAAACATTGATGGCATCGGCCAATGGCAAACATTTGTGAATTTCGGCAAGTAGTTCAGGCGGCAATCGTCGACTTGGTTGCTCCCAATTTAAATTCATTATTATTATTGAATTGATTTGTAAATCTATATGTAATACATTTATGTTTAAATTTTAAGTTTATTATGTAATAAGAAGTGATATTGCTGTTTTCAACAAATTTTTAAAAATATTTTGCATCAATTTACCGGCATAATTTTATCAAAAAATCAATAAGTAAAACAAACAAATAATATGATGAAAAGTCAAATCATTTTTTATTTTAAAGTCATCGGTGGAAGATTCATCTTTAATTTATCATCCAATAATTAATTTCTTCATTATTTTTCCAGAAAAAGTCGATTGATCTTCTTCCTCTTCTTCATTTGCTACCTTCCTCTTCCTTCCCTTCACAATTTGACCATTGCACTTCGATTCAGCAATTTCATCAACCTTTAATTATTTAAATAAATTTTTATGAATTGTTGATTTTTTAATAATGTTTTTCTGATTAAACACATATAAAAATTTTTATTTATAATTCATTTTTCTATTAAATTATCAAATAAATATTGTTACCTTTCTCTTTTGTATTTTCATCCCAATAATTCGACTGAATCCCCTCTTAGTTTGTACAACAAAATCGAAGGCATATTTCCCATTGGTTGTCAAATTTGCCAAAGTGAATTGCAATTTATATTCTCCAAGATTTGAAGAATCTTCCAATTGTTTCACTCCGAGTTTCACAGCCGATAAAATATGCAATTTTTTGTTGCTGCCAACAATTATAAATTTTCCACCTTTATTAAAAAAAATTAATCAATTAAATTAATATTTTTAGTATACCTTTTGGAATTTCACTCTGATAAATCTTGTCGATAAATGAAGAACAGAGAGAATTTTCAAAATTAATGTCGATCGATTCAAGGAATTGCTCAGGATATCTAAAAATTTAGGTCAAAATTTTTAAAAATTATTATTACTTTGTATTGGAAATGTAGTCGATCAAAAAATTGACATAATCAGTTGGAAGGCAATAAAAATGATGATAATTTTCCATTTTAAAGTGTCGGAAATGGGTAAAGCTGGCACCACGTCGAATAAACAAGTCCAAGACGTAATTCCATATAATATTCTTTTTTACTTCCAATTTGTTGCCAATTTGTTTGCGTTCATCATTATTAATCGACCAACTGAGTTTTTTGCATAAGTCAATTTCGTCCAAAGGCTGTAATTTAATAATAATTTTGATAATAAATTCCAATATATTCTTTACCCATTGAGTGAATTCCAATTGCCGAATGAATTTCTTCTCTGAATCCAAATATACCCAAATTTGAAACCAATTCTTTCGATCCATTTTATTGATGACGAACAATCTCAAAAGATAATTTCCATTGAATGTTTTCTTCAATTCTCCTTCAAAAATGCACAAAATTTGGCCATTGTCCGCTTTCAATTCAGCAGTTTCAAATAAAATTCTGCCATCATTTCGATATTGCTTCCCTTTGAATAATTGCTTTAAAAATGATGGCATTGGAAGCGGTGATCCCGAGAAATTCATTTCCGCATGATGAAGCATCATTTTCGGCAAACTTAAATTAAAAATAAAATTTTTTAAGGAAAAAATTAAAAAAAAGAAAGGCGATTTGCATAATTTTTGTGATAAATTCAATTAATTTAAAATATAAATCAAATTATAATGAAGAATGAACCTTGAATTTGCCAAATAGAGGATTAATTCTCCCAAGAAATTTTCGGGCATTCCAACAATGTTGCTCAACCACATCCACCATTGTCGCCATGATGTCAAACTGCCATAACGCAATAGTGAATAAAATTGGGGTGACCATTCAATGTCATTGTGAACAATCAATGCTTTTCGATTATTGTCCCTTTCAACATTGACCAATGTGCCAATATATTCATTGAGAGACTGGAAAAAAATTATTGAAATCATTGGTTTAGATAATATTTAACCTTAATTATTTTCGAAAAAAATTTTTGGTTACCACTTTACATGCCACCATTTAAAATCTGCTGGTGGCAATCGCCGAATGAACTTAAAATTAGAGTCCGGCGCTGGACCGGGCCCGGAAAAAACTGGCTTTTTTGGGCATTTATTATGAGCCCGTAACCCGGAAAATTTTAAAACACACTCGGACTCGGAAGCCGGCTCTTTTTGCTGGGCCCGGGTAATTTTTTCTGAAAAAAAAACCTGGAACCGGGCCCGGAAATTTTGAAAAACCGGATTCTACTTAAAACCCTAATACTCATGACCCATAAGAGGGAACCTTTCACTTTTTAAAAAGGGGATGTAAATCCGACAATTACCATTATTAATAACAAATCTAAACATAAGTTGTAAAAATGGCTATTAGCCTATGTGTAATTTTAATAATGTTTGATTAAAAATTTAGCAAATTAAATATTTTGATACCGTTTTGAGTCGCTGAATTGTGCGACGCATTCTGGGCGAATTATTTTGGTAAATTGCCCGGGTGGGAACATTCACCAAAACATTGATGGCATCGGCCAATGGCAAACATTTGTGGATTTCAGCCAGTAATTCAGGCGGCAATCGACGCCGAATAATTTGATTTTCATCAGTCATTTTAATGAATTTGATTGATTGATAAATGAACCTGATAAAATTATGTTTTTTTTATTTTATGTTAAAATAAAATAATAAAATAATTGACATTGATTTGCTTCAACAAACAAATTGTTTTATGCACCAAATAAACTGGTATACTAATTTTATCAAATAAATGTGTTGTCTTGTAAGAGAAAGTATGTGTGGAATACCACATATAGCATAAAAGTAAATCAATTTTATTTTAATAAATCATCACCCATCAGCGGAATGTTCTTTTTCTTCCATCTTCCTCTTCCGTAATCATTTATTTCTTCATAATTTTGCCAGAATATTTCGGTCCATCTTCCTCCTCTTCTTCATTTGCGACCTTCCTCTTCTTTCCCTTTCCAATTTGGTCATTGCACTTCATTCCAACAATAATGTTGTTTATCTTTAATTATTTAGTAAATTTTTTGGATGGAAATGATATGTTGGTTTTTTCTTTTTTAATTGGAAACTGTTTTTAATTCCGTATGATAAATTATTTAGTCATTTTCTCGTAAGAATTTATTAAATTATCAAATAAATTAATAAAATAGTTTTCTCATTTTGAACCTTCCGCTTTTGGATTTTGATCCCAGCAATTTTTTCTGTTCCATTTCCTTTTGCGAATTCCACAGCAACATCGAATACATATTCTCCGTTGGTTGTCCCATTTGCCAAAGTGAATTCCAATTTAATAGAAGTTTTTGCCGATAAAATATGCAATTTTTTATTGTCGCCAACATGCAAAAATTTTCCACCTTAATAAAAAATTCGATGGTATTTAATTTGTAGAAAAAAAATTGAAAATGTAGAAAAAACATAGAAAATTGCGAAAAGTTTATAACGGTTTGTCCTTGACTCCCAAACCTTATACCCAATCGATAGATCTCTTCAAGACAGGTCGAACCATATATATTCTTGTCATGGTTGGATCGAAAATTAAGGGTTTTAAGCGACTTAAACCATCCATGGGGGTTTGGTTCAAAACCAATTAAACCATGACAAATTATATACCATTCGGTGCGTCTTGACGAGCTCTATCCATCCAATGGTATATGGTTTGTGAATTTTGGACAAACCACTAAACCGTTAAACTTTTCGACATTTCAATGTTATTTTCTACATTTTAATTATTTCCCATAAAAAATTTATCAATTGAATAATTTTTTTATACCTTTTGGTATTACACTTTGACAAATTTTATCGATAAAAGATGAACGGCAAGAACTTTTAAATCGAATATCAATTGATTCAAGAAATTGCTCTGGATATCTGAAAAATACAAATAAGTTAAATTTTTAAGCTGTAAAATATACTTTGTGCTGGAAATGTAGTCGATCAAAAAATTGACATAATCATCCGGAAATGGATCAAGATAATTTTGATTTATTTTGAAGTGTCGAAGATGGGTATATCCAGCGCCACGACGCAAAAACATGTCTAAATCGGAATTCCACATAATATTCTTTTTTGCTTCCAATTTGTCGCCAATTTGTTTGAGTTGATGTTGATTCGACCAATCGACTTTATCAATTATATCAATTTCGTCTAAATGCTAATGCTTAATTTAATTATTAAGATTAGTTTGCGCATGCATTACCCATTGAGTGAATTCCAAGCATTGAATGAATTTCTTCGTTGAATTCAGAGTCATTATAATTTGAAAGCAATTATTCCGATCCATTTTGTTCATCACAAGCATTCTCAATTGATAATCTCCAAAACGTATTATTTTATTCAATTCTGCTTCAAAAATGCACAAAATTTGGCCATTCTCCGCTTTCAAATCAACGGACTCGAATAAAATTCGGCCATCACTTTGATATTGCTTCTTTTCTTTGAATAATTGCTTTAAAAATGATGGCATTGGAAGTGGCGCTATTTCGAAACCCATTTCCGCACTATGAAGCATCATTTTTGGAAAACTAGAATTAAAATCATGCAAAATATTATGTATAGAAAATAGCCAAATTTATATACCGTGAATTTGCTAAATGCAATAGTAATTGTTCCATGAAATTTTCGGGTATTCCAACAATGCTGCCAAAACGCATCCAGAATTGTCGCAATGATGTCAAACTGCCATAACGCAACAATGCATAAAATTGGGGTGTCCATTCAATTTCATTGTAAACAATCAATGCTTTTCGATTATTGTCCTTTTGAACATTGACAAATGTTCCAATATATTCATTGAGTGACTATAAAAATGAATGAAATAATTCTTATTCATTGATTGTTTTAATTTTAATTGATTTTTGTTGATATATTTTGGGTCATTTTATTTTAAAATAATTCATTAAAATTTAAAAATTGAAACCGTTTTAATGCGTTGAATTATGCGATGCATTCTGGGCGAATTATTTTGGTAAATTGCCCGGGTGGGAACATTCACCAAAACATTGATGGCATCGGCCAATGGCAAACATTTGTGAATTTCGGCGAGTAATTCAGGCGGTAATCGACGCTCAATAATTTGATTTTCATCCATTTTTAATGTGATTGATTTGTATGATCTGTAAAAATTATTTTTAAATATTTAAGATTTTTATGTTTTAAGAGAATAAAAATATGAAAGAATTGATATTGCATGACTTAAACAATATTTTTAAATTAATATTTTGCATCAAATTAGCTGGCATAATTTAATCAAAAAAATCAATACGTAAAACCAAACAAATGAATGATATTAATTATGATGGAATATAATAAATAGCATGTAAAGCAAATCATTTTTAAAATCGTCAGAAAGGTTTTCAATTTTCATCCAATGTCCAATCATCATTTATTTCTTCATAATTTTTCCAGAATAAGTCGGTCCATCTTCTTCTTTTTCTATCTTCCTCTCCTTTCCTTTCCCAATTTGACCATTGCACTTCGATTCAGCAATTTCATCCATCTTTAATTATTTTAGTTTTTATAAGGAATTTCGTTTTAAAAAAAAATGTATTTTACTGAAATATTTTTAATGGAATGGCTTACCATTTTTTGGATTTTAATCCCAACAATTTCTTCCGGTCCATTTCCAAATTGCACTTCAACATCGAACAAATATGCCCCTTTGGTCGGAATATTGGCCAATTTAAATTCCAAGTTATTTTCTGCAATTTTTGCAGAAATAAAAAACAATTTTTTGTCGCCATAATTCAGAAATTTTCCACCTTAATAAAAAAATTAATTAAAAAGGGAATAAATTTTCATACTTTTTGGTATTTCTTTTTGACAAAGTTTCCTTATTTTATTAATAAATCTTGAAGGGCCATATTCATATTGCAAATTTATGTCAATGGATTCAATGAATTCCTCCGGATGCCTAAAAATAAAAATATACATCAAATTAAGGAAAAATATCAATTTATTTACCCTTTTTTTATTTTTTTGTTACACCGGGTTTTATTTTTTGTCTCAAATTGTAGTTTTTGACTTCTAATAAATCAAAAACCGGTTCTAGACCCTACAAATCTTATACCATTTTGTAGATCTCATCGAGACGCATCGATTGGTATATAATTTGTCAGGTTTTGGCCGAAAATTAAGAGTTTAAAAACAAAAGATCATGGACGGTTTAAACGGTTTAATATCGTTTTAATTTTGACCAAACTATGACAAATTATATACCATTCGATGCGTCTGGTTGAGATCTACAAAATGGTATAAGGTTTGTAGGGTCTAAAACCGGCTTTTGATTATTAAAAGTCACTCACTACTTTTTGGTAATAAATTTTGGGAAAATAAAAATGAGATAACTTCCTTAAATTATTTATTATTAAATCCAATTTTACTTTGTATAAGTAATATAGCTGATCAAAAAGTCGATATAATTCATCGGACAGTCATAAAGCACATTATCCACCTTTATTTCAAATTTGAAATGTTGGAATTGGGTTAAGCTGGCGCCACGACGGAAAAACAAGTCCAAATTTTGGGTCCAAGCAACGTTATTTTTTGCTTCCAATTTATTTTCCCCATGCTTTAAGCTATCACAGCACCCGCAGGAGCATTGTATTGATTTTGCAATATTGGAATTCTGCATTAAAATTAAAGGTGTTTAATTTAGCGAAAAAAAAAAAATTTAAATTGCCGAGTCGAGTATTGAAAACGCCGAAACGCATATTTTAGTATTTTTTTTTTTATTATAATCCGATTTTTCAGATTTGCCGGGCCCGGGTACCCGGATTTTTTTTGGGTCAGGACCCGGAAACACGGAATTGGCTCAAAATATCCATTTTCCGGACCCGTGCCCGGATAAAATCCGGTCCGGTTCCGTGCTCTAATTTTTATCCTAGATCTGAAACCTTATACCTATTTCCCATTCATAATCAAGTATGCTAGTCAAGACGGATCGAATAGAAAATAATTAATTTATAATTTGTTATGGTTTGGTCAAATTTAAAGGGTATTAAACCGTTTAAACTCTTTTTATTTTTTGTTCACGACGCATCTAGGCGAGGATAATCGATTGTATATATGATTTTGGGGTATAGGAGGACAAACTGGTGAACCGTTTAAACTTTTTTAACTGGTACTATTGGGCTTGTATAGTATACCATTTTTTTGTTGAGAAAGGAAAAAGTAAAGGGTCCCTCCTTTTGTGTCATCAGTATTAGGGCTGGGATCATTAAAGGTAAAGGTTAATTGAGATGATATTCTATCCCGATTCCTGAATGACACCTACTACTAACTACTAATGACCCTAATCCTGACAAGACAACCCATAGGGGAATTCTTCACTTTTCTCCATTTGAAGCCGGATATAAATACAAACCCAACATGTGCCTTTAAACTTTTTTTAATTACCCATCGAGAGTATTCCAATTGCTGAATGAATTTCTTTGAAGCATCCATAGTCATCCTAATTTCAAACCAATTCATTTTGTTCATCAAAATCACGTCCAATCGATATTCTTCTCCATTTTGCCAGGTAAAATGGTGTAATTCTCCATCAAAAATGCGAAATGTTCGACCATCATCGGCTTTTAATTCCATGGTTTCGAGTAAATTTCGGTCTCCAATTTGCAGAAATTGCTTCTCATAAAATAATTGCTCAAAAAATGATGGAATTGGAACGGTGTCCTTCTCGAAATACATTTCCGCAAATTGAAGCATCATTTGAGTCCATCTGGAAATTATTTTTAGAAAATTAATAAAAAACCGGTACTTTATTGTACATTTATAAAACTAGTCAATTTTTAGTTTTTTTTTCATTATACAGAGTAGATTATTAGATTAAAAAATGAATTCCAAAATGGGTGCAAACTGCAAATTATTTTGCCGAGAGATCAGTTTTCGAATATCTCTTGTGCTTGTTCCTAGACCCCTAAACCTTATACCCATTTATAAAACTCATCGAGACGCATCGATTGATATTTATTTTGTCGGGGTTCCAAAACTAAAAGAGTTAAAAACAAAAACCAAAATATGGTTTAGACGGTTTAATACTTTAATTTTGGCCAAACTCAGACAAAATATATATCAATCAATCGATGAGCTCTATAAATATAAAATGGGTATAAGGTTTATGGATATAGGATCAAGTACAAAAAAGTTATATTCAAAAAACTAATCTCTCGGCAAAAATAATATCATGTCATCCCAAAATTTATAAGCAATGAGATTATCCTTCTATAATATAAATAAAAACACAAAATATAAACAAACCGTGAATTTGCCAAATTCAGGAGTAATTCTTCAGCGAAATTTTCAGGAACCCCAACAATTTTGTTACTCCACGAACCAACTCCCAATTGTTGATATGTTGTCATCCAGTCGCCAAAACGCAAAAATGCGTCCAATTGCGGTTTCCATTCAATATCATTATTAATGAATAGACAATTTTGATAAATTTCCCATTTTTCTTCACTAATCATTGTATCAATATATTCATTGATAGTCTGGAAAAATGAGGGAAAAATTTTATGAGAAATTAATTTATTAAATTAATTTATCGATAATTTTTGTTAATACCAGAGATTCGGATAATAATTTAACATTATTATTTTGGAAAAAAATTAATATAAAATAAATTTAATATTTTTAAACCGTTTTAATGCGTTGAATTGTGCGGCGCATTCTGGGCGAATTATTTTGGTAAATTGCCCGGGTGGGAACATTCACCAAAACATTGATGGCATCGGCCAATGGCAAACATTTGTGGATTTCAGCCAGTAATTCAGGCGGCAATCGACGCCGAATAATTTGATTTTCATCAGTCATTTTAATGAATTTGATTGATTGATTTGTATGATCTGTAAAAATTATTTTTAATTTTTCTAGGATTTTTGTGCTTTATGAGAATAAAAATATAAACGAATTGATATTACTCTTCACTTAAACATTATTTAATTATTTTCCGGCATATTTATCAAAAAAGTCAATGTGCAAATAATTGCGATTCGATTATTTTATTTCCTAAATTGAAATATGAAAAATGTCTTTGTAATACATCTATCAATGAATGTTTGAAACATTATTATTGTTATATCAATCAAGAGATTTTAAAACAAACTTTATTCGAGATTTAAAAAAAAGTGGAATATATGTTCAAAAATGGAATTATTTCCCGTCAATTAAATTTTGGAGATCAACAAAAACAAATAAATCAATGTTTGAGCCATCATCAGACTCTTTCTTAATATGGTTCATCTCCCGCCCTGCTGTAGTCAAAATTCATCATCGATCATAGTCTAACTCAAAAATTTTAAATTGCAATTCATGGATCCGGTTAAGGGCATCAACACATTTCAAAGAGCGGGCGAGGTAACGAGCACGTTTGTAATCCTCAGTAAATGGAGAACCAAGTTTGAACAAATCATGGCTTTGAAGTGGAAGTTTCTATAAAATAAATTTAAATATATTTTTGAGAATAATTCTTAAAGTAAAATATTTTTTACCTACAACATTTTGATTTCTAATAAATCAGAAACCGGTTTTAGACCCTATTAACCTTTTTTGCAGATCTCATCGAGAAGCTTGTTTTGGTCAAAAATTAAAGTGTTTAAAACGAAAAAATGAAATATGATTTAACACCCCAAATTTTTGATCAAAACATGACAAGTTATATACCAATCGATGCAGCTTGATGAGAGCTCTAAATTGTGATAAGGTTTGTAGGTTCTTGGAATTGGAAGTCAAAAACTGTTGTCGGTAAAAAATAGTACCATTCTTACATCATAATCAAATGGATTTCATAGCCTAGCTTTTATTTTTTAAACTAGACCTATTAATTATGGTTATGTATATCAAGTAAGCAATTCGCTTGTAAGTGTAATTTTTATTTACTTGAACGAGATGTGCTTTTATTTGCAAATTTATATGAAAATGGAAGACTTTCTATATGAAATTTATCAGAATTATCATTGACTGCTTCGACAAATTTATAAATTAATATTTTACATCAAATAAATTAATTTTATCAATAAAATCGATAACTGATTTTGAAATGAAAATATAAATAGTTAAATAGTAAAGTCATCTACTGCTGTTGAATGTAGTTTTCAATCCATTATCATTTCTTCATTATTTTGCCGGAATATGTTGGTCCATCTTCATCTTTTTCTTCATCATCATTTTTGGCTTTCCTCTTCTTTCCATGCGGCTCAATTTCATTTTGGCTCTCCAACTCAATATTGTAGTCAATCTTTAATTATTTTTATAAATTTTTTGAACTGTGCTTTCTATAAAAATTTTCATTCCTACCTTTCGCTTCTGAATTTTCATTCGAATAAATTTTTCCGGTCTATCTCCGAATTCCACTTCCACATCGAACACGTATTCCCTATTTGTTGGTATATTGGCCAAAGTGAATTCCAAATCATAATCTCCAAATAATATTGGATCTGTCACTTTGGGGAATTTGTAATTCCACGGAGTTGTAGAAATGTGAGGTTTTGCAGTTTTTGCCGACAAAATATGCAATTTTTCATCGTCAAAATGTATATATTTTCCGCCTTAAAAAATCATTAAATAAAATTGTTTAATTATTTTTTACCTTGTGGTGTGCCAAATCATTAAATTCATTAGTTTATTTTTTTACCTTGTGGTGTGCCTTTGAGACAAATATAGGAAATAGTCTCGATTAAAGAAGAGAAATAATTAAATTCCAAATTCATGTCAATTGATTCAAGGAATTCCTCAGGATGTCTAAAAAATAAGTCAAAATTTATTTTCTATTATTTTTTACTTTGTATTGGAAATGTAGATAAACAAAAAAGAGGCATAATCGTAAGTTTGAGGATTGTGACTAAAAAATTTTGGCCATTTTATTTGGAAATGTCGAAATTGAGTAAAATTGGCACCACGACGCAAAAATAAGTCCCAATTGGAAATGTAATCACAATAAATATTTTGTTTTGCCTCCAATTTGTGGCCATTTTGTTCGAATAGAAAATAATTCTCCAATTTCAACCAATTAAGCAAATTTCCCACTTCATCCAAAGGCTACATTTAATTATTTTTGCATTATTTTTTAAAAAATATTTTCTAATCACCTGTATCTTCCATCGTGAAAATTCTAACCGCCAAATAAATTCTTGCGAATAATCCAGAATTATTTTAATTTCAAACCAATAATTTCTATCCAAATTGTTCACCACAATCAGATATCTGCTCCATCAAGCAATTCTCCATCATAAATGTGCAAAATTCGGCCATCATCTGCTTTCAATTCAACAGAATGGAATAAAAATCTGCTTCCAATTCGATAATCCATTTTTAATAATGGCTTTAAAAAGTTTGGAAATGTTGCCTTCCCCATCTCAAAATTCATTTGAACCAATTGAAGCATCATTTTCATTTGAGTTGGACTGAAATTATAAATTATAATTATGAATTTTCAAATTTTCAAATTTTTGTAGGATTGCCTAAATCAAACGATAAATATCGAAAATGGTTCATAAAATTCAAATATCGGATCATCTCATTTTGGTTTGATTTGATAAAATAAATTAATTCGAAAATAATAAAAAGTTGAATTAGTGTACCGTAAATTTGCCAAATGCAAAATCAATTCTTCCCCGAAATTTATGGGCACACCAATGATGCGATTTCCTCCATTTTTGTCCTTCAAGAATTCCTGATTTAATGTCAACCAGGCGCCATAACGCAACAATGCGTCAAATTCCGGTTTCCACACTACAATATTATATTTCTCAAATTCCTCGTCATCATTTTCCTCATCCTCATTGTCAAATGTATCAATATAATCATTGATAGACTGGATAAATGATGGAATTATTAAAAATTATTCTTAATTTAATTTATTACCAATTTTTGCTGATATTTTTATCATTTGTCAGTTGATAAAATAGGTTCAAATCAAAACCAATAAAATTCCAAAATTAATTCTTAATTGTGAAAAAAATAAATTAAAGGGGAAGTAATAATAATGACATTTTATAAAAGTTAATATGTAATATAAACCATTCTGAGTCGTTGAATTGTGCGACGCATTCTGGGCGAATTATTTTGGTAAATTGCCCGGGTGGGAACATTCACCAAAACATTGATGGCATCGGCCAATGGCAAACATTTGTGAATTTCGGCGAGTAATTCAGGCGGCAATCGACGACGAATAAATTTATTTGGTAAATTTTCCATTGAATATTAATTAGTTGGAGAAATAGAATTTTTCAATTAAAAATGAAATATTTTTTGAATCTAAAATTCTTAAATTCTTAAGCTGATAAAATGTTACATTACAATAACAATTGTCGAAGAAGAAAGTGGGAAGTCATAAACGAATGTGATTCACCCTCCAGCCTTCATTTATGTCATTCCATTCCATTCCATTTTTGATTCCATTTCCTCACAGAAAAACCAACATTTTATTCTTCCATTTTTGTATTTTCATTGGAATTTTGTGACTAAAAGCAATGAACACATCAATTCCACCGCCAAAATTGCAATCAATTGCTGAAATTCCACCTCAATCTCAATCATAAAAGAATTTGTGCAAAATGTTCCCCCGCATATTCCTTCGACTTACTCCATTCCACTTACACCATCACAAATTGGCGGAGGAGGAAAAGCACAAGAAGCGCCATCCACAGTTGGACAAAAGCAAACATCTTCAATTCCTTCTTTATTGAGTTTTTGTGTAAAGAAAATTTGAGACTGGAATGTTTTAAGGATGTTTTTTATATTTTATTCATTTTTTATTGCATAAAAATTGTTCCATTTTATTATTCCAATTTTCAATGTTTTTTCTGCACCATCATTCGCCTTCGATATCCCTCGGTTGTGGCTTTTACGGTCTCCATCATATCCATTTTCTCCTCATTGTCCACCGGCGGTTGTTCCACTGCAGCTTTTGGCGATGGTTCCTCGACCGCAAAACTTGGCGCCTTTATATGGGAGACGCCACAATCCTATTTTATGGGAAATGAATGAAATTTGTGTCACTTCTAAAAATACATTTAAAAGGCTAAGTTTGAGTTATAATTAAAGACTTAAATTTTCCCGAAAATGTGATTAAAGTAAGTTTTTCGGAAAATTGTATTTAAAGGCTAAATTTTCCGAAGTTTTTAATTAAAGGCTAATTACGAAGCAGTTTCTTACTCAATGTCGAGACGATTTTTCGTCGTCAATAATAAAACTCATCAGTTACTGAACAAATTTTAGTGATTTTTATATCAAATTAAAGAGCACACTTTTAACTATCCAAAAATATTAATTTTATTTAAATTGGTTCTGAATTGATTAAGTTATGGCCAAAAAAAAACAATATTAACTTCATTAATTCTTAAGAAATTTAGAAAATTTAATATCGATGGAGGACAAAAGTCTACCCTTTAATTTGATATAAAAATCATCAAAATCGGTTCATTCCTTGATAAGTTATAATCAATTTCGCGTGGCTGAACTGTTTGTTCCATCTCCTCCTTTGCCTTTTTCATTTTAGCTCTACTAATTCTAAGTCAAATTAAATAAACTAAATATCAAATAGTTATCCAAAAGACTGCTCTTTAATTTGGTACTAAAATCATCAAAATTGGTTCAGTCTTTGAGGAGTTATTATAAAAGGCGTCAAGTTGGCCCGATAAAGAGTTTGGGGATTGTCCACATTTCCAATTCCATTTATATTTCTTCCCAAATAAATTCATACCGATGGACAATAGCTGGCTGGTTCACCGTGTTCACCAGGTGCTCCGAATCCGCCATTTTCGCCTGCCAATCCCGGTGCTCCCATTGGACCCTGTGGTCCTGGTGGCCCCGTCTTGCCTGGCATGCCCACATCACTATAAATTTTTATTGTGGGAATACCATATTTTTTTCTTTATTAGAAGCCCATGGGCTTATAAGTTCAGATCTCTAATAAGGTCGGTGCTTGTAAGAGAGAAATACGGTAATATTTGTTTGCCATTTACCACTATTTATGACTTACCGACTGGCTTTTCCAGGTGGCCCATGAGGACCTTTATAATTGAAGAAAATTGAATAATTTCAAATGAATTTCGCCTACCTTTTGGTCCAGCCGGTCCCGGTGGGCCTTGAGGGCCTTTGATACCAACGCCTTAAAACAAAAGGGGGAATTATGTTTTCCTCAAAATTGGCCAAACCCGCAATGATTTGATCGCCTGAAGGACCTGGCCTTCCCATTGGCCCCTTCACGCCAGGATTACCCGGAGGGCCCAATCGCCCCGGTGGACCATCGATGCCGAATTTGCCCTCAGGGCCTTGTTCACCTGCAGTTCCCTGCTCCCCGAGGCGGCCTCTTTCACCTTGTGGTCCTCTGTTTTGTGTCAAATTTATGCAAATTATCATTGACACTTTTTAACCTTTGACCCGGTGGCCCGGCTGGACAAATCACGCAAGGCAAATCCGCCTCCGGTTGCAATTGAACATCAAAGCCATCCTCGCCTGAGGCACCTTGCTTTCCTGGCTAAAATTGAGGGTAATTACTACAAGTAAAAGTTTTTCCAGAAACCTCGCCAGGCTCTCCATCCGGTCCAGGGGGCTGTAATTAAATGTAATATTAATAAATGGATATTATTAATTTGCCGAATAATTGCTGATATTATCGAAAAAAGGATACATTTGTGAGGTAAAATGATTATATTGCTTTAAGGATTTATCCTACATTGACAAATTTTTTTCCATTTGGATAGAGCTGGTCAAGACGCAACGAATGGTTTATAATTTATTATGATTTGATCAAAATTAAAGGGTATTAAACGGTTTAACCAATTCTGGTTCAATGTTCCTGTTAACATTGGTTAAATAAACTCAGGCAAAAATATAATCGAATGGTGAATCTTTAAGAGTCTATCGAGCGAATATAAGATTTTTGGGTATAAGATAAACTTTCGAACCGTTAAAATATTTTCAACATTTCCAATACTGTTTTGCGGCAAATTGAAACCACCCATTCCCACAATTATAAAGCAATTAATTTTACGCACTCCTCCTGGACCAGGCAATCCGGATTGGCAAGTCAACGAATGGCACCCTTGGCAAATATGCTGCTGATAGGCGGAAAAACGACGATGCCGATTACTGAATCCATTGATGTGTGGCGAAGATGGTTGCTGCTGCTGTCGACGATGATCAATGATGCCATTTTGCATTAACACTTTCTCTGCATCGATCAATTGTTGCCAAATTTGTTCGGAATTTTGCTACAGAAATTTTCATTATCTTTTCCAAAAAATTACGATTAGAAATTTATTTCTTATCTCAAATTCAAAATAGAACGATTGAGACCCAGGGCCATTCTTTTGGCCATATCTCAACAACGTAATGACCAATTTCGGAAGGCAATATGCCATTTGAAAGCCCTAAATATCCTCTAAAAAGTGGCACTAAAATTGATAAGCAGCTTTTTATCAAAAGATTAGTGTTTATCACTCAAAGATATGTAACTTTTTTAAAACAATATATTTTATAAATGTTTTTAGCCACTTTTTAGAGGACACTTTAGGCTTTCAAATGGTATATCGCCTTCCTAGATTGGCTGAAGCCTCGCTTAGATATAGGCCAAGATCCAATGCCGGTATTGAATCTTCGTCTATATTTTTGCCTAATATTTATCAACTCATTTACCTTAAATTGGATCGATCTTCCCTCAATTTCTGTCTTCAATTGATTGGCCCAATTGATGAGAATTGGGATGGAGAGCCCAAGAATGGACAATGTCAAAATGCTCACAAAAATGCCAACATTCGCCAATGTACGGGATGGAGAGGCGATAAACATCTTTCCAATCATTTTCGGTCACACAAATTGCGCAATACGAAATGTGTGGATTTATGGAAGAAATCCTGGGAGATTTTATGCTCACGGAAGAAGGCACTCTTTTCCGTTGATCTAATCACATTTTGGGTTAACCATTCGAGCATATTACGCGCGGTATGCCCATTCCAAATTCCATTTCGGCGAAATCCCTGCCACACTTTTCCTTTTTTCTGCTGATGACGAATTAATTGGAGCAAAAAAAGCGAAAATTGCATCCATTTTTATCATTTCATTCTTATGACCTAATTTAAAGGGAAAAATGATTGATAAGAGAAAATGTAAGAAGAATATTGGATTAAAAATGGTTCAAATTAGAAATTGGAAATTCTAAAAATTAGCTTAAAATTAAAGGAGAATATTGAATTAAAAATTATGGAAAATAAGAGATAAAAATTATTTTATATAATTTATATCTAAATTTTTTGATTTAAATAAATTGTCCTAATTGTATGTATAAATTTTAATAATTTATGGTCAAGAATTCCAATAAAAAGATCGAAAATCTCGTCATTATTTTAATCTAATTGTTTAAATTTTCAAATAAATATTTTGTGTAAAATAAATTTCACAATTTTATCAATAATTCAATTTACTAATTTACATAATGATTTTATTTAAAAATTGGGGTATTAAGAATTTTATTTTAAATTCATTGACAGAATATTCATTTCTTCTTCTTTCATCCATCTTAATAACTGAATCCGCAATCATTTTTTGATTATTTTACTAGAATATGTTGGTTGATCTTCGTCTCCATTTCCATTTGTTGCCTTCCTCTTTTTTCCAAACTCATTTACATTTTCGTGTTGGCATTTCAATTCAACAACATCATCATTCTAATAAATTTATAAAATAAGTAGAATATATTTTTTGGGATAGAAATATTTTTATTTTAATTCCAATCAACAAAATAATTTTTTAAAATAATTTCTAAGTTATTCTTTAAATTAAATCTCTCATCTAATTCTCTACCTTTCGCCGTTGGATTTTAATTCCAATAATTTGTGTTGGCCCTTTTACGAATTGCACATCAACATCAAATTCAAATGCCCCTTTGGTCGGAATATTTGCCAAAGTGAATTCCAATTTATTG
Organism: Pratylenchus scribneri; assembly: GCA_030063045.1. NCBI lineage: Eukaryota > Metazoa > Nematoda > Chromadorea > Rhabditida > Pratylenchidae > Pratylenchus > Pratylenchus scribneri. Next base: position 923,904 of record JAQSEB010000072.1, read on the forward strand.
TCCGATTGCGCACTTTTTATCGAAAGAATATGCAATTTTTTCTTGTCAGCAGAATTTACAAATTTTCCGCCTTAATAAAAAATAAAAAAAATCAAAAGAATATAATTATTTTTTTTTACCTTTTGGTATTCCTTTGTATTTGTAACAATCTTTCCAAAATTCATCGTCAAATAATGCCGAATAATTGAGTTCGGGTTCAAAATTGATATCGACTGATTCAAGAAATTCCTCTGGATGTCTGAAAATATAAATCCAAAATTGTTTTTACGGGAAATTTTTTTACTTTGTATTTGAAATATAATTGAACAAAAAATCGGCATAATAGTCCGGATAGAAATTCAGCAAACTTGGCTCTTTTATTTTGAAATTGAAATGGCGAAATTGGGTAAAGATGGAACCACGACGTAAAAACATGTCCAAACGGTAGTTCCAATAAATATTTTGCTCCTCATTTATTTTGTTGTAATTGTAATTTTGGCCGAATGAATCAATTTGCATTAATTCTGCAATATCATCCAATGCCTGCATTAAAATTATTCCCATAAATTTTTTGATATTTTTTATGGATGTCATTTAATTTTGCGAAAAGAGTATTGAAAATGGCAAAATGTTTATAACGGTTTAACGGTTTGGTCCTAGACCCCTAAACCTTATACCCAATCGATAGATCTCGTCAAGACAAGTCGATTGATATATATTTTGTCATGGTTTGATCAAAAATTAAGGGTTTTAAACCACTTAAACCATCTATGGGGTTTTGGTTCAAAACCAATTCAACCATGACAAATTATATACCATTCGATGCGTCTTGACGAGCTCTATTCAATTGAATATGGTTGGTGAATTTTGGGCAAACCATTAAACCGTTATAACTTTTCTACATTTTCAATACTCTTTTCGAAATATTAAATATTTCCCATTTTTATAACCTGCAATTTCCACTGTAATGAACGAATGAATTTCCTCGAGGAATTCACAATCAATGAAATATTAAACCATTTTTTTCTATCCACTTTATTCACCACAATTAATTTCAATTCATATCCTCCACTGCCAAATATCTCATCCACCATTTCTCCATCATGAATGCACAAAATTTTGCCATTTTCTGCTTTCAGCTCAATAGGTTCGAAAAAAATTCGGCCTCCAATTCGATATTGATTTTTTGCACTAAATAATTGCTTTAAAAATTTTGGAAGTGCTATTCTTTTTGCACTCCCGAATTTAATTTGCACACGTTCAAGCATAATTTGTGTTGAACTGAAATTATTTTCAAAAAATCATATTTTATTTAAATCTTTTTAAAATTTTAATTCCATAATTTGACCATTCATTAAACGAGAATATCCATTGAGAATAAAATCAATCACTCACACATTTTTGATAAAAAAAAAACCCAAAAGTGTGTACCGTATCTGATCATTGAATTCGGAACATGAATCCATATATCATTCGACTTCTCTCGATGAGTGATAGTGGGCTCGAATCTGCCATTGGTTTCACATAAAACTCATTCAAAAATAAAAAGTGGACATTTCTAATTTTACCAGAATTAATGCTAGGGTATGCATTGAGCTAAAACTTTAGTCTAATAATAAGTTTAGGTTGGAGAAAAAATTTGTAAAAAATTTGATCAAAAAAATTTTCCAAAATTTTCGAATCAACATTCCCCCTTCACTATCGAATGTCTTGCTTTTTATCAATTATCATACTGCAAATCTTTTTCTATACAGAATTTTTTTGCAGATTCTTCAAACTCAGCTCATTTGGAGTAGCTTAATGCTATATTAAAATATCATTCATGTCCCAAAAACGATGACCAGTAATTTAAAATCCAAAAGAACAAGCAAAAATTGATATCAAATTAAAATTATTGTCCAATTTTTTTACCATGAGTTTGACAAATGCAAGAGCAAATTTTCGACGAAATTTTCCGGCACCCCAACAATGTTGCCACTGTTGTTACCTCTCGCGCCAATTAACAATTCTCGTTTTGTTGTCATCCATTTGCCATAACGCAATAATGCGTCCAATTCCGGCTTCCATTTTAACTCATCACTGTAAACCACCATATCTTCTATTTCATTTTCCTCAGCACTCTCATAAAATGTGGCAACATATTCATTAAGAGACTGGAAGAAAATGGGGAACAAAAATTAATAAAATTAATTAAATAGATTTTAAAATGTTCAATTTAAGTTATTATTCTATTATTTTTTAACCGTTTTAATGCGTTGAATTGTGCGGCGCATTCTGGGCGAATTATTTTGGTAAATTGCCCGGGTGGGAACATTCACCAAAACATTGATGGCATCGGCCAATGGCAAACATTTGTGAATTTCGGCGAGTAATTCAGGCGGCAATCGACGCCTCAATTTGGGCATATTTCAAATTTGTATAAATCTTTTAAAATAAGATTATTTTAAATAAATTTGATAAAATATATTTAATTGTTTGGAGGACAGATTTTGGGTGGCAATATTATTGGGGACTCTTGGCTTAAAAAAAGTCCGATTGTGGACAATGAGACTAAGCCAGTCCCAGCAGGTTCCTTCCTATATTCGGTGGGAAAATATAGGATGGTGCAGTATTTGTGGCCAAATAAGCTTTAGTCGAAGACGACGATGTAATGGAAAGTGAAAGCACAACGAATGCCTCGGGCCTTTTATAGGCCTTGCAGCTAAAAGCAATTAGGCTAATGGACAGACTATTCTTGGAATGGGAAAAAGTGTGACAAACAAGTCGGGGAACATTATTAAAAATTCTTATCGAGTCACTCCGATTCTATTGGATTTTTGCTGATGGCAATTAAATAAAATGTGAACAAATGGTGAGTAAATAGGATATAATAAAGTTTCTTGGCCTAGGCTCTAGGCACAACAACTGTCATTTCAAGCCTTTTATCAAACTGAACAAATATTTTGCATCAAATAATGGCACAATTTTATCAATAATTCTTTTTGCAAAATTAATGATTTCAATGCAATAATTCATTTTTTTAAATTATATATATTTAGTAGAACATTCAATAAACAAATCAATTTCATCCAAGCATTCATTTAAAAATTTGTTGGAAAATAGCAATAGTTACTCCGAATTGATTGCCTCATAAGCATAACTTTTATTTTAAAAAATTATATTTTTCATGTCATTTCACATTTTATGAAATTTTTGTTTTTATACATCCATCATCTAGCTTTCCAATTCGCACCAAGCCAGAGGTTGTTTTTATCCGAAAAAAAAAAGAAAATTTTAGCATCACCCAACAATGTTGGGCAATGCAATTCCAAAATTTATTCCAAACCACTCAAAAAGAGAGTAGGGAAAGATTAAGTACCTCAAACTTGGGTAATTAAACCAAAGATGAAAAGGAAAAGAGGGAATTTGATGGATGAATGGGGGCAAATTGCAGATGCGTTGGAAGGGCACAAAAAGGCCTCAATTTCCCCACTCTCCCCGACCAAATGAACAGCCAAATGCTCCACAATTCAACACACTCTCTTTCATTTCCTTTTGACTTCTTTATATTGAATTTGTCTAGCAATATTTCGTTCATTATTAATAAATGACGCTGCTATATCGATTTTCGATTTGAAAGCAGAGTTTGCCTTCAAAGCAAAAGTGTCAGTCAGCAGAGTACACGACAGACTATCCATCATCCTTAACCCTTTTTTCTCCAACAGAGTGAGAGGTCGATTTAGAGAAAAAGGAAGAAAGTGCAATCCATATTGAAAGGGAAAACATTTTTGATTTGAGGGATGGAAAATGAGAAATATTGCTAGACAAATTCAATATAAAGAAGTCAAAAGGAAATGGAAGAGAGTGTGTTGAATTGTGGAGCATTTGGCTGTTCATTTGGTCGGGGAGAGTGCGGAAATTGAGGCCTTTTTGTGCCTTTCCAACGCATCTGCAATTTGCCCCCATTCATCCATCAAATTCCCTCTTTCCCCCTTCATCTTCGGTTTAATTACCCAAGTTTGAGGTAATTGGTGTTTCCTACCCTCTTTTTGAATGGCTTGGAATAAATTTTGGAATTGCATTGCCCTTAAATGGGACATGCTTAAATTATATTATTAGAAATTGAATATTTATGTATATTTATATTATTGTGTTTATTATATTATATCGAGATCGAGAATATTTGAGAAGATCAATGAATTTGGTTTTCGCAAAACAAAATAACTAAAAATATTTTGTAATTTATATTACTTAATATTTTTTATTGTATTTTATTATTTTTTTTAATTCAATAAAATAATAAATCATACTTAATAATATTAATTAATATTTTAATTTTTTCTATTTTAATTTTTTACTTTCAAATTATTGAATGTGAGACAGTTTAACGACACAAAATTATTTTAACAAATTCACAATTTACCAAATTGTAGCTTTGGATTGCTATTTTCTTTTAAGCCTCTGGATATCCCCAGAGGCAGCTTCCAAAAAGTTAAGTTTTTGTCCTTGGACACAAGTTTCCCTGGTCAGGAACGCCAAGTACCTTATAGCACTGGGTTAAAACCGAAGATGAAAGGGAAAAGAGGGAATTTGATGGATGAATGGGGGCAAATTGCAGATGCGTTGGAAGAGCACAAAAGGGCCCCAATTTCTCTACTCTTCCCAACCAAATAAACAGCCAAAAACACCACATTTCCAGCACACTGACTTTCATTTCCTTTTTATCTCTTTCTTTGAATTTCTCTTAGCAATGTTTCTTCCATCAATATTCCTTTTCTCTTCTAGAGAATAATTGAATGAAAACATTTAGAGATGTACCCATACCCATCCATGTTTCACATAAAAAAGCGTTTAAGTCATTCGAATCGGTTTTCGTTTTCGATTATTTTATGGATTAAAACTAGAGTCCGGTTTTTATTCAAAATTTTTCCGGCCGGGCCCGGCCCGAGTCCGGACTCAAACAAAAAATAATGTAGTAGTTTAGGATTTAGCCACTTAAAAAATCCCTTAAAACCCATTTCAAAACATAAATTTGTAGACTAGTAAAATGGTTTGAAATGAAATGTTCTAAACTATTTTCGGGTAAAACGCGCAAAACACGGAACATTCATTGTTGTTCATTTCATTAAATTTCATGGTAAATTCCACTTTTTTTAATGATTGATTTCCAGCAGATAATAATGGAAGTCAAAACGGAAATAGTCGATCAATCTGCTGATTCTACAACAGTTTCGATTATGAAAATATACACGGAAATGAGCGAAAAATATGCGAAATTGCAGCAGGAATTTGTTGGATTGAGGAAAGAAAATGCTGAAATGAAAAAGGAAATGACCGAATTAAAAGAGGAAATGGCGAGAAATGATCAAAAATACAAACGGCAAATGGTCACGCTGAACGAAGATTTGGCCAAATTGAAAGGGCAAAGTCACCACCGCGAATTAGAAATTGGGCAAAAGAAGAAAACGTCTATGGCGAATCCAGCAGTTTGATTATCTTTCGAAAATAAATCTTCTAATAATCGATTTTTAGCAACAAAACAATAATTTTGATGATTTGCCAATTGAGGGGGCACAAAATGAATTTGCTGATATTTTAATGATGGGTGGTGGATTGAATCAACGAGAGCAGCAGGTTCCCAGTTCCCACTTTTATATTTTATTAATAAATTATTTTTTTCGACTTTCATTAAAAATTTGGAAACCTTTCAAAGATAAAGTTGGAGAAAATAAAAAGGACAAAAATGGATTTTCATCAGTCATCACATCACATCAGCCAATTTTTAAGTGCCACGTTCAACTGGGCGACGCCAACTGGGTTAACTGAGCGACTGTCCCTGCCTAAAATCTATTATTTTTGATTCAAAAATGAAACCAGCAGTAGAATTGTGCAAAATAGCTCATCCAGTGGCGGTTCTAGGATTTTTCCAGAGGGGGGGGTGTGCAGCCGAAAAAATCACAGCACTCCGAGCGAAATTTTTTTTTTATCAATTTTTAGGTCTAAAAACCGAAAATTTTGAAAAATTACGAGGTTTTCTGAAAAAAAATCAGTAAAAAAATATAATGCGAGCGCCGATTGGCACGAGCGCGAAAATTTGTTAGTTTTTAGTCTAATTTGTAAAAAAATCCCTATTTTATTCTCTTCCCCATGGCACACCGGGGTGCGCACCCCTGCACCCCCCCCCCACCTAAAACCGCCACTGAGCTCATCTAGACTCGTCGATTGATGTATTATATTTATATGCCAAAAATTTGGATTTTTAAATATTAACCGGTCGACCAGTAGGCCCTCGCCCAGTTGGGGCATACCCGTTTTTAATAAAAACTTAAATTTTCCGTTATTATGGAATAGAACAACAATATATTATAATACAAATAATAATAATAATAATCCCTTGTAGAATTTGGACAATACTTTTGATTTTGTGGAAAATGCCAAAAGGCGAACAAATTGTCTTCCATTTCAAATGGAAACAACATCATCGACAACTTTGATGAATGATGAAGAAAATGAAAACAACCAAAATATTAGATTGAAAGAAGAAGCATTTGAAGCTAATATTGCTATTGCTAGCCAGAATAATGGATTAGTGGGGAAAATTGAATTGAATGATGAACAAAACGAAGATTTGGACGAAGAAGACAAAATGAATGGAACAATGTAAAACATTTTTTTGAAATTCTTCCAATAAAAAATTTTTAAATTCAGTGAAAAAGTGATAAACGATGGCATTGACGGACAAATCAGATTTGCACCCATAAAAATTGGAAATATGGTATGTGTTACAGTTACAGCTAATTCTGGGAATTAGCTAATCCCGGATTATCTAGCTAGCTAATTTTGGGAATCTAGGCTTCTGAACATCGTACAGACTAGGGATCGGCAAATGTGCTTATGCGCATAAAACGTGCAAAAGAGAATAGGCGATTAGAGGAAAAAAGCACATTTTATGCGCGTATTTTTTTAAGGAGGAAAATGCGTCAAATGTGCTTCCCCATTTTCCTCTTGAGCGAGAGATGTATTGAAGCGTCGGAGAAAAGTTTTCTAGAGAAAACGACAAAAGGGCGAAATGTACAGAGGCACATTTTGTGCGCATAAGCACATTTGCCGATCCCTAGTACAGACCCGAGAGTGGGCTCATTTGATTCGTCATAGTCGAATTGCTATATGAAATTTCAATTTCAGACTGGTATAACCCTAGCCCCTAGATCCCATGCCGGCACTACATAACCCTAAACCTAGTCCCTAAACTGGTCTGAAATTGGAATTTCATATAGTAAATCGACTATGTCGAATCGAATGAGCCCATTCTCGGGTCTGTAAGATGTTTAGAAGCCGAGATTCCCAAAATTAACTAGCCCAAAACGCTAGTTAATCCCAGGAATAGCTAATTCCCAGAATTATCTACTATATATGAATTTATGATTCTTTTTTAATTAAAAAATTTTGCACAGTTAAAATGCAATTGGCCAGGATGCGAACATCGGACGAAAGAGATGAGTAATATGCGAATGCATTGGTACACTCATACCGGGGAAAGGCCATATGTTTGCGAGGAATGTGGCCAATCATTTAACCATCCGGGCTCGCTGAAAAGACACAAACGGATTCATACCGGAGAAAAGCCATATGTTTGCACGGAATGTGGCCAATCATTTGCCTCTTCAAGAACATTGCAATCACATGCACTTATTCATAAAGGGGAGAAGCCATACCAATGTGATGTTTGCGGCCAATCATTCAGACAGTCCGGCCATTTGATTGGACATAAACGAATTCACACTGGCGAAAGGCCATATCAATGTGAATTGTGTGGCAAATCATTCCGGCAATCCAACATATTGAAGGAGCATAAACGCACTCACGTATGCACGAAAAATGGCAGAAAATCAACTCGAAATGTGCAAAAATATTCAAGCATTTGAAATCATCGAATATGGAGGAAGATGCCTAAATACTATTTACACTTTACTTGTAAAGAATGTGTTCAAATTTTTCGGAAGATTTGAAAATATTAATTTTGATTATTATTATTTATTATTTCATTTTCAATTCTGCCTATTGACTATTTTTTATTGATTGGATTTTTTAAATATAAATTTATTTCTCCATGGCAAAAAAAATAATTTGAGTTTGCCCGAGGCATCCCTTTTTTTTGATTAAATCGAATTCTGCCAATCCAAATTAAAAAAAAATGCTGATGGAAATACAAATTTACATTCGTTCGATACATAAGGTTTTTAAAATTAAAAAATATCCAGGAATTTTTTTCTTCTTCCCTATATTACAATTTTTGCCTTTCTTATTTATTTAAAATTTGGATAAAAAATTGAAAGTCTTAAATTCTAATTAAATTTGCATTGTTTTCCTACGAGATGGACATCACGTACAAATTGAGTTTGCTGATAATTAATATAGTTTAAGTTTTATGATAATTTTTGTTAAATAATTGAATTTAAACAATTGATTTAACTGTTAAAAATTATTTGTCCGAACACAACTAGACTATATTGTTTTTAAGCACCACCCAACATTGTTGGGCAATGCAATTCCAAAATTTATTCCAAACCACTCAAAAAGAGAGTAGGAAACACCAAGTACCTCAAACTTGGGTAATTAAACCGAAGATGATAGGGAAAAGAGGGAATTTGATGGATGAATGGGGGCAAATTGCAGATGCGTGGAAGGGCACAAAAAGGCCCCAATTTCCGCATTCTTCCCAAACAAATAAACATCCAAATGCTCCACACATTCACCACACTGTCTTTCATTTCTTTTTACTTCCTCACACTACAAATTTAGCCTTATCCATCGTCAATATTCCCCCAAGCAATCTGCGTCCCACAAATCGTTCTTCCCTTCATTCAGCAGAATGGCCGCCATCATTTCATTTTTCCCTCGTATTTTTTTTTCTCTAACTCTAACAACACAATTCAGGATAGACCATATAGAGTCGGGTCGGGCTGGACTGACTTTTGCTTTGAAGGCAAGCTCTGCTTTAAAATCGATAGAATAGCGTCAAAAAACTATAGATGCAGTTGGATATTTTTGAGGGGAAATGAAATATTGTTAAGAATTATTAGGCGAGAGAGCAAAATGAAATGGCTGAAAAATGGAATGATGGCGGCCATTCTGTGAAGGGAGGGAAGCCGAATTTTGGTGTTGGGGAATATTGACGATGGATAAGGCGAAATTTGTAGTGTGAGGAAGTAAAAAGGAAATGAAAGAGAGTGTGTTGAATGTGTGGAGCATTCGGCTGTTAATTTGGTTGGGAAGAGTGGGGAAATTGGGGCCTTTTTGTGCCCTTCCAACGCATCTGCAATTTGCCCCCATTCATCCATCAAATTCCCTCTTTCCCCCTTCATCTTCGGTTTAATTACCCAAGTTTGAGGTACTTGGTCTTTCATACCCTCTTCAACGAGTGGTTTGGAATAAATTTTGGAATTGCATTGCCCAACATCGTTGGGTGATGCTTAAAAGTAAAAAAAATTAAATTACGCTTTTTTTTCATTTTAAATTATATTTACAAAAGTTCTTTTCTCGATATGAAAATTGATCGTTTTTATAATTTTATTTAATTAAGATTGGCATATTTATATTTAATAAAATCAATTTTTATCTTCTGTTACCGACGACCAATTAGCTTTGATTTCGCGAAATTGCCTAAAGATTAATTAATTTTTATCGTAATGGAAATTGAATTTTCAATGGAAATAGGGCAGATAATTTTGAAAATAGCCATCAAATTCATTTTTGTCTGACTATGGATAAATGAATTTAATAAAAAAAAGAACAATATTGGAAAGAATTTAATTCGTATAATTTAATTATTACTCTATATGAGTAATGACCTCTAAATGATTTAGTTATTAAAACTTATTATCATAAAATTACATATAAAAATAAATATTATTAACAATTTAAGATTAATTAATTAATCAATGTTTCCCTGTATTTTTAAGTACTATTTTGTTATAAATTATTATTTCCTTTAAGCCTCCGGATATCCCCGGAAGCAGCTTCCAAAAAGTTAAGTTTTTGTCCTTGGACACAGGTTTCCCTGGTCAGGAACGCCAAGTACCTTATAGCACTGGGTTAAAACCGAAGATGCAAAGGAAAAGAGGGAATTTGATGGGTGAATGAGGGCAAATTGCAGATGCGTTGGAAGGGCACAAAAAGGCCCCAATTTCCCCACTCTTTCCCACCAAATAAACAGACAGATATTCCATATATTCAGCATACTGCCTACACGCTCCCTTTTCACATCTCTCACTACAAATTTAAGCTCTATCCATCTTAAATATTCCCACTCTACCCCCAGCAGCAGCAGGCAAGTTATGCCTACACAAGTCGCTTCCCTCTCCCCTCCCTTCACATGAAAAATGGCCGCCAGCATTTCATTCTTCCCTCATCTCATTTTACTCTCTAAATCTAGCCACATAATTCCTCGTCATTCTTTCATCGCTTTCCGTTGCCTTTTTGCCCAAATTCAATGCACTTTTCCTATAAATTTTTTCCTCCACCCGCATTTTGCCGCCCCACTTGGTAAAATGTATCCTTTCATATTTTGCACACAAAAAGAGAAGAAAAGACGACAATTCGCCGGTTCATAAACTTACCTGGCTGGGGTGTTCCTGCGATCACGAAGGCAGGACACCTGTGGCGAGACTCCCTCATTGCACTTTCGAGTGGGGTTGACCCGCAGGGCGGTCCCGAACTGGGATAGGCCCACAGCTAAATTTTTGAGTGCGGGGGATAGCGTTCGCGCTTCCCCCTTAAAATTGCTTCAAATAAAGAAAAATTGGCAATTGTGTTTGAAAAACAGATAATCCTTTTTTATTTTAAAAATGCTTCAGTGCTCACTTTTTGTTAGAACAAATCGATTAATTAACATTATTTGATGTTTTTAAAAGATTTAGTGCCCAATAGCCTGGGATATTCGACTTAATTTGCCAGATTAGTATTCATTCAGCTGTTCCATGGTAATGAATGTGTTTGGCAAAAAGAAAGTAGTGAGGAGCAGAGGAAATTTGGAGGAATTAATAATTTTCCGAAATGAGCAAGGTCAATGACTGCGTAATTAAGCAGGCAGACTATTCATTTTGAATTTGTCCACCACAATTATTCTCAATTTATAAACATATTAATAGTAATATTTTTTAATTCTCCATTATAAATATGCAAAATTTGGCCATTGTCAGCTTCCAATTACAGAAAAGATTCGAGTAAAAATCCTTTTCCAATTCTATTCCGATGAAATTTTGATGGACCTTTATTTGAAGTAGCTTAAGGAAAAATTAAAATTAGTTGTGAAAGGAATTTGGAAAATAACACAATTTTTTTCAATAATTCCTTTGCAAAATCTATGTCAATGCAAGAATTCAATTTTAAATACACGAATAAAACATTAATTTTATTTAAATTCCTCAAATTCATCAAAAATACAATTTTTCTTGTTTAATTCTCAAATTTATTTAAAATATTGGATTGTTCATTCAATATGATTGAAAATGTTTAAAAATGTAATATGCATAAAATTGTTCGCCCACATCATTTTCTTCTTTCAAAAAGGATTGAAAGAGATGCTATTGCCAAACACCGATAATTCGATGCCGTTGGATCCAATCCCAAAGCCAGTGCCCGCCAGTTTCAAACCAACACCATCCGGGCCAACTTTCACTCCGGTTTCGGCTGAAGAAGAAATTTACTTGAAAAAATTAAAAGAATGTAAACCAACCTCCGATGCCGACTTTTGCCTCGACAGGGCCAAGTTTGGCACTTGCCAATGTAGCATTGACATCAATTTTTGCCTCCAATCCATTTTGGTCAAGGCCGAGTTTCCCTCCAGCGGACCCTGACAGAAGCTCAGCACCAATCTAAATAAACTGTACACTTTCCGGTTAAAAATTCCATATATTGACCTGTCCATCAGCAGCACTAGCAGTAAGGACAGTGGCTTTAATTCCGATGGCAGTTTGATCATTTGTCTCTTCGGCCTTGAAAAATTCCACTCCGTCCTTGCTCATAATTATAATTTATATTTATAATTAAAATTAAAATTAACTGTAGAAATTTTTACTAGAGGGGTAAAATATTTAATTTGTAATCATTTTAAAACATAAAAAAAGTAGAATGAATTTTTTTATGAGGAAAGGAAGGTGAATTCAAAAGTTAAAATTGAACAACAACAAAAAATGTGAATGAACATTTTATAGTGCCCTCGGCGCGTTTTTGCGCACATCTGTGAATGTTTGAAATTCTTTGTTCGGAATTTATTCCATCATTTTTTGAATTGGCCATTATCTCCCATAATAAAGCCCAAGCCCATTTCTCTGCAATGTCCATTATATTTTAACCATATTTAGTTGACATATTTTGATTGCTCTTTTTGCATTCAATTGATGACAATGTATTTTTCAAAATATTGTTTATATCCGAATATTTCTGTCAACACAAAATTACAAAGAAAGATGCGATGATTGTTAAGCCGGTTCATTGTAATTCAATTTCGTAATTAGAAATGACAAATATTTGTGGACGAAATGGTCGGCCATTTGGTATAAAAATGCTTGCCAAATGAATTGAAGCAGTATGATTTTGCTCATGCAATTGATATGGCCGAAATATATAATTGTTGACAAAATGATTAAATTACGGTACTTGACAGTTTTGTATCCTCTTTTTGTTGAAAAGGAAAAAGTGGAGGTCGTGGTAGGGAATAGGGTTAGCGTCATTATGGATATAGATGATTTCCCATCCTTGATTGTGAAAGACCCCTAATGGCCATAACCCTAGGACCCAAAAGTTGGAACATTCATTTGTTGAGCAAAAAGGGGATACAAAGCAACAAGTACCCAAATTATCTATTTATTATTTAAGATCGAAAAAAGTTAAAATATCAGTCAAAAATTGCCAGTAAAAATTCTAAAAAAATATAAAACCAAATCGCGCAGTAAATTGATTCCATTGATTAGACATTAGAGTACAATTTCAAAATGATATAAATTAATTATTTTTAAATTCAAGTTAGTTATTACTTATTATTACAATTAAAAAAATTAGTAGAAAAAATAAATGGTGGCATAAAAATAAATTGAAAATAATTTAAAGAATTTTTTGTTTTCAATGATGAATGAATATTTAATAAAATAAAATAAATTGATGGAAATTAGCTTTTTAATTCCTCTTAATTATTTAAAAATTTCCTTCCATATAATCCAATTTATTGAAGTAATTTTTTGAATTCTTTGAAGTACCATTCCTCCCTCGCGAATTTTGCACGAATTGTTTCACTGGCCCAAATTAAATTGAAGGCTGGAAACAGCTCAAGGGTGGCAAATTTTGAGGGCAATTCTGCTTTGCCTGAATTCGAATATATAATATTTTTGTAGCTCATTTTTCCAATTATTTTACCAAGTAATTTTTCGTTGCATGTGACAAAACATTCAAGCAATGATTTTGTCTGCTGTTGGAATATGCCAAGCCCAACCGATTCCCTCTCATTGAAACCTTCTTTGCAATTGCAACCATTTTTGAATTCGACCTTTTTGCCATCAATCAACAATTCGTTTTTTCGATGAATTCCAATTGAATCATTCACTTTTCCAAGATGTTTGTCTAATTCAAATGTTTGTGTGCAAAAGCCGATGTAAATGCCATCAACATTGTTCCTGAAAAAAAGAATTTAATTATAAAAAATGAGAGAAATAAATAACAATTTATTTTTGATTTTAATATTTTTTAAGCAAATTAATTTACCTATGTTTCGTCTTCTTCATAATTTCCATTTCAAAATAAAATACAAGAATCGATTTATTTTCTTTAATGATCATTGGAATCGGCGAACAAGCTCGAATGCATTTGGGTGCTAAAAATATAATTTTTATTAAATAATTTAAATGATTTTTATAAAATTTTTCCAAAATTATTGATTATTAATAAATTATAATTATATTTTTAATTTTACAATTAAATGTTCCTCTATGGATGGCGACCAATCCCTCTTCGGAAATGACCACTCCAGGCGCAGAATTCATCTCATTAAATTTGTACGAATTCGAATCAAATTTGGCCATAGAAATTCCACCATCAATTGGCACGAAAAAATTGGCCCTCTGAAAATGGAATTTTTTAAAATTAATAATTTCAATCAAAAATGTCGAATTCGGCTTAAATTTTTTAGATTTTAATATTTTTAGATTTTAGAAATTACATAAATATTATAAAATAAAAATTGCTAAAAAAATTAATTTTTTTGTATGAAAATTAGATATAACCCTTAATATTTCAGATTAAAAGATATGAGTAAATTTTTTAATAATTTAAAATATTAAATATTTCTTTTGAATTCATTTAAATTTTATGACCAGCCAACAGAACTCACTTCGTTGATATCACTCTTTTTCCAAATTTTGTCCTTCATCATTCCAACAATTTGGCTGTTCTTCACATCAATTGTTTTCTTCTTTTTTGGCACCGCTTCCTTCAAAACAATATCAAATGTTTTCTTAGATTCAGCGTCAATAGTGCGGTGAATAAGATTCTTTTCTTCCTCATTTCCTTCTTTCTCTATTTTGACATTCTTCTCCTTCAATTCGTCGTCTTTGTAGTTGCTGGACATCCCCATATTTGAATCACCTGCAATTGCAACACCTAAAGGGATAAACAACTACAATGATTTTTGATGGTTATTAATTTTTGGAAAAATAGTATGAAATAAAAATTTTTCTCCTTTTGACCTTTTAATAATTTAGCATTTATCTCCGCAATCACATCCCCCATTTTGATCGTTCAATCTCCATCGAATTCTGCTGATGTTTTCTTCGATTGATCAATTGCAAAACAATTTGGATTTGGATTCGTTCCGTCCTTTTCTAGATTCTTCATTCCGTCAATGAACTGCTTCTTTCCATCAATTTGAAAGGCCAATTCATTGAGTCTTTTTTGCATTGTGGCATTTTCTAGAAGAATTTGATGCATTTTGACATTGTGTTCATCAAATTCCTCCTTCAACTTTTCATATGCTTCGACAAGTTTTTCGAGTTTTTCATTTTCAATTTCAAGAATTTCTTCGTCTTTCATTGTATCTTTCCGGTTATGAATTTTATTCATAATTTCGTCTGTTCAAGGCTATATATTCGGACCAGGGCTGGGTGAAATTTCGATTTTCGAGACCTATTTGAGTTTTTTTGACTCGAAATTTCGAGTTTCGATTTAGAATAAATTTCCAGTTTCGCCCAGCCCTGATTCGGACAATGATAAAGAGGTTTTGTAATGTAAAAATGGGTGAAAATGAATTAAATTTGGTTATTCCCAATTGCCCGGACTAACAAAATAGGGTTCTCATTTTGGGAATATTTTGAAAATGAATCCTCATTTTTTTTATAGGACGCCATTTCGACGAATGCCAATTTTGGGAATATTATAAAAATGTGACCTAATATTGAAAATATCGTGAAAATTTTTCACTCATTTGCTCACTTATTTTTTAACTTATTTTGTGGAAATTTATAAGAAAATGAGTTAAAGAATAAATTCCGAAAATAAGTACTTATTTTCAAAATTTATTTTTTGTCTCATATTCTTATCCATAAAAAAATGAGGTAAAAAATGAATTCTGGGAATAAGACTTATCTTCAAAATAAATTTTTTAACTCGTTTTCTTATCCATAAAAAAATGAGGTAAAAAATGAATTCTGGGAATAAGACTTATCTTCAAAATAAATTTTTTAACTCGTTTTCTTATCCATAAAAAAATGAGGTAAAAAATATATTTTGAGAATGAGACTTATTTTCAAAATTCATTTTTTGTCTCGTTTTCTTATCCGTAAAAAAATGAGGACAAAAATATATCCTGAAGATAAGATTTATTCTCAAAATTCGTTTTTTGTCTAATTTTTCTTAGCCATAGGAAAATGAGGATATAAAATATATACCGAAAATGAGATCCATTCTTAAAATTAGTTTTTTAGACTCGTGACCTTATAGATTTTAAAATTAGATAAAATATAGATCTTGCAAATTTTATTCAATTCGTAACGTGTGATTTAATTATAACTTGTGTTTACAATAAGATTAGAAAATATTTTGTACCTTCTCGTCTTTTTTGATTTCTTGATTTGACTTTTTAAGTTTAGGGATTTTTGGGCTAATCCGGGCGAGTTGGTACCACCATTCGAAAGAGCTCTAAAAACTGAATCAATCTAAGTTTGGGGGAGTAACGCTATGTTGCTACTTTCAAAAGTCGCGAATATTATTACCACGAAACCAGGAATTTAATTTTCTTTACACCTGCACAATTAACTTTTTAAGATTTCAATACTCCAAATGCTAGACCCAGTCCTATCTGTTTAATTGAAAAATCACAATTTTTTATAAGAAACTTATAATTGAGAGCGAATTTTATATGTTTTGAACCATTTTTTATATCGACATCAAGATCATGGTAAAACCCATAAATAATATTTTTGATTCTTTCTTTTTTGAAACAATTTTTTGATAAATTTGACCTATTTTGGCAATTTTTGAGAAAAATTTCATTATAAAAAATGGAAAAAAATTATCTAATTAATCTTATTTAAATTTAATAAAAAATCTAAAAAAAGTAACAATCTTGCGATTTTTGATTTAAAAATCCGCTTCCTACTAAGAAAATTCGTGCTTTTAGCTCATTGCAATGGCGTTTAATGAGAGAGGAAAAATGAGGGTGTCCCGGATGCCAATGGTGGTAGGGAGAAAAATAAGTTTTTTCCTTTGCAATTACATTAGAAAATCAAAAATTTTATTCGGAAAAATTATAATTTATCTAAATCTTCAGTATATTTAATCTAAAAGATCAAAAATGCTCCCCTTCTTCCCGACGCTCGCAAGTCGCAATTTAAAATTTTTGAAAACTGAAAAACCTCATCGATTAGTTTGTAGTTTGTTCTGAAAAAATTTTGGGCACCCCATTAGGGCTGCTTATTTTGTCTCACCCCCATGGAAAATCATAGAATTTCCCCTAGCTCATCGAAAAATATGACTATTATACAATTGTGATAAACTTTCTTGTTAATGACCTAAAGTAGGGACTAAGAATTAGAGTCCGGTTTTTAAAAATTTCCGGGCCCGGTTCCGGTTTTTTTCAGAAAAAATACCCTGGACCAGCAAAAAAGAGCCAGTTTTTGGAAAATTAGGAAAAAATTATCAGGCCGGCGGTCTGGTTGAGTTCTAAAATATGCCGGGCTCCTGGCTCATAAAAAATACCAAAAAAGCCGAGTTTTTCCAGGCCTGGCCCAGCGTCGGACTACAAAGAATCTTTTAATTTTCTTAAGTTTATAAAATTCGCTGATTCAATTTGGTACAATTTTCTTCAAATCTAGATAGATTCAGCGGTGGAGCTCAATCGAATTGTACCAACTCGAACTGATTAGATCAAAAATCCTATCTATATAAAAATTTTAGCAAAAAATTATTGAATTCTTAATTTGTTATATAAATGAATTAATTTAAGAATTTAAAAATTTTTAACGAGAAGGTACATTTACCTCAACCAATATTATGAAATCAGCATTTTGGAGTCACCATTTTCCATATTCTTTTGATTCAACTTGCATAGATCTTTCTGGCAATTAAACAGTCACATATTCCTAATAAAATAATTTATGTCTTAAATTAATTTTTGAATATTACCTTGTACTGAATGCCAAGATCTTTTGTTTTTTTTGCAGTTCCATAGGGGCATTTTGGATTGCGCACTTTCATGTCATTGGCCAGATCTCAATTTCAAATTTTCTGTGAATTGACAATTTTTTTTCATTTAAAAATGGATTACAAACCGTTAAAACCATTGATTTAGTAGTGCCCCCCAGTGTTCACATTCCATTATCGGCTCGTCATAAGGAACGCATTGTGCCATTTCTGAAATACTATTTGATTTAATTTATAATGTCATTTTCAAATCGATTAGATAACTAACAAAATCATCTTATTAGGGTTATTGGATTTACTTGAAAGTATTTATTTTAGTAATAACCTCGTTGTTTTTTTACATTGTCCGTTGAGAATTAATGATTGCTGCAGTAGATCAGCGTTGAGTTGGTTTTCTAAATAATTTCATTTGAATTTTGCTTAACTCCTAAAAACCTGGTGAATTTGATAGCAATTTTTAAGCTAATTGACACACTTAAGATCTGCGCTGGCAGTCGATTCATCATTTTTAGTCGTCCTAAATTTGTTAAAATCTACATTTTAATAGTTGAACAAAAATAAACCTATTAAATTGGTTTTTCAAATTTTTGGTAAGGTCCCAGATATTTCCTATTGTTCAATGTTTTTTAAATTTATTTTTATTTGGTTAAAAAATTCAAATTCTGAAAAAATTAACCTGCTCAATTTGAATACCATTTCTGATGCAAACCATTATTTTGATGCCATTTGGTCCGTAGTTGCTGTGTATGTTTGATTTTTTAATTATTTTGATTTAGAATAGGTAAACCTATGCAAAAGTTTCCACTCAATGCCATTGCCACATCTAGATCTGGGCGGGCAATTGATTCATCGTTGCTTTGGTGGTCATTAATGTGCGGAGCGGGACGTTTAGTGGCGGGCCGGTTAGTGGCGGCCGTTTAGTGGCGGCCGGTTAGTGGCGGGGCCTGTTAGTGGCCGGCCGGTTAGTGGCGGCCGGTTAGTGGCGAGAAGGGAAATCGGAGAAGAAGGGAAAATGAACATTCCTGGGGCACATCAAAAAGGGAAAGGGGAATCAAAAGAAGAGGAAAGGGGAATCTGAATCTAACGATGGACCATTGACAAATTTCAATTGCCCAACTCTACTTCTACCTTTACATTACATAATTCTTTTGTAACAAATAATAAACAATCGAAGACCAATAGTACTTTGTTTGTTGTGTAGAACTTAAGCGAAACACGGAGCGGGACGTTTAGTGGCGGGCCGGTTAGTGGCGGCCGTTTAGTGGCGGCCGGTTAGTGGCGGGGCCTGTTAGTGGCCGGCCGGTTAGTGGCGGCCGGCCACTAACAGGCCCCGCCACTAACCGGCCGCCACTAAACTGCCGCCACTAACCGGCCCGCCACTAAACGTCGCGTACCGTTAATGTGTTATATTTAAATTTAAATTGTGTACAAATATTAACCTGGGTAAACCTGTGCAAATGGTTCCATTCAATGCCATTGCCACGTCATGATCTGGGCCGCAATTGATTCATTTCATCGTTGGTGGTCATGAATGTGTTAAATTTAAATTTTGTTCAATAACCTGGGTAGACCTGAGCAAATGGTTCCACTCAATGCCAGTGCCATGTCAAGATCTGGGCCAGCAATTGCTTCATCGTTGCTTTGGTCCTTGGTTGTAATTAACTTTGTTTAATTAATTTTGCTTATTGATTTTTAAAAGGTAACCTTTGCAAACATTTCCATCAGATCTTGCCTTTTATGTTGCACATTGTCATTATTCGACTCGTCCTGAAAATTTATAATTTAGTTTTTATTTCTATTTAAATATTACCTACGTCTTTATTTCAATAAGATCTTTGCCAGCATCAGGCTAAACAATAAACATGCATCATGAACTTGTTGCTATGGCCCGTTTGAATATTATTTATTTATTTATTAAATTGACTTATATTATTAACCTTTGAAATTGCTTCCACAAGCTTTTGGCAATTAGGTGCCTTTTCCTTAATTGACTCATCCTTATGTTCTTAAAATTTAGATTTTATTTTTTTATCTGATCAAATATCTCCTCAAAAAATCAGCACCATTAATTGATTGAACTTGTTTCAGAGAAGCTTAGCATAATGTGAGATCTTAATGTAAAATTTCAGATGACTTCAAATTTTTCGTTTCGCATACATTTCCTAATAATGTACTATCTCTTACTATAATTTATAAACTAGTTTATTGAGAACAAAAAACTATTAAAAATGTTCATTATATTGTTACTTTTTATAAACTAGATGCTCAACAAATTAAGGAGCCTATTAATATTTTTAGAAATAGTTAATTGTTTTTATTGAGAATCTTTTTTTTTTCTAAATAAGTGAGGAATCCAAACCTCAAGATCTTCAAGTTTGTTCATGATGAATCTCTCGTTTTGGTCAGCAAATATGCATTTTTTGGCATCGCAATTTTGCAAATTCATAATTTGCAAAAAGATTTTATAAATTAAAAAAATAAGCAAACCTCATTGCAATAAATAAATTTATTCATATTCTTGTCTTGATGTATTATAATCGATAACAAACTATTTTAGTAATGTTTATTATTTATTATTATAAGATCTTTAAAAATAAAAAAGTTGGGAAGCGAGAAAGTTATATTCTATGTCCAATAAATATCTTTTATCAAAAAATATCTGCTCTTCTATATTAGAGATTTTTTCAAATAATAACTGCAATGCTATGTGTATGCATCTAATTTTTCCTAGGCCGCATTCATTGTAAAATTTTAATTGCGATATCAATTTCTAAATTGTAATTACAATATTTAAATTGAGCTGTTTTATTAAATTTTTAGAATTTGCATAATTTAGAGACCAAATTGAAATAATTATTTTGCAAAATTCCGGGACAATTCGGCTGTGGAACTCATGGCACATGATCAAAATTTTGGTGAATCAAATTAACAGGTTTTTTGAACAAATAAATAAATTTAAATTTAAACAAATTCATGAAGACCACAACAACGGCGAACCAATTGGCGTTGAAGATCTTGGTGTTGCAGAAAATGGTATTCAAATTAAACAGTTTTATTTTTTTTTATAAATTTATAAAGTAAAAACCAAAATTAATTCTAATTCAGGACCATCAGAATGTTGAATAAGTGGCACCTGAAGGCCGTGAATTGGGTGAACTTATTTAGCAGGTAAATATTTGTAAAAATGTAAAAAATAATTTTTAAAAAAATCAGGATGACCCCGTCAAAGTTGCGCCAAATGGCGGCAAAGATCTAAATGTTACACGCGGTTCCGGTAATGTCAATGAAAATGCACAGGTTTATTTTTGTAATACAATTGATAAATAAAAAAAGATTTAGCAAAAAGTCAACGACGTAACCATCGAGCTCTCCGACACCACCATACCATCGATCCTTCTTCATATACTGCAGACACCGAGGCCGAGGTTAATTTTTATTAAATTAATTATTTACAAAAAATGAGAAAAGTTCTTTTGCCGAGAGATCGGTTTTTTGATTATAACTTGTTAGTGCTTGATTATAGAACCCTAACCTATTTTATAGAGCTCATCAAGACGCATCAATTGATATATAGTTTGTTGAAGTTTGGTTCAAAACTAAAAGAGTTATAAACCAAAAACTAAAATATGGTTTAAACGGTTTAACTATTTTAGTTTTGAACCAAACTTCAACAAACTATATATCAATCGACGTGTCTTGATGAGCTCTATAAAATAGGTATAAGGTTTAGGGTTCTAGGATCAAGCACTAACAAGTTATAATCAAAAAACAGATTTTCGGCAAAAGAACCCAATCTCTCGGCAAAAGAACCCAAATCTCTCGGCAAAAAAACCCCACCCAAAAAATGCAATTTAACTATAATTTTTACAAATTCAGGTGGAACAATGCTAAGCCGAATAGCGCCGGAAGATCTCGATGTTAGAATTGTGCCGGAAAATGTCAGCCTTGAGCAAAATGACGAGGAAGATATCTTTGAGCTAGAGGATCAATTTATTCTAAACAAACTCATCCTGGTTTTTTTTATTAATATTTCATACTGTTTTCAATATTTTATCTCGGGTGATAGAATAAGAAGTCTGAAAGCAGTTTGCTTGGGCGGCGCATTCAGCTTTCAATTTAAGATAAAACGCGCAAATAATTTCGCTGCCGAATGGCAGTTTGCTCGCTGAAAATAAGCGGCTCAAGATAAGAAAGTTCATTTGAGAGAGTAGACTGAAAAATGATGGAAGTGCCCTACCCCCTGCCTCCAATTTTTCAATCAACTATTTAGCCAAGGAAAAAAAAATTTAGAGCGTCTAAATAATTTAGAAATTTTTTAGGATTTAGAATTAAGCTTCCTATAGATATTTATGCAAAAACTTTATACTTTCTCTCTTCATTGATTTTTAATAAATTTTTGAAAAATTGCTTATAAAAAGGATAGAAAAGCAACATTCTTAAGATAAGAAGGACAGCCAGTAATTTGCTCAATGAATTTAGTGCCTTTTTATAATTTAAATGCTTTCAGTGAGTAGTCTGCTTTTAAGCATACTGCCAAAAGTTGACTTCCATTTGGCAAACACTTATCTTATCACCCCTCTGCTGATCTCTTTATTTTAAAATCGATATTCATATTTTTCTCAAAATATTCTCAAAAGAAGTCTTTTGTTGCAAATTTTGCTAGAAAATTTATCATTATTTACAGAATTAGTCGTTTGGCTTATTTTCTAATTTATTACAAAATAAAAACAAAATAAATTTCAAAAATGTTACTCATTTTCAGGATTATTTTTTTGGGTCATTTTATAATTTATTTCAAAATAAATTCAAAACAAATTGTAAAAATATCACACATTTTCAGGATAAATTTTTTAATTCATTTTATTTTGAATAAGAAAACGAGACAGAAAATGAATTCTGAAAATGAATCTCATTTTCAGAATATTTAGTAACTCATTTTCACAATTCATTTCAAAATCAAAAATATTATGTAACTCATTTTATAATCTGCAACAAGAGATATTCTGAGAAATTTTCCAATTCCCAATATATCATCGCAATTTGATATCATTTTGAAAATGTTTTCACAATTTCACTCATTTGATAAATTATTTTTTATTTTATTTTCAAATCCATTTCCAAATGAGTTTAAATCGGAATCATAAAATAATTGGTGTTCGGCAAAATATTCTAAGAATTTGACTCATTTTCGGGATATTTTCAAAATATCTCAGATCTTTAAAATATTTCCAAAATTTCCACAAATTTGCTCACTTATTGTTGGATTCCTCCGTTATGAGGGTCCGGGTGGCTATAGCCATTCTCGTCCTATTTTTGTTGCTAATAAGCAAAAAATAATGGAACCCATTCAAACAGTGCAAATAAACATTGGGCGAAGATCTAAAAAACCCTCTCTGATAAGACGGCTGACAGAAAGAATCGGCGGCTGTTCGACCAAACTTTGGGGATGGCAATAAAAAATACTAAATTCATTCATCTGATAATTCTTTCTTTGTGCAATTCATATGAGGACATTAATTGAATATTTTTAGAGGTTTATCAAAAATAAATAATTTTCCTTATGAATGACTAATCGTCGTAAAATAATTTGATTATATTTTCGTTTTCCACAATTTTTACTTTTATTGACTCTGATCTTTGATTGAATGGAAATTAAAAATGGAGAATTTCTTTTAAGTTTTTCTTTTTAAAATTAAAAATATTACAAAGTTATCTTTTCACAAAAAAATTCAAACTCATTTCTTCAAGTTCATTACACTCGTGGAGCTAGATTTTATATAAAAAAAGTAAATTTGTAGAAGACCATGCCTCATCTGCTGAACGATGGGCCTAAACTATTCGGTATAATTCGTCCATTATCTAAATGTGTTTGGGTTTGGTCTAAATTCACTAGAAGGCAAAGTTTTAAACAATTTATTAAAATTTATTATATTACCTAATTTTTTCAAAATCCATTTTTATATTTTATTTGGTGCTTAAGCTTAAGCGTGAAATAATGCTATTTTTATTTTAATATTTTTAAGCATTCCATTAATGCATTCATTTCTGTCTTTTTAATGCATTTTATTCATTTATTCCACTTTAAAATGCTTTTTATGTATTTTATTCATTTTAAAATGCTTTTAACATCATTTTTATCAATTTATTTTAATTTCAATCCTCAATCTTCATTCCTAATTCTTCCTTCAAAAAATTTACTATCTATCAAAATCCAAATAGTAGTCCAAAATGTTCATCATCAAATCCAACATTTTCTCAATCATCGTTTTGTTCATGTTTGGCGGTGTGATCTTCAGTGCGAACAAAATGAATGTCGGTGTTGAGGTGGATTTTTCCATTTTTTTTTTAATGGAAATTTTTTACCCAGATAATAGTGGAAAAGTTAAATAGGCTATTTCTTGTAACTTGGCCATTATTTGGCCAAAGCACAATAAAAAAGCAACCAATTCAACCCTAAATATTCTTAAAAAGGAAAAAAAGTTGTCTTAATAATTTTCCGAAAACATAAACAATTTTTAAAATATCTCCAAAAATTCATATTATTATCACTCAAATACATTGAAATTCCAAAAAGACAAAATTTTAACAGAAATAGGACATTTGGGGTTCCCAACTGTATACGTATATCCACATTTATTAGCAAATTATTTTCCTTTTGGCTCTGTTTTCAAAAAATGCCCCAACTTATTCCCTACGGAGTGAAAAAAATATCAAAAACATTTTAAATTCATTACGGCAAATTATTAATTTTTTTAGTATTTTAAAAAGGCAAAAAATTAAATTTATTGAAAAATATGAATGAAAATTCCGATTTTAAAAAACAAAAATTTTGTGAACAAATTCCATAATCTTATGATGAGTAAATTAATAGGTGTCCAATTAAAATTACTTTTTTTTTATACATTTAACAAAATATCATCCATACATTTTTAGGCTTATCTTCTTCCACCTCCGCCTCATAATGTTCCGTTGTTTCCGCAACCACTGCAATGCTTTGGTTTGCGCGAATTTGAGTGCAAAATGCAAGGAAAATATTGCAAATTTACCTTCGACTTTTACCAGAATGGATATTCACAATATAGCTGCAAATCTTCATGTGATGGATTAAAGGAAATGGAATGCAAAAATCAAGCAAACTGCAAGTATGCATCTACTATTACTCTCTACTACCGCACAGTTCCATCTCCATTATATGCTTGTCTGCCGAATTAAGAAGTGAAAAGAATGGAAAGACAGAAATTCAATGATGAATTGATGATATAAAATTAATCGATAAAAAATTTAATTGAGTGAAATAAATTTGATGCATTTAATTTTAATTATTTTCGCAACCGAGATTGATAGAAACTTTTTTGGGGGTCATAAAATTGGTTTCGTACGGGAGAAATTTTGGTTGAATTTTAAGTACAAAAAATTGGCCGCATCCAATTTTTTATTTCTTCAATTTTTTAAAATAGAATTCTGTTTTTGCCAGTGGCAATTTTCCTAATTCTTCCAAACAAAATTTTTCAACTTTAATAATTAACATAGTTGGCCATGGACTTGAATTGTCGAATCGGTATTCTGTAATTGCATAGCCTACTATGTGAGCTATATATAAGCGCCATCGCTCAGTTAACCGTGTCCTTTCCAAAAATCATTTAGATTTTTTAACTTTGAATTGTCCTCAGGCTCTTGCTGACCTCCAACTCCTCAATTTTATCCTCAATTTGATGAATCAAATCCATTTTTAGTGAACCTTGATGACAAAAATGAAAGAATTTTTGATGATTCTCCGTGGGAGGGAATGTGTGCCGGAAATGTCCATTCTCCGTAGGTGCATTTTTATAAAATATTAAATTAAAATTCAATGCAAATTTGTATTGAGGAATAATATTTCATTGAAGACCAAATTAGGAACAGTTCTTAATTAATTCCACCAATTTTAATTCCTCAATTAGATCCTGGCTAAATTCTCTTTTTGATTCTGGGGCCAAGATACAAAAATCTCAGCAGAATCTCGTTTCGTTGGGGCTCTATCCTTTTCGAATACATATATGGGAGGGGGATTGGGATTTGGAATGCCAATGGCAACAAGGCAGAGGGAAAATGCAAATAAATGAAGGCGAATGGATAGTTAAACGCAAATGAGGATGGTGAGCATTTATGGATGGTTGTATGAAAAATTTTTTGTCGACAAATCTCATTTTTTGTCGGTAAATTAGTTTTTTGAATATAACTTTTTTGTACTTGATCTTGGAGACATAAACCTTGTACCCTTTTTATAGAGCTCATCGAGACGCGTCGAATGATATTATAAAAGAAAATGTAATAAAAATATGAATTTGCAAACAATCTACCTAATAGGCTAATGGCTCCGGAATTTTATGGACCTCTCTTTTGGATTTGTGCCCTTTATGTAGGCTCTTTGAAAGAGAAGCAAATAGCCGATCAAATTTAATTAAAATGCAGATAAATTCAGTATTCACATTCATTGAACATTATTTTTCGTTATTATTTAGTATCTCCTCGATTATTTTTTCCTTCTATCATTTGTTTATGTATTTCAAA
The DNA here is from genome assembly GCA_030063045.1 of Pratylenchus scribneri. NCBI lineage: Eukaryota > Metazoa > Nematoda > Chromadorea > Rhabditida > Pratylenchidae > Pratylenchus > Pratylenchus scribneri. The sequence goes on from JAQSEB010000072.1 coordinate 950,100, forward strand.
TTGCATTTTTGCCATTTTATGCAAACTTTTTGGGAGCACCATTTCAGCACGTGCATAATCCTGCAAAAATAAAATATTGTTAAATTAAAAAATAAAATATGCATTTAAAATTTTTGGTACTTTCCTATTATTGGAGGGAGGGTTAAATACAAGAGACGAGTTGATTTTGATTCATCCCTTGTTCATCGGCTTCATCTTCATCATCATCTTCTTCATCACCAGTGTTTTCATGATAGTGCTAATATGATATGATAATGATATGACAGTGATATGATAATGATATGATAGTGATATGATAGCACTTTGACTATCATATCAGTATCATATCATTTTGAGAAATTTTCTATCATAAAAAAGTGATACTATCATGATAGTATCATGATAGTTGAAAGCAGGCAATTTTCAAAAAAATTTTTAAAATTTTGTCCATTTTTCAAAGAATTTCCAAAAAATTTTTCCAATTTTTGACTAAATTATTATTCCTGGACCTTTATTGGCATTTTAAGCAATCTAATTTTTTCTTATGAAACTCTCTTTCTTAAATATTCATTAATGAATTTTTCATATACGATTCTGAATTAAATTTAAAAAATCCAAAATTTAAATAATTTAAAATTTAGAAAAATTTTTTGCATTGGAAGCTTCTGGAAGGATTGGGAAATTTTATATTGACCTTAAATATTTATTCAAATTTCTTCAAACATTCCGGTAGAAAGTTTTTTTTAGCCAATATTCTTTTAAAAAATGAAATCCAAATAAACTTATTTATCTAACAAATGAAAATTATTTAATTTGGAAAGAAAATTTTGTTGAATGTCGGTATAAAAATTTTTGACGATTTTGTAATATATTTTTCTCGGTTTTTTCTAAATGATAATGATAGAAAAATGATATGATAATGATAGTGCTAATATGATATGATAATGATATGATAGTGATATGATAGTGATAATTGTCACTATCATTATCATATCATATCATTTTGAATGATACCGTTTTGACTATCATATCACTATCATATCATATTGAAAATTTTGGTATCATGAAAACACTGTTCATCACCTTCTTCTTCTTCACTACCCCTTCCGCCCCTCGATAATAGAAAAGTACCCTTTTTAAATATAAATTGTTATTCCCCCAATTCCATACCAATTCATCTAAAGTATCCAATAGGGCTTTTCCCTTTGTCTCGGGTTGCAGAAAAATACCCGCAAATAAAGTTAATAAGATCAAAACAAATGGGATGACAAAATTATAAATTGGGGTGCCACTTTCCTCCAACGGTTGCATTATTAAAATTCCCGCAATTGTTCCAATATGGCGAATGGAATGAAGACAGCCAAAGGCAATACAACGAATTACTGTAGGAAAGCGCTGGGTTGTCACCTTAAATTTTATTTACCTATTAATAAATTTCATTCCGCGCTTCGTTCTATTCTCTAAGTTACGGTAAATGCTCTATTAAAATCCCTCCATCTCTAATAATTTCCACACTAATTAAAAATTTAAAAAAACTTTTGAAATTACTTTCTAATTTAAAAGTAATTCATTCGATGAACTTACTATGAGTAAGAAATTTAATTTGGGTTTTTGATATTTTGTCATCTTTGTGGTAGACATTGACAACTCATACCATAAAAAAGGACCAAGCTTGTTGACTATTCTCGCCAAGATAATTAAAATATCGAAAATTCACATTAAAATTTGCGTAAAAAACCCAAAAATGTTGACCTAAAAATTTAAAAACCCTTTTTCAGCATGCTCTTTTCTTTATATTTTCCTAAAAAATGAAAGCATTTAATCATCGAAAAATACCAAACCCTCGGGGAAGGTTGAAAAACAACTCTCTAATAATCTCTCCTCATCTTTTGGGAAGAATGAAAAATAATACCCCCAAGCGGTAATTACCTGGACAATGTTCATCCAAAACAATGAGCCGTTAAGCATTCCGGCAATAATAACAAAAATCACAACGAACAAATGAAGATGGTCTAAATTGAAAATGCCGACCAAAACAATAACGATGCCAAAACAAAGACCCATCAGTGAAAGTGAAAGAAGGAATTGAAAACGACGCTAAAATCTATTTATGATGAATATTTGTAAATTAATGTTTCAATTACAGTGAACTTTTCGCAATACATGTCCAGAAAAATTACCAAAATTGGAATAATCATGCAGAATAAACCGTCAAGAAGGACCTATGAGCATAAAAAATAGTGGAAAATGGATGTACATACAATGTTGATTGAACTGAACGGAAAATCACGGATAACATAAAAGTAGCATATTCCAATCTGTGAAGAAGATTAAATAAGCTTTATAACCAATTAAATTGAAACCATGGAAAATGTGATCATTGATAAAATTTGCATCAATGACTGCTTTGCAAAACGCATTCGGGAAAAAAGATCGTAAAATGAGACCATTCTATCCATTTTTTCATGGGGTAATTCCGATAAATTTTTTGCGCTAAATTCCACTTCCGTGTTATTCCATCGTTTATCGGCCAAATCATTCAGAACCTATAATAATAGTGAAATAATCAGTAATTTTTTTAAAGAATTGACTCACATGACTGGCTTCATTAAAAAAGCCTCGGGCAACGAGCCAGCGGGGACTAAATCAAATGTGAAATATTTTGCAATTCATCTTAATTAGGGTTAGGCCCCCTGACGATAAGCAGCCAGAATGTCGGGAAGAGGTAGGGGTTGGCACTTTTGACTTTTTATAAAATTTTTTTCTAGCCAAAAATGTATAACCAGTGAAAAAAATTTAATCAAAAATATAAAAATTTTGTGCAAAATTTTAGCCAAAAATGGCTCCAAAATTTTTACCGAAATTTCAAAAATCCTAAAAAAAATTCGGCGATTTCCATCTGTATCCCATTTTCCTGGAAATATCCAATAATATTTAGTGCCTGTTTTTAACCCCAACAATCTTGATGGTGTCGGGGGTTATCAGAATTGTTCCTGCTAGGTTCGGAGGTAAATGCTAAAAATGGCTTCAGTCGGATGCGCAACCCTAATCTTTATTACGGCTTTTTATGATAGCTCTATCACCTTTCATGAAATAACATAAATGCCATAATTATGGGCGATGTTATTAGATTGAGGAAAACAAAGAACATTTGCCAGTCTCGGGTGAGATGCGCAATTCCACCAATCAGGAAGCTGGCAATATGCTGCACAAAACAGGCCACCGGAATCATTCGATATCTTTTTGTAATGAACTCTTCATCAAATTATTTATTTTTTTTATTTACTGATCATTCGTATATTCCATTGCCAATGTCAATGATTCAACTTCGAGAATGCCATATAAGAATCCATTGATACTCTGACAAATGGCATAAAATTGCCAAGATGTTGAGGCAATCGTCAAACTGAATATAGGCAAAAATATATAGATTAGATATGTAGGAAGGATTTTTGTAATATTGTGTCGTTCATGGGCTGAAAAGAATTTATTTTATTTTTGCCTTTTAATGCATTTTTAAGAATTAATACACACCAAACGGTTCAAAACCGGTTTAAAATTTTTATTTTTTTAGCTTTAAATTAAGTAATAAATAGTTTCCGAATCTATTGATTATGAATATCGCTAATCGCTATGGTTTTCATTTATAGATTTTATTTATTAATGCGTTTCAAAAACTGGTTTAAAAATCTCTCTTTTACCCTTATGAAAATGTTTAAATCATTGTTTTCGCCCATTTATTTTTATTTTGAATTTTAGATTAAATAAAAATTTTAAATCGATTTTAGAACTGATTGGTGTGGTTTTAAAATTCAAAATCAATGTGATATTCGGATTCCTGATCCTCAATCACCATTAATAAGTATACATTTTAAAAGAAAAAAAAATTAATTTTCTTCCTAAAGTGGGGGTCTCAAAAGACAATATTACTAGGATTTTTGCGTGATTCCTTTTTTTGCGCCGCCACAATTGCGCCACCGATGCTGCAACTAGGGTAGGGCTAGGATTAGGGTTAGGTTAGGGCTTGCATGGGATTAGGGTTAGGGTTTAGGGCTAGGTAGGATTAGGGGTAGGGCTGTTTGAATTGTCTTTATTCTTTTTCTATAGGGCGGTCAAAATGAGGACTAACCGATTTTTGCACAACTTTAAATAAACAAACCAGCTAGAAATACATACGCCTAACTGCGAAATATAAAAAAGACATTGTCGACCGAATTTATCGCCAATGTGGCCGCCAACAATTGAGCCTATCATCAAAGAGATGGCTTGCAAAATTTGAATTGTTTCTGGCTTATCGCCGTCCTCGCAAATCAGACGAAGCGAAGCAACAATGGCTAAAAAATGCATAATTAATTAATTAATGCTAATTTCAAGCAAAATTTTTTTTTGGTACAATTAAATTCAGTGGAATCTTTTATTGGCTGAATGGCACTACAATTTGCTCGGATAAATTCACAGCTGGATTCATTGGTTGGCGCATAAATAATTGTTGTTGAAATCACTGCATTGCCGCCATCCCCAGTTGAATTGTTGCTTTCGGCCAAATCACATTTCCAATTGGGCTCAACAGAACCAACCAAATTTATGAAGGAGAAATTGCCTAAAAATATATAAAGAATATTTCCTTCCATTTCCATTTACTAAAATGATACCAAAAGCCAAAATCATTAAAATTGGTTCGGTTGATGGATGATACAGCGATTTTGACAAGTTATAGCTCATCAGTAAATTAGTCTATTTAAATAATTTAAAAGGCATTTTATATCCCTAATAAGTATTATTTACTATCTCCACTGGTATAATAATCATCGAAATTAAGTATTGGTAAATAAATGGCCATAAATATAAAAATAAAGGCGATTTTACTAAGATTTTAGCCACATCCTGGCCAAAACTTATTTTCGGATGATCAATATTCTACTGGATAGCTAATACTTAGGACTATTAAATGCACATTAGATCATTTAACTTGGTTAATTGGCTGATGAGCTGTAACTTGCTAAAAATCGCTGCGACGGAAATGGCTAGGACGGAAATGTCCCTCCCCGGATCTTTGTGACAATTGAGGAAAGGTAACGGTAACACCCATAGATCATCCGGTATAGGTAAGGAGTCATCTAGGGATAATATAACAATCTCACGTATACGTAATCCTAATCATAATCAACTACCTATAAGGGGGGTGTCAAGGGTTTGGATTAGTTTTACCCGGATTGTAAGGGACGGGTTGGCTAGACCCGTCCAAGACCCTTCACCAGGCCCCCGAGGGGACCCGGCGGGCCTAGGTCCCGAATTCGATAGAAACCCTTTTTAAACGATTTATTCCGGGTAAGGAAATGGTGAATAAAATAATGATGAAAAGGGGGCAAAATGGATGAACCAAAAAGTGAACATTTATTAGGGAATCGGAGCGGGTTTAAAAAGACAGTTTGGGCGGGTTAGAAAAGGCAAGTTTGGGGCAATATTTGATTGATAGGGTGATGGGGATTGGATGGACAATATTCATATTCACAGGGGGTCCGTCCTTCATTCAAAAAAAATGTGGAGGTGATAATAGGGTTGGACAGAGTCGATTTTTCGAACATGCCAATGTGAAAACCCGGTTTTAAAATTCATAATCAAAACATAAACTCACCGCCCCATTCCACTTGAGCAAAAACAATGCAAATTGAGACGAAAATTTGGTAGGCACCAAATGGATTAATTCGATCCAAAACTTCTTCAAAATGATTGTATTTAATGGTGTCATTCTTCTCTTGCTGTTGATTATTTGTAATTATCATCTGCTGGCTTAAATTATTTAATAAGGAATAATATTTTTATTTTACATTTACTAACATTTTTTCAATATTATTTTTTGTCCGATTGCGCAAATTGTTCCCTTCTTCATCGTTTGAATTTGGATGGATGGTCGACATATTTTGGTAAATATTAATTTTTTTGTTGACTACAATCAAAACAATATGAGCCGAAAAGGATGGTCTCTCCTTATCGCAAGCAATAAAATTTACAGAAAAGGGTTATTAAATTAGCTGGCTAGCTTAAATAAATTTTGGATGATGGAAACACCAAAAAATAATTGAACATTTGGTTATTAAAAAATTAACGGCTTCAAAAATGATGAATTTTGGAGAGACGAAAGTTTATGCTAATAAATTCACAAATATTTTATGGGTAAATTAAATAAAAAATAATACAATATTATCTAAATTTTAATAATGGTTATTATTTTTTTACCAAAAATGCTTTTTTTTCCAATAACGCATCGATTGGTATATATAATGTCAGGTTGTGGCCAAAAATTAAAGACTTAGACCGCTTAAACCACATTTTCTGGTTTTGGTTTTAGACTCGTTAATTTTTGGCCCAAACTTGACATTATATATACCAATCGATGCGTCTTGATGAGATCTGCAAATTGGTATAAGGTTTGTAGAGTCAAAAACCGGTTTCGGATTTGTTAGAAGTGAAAAAACTAATTTGTTGGTATAAAAAGCATTTTTGTTGGTAAAAAATATTTTCCTTTGGTTGTAAAATTAATTTTAATTAAATTTAAGTTCATTTCACATCATTGGTATGACTAAATTGTGGAATATTCTTCAATGTTATCAACAGAATTGCCTCCTCCACTTAAATGTGAAGCAGAAGAACTCGATGATTGTTGTTGTTGTTCATTCCGCTGCTTTTCGTGCTGTTCCCGTTGCATTTGTTGGAATGCCTCAATCTCGGCCCAAATCATTTGACGCCATTGATCTGAAAAAAATATCAATATTGATTTAATTAATTAATGCTTTTATAGAATAAATTTGAAAATTTTTACGTTTGAAGTGGTGAAGCTAGAAAGTTTTTTGCCTTTATAAAATATCAAGGGATCTATAAAATATTAGAGCACTTTTTCAATCGCCTTGCTACCTTTATTATGTGTCTGGAATTATTTAAAGGTGGGAGAGCTATTCTAAAGAAAGGTATTTCTCTAATAAGAATAAAATTTATTGAATTTTGCCTTGAAGGCCAATTATTTCCTAAATTGTCATTGCCTTCCAATGTTTTTTATAATGCCAAAATTGATCTCTATTGTAATTGTACCCTCTAGGTTTTTAAGGAGGCCTTTAATTTGGCTCGGAACATGTCTTAAGGCCCTTTTTAGTCATTTAATCGGTAAAATATAAAATTTTCTTATATTCCCGTAGCTTTTAAAGAAGAAAGGTATTTTCCAAATAAATTTAACAAAATTTGAGAATTGCCTTACAGGCATTTTTTAATCATTAAACGATTTTTTAAAATTTTTTCCGACACTCACCAATGGTCATATCCTGTTCAATGTCCACTTCGATGTGGCCTTCGGCAGCCGGCTCATCATTTGGATCGTGGTATTGTTTGAAATAGGGATGCTCCATTGCTTGTGCTGCAGTTGGCCTGTAATTTTACAAAAATTAATTTATCCATAAAATCTTCAATAAATTTTTGTGTCAAAAATTGATAGTTTTTGCTACCATAATTTTTTAGCCATAAATAATGTATCATTTTATTCCCTCTTTTTAATATATATTTTTACGGTGATTCGACATTTGCGACGGGAACATTTGCGCCGCCGACATTTGCGCCGGAACTTTTGCGACGGCGACTTTTGCGCCGATGACTTTTGCGCCGGAGCATTTGCGCCGCCGACATTTGCGACGCAGACTTTTGCGACGCCTACTTTTGCGCCGCCTCTAGAAATACGATTAGATTTTGCAAAACGATGTAAAATAAATCCAAGTTATGATTATTAACTATCAAAATTAAAATTATTAACCAAATGAAGAAATAAAATTGTTAAATAAATGTTATATAAAAAATTCCAAGCATCAATAAACCCAATCATCCAATCCCCTTGTTGTTAAACGATATCGTAATGCCTGAGGATGAGCCAGCCATGTTGAACCATTGCGCGCATTAGGATTCTGTTGATGAATTCCATTGATTCCTTTTTCGTTAGTTAAGAATTGCTTAATTTGTATGATTTCCATCTTTTGGAAATAGAAAATTATTCATCCTTTTATTAGTTAATGATATAATTCGGTCCGATAATTTTTTAATAAACAATAATTCGTATTTTTGTGGGCGGCGCGAAAGTAGGCGTCGCAAAAGTCTGCGTCGCAAATGTCGGCGGCGCAAATGCTCCGGTGCAAAAGTCATCGGCGCAAAAGTCGCCGTCGCAAAAGTTCCGGCGCAAATGTCGGCGGCGCAAATGTTCCCGTCGCAAATGTCGAATCACCTTTTACAGTAGCTGCTGACATTTTAAATTTAGAGCTTATTTTATTATAAAACTTAAATAGATATAAAATTTCTTGAAAAAAATATTCATTTTTATTATTTTAATCATTTTTTGCTTAAAATTTCCCAAATATTTTTTTTCCAAAAATCCCAAAAATATCTTCTACCGATAATCCGGATCCAAATTCAATGTTTTTTCAAGGAAATCAACGGCCTCCGGTGTGGCCAAATGGAAGAAAAGCTTAAAATCCTTGCGATCCATTCTGGGCATATTTCGGATATAGTTGCGAGCCTCTTCCGATGAGATTTTTGCCTAAAAAATTTTTATTAGTTAATTTTATAAATTTCGATCTTCAGTCAAAAAAGATAAACCGAATCTTAATTTATTTTATAAATTAAATATTTAACACAGAATATTTTATTAAATAAAGTGAGTAATAAATAAATTGGTGCTCCATTTTAAAGGGACCTCAATGGCCCCCTAGCAGAGCGAGGCAAGAGGTTCCGTGGCGCAATGGTAGCGCGTCTGACTCCAGATCAGAAGGTTGCGTGTTCAAGTCACGTCGGGGCCAAAATTTTTTTAGAAGAATTTTTCGATATTTTAACTATATTTAAAATAATTTAAATTCCCAATTTACATTTTATATTTTTTCATCATCTTTTTAAACTAAATTTACCAAAAATTCCTGATTTATGTGTCATAAAACTATTTTTTTTAAATTTTAAATCTAATTTAAGCTCCTTTTTTATTTTTTACATTTTTAAACATCTTTTTAAAAAAAATTTACCAAAAATTCCTCATTTGGAGTGCCACAAACAGACATAATCCGAGTGAGCTGGTCGATATGATCGGCGCCCGGGAACAATGTGCGGCCGGTGATCAGTTCGGCCATTATGCAACCAACGGACCAAATGTCAACTGAAAAATTATTTAAAGGCGTAATTGAATTTAAATATTTGTGCCCAAATTTTTAATTAAACAAATCAAACCAGTTTGTGTATAATGCATCCAATTGAGCATTATCTCCGGTGCCCGATACCATCTGGTGGCCACATATCCCGTCATTTCTTGATCCGTGTGCCGGGCCAAACCAAAGTCCAGAATCTTCAGCTCGCAATCTTCATTCACTGCAATGTTCGACGGCTTCAGATCACGATGGATGATGCCGGCCGAATGAATGTACTGGGGAAATTTTGGAGAGGTGTTAATTTAAATTGAATTGAAGTAAAATTAGTTTAAAAATGGTAATTCTTAAGAATTCCTTTCCGAAAAAATTTTTTTACTTTTCAAAAAATATTTTCTGCTGGGGATTTAGGGGGCATTACGAATCTGACATCTATTTCCGTTTCCGACTGGTATATTGCCTTCCGCTGGATTTTGCTTCCTTTTATGGTAAAAAATGATGCCTGCCCAAATATTTAAATAGTGTTTCCCAATATTTAGTAAAAAAATTACTTTGAGTGCTCGCAGAATTTGGTACACCAAAAATTGGATATGGTCATCGGAGAGACGTTGAATTTTCAGAATATTCGACAAATCGGCGCCCATCAGGATTGAGACAAAATAACTGGAAAAATTAAGGAAAATGGAAGAATCAGTTTTGAATTGTGGATTCCATTTTCAAATTATGTGAATTATAAATATTAAATTTATTAATAAATTTGGCATCATTGTATAGCCATGATTGGGTAGAATTTTTAGGGAGAATTGATGGATTTATTTTATTGGATTTGGAATTTTTCATCACAATTTACCGAGCCCTAATCATAATCATAACACATCACATCACATCAGAAATGAGGAAACCGTTTGATGCAAATCATTCAATAGAGCTATTTTCTAGCTCTATTCAATGGTATATTGCGAAATATAAAATGCTCAATATCCTCTTACAAACAATCTTCAATATTAAGAAAAATGACAATTCATTTTTTCGATTTTAGTCATTTAAATTCTGATTAATCAAAAATTTTATTTTCTATTGAATGATTCAGAAATTGCACCAAACGGTTTTTTCGTAGAGTTATGATTTTTCAAATTGGAATGAGTGGAAAAGACGCACACCGCAAAAAATGACAGTCCAATTTTTTACAAAAAAATTTCAAAAAATAAAAAAACGAACACATCATTCAATGAATGCGCATCCCTGTCCGGAGTGAACACATCGTAAAGGTCGATCACATTTTCATGGCCCATCAGGCGGAGAAGGCGCAATTCCCGATGCGTTCTTTTGGCATGAATTGGCGATTGAAATGGTCGAGTGAATTTTTTGATGGCCACCCGATCTCCCGTTGTGATGCATTCCGCTGCGCAAACTGTTCCATAGGCGCCGGTACCAACTGGCGTCAATTTCTTTAAGAAAAAAAACAAATAAATTTAATTATTTAAGAGGTGAAATATGGACATTTTTTTCAATTAATAAATTATAACTAATTACGATAGCATTGGCATTGGCTGTGGATACCGTAAATGCTCATTTTTAATTCCTCAAGTGGAATTATTTCTCAATTTCTCAAAACTTGATAAAATTAAGAGTCTAATTAATTAATTTTTTGAAAATTTTTGGACAAATTATAAAACATTAATGGATTTTGTAGAGCTTTTGTGAGCTAAGAAAATGCTAAAAAATTTAAAGTTCACTTTGGCAGGAACTATGGGTCCTCAATATCGAGGGTTTGGAATAAAAAGAGGTTTTACGTTAATTGCTATTGGAGGGCTAATATGAATAATGTATTATAACAATTGGAAAAGAATGGTCTAAAGTTTTGGTATTGGCCATTGTTGAATATTTATCAAATTAGATAATATAAACACAATTTTAGTTAAAAAAATCAAATGTTTTGGCCAAATTTTTTAATTAAAAGCAGATGCATTTGATATCATTTCACTGCTAAATATATGCTCATCCGATATCAAAAATACTCTATATTATAAATTAGTACAGCAGTTAATTCAACATTGAAGTTAGAACATTTTTCCCAATTTTTCTTGATACTGCATCTAACGAAAGATGTTTTCGGTTTGAATTGGAATTTTCTGGACATAGCGTATATGCTCTTTTAAAATCCTATAGGGAATTATTTTCAACCTTTCAAAAATTGGAAAAATTTGGGGTCTAATTACTTAATTTGTGGACATTTTTTAAAAAAATTATATCGAATTTTATTGAGCTTTAGGGAACTATCTCCCTACCATGAGCTATGGGTCCTTAAAATCGAGACTAGGGAATTATTAGAGATAGGATTTTAATAGAACATTTACGGTATTATATAGATAAGTAATAAATTCCAAATTTATTCCTACTTTTATAATATTTTTTGGAAAAGCTTAGGAATTTTGATATGCATAAAAATATTCGGTGAAATTTTTCGCATAAAATAATTTTGTAAAACCTGATAACATTCTGGAATCACCCAAACCACTTTGTTCAACTCAATTGTGTAGAATCCGGGTTTCACATTCGATTGGACATTTTGTTGTTGATGATGGCTGCTGGAAAACATTTTTTCTCCAAAATTTGATGACCCTAATTTATAGGAGCTGATTAATTTAAGCGGAATTCCAAATTATAGGCCTATAAAAAAAGAAAATTATATGCAATTTTTTTCAAAATTGAATAAATTTGCTAACAAAGATAATCCCAAAAATTGGTCGAAATTTGATTAAATTAAATATTCGGTAATTTTATATCAAATAAACGGCGAAAATTGCTCGAGGCATTTTTAGATTTTTTTTCCAAATACTAAATGGACATTGGACAACATCGACCTGATATGCAAAATGCATATAAATTAAAATTTTTATAATTTATACAATTTAAATTATACACATGTGAGCCACAAAAATTTTAATTATAAATGGGTACATTTGTTAAATTTTTTGCTCTGGCAACCAACCCATTATAAAATCCATTACTTTTGCTATTTTTTTGGTCGGAAAAAACAATATATAAATATACCTAAATAAGAAATTATCATACCATTTCGCTAAAATTTTTTATAAAATATATTGAAAATTAAAATTTTACAAAATAGTATAAAACGAGCGTTGGGATGCCGCTGCGCGGCATCCCAACGCTCGTTAAAACGTTTTGAAATAAAATTAATGGAAAGCTCTAATATCTCAATTGCAATAATATTTAAATGAAAAAATGAGAAAAAAATTCCCCTACCTCATATTAGTTAGATAATAATGGAAAATTAGCTTAGTTAATATTTAATAACATCATAAACTCCACCAATGTCTCTAATTGATCATTTTTAGTTCTATTTATTCATTACTCAAGTTTCCCTTCATTCAACCACAACATTCTCGAGATTTCCAACATTTTTATTCATTCTCTACCATTCCTTCCTTTTTGCCTTTCATCTCGACCATTCCCGGCTTTTTGCCTTTCATTCTCGACCGTTCTCGGCTTTTTACCCTTCATTCTCGACCATTTCCAGCTTTTTGCCTTTCATTCTCGACGTTCTCGGCTTTTTACCCTTCATTCTCGACCATTCCCGGCTTTTTGCCTTTCATTCTCGACCGTTCTCGGCTTTTTACCCTTCATTCTCGACCATTTCCAGCTTTTTGCCTTTCATTCTCGACCATTCCCGGCTTTTTGCCTTTCATTCTCGACCATTCCCGGCTTTTTGCCTTTCATTCTCGACGTTCTCGGCTTTTTACCCTTCATTCTCGACCATTCCCGGCTTTTTGCCTTTCATTCTCGACGTTCTCGGCTTTTTACCCTTCATTCTCGACCATTCCCGGCTTTTTGCCTTTCATTCTCGACGTTCTCGGCTTTTTACCCTTCATTCTCGACCATTCCCGGCTTTTTGCCTTTCATTCTCGACGTTCTCGGCTTTTTACCCTTCATTCTCGACCATTTCCAGCTTTTTGCCTTTCATTCTCGACCATTCCCGGCTTTTTGCCTTTCATTCTCGACGTTCTCGGCTTTTTACCCTTCATTCTCGACCATTCCCGGCTTTTTGCCTTTCATTCTCGACGTTCTCGGCTTTTTACCCTTCATTCTCGACCATTTCCAGCTTTTTGCCTTTCATTCTCGACCATTCCCGGCTTTTTGCCTTTCATTCTCGACGTTCTCGGCTTTTTACCCTTCATTCTCGACCATTTCCAGCTTTTTGCCTTTCATTCTCGACGTTCTCGGCTTTTTACCCTTCATTCTCGACCATTTCCAGCTTTTTGCCTTTCATTCTCGACGTTCTCGGCTTTTTACCCTTCATTCTCGACCATTCCCGGCTTTTTGCCTTTCATTCTCGACCGTTCTCGGCTTTTTACCCTTCATTCTCGACCATTTCCAGCTTTTTGCCTTTCATTCTCGACGTTCTCGGCTTTTTACCCTTCATTCTCGATCATTCCCGACATTATAAACTTCATTCTCGACTATTCTCACTTTCAGTTCTCTTTAAATGGAACAATAGAATAAATTATTCACCCTGATAATAGTTAGATTTTATTGGAAAATTAGCTTACTTAATTCCTGATCATAGTCAAGAGTTAATACCTTAACCTTTGCCTCTAATTCATCATTTCTATTTCTATTCATTCATTTTCAGCTTCCCGTCCATTCATCCCCAACATTCTCATGAATTCCATGCATTTTTCTCTTTATTCTCGACAATTCCAGGCTTTTTATATTTCATTCTTGACTATTCCCGGCTTTTTACCATTCCTCGACCATTTCCAACTTTTTATAATTCATTCAGGAATATTCTCGGCTTTTAATACTTCATTCTCGATTATTACCGGTTTATCGTACTTCATTATACACCATTTCCAGCTTTTTATGCCATTCTTGACAATTCCCGGCATTTTATAATGCCATTCTTGACAATTCCCGGCATTTTATAATCTCGGCATCTCAATTATGGCCATACCATATTTTTCCTTCCTATTTTTGAGATTGATTTCCTTCTCATTCCTCATTTTCCTATTAATTATTGGCTTTTTGAACCAAATCCCAATAAATTTTACTAAATATAATCTTATTTAACTCATGAATGCATTTGCCTATCGAATCAAACTATTCTAACCTATTGCCAAATTTACTATTACATTATTCCAATGAATTAAATGTTTAATGGAGCGCCCGGTCGCCGCTGCGCGGCTCCCGGCCGCTCCAATTGGTTCAAGAATTATCATATTTAACTCATTTTGATATTTTCCTGAAAATATCATCATAATTTCATAGCATTTTACAATTATTCACAACCTATCGCATAAATTCATATGATTTTTTAATATTTCTCTACTACTATTCCATTAATAATTAAAAATTTTCTCATTTATTTTATCATTATAATTTTCAAAATGTTTATTTCTATAATAAAAATATTTTCTTTTCTTTTTTCTTTATACTTCTTGTCTATAAACTTATTTTTCTTTATTTCTTCAATCTTCGTAATTTTTTGGAAAGAATCTAATCTAAAAATAAAAAAAAACAAAACGCCAAAGTTAAAATATTCAAATGTTAATTTGTCCCGGAACTCTCCATTTAGTATATTTATAGACTAAAAGCATCGTATATATTGCTTGTTAAAAATTTTGCGGCTTAACAACGGAAAATCAATACAAATTCATTAAAAGGGAAAATTCTATGGCCATTGGCCATATTTGTCTTTTTCTATACATTTCTCTTCTCTCTCTTTCTCTCGAATAAGAGTCCCCCATTATTCCTTTAACATTTTTGTTTCTCTCCTTACATTTTTTTTGCGTTAAAATTGATGGATGGAATTGTGGTTGGTCTTGCCACGATCCGTTTCATTTAAAATATTTTATTAATACAAAAACTTATAAAAAAATAAAAGAATTTCTTGAATGGATTTAATTTTCAAGTAAAATTTTAAAAACCGTAAAATCATTTATTTTATACGGAAATTAATTTACAAATTAATAAAAACTAATTTTTAAAAACAGAAAAAATATAATTGGTTTGCTTAATTCTGAATTTTTTATGTTTTTGCGCGTCCACAGATAAATAAGATTTAGACGAATATAAATTGCATAATTTTATCAATAATTCTAATATAAAAATCAATGTCAATGATTATATTTAATGCAATATGCATTTCCATGAATAAAATTTAATTTTTATATGAATTCATCCTATACTTAATTGTTCATTTTTTCATTCATCAATTCAATATTGTTTTCTTATTTTTCCAGAACATGTTGGCTCATCTTCATCATAATTTGTTGCCTTTCTCTTCATTCCAAACTTATTCGAATGTTTGCATTTCATTCCAACATTGTTGCCATTCTTCTATGTAAAAACTTTTTAAAAATAAAAATTTGATTTTTGCCATTAAAAAATGTTTTTGATTCTATAAATTGAATGATTTTCGGATAAAAATTTCTCAATTTATTTTAGGGAACAATAATTTCCAATATTTCTAGCTATTTCTATTTCTAATCATTTTTAGTTTTTACCTTTTGTTTTTGGATTTTGTCGTCAACATTTTTTCCGATCCTTTTCGGTGCTTTCGATTTGTTGGCATTCGATGATATGGCCAATATCATTTTGCCCAATGCATTATCAATCTTTTTGAACAAAATTTATTTGGTTTAAAAAATTATCAAAATTTTTTTATGTAGGAGTTTTTTAGATTTACTTTTTTGGACAGATTAAGGAGCAGTGTCATTCTTATGAGTCCCATTTTTGATGAAAATTTTATTTTTACCTTATAATATTTTAGGGTATCTCCGATCAGCGACATCGGAAAAATTAATAAAGATTTTCTTTTGGGTCAACCTCGTCGACATTTTGGTCACCTCTGAAAATACATTACCCTTTAACCTGAAATTACAGGTACACCGGTTCATTATTCTTATTTACATAGCTAGGATTCACGAACACGGGGTTTATTAGTGATTTGAATTATTTAAAGGGTTTCTAAAATGGTTTCGGGATCCGAACAAGAAAGAGAGTGAATCGATTTTTAGAACATTTTTGTTCTAATTTATCTCCTAAAAAATAAATTCTTTCCCAGTATTTTCTAATTCACATTTGTTTTTTGTTACCTTTCTCCGTTGGATTTTGATTCCATTAATTTTTTTTGGTGTGCCTGCAAATCCTACTACAACATCGAACAAATATTCTCCACTGGTTGGAATATTGGCCAAAGTGAATTCCAATTTCTTTTTCCAAGTTTTTGCCGAAAGAATATACATACCTTTTTCGTCGAAATTTACAAATTTTCCGCCTTAATAAAATTTCGCCAATCAAATTTTAATGAATAAACATTTATAACCTTCTGGTATTCCTTTGCTACAAACATTTCAAATTTTGTTGATTGGACGAGATAAATATTTGTCCTCGATCAAATTAATTTCGATTGATTCAAGAAATTCATTTGGAAATCTATTAAATAAAAAATAATTCAAAATTTTTATTATTTTTTGTACTATCGTTTATATCCCTCTTTTCTTTTCCTCAAGACCGAAAAATGAAGGGTCCTCCCCTCCCTCCCCTTTTAGCTCATCTAGATTATTGGTTTAGTCTTTAGTGTCATTAGGGATAGATTATAGTACGGATAATTTTTTACTTTGTATTTGAAATATCGCTGATCAAAAATTCGGCATAATTCTTTGGAAGCTCAAGATTACCAAAATATTTTGGTTGCTTTATTTTCAGTTTGAAATATTGAAATTGGCTAAATTCGGCTCCACGACGCAAAAACATGTCCAATCTGTAGTTCCAAAAAATTCCATTTTTCGCCTCTAATTTGTTGCCTTTTTGCTTGGGCGGAACAGGTGTATTCGACAATTCTTCTTCCACAATAAATTTGACGACATCATCCGAAGACTGTATTAAAATTATTTTAAAAATTATTTCAACAACCAATTTTTCTTTGAAATAAACCTGCATTTTCCATTGTGAAATTTGAAGAAATCGAATTAATTTCGTCGAATGATCCAAATGAATCGTAATTTCAAACCAATTTTTCTTATCTATTTTGTTCACCACAATCAATTTAAATTCATAACCAGAGTAATATTTTTTCAATTCTCCATCAAAAATGCGCAAAAATTGGCCATTTTCTGTGTCCAATTCCATCGATTCGAATATGATTCGGCCTCCAATTGGCTTATAATTCTTCTTGTTTAATAATGGCAAAAAAAATGTTGGAAGTGGTGTCGCCATAAAATTCATTTCAATTTGTTGAAGCATCATCTGTGCCGCCGAACTAAAATTATTTGTATAATTTCACAAACATTACTGTAAATTTTATGGTCTTTTTTAAATAGATGACTATCTAATTGACTAAGAATTAGTCGAGAATTAGTCCCATCAACTGAGAACGAATCGATTAAGTATACCGTGTATTTGCCAAATGCAAGAGTAATAATCCAACGAAATTTTCAGGAATCCCATTCATTCTTCTATCCATCCAGAAACATAATCGTCGTTTTGATGTTATCCAAGCACCATATCTCAAAAGTGCTCCTAATTGTGGTTTCCATTCAATTTCATGTCCAATACTCAATTCTTCTTGATCATTTTCATTTTCTTCCTCATCATCTTCATCGTCATCATCTTTGTCATCTTTTTTCATTGAGTCAACATATTCGCCAAGAGACTAGAAATTTGGACCATTTCAACTTATTATTAAAATAACCCTAATATTTTTAAACCGTTTTAATTCGTTGAATTGTGCGACGCATTCTGGGCGAATTATTTTGGTAAATTGCCCGGGTGGGAACATTCACCAAAACATTGATGGCATCGGCCAATGGCAAACATTTGTGAAT
Organism: Pratylenchus scribneri; assembly: GCA_030063045.1. NCBI lineage: Eukaryota > Metazoa > Nematoda > Chromadorea > Rhabditida > Pratylenchidae > Pratylenchus > Pratylenchus scribneri. The sequence goes on from JAQSEB010000072.1 coordinate 968,089, forward strand.
TTCGGCAAGTAGTTCAGGCGGCAATCGACGACGAATAATTTGATTTTCATCAGTCATTTTTTAATGAATTTTGATTCCTACAAAAATTGTTTTATTTATACAAAGATTAATTTTAGGAATAATTCGATAATAAAGAGAAAATTGAAAAATTAAATAAACAATAAGTATGATTTAATTTGTTGTTTTCGATTTATTGAATACATAGATTTAATTGGTTTGATTATTTTAGTGAGATTCAGTTTCGTCTTTCCTCTTATCTATTTATTTTTTCCACTCTTATCAAAGCCCAATCATATTGTAGCCATTGGTACTGGGAGGAGTAGCCAAGATATTATCAACTTTTAATAAACCAAATTTAATTCTGATTTATAAAAAAAATTTATTGGACTTTTTTGATTGATTTAGAATTTCTAATATATTTTTGTTCGAGAATTCCAATGGAGTTTGCATCATCTTTTTTGGAAATTAAAAGGCTTCTTATGGGTCATCAGGATTAGAGTCATTCGTGGATACTGGATAGGTTAAGGATAATATGGGACAAAAATCATCTCACGTAACTCTTAACCAGAGCTGTGCTTTTCATAATTCTTAGCTCCAGCTCCGGGCTCCGGCCCTTAAATTTTATACTCCGACTCTCAAAATTTTTAGCTCCGGCTCCAGCTCTGGAGCCGGAAAATTGGCTCCGACTCATTTTTTTGGAAAACAATTTAGTATAATTTAATTTTCACAAATAAATTAATTTTATTTTCACTTCATTAAATGAAAATTTAATAAAAATGATCTAAAAAAGAAAATTTTTCTCAAAAAAAACCGGAGTCCGGAGCCACCCAAAATTTTTAGCTCCGGCTCCAGCTCCGGGCTCCGACCTTTCAAATTTTTGGCTCCGGCTCCAGCTCCGGCTCCGGAGCTGGAGCCGGAGCTGGCACAGCAGACAGCATTGGGAAGGACCCTTCACTTTTACCCTTCTCACGAAAAAAAAGAGGATCTAAACTCCATAAGTACCGGAATTTCCCTTCTACCTTTCGTCGTTGAATTTTAATTGCAACAATAAGAATAAATTTGTGAGAATGCAATGTCATTCAAGGCTCTTTCAATTTATGACCGATTTTGTTAAATTGTTGTCTAAATTATTTATTGGAATCATTTTACCATAATCGGCGTCGACTCACTTTTATGACACCATGTAAAACTAATTTCCTCAAAATTTCCTGTTTCGGATGGTTAGGAAAAAAATAAATTTTCAAAATTAAACATCAAATAAATGGCACAATTTTATCAAATAATTAAATAAATGAATAATGTAAATGAGATAATGAAATATAATAGATTAAATGAATGCAAATCAATTGTAACTTAATAATTCATCAATATGTTCGTTTTTCATTCACTATCTTCAATTATTTCTCGAAATATGCCAGACAATCTTCTATCTTTCTCACCATTCTTCTTCGTCAGATCCCAGTTCATCGCATTTTAATCCAACATTGTCGACATTCTAAATTTAAATTAATATTTTTTAATCATATATTTTCAATATTTTGTTTTTTTTGATAAGAACTAATAATAGTAATTCCTTTTCATTCAATATAGAATTATTATTATCGTTACCTTTCGCTTTTGAATTTTGATTCCAACAATTTGATTTTGTTCTGATACAATTCTGCTGAATTGCAAAATAACATCGAATAAATAGGCCTTTGTCGGTATATTGGCCAATGTGAATTCCAACAATCCCAAATATTTTAATAATTTTGGATTTCCAAAATCATCGAATTCTTTCTTACGGGATTTTGTTGTTTTTGCCGACAGAATATGCAATTTTGTGGCTTCAATATTCATAAATTCACCACCTTAATAAAAAAATTCGACAAAATTAAAATTGTATATTTTTAATACCATCTGGTATTCCTCTGCGACAAACATCCCAAAATTTTTCCATAAATGATGAACAGCGTTTGGGTTTCAAATTAATTTCAATTGAATCAAGAAATTCCTCTGGATGTCTAAAAAAGTACAAAATAAAAATTTTAGAGGGATTGTTTTTTCACTTTGTGTTGGAAATATAGTTGATCAAAAATTCGTTAAAATAGGGTGGATATTCGCAAAGGTAATATGGCTGAACAACTTTGAAATGTCTATAATTGGTATAGCCGGCACCGCCACAAAGAAATACATCCAATTCAATATTCCAAGCAAAATTATCTAGCGCCTCCAATTTGTTGTCTTCCTTTTTAAGCCAAACAAATGCATTTACAAAATCAAAAGACTGCATTAAATTTTTTTAATTTTCAAGAATTAATCTTATTTTATTATTACCTTTCGCTTTTGGATTTTGATGCCGTCAACCCAATCAGTTCCATAACCAAAATACACAACAACATCGAACAAATATTCCCCATTAGTTGGTATATTGGCTAAAGTGAATTTCAATTCATTCTTTTCAATGACAATTGGTAATCCAGAAGAATCTTCTAATAATTTCAATTCGGTCATTGTAGTTTTTGCCGAAAGAATATGAAATTTTTTGGTTTCAATTTGTAGAAATTTTCCACCTTAATAAAAAATTCTATAAAAATGAATTAATTTTTAATACCTTCCGGTATTCCTTTGCTACAAATTTTCTCAAATTTATCCATAAATGATGAACAACGTTCGGGTAGCAAATTAATTTCGATAGAATCAAGAAATTCCTCTGGATGCCTATAATAAATATAAATATTTAGAAAGGAAATTTATTAGGGATTGTTTATTTTACTTTGTGTTGGAAATATAATTGATCAAAAATTCATCATAGTCGGGTGGATAATCACAAAAGTAATATGGCTGAATAACTTTGAAATGTCTATATTTGGTAAAGCCGGCACCGCGACGAAGAAACAAGTCCAAATAGGTGTTCCAAGAAATATTATCTAGTGCCTCCAATTTGTTGTGTTCCTTTATAAGCCAAGTGCAATGTTGCAATGAATATATAAATTCATCCTCCAAAGACTGCATTATAATTTATTAAAACAATATGTATTTCCAGGATTTCCCTATATGATTTTTTAACCTGCGCCTTCCATCGTGTGAATCCCAATCGCCGAATCGAATTTTTCGAAGGACTAACAAATATTCGGAATTCAAACCAATTATTCATATGTATTTTGTTCACCACAACCATTCTCAAGAAATATCCATTGATATATTTACGCAATATCCCGTCATAAATGCGCAAAATTTGTCCATCCTCGGCTGCCAATTCCATAGATTCGAATACAAATCGGCCTCCAATCATTTGGCTCTCATCAATTTCTAAGAATTGCTTTAATAATGTCGGAACTGGTGGTAATTCTCCTGCTGCCTTATTCTTTCTGACAATCATTTGCACATTTTCAAGCATAATTTGAGTCGAACTGAAATTATCAAATATGCGTATGTAAATTTAAAATGTGTTTGACAAGAAAATAGAATAAAAATATACCGGGAATTTGCTAAATGCAGAAGTAATTCTGTCACGAAATTTTCTGGTACTCCAACAATTCTACTACCGCTGGCATTAATTAACAATTTTCGTTTTGATATCAAAGCACCATAACGCAACAATGCGTCAAATTCCGGTTTCCATTCAATAACATTGTCAATAATCAACTCTTCTTCTTCACCGACCAATTCATCATCTTCTTGGTTGTTCACCATTGTATCAATGTATTTTTTCAGAAACTGGAAATATTTTATTAAAAATTAATTTGAATATTCAATTAATTTTTTAATAATCTTTGCTGATATAATTTGGTAGTACTTATGGAGTTTACTTTACATGCCCTTTTTGGAAAATAAAGGGTCACTCTATGGGTCATCAGTACTAAGGTTAAGGTCATTAGGGGATAGGTTACGGTTACGGATTTCTCATGGGTACATATGTGCTTTGTATCCCCCTTTTGGGTCAGCTGGGATAAGTGAAGGGTTCCTCTCCTCTTTGTGTCATTAGGATTATGGTTAGGGTTATGTAGGGTCAATCAAGGATAGGATATCATTCAAGGTAATCCCGAATGACCGTAACCCTATTCCCTACCATCCAGTGCGGGGGACGGACCATCCACTTTTCCAAGCTGACCCAAAAAGGAGATACAAAACAAATAAGTACCGTCCCAAGTAGCCCATGAGCCATGACCTTAACAAATGAAGGGAGACTCTTATTTTTACACTTCTTACGAAAAAGAGTATAAATTCCATAAGTACTGATATGGCTCAGAAAAATAAATATAACTATTTTGTTAAATAATTCCATATAATATAATTAAATAATTTTAACCATTTTAATGCGTTCAATTGTGCGCCGCATTCTGGGCGAATTATTTAGATAAATTGCCCGGGTGGGAACATTCACCAAAACATTGATGGCATCGGCCAATGACAAACATTTGTGAATTTCGGCGAGTAATTCGGGCGGCAATCGACGACGAATTATTTGATTCTCATACATTTTTTAATAAATTTTGATTTTTAAATCTTTGAATAAAAAAATTTTATTGGCTGAACAACAACATCATTCTAGTGCTTTTAAAATATCATAATTATATTCCGGATTTGCTTAAAAATACTATGAATTTAAGCCTTATAGTCAAATTTTACTCTTTAAGAAGGCCAAATTAGTCAAAAAATCAAAAAAAATGGTTTAATCTAAGTGGGTTTGGCTTGGTTGGTCAGCGTGCATATTGATTATCTTTTAATTTATTAATATGTGCCAAATGTTGGCATAATGATTTCATCGGATGCTCGTTTTTGGTTAAAGGCTAAACCCGGTTTAGGTAGCGCAAAACTGGGTTAAGAAATTAAGATGCTCGACCCGAGTTCATTTAACTCAGATTAATTAAAGGTCCATTTAACCTCTGGCTTTATATTTATAGTTCTTAACCCGCCCGAGTTTATTTTCATTTTTATGCTCGTTAAATCCAGCAGCAGGTTAAAATTTATAGGGGGAAATAAACCTATGGTCAGAGCTAGGTTAAGGAAAAGCTTAACTTTGGTAGTGGAAATATATCATTCGATTTCCTCTCTTCGAGTTCGAGCTATGAGCACACTAATGTTTGATCAAATAAATTTAACAATTTTATCAAAAATTTAATATAAAATCAATGATTGAATGCAATATGCATTTTCAAGAATAAAATTTAATTTAATTAATTCATCCTATAATGTTCATTCTTTCATTCATTTATCAGTGTTGTCTTCTCATTAGTTTGCATAAATATTTTCTTGGTCTTGGTTCATCATCATCTGCCTTTCTCTTCTGTGCAATTCGATGTTGGCATTTCATTTCAATTTTGTCGCCATTCTTTAATTATATGTTAACTTTATTTTATTAGATTTTTGATATATAAATTAATTTTTTTGGGTTTTGGGATAAAAATTATTTTTAGTACTTATCGGTTATCCGGTTCCAAATGTTTAAGTAATTAAGCGTCCTCCTTATGGGTGACAAGGATTAAGATTACGGATACATGAGATGGTAACCCTAACCCTATACCGGATGACCCATGTGGGTTCCGTTACCTTTCCCTAAAGACACAAAAAATCTGGACAAGATTAACCGATAAGTACCATTATTTTTCTGTCTTAAATTTCATTAGAGAAAATAATTTTTTAAAATATTTTCTAAAATTATTTAAGGAATAATAAGTTTCATAAATTAGATCGATCGTGTAATTCTACCTTTCTTTTTTGTATTTTGATTCCAATAATTTTCTTTGTCTTTGTGAATTCCGCAGCAACATCAAATAAATATTCCCCATTGGTTGGAATATTGGCCAAAGTGAATTCCAATTTATTTTCCGCAGTTTTTGCCGAAAGAATATGCAATTTTTCCTCATGAAAATTTATACATTTTCCTCCTTAATTAAAAATAAATTATTAAATAAATAATAATTATTTTTATACCTTTTGGCATTCCTTTGTCAAAATCTTTCAAAAATGCAATGTTAAATAATGCAGAGCGATTGGGTTTTGGCAGAAAATTCATGTCGATTGATTCAAGAAATTCCTCTGGATTTCTGAAAATATAAATCAAAATTTAATTGATATTATTGGAGATGGGCCCCGGATAGGGAAGCGATTAAGGGATAATGGGGAACAAACACCAAAACTCAACCTATCATAATCGAAGTGCCTATCAGTGATAAAGGGATAAGATTAAGACATACAAAGGAATATAATATATTTCGGCGCGAAAACTAATTTTAGCGTTTAGGGTTGAGACACCATTGACTTATAAGGGTAAGGGCCTTAGATTGGGGTTAGGTTTGTGCTCTTCTTCTTCGACGAGATAGTGTATAAATTTCAGTTTTTGCGGATTTTCAATTTTCGCGTTAACATATTTATCCCATTGAATATAAATCCAAAAGAATTCACAGAATTTTTCCTAAATTATTAAAATCGACGCTCGTTGGGATTTTTCCTCTGCTCCAAGAGTTGCTAGCACTAAAATCTAAATCCCATCCTAATCTAAACCCTAGTTCACGTAAAAGAAATGTTGAATATATTTCACCATTCGCCACTGATTGACACTTTGATTGATAGATCATCCCTTCTCTTTGTACCAATATTTATTTTTAGTTTTCTTTACTTTGTATTGCAAATATAGCCGAACAAAAAACGGGCATATTCGTGCGATGGACGGAGGTTAAAATGATAATATTCATCAATTTTGAATTTGAAGTACCGAAATTGGGTGAATGCAGCGCCACGGCACAAAAACATGTCCAATTTCAAGTCCCAAGAAATCTTTTTTGTTGCCTCTAATTTGTCTCCAATTTGTTTGACTTGATCATTTTTGTATTTATCATTCGACCAATCGACTTTCGTTACAAATTTCGCAACATCATCCGGTGACTGCATTAAAAAATTAGATTATGTCGTTGATAAGCCCCCTTTTAAAAAAATATTTTTTTATTTTAAATTTATATATTGATAGGTTTTATAAGAGGTCGGAGAATTCGAATATCTTATTGTTTCCAAACGGTTCAAAAACCGATTTAAAAATTAATTTCATTTTTTTGGCCTTAAAATGAGTATTAAGTATTATTGAGGCCGTTGATTCCGAATAGTGCATTGGTTTTGATTTCTGACTGATCATGTCAGCCAAATGGTTCAAAAATCGGTTTAAGGATTTTTGTTATTTATTTCTCTTGCTTCTAATAACAAGCTTGAATTATTGTTTTTATTCATATATTTTTTTTGAATTTTCGCGTGAATAAAATTTTTAAATTTGTTTTTGAACAATTTGGAGTATTCAAACTTTAAAACCAATGCGATATTTGAATTCCTCTATATCTAAAACCTCCAAATATGTTTAAGGCAAAAAAAAGAAAAATTTTCATAAAAAGGGGGCCTACTAACGACATAATTACCAAAAATTATAAATTATTTTTATAATTTACTATTGAACTAAACCTCCAATTTCCATTGTGATATTGCAAGAAACCAAATTAATTTATTCTCATCATCCAATCGAATGCTAATCTCAAACCAAGTCTTTCTATCCACTTTGTTCGCCACAATCAAATGCAATTCATCTTCTCCATCCTCTTCCAATTCTCCATCATAAATCTCCAAAATTTGGCCATCATCCATTTTCAATTCCAAAGATCCGTATGTGATTCGGTCTCCAATCCCACGATATTTCTTTTTGCTTAATAAGGGTTGCAAAAATTTTGGAATTGGAAGTGCTGCCTTGCCCCTCTGCTGGAAATTGATTAGCACAGATTGAATCATCATTTGTGGCCAACTGAAATTATTCTCATAATTTACCGTATTTCTTATATTATTGGCCACAGAGCTATTATTTTTAGAGACGTTCTAAAGGGGGCAAAAATTCATACCTTATTTATTCTATTATAAGCCCATGGGCTATAAATTTCAGAGCCTCTCTAGTGTGGGCTTCTAATAGAATAAATGCGATATTTAATCTTTTTAACCTTAAAAATCTTCAAAAGACGGCTATTATTAGAGAGAGCAGTCCTTTATTATTCAAACTCTCCAAAACTTGTTACTATTAGAGAGGGCTTTTACTAGAGTGAGTGGGAAGCTATAAATATTTAGCTAGACCATTAAATGAAAATGTATCAAGAAATTGAGAAGGAAATCGACAATTTTATTAAAATAATCATGTACCGTGAATTCGCCAAATGAAGGAATAATTCTCCAATGAAATTTTTTGGCATTTCAAAAATATATTTATTCCATTTCATCCATAATGCTTGTATTGGTATCAAGGCGCCATAACGCAACAATGTATCGAATTCCGGTTTCCATTTAACATCATTGTCAATCAACACTCGATCATCTTTCTCTTCCTCATCTTCTTCTTCTTCCTCACCATCATCATCATGTTTATGTTTACCATTCTTACTATCTTTGTTCAATGATTCAACATATTCGCCAAGAGACTAGAAATTTGGACAATTTCAACTTATTATTAAAATAACTCTAATATTTTGAAACCGTTTTAATTCGTTGAATTGTTCGACGCATTCTGGGCGAATTATTTTGGTAAATTGCCCGGGTGGGAACATTCACCAAAACATTGATGGCATCGGCCAATGGCAAACATTTGTGAATTTCGGCGAGTAATTCAGGCGGCAATCGACGCCGAATAATTGGCAATCGACGCCGAATAATCGGCAATCGACGCTGAATAATTTGATTCTCATTCATTTTTGAATGAATTTTAATTTTAAATCTTTGAATTTTAAAATTTAATAGAATTAGAATAAGCAAATTCCAGTTTTAAAAATTCTTATAATGCATTTCCGGATAGACTTAAAAATTAAAATTATTGGATTTATTGCCAATAATTTTCTACACTTTATTATAAACGTATTATTAATACTTTTGTGTCTATCCTATTATCGAATCAAAGTCATATTTTTGGAAAAATATAACCTAATTATAAAGCATACGATTTGGTGACAAATATTAGAGACTCTTTTATTTTAAGACAAAATCAAATAAAAAATTGGTTAATTCTAAAATGCTTTGCTCTCATATGTCAGATGGTGGGTGTATTGATTGATTTACTAATTTTATTCTCTTCAATTCCTCTCGATTGTTTTTCCCCCACCATTCAATGGTATCAATATATTATTTAAAGACGGCTAAAATTATTTGAATCTCCGTTATTGATAATTTTTGTCAGTAACTCATTATCATTATTTTGGAAAAAAAATCTTAGAAAATATTTTAAAGACCACTAACAGAATAAATTTTTAAATAAATATTTTGCATTGAAAATAGCATAATTTTATTAATGATTCAATTGGTGGTAGAATTATTTATTTCACGAAAATTGGGTATGCTCGAAAAATATTATATTTTAAAATTTATCGGCAGAATATTCATTTTTCTATTTTCATGCACATCCAACTCCAATTATTTCTTTCATCATTTTGCCGAAATTTGTTCGTTCATCATCTTTTTCATCATCCGTTATTTCTTTCTTCTTCTTCCACACTTCCTTTTGTGATGGTGGGATTTCATTTCAACAGTGCTGTTATTCTTAAAAATTTATTTTAACTTTTTTTTTCGAAAAAAAACAATAATATAATATATTTTTCTTTCTTAGGAATGAAACTCTGATTTAATGGCCAAAATTTGACTTTTTTAAGGCAAAATCAAATGCCAAAAAATGGTTTAATACTAAAAAAAATGTTTTGTTTAGTCAGGTTCAATGACTGGTGACTGCCTCGCCATTATATGCCAAAAAATTTAAATTTTTGGCATAATCATCTCTACGTTTTTCTTGAAAAAGTGAATAGCTAATGTAATTTTGTCCAATTCCTACAAAGTCAAAAATGTGCCAAAAATATCTGTGAAAAATTAATTAAATTAAAATATGTTTACCTAATTTAATGCAGAGATATTTCTTAAATTTGTTGAGAATATATTAAAATTTTAAACATTTGAACGACTTAAAACAGATATACAACAAAATTGTGATAATAAATTTGTGCAATGCAATGTCATTCAAGGTTCTTTTATTGTTGAATTTGTTAAATATTAGACCGAAGAATTTTCTTATTAAACTCAATTTATAATAATAATTTAATCAAAAATTTTCCTTAAATCTAATTAATTTACAAAAGCGGTACTTCCAATCGTCCGGGGTCGGTTCCACAATAGACAAAAGGCGGTACAAATATGGGCGATTCCACAATGGTACAAATATAGGCTTTTTCGATAATAATAAATCAGAAACTGGTTTTAGACCACACAAACCTTATACTATTTTGTAGATCCCATCGAGATGCATAGAATGGTATATAATATGTTTAGCTTTTGACCCAAAATAAGAAAGTTTAAAACCAAAATCTGGAAAAAATGGTTTAAATGATTTAATACTCTTTAATTTTGACCAAACCATAACAAATTTTATACCATTCGATGCGCCTCGATGAGATCTACAAAATGGTATAAGGTTTGTGGGGTCTAAAACCAATTTCTAATTTATTAGAAGCCAAAAACTTTATATTTGTACCATTGTGGAATCGCCCATATTTGTATTTGTACCATTGGAGAATCGACCTAGCACCCTTCCAATTTGTATCCTTTTTTGAGAAGGGAAAAAGTGAAGGTCCACTAATTTGGAACTTAGAATTAGGGTTAGGGTCATTGGGGGTTATATGAGATGATATAATATCCCTGAATGATCCCTAAATGACCCTAACAATCCTGATGACCCATAGGGGATACCCTTCATTTTTCCCAATTAACCCAAAAAGCGGATAAAACTGAATAAGTAACAAAAAAGCTGCATTTTTGGTTGGATAAATTTGAGTAAAATTTTTAAAAATTTTCCAAATTAGTCATTGATCATTTTGAACCATTCTTTTTGCTTACAGTTCTGCCCAATCTTTGAATTGTTACCATCCACCGACAACAATTTTGGCGACAAATCAACGACAGCTGAGAGAAGGCAGGAGGATGGTGAAAAAGTGCTCAGTTTTGCGCATATCTCCGAGGAAAATTTCCTCCTTATCCTCATGCTCACCGACAAAGCCAATTTGGCCATCCATTATGCCACAAATTGTGGTGGCACAACATCACGTTGCGAAAAAGTGGCACTTGGACATCTTTTTCCCAAACAAAAGGTTTTTTTTTTGAAAATTGCATTCAATTACAAATGATATTTAAAATTATCAAATTCATTGAAAGTATTTGTGACTCTTTTTATTTACAGTACATTATTTCTGGTACTTTGGTTATGCCACTACCAACTATCCCACACCCCTGAAATCATTTCTAGGGTTTTTTTTCAGTGCTGAACACGAACTTTACAATTATTTTTCGATATCACGCTATTTCGTTAGGTGTAAATTGAACTATAAAAGAGCCTTCTTTTTATATCGGGAATTGTTTATTTTTATTCCATTTTATACATTAAGGACAATTTGCTAATCATTTTTTATTATAATTTGCTTACTTTTCCCGATTAAGTTTTAAGTTTGTAAGAATATATTACTAATTAATTGAAACTCAAAAGCAATGTTATTTATGAAATTTGGGTCCTCTTTTTTGTTGAGAATGGAAACAGTGAAGGGCCCCCCTTTGGGTCATCTGGATTTGGATCAGGATCTTTCAGGGATACGGATGTGACAAAATCACCTTACCGTACCCCTAACTCTATCCCAACACAAACACCCATAGGAAATAGGATGGATCCTTCATTCTTTCTTTTCCCTTTTGATACATAACTACCGAAAAGAGTTACCTTTTTATTATTTACCGAAATTCTTTAGCCAATTAATAATAGTAAAAATGCTAGTCATTTAAGAATTAATTAAGATAGTGAAAATATTTAAAAAAACAATGAATTAAATATTACGAAAATACAAGAAAATAGAGTACAAAAATTTTAGAGAATTTTCAATAAATTAATTTGAATAAATATTTTAGCTGCTCAATTCCCATCAACAGCCAATTTTGGTCGCGCTGACGGAGGATGCTTCGGCCGTTTGCCTCGTTTCCGCCGATTCGAGCACAATTTTCTTGATGCCATTCTCCTCTCTATTGGATGTCACATGGGGCCGAAGTTCAGCCCCATTGGCCAAAAAACCGACCGTGTTTATCATTTTGGACATTGAAGAGCGGGAAAAACATTTTGAGGGCACCCAAAAAAATTTGCCGACTTGCGCAATTTGTTATCGGTCGAGGAAGGCGGAACGCACTTATTTGTTATTTGGCAATGGGGTTTGTCTTTTAAGTACCGAAATTTACTAAAAAAATAGCTAGAATCGAAGGGAAAAATGCATGAAATTATTCGTTGAAATTATATATTTTTTTTTCTGAATAAATAAATATATAATAACTAATTATTAAAATTTTTAATGAATTGGAAAATAATTAAATACTAGGTTATCTGTTTGATATTTTTTCAAGTGTATTTGATGGTCTCTATGTTTAAAAAGGAAATCAAGCATTTTAAATTATAACACAAATGCTTTTTTAATTCCCCTTTCCTAGTTCCCTAATAATTCCCAACTCTCGATTTTGAGATCTCTATAGCTTTTGACAGGGTTATTAATTTTTATTGAATTTTTTAATTCCATAAAGCCCCACAAAATCCACCATTTGTTCAAAAATGTCTATAAATTTAGGAGTAGATCCCAAATTTTCACAATTTTTGAGAGATTAAAAATAATTTCCTATTAGGAATTAAAGGCATATACGATATATAGAGGTTGGAATGAGAATGATATAAAAATTTTTTATAAATTTTATAAATAAATGAAAAAATTAAGAATGGTGCCTTATTCCTTGTTGACCTCCATATCAAAAGGCTGTCCATTCGAATTGAACTGAAAGCTGCCATAAAATTTTTATCAATTTGTGCGGACGGTGATGCGGCGACAGATGAAGAACAAAAATATTTGCTGGTTTTTTCACAATAAAAAATTTTAAAACCGAAAAATGCAGATAAATTTGTGCGATTCCTCCCAAATTGTTCTTCCATTGGAGACACAAACAATGCAAATTAGGGAAACATTTGCCCGAATTGGCACAAAAGATGTGAACATTTTGGACGAAAATGTGAATTATTTTCCACAAAAGCAAAACAATTCAATTTGTATTTTGGAGAAGAACAGCGGAACGGTTGGTGAACATTATTAAAAAGAATTTTTTAAAAATCTTTAATGTTAAAGACCCAATATAAATTTCCTTGTAAGTTGTAACATTGAAACCATTATAGGCAATTTATGGGATGGGATGTATAATTGGAATACCTTAAAATAGGCAACTTTTCCCCAGTAATCAATACTTATTCTACTCAGAGACAAGTATAAAGGATTTCATAAATTGGAAAAACCCAATATTAATTCCACCCTTCCAACAGTATATGTATATCGCTTTTCTGAATATTTCCTCGCTTTAAAAATGTCCCAGAAAATAATGAATGCTGTAGATATGGAAATTCTTATACCGTAATTTTAGACTCCTTAATAGTAAAATTCAAATTGCGATAAAATTTCTACTAAAAATTAATTGTTTGCGATATTAATTTATAGAATTTCATTAATATTTTCTCCTATTTCTCTGGCAAATTATCATTCAAATTTACAAATAACAGCCCTATGCTAGAATTAATTTGTAATAAAAGAAAAAATTAACATTAAAACCATGCACCAAATAAGCTAAAAATCATGAATTTTAGTTGAGAATTTACAATTCGTGTTCTTTCAACAATGCTCAATCCAAATTTGTACAATTGGACAAAGTGCCCACCAAAAATGTTCAACAATTTCTCATCACTCCTCATTTTATCGCCATTTTGACCTCACAAAATCAAATTTTCCTACATTTCCGATTCCTTCAGGTTTTCCATTTTTGTACATTGAATTCAATTATTTAATTTTTTAGTCCAATTCTGAATGCTCAACATTTTCACCAATCCAATTGGAGGAGGCTGGCAAAATTTATGGCAATTATTTTGGCATTTTGCCAGCCATAAATTCATTCAACATTGATACTCAACAATATCATCATCATAATCAGCATAAACAATGCTCAAATTCAGCATCATATATTTTGTTGATTGTTACGGAAACGGGTTTATATCGGCTAAATGCTGAAAAGTTCGATTTTTTTTATGAAAATTTTTAAATTTTAAAAGAACAAAAATTACACTAATTTTTTTGGGTGCCTTTGTAATAAAATATAGATAAGTCTAATTTTAAATCAAAAAGACCTAAGTATTGCTGTATTTAATAATTTTAAATCGTCCGGGGTCGATTCCACAATAGACAAAGGGCGGTACAAATATGGGCATTCCACAATGGTACAAATATAAAATTTTTGGCTTCTAATAAATCAGCGATAGGTTTAGACCTCACAAACCTTAAACCATTTTGTAGATCTCATCGAGGCGCATCGAATGGTAAATAATTTGTCATGATTTAGTCAAAAATAAGAAAGTTTAAAACCAAAATCAGGAAAAAATGGTTTAAATGGTTTAATACTCTTTAATTTTGACTAAATCATGACAAATTATATACCAATCGATGCGTCTTGATGAGATCTACAAAATGGTATAAGGTTTGTGAAATCTAAAACCAGTTTTTGATTTAATAGAAGCCAAAAACTTTATATTTGTACCATTGTGGAATCGACCTAGCACCATTTTAAATGACTTGAAAACCATTTTTAACGATTAAATTGTAAGGAAAAGGGATATTTCATTAACAGTACCTGACTGAGTCATTATTTTGGCTTTTATTCAACAAAGGAATAATAAAATTTATGAAGAAGTATTTAATTCAAAAGCCAATTTAAAAATTACCATTTTTAAAAAATGTAAAGAAATTCGTAAAATAAACTTCTCATAGAAAAATATGGGTATGCTACACCGAAAATCTTGCAATTTTTTAAAAATTTGATTCCATAAAATGAAATGGCAAATTATAAATGATATTTGGATAATTGTATATTTTCACGGGGTGAATTATTCCTTATTAAAGAATTACTAATTTGCTAGCATCGGAATGTCAGCTATAAATTATAATTATTTTTTGTAAAAAGAAAAACAAAACAAATTAATCAAAACCCTAAAATTTTTAAAGAACATTGGACGGGTTCATTTTGGACCATTTGAATGCCCAGCAAAATTACTCCACCGATTGTTTGGCCAAAATTGCGGCCTCACTTGGCCCCACAATTTCGCCCCTTCAATTGTGCCTTTCCCTCCTTCGAACTGTCCTTTCGGATGGAATACAAAAGAATGAAATTCAGCAGACACAAATCCATGGACTTTTGTCAATTGCACTCTCAAATAATGTGAGTCAATTTTTGTAGTTTGAAAATCTTTTTATTTTAATAATATATTAAAATATGGGAAAAATATTAATTTGCATAAAAAAATGACTGATTGTGAATTTACTCTAATTCTTTAGTGTCGAAAAATTTTTATTTTTGAGGCTATATAACTTGGCCATAACTAGGTATTAGCACTCAGGTTTAGGTTCATGGCAGGATGGGATTACGGTTAGGGATTAAGGAATCCTAAAAAGACTGATTTGGCCAAGTTATTTGGCCTCAAAAAATGATTATTTTTAACACGAAAGATTTGTGCAAATTAATTATTTTTTTTTTATGTAAATTAATAAACTCCCACTAAAATGTATAAAATTTAAATTTTTAAATATATTTTTTGGAATATATTATTTAAAAAATTGTTTTTCAAGACAATAAATTTTGATTTTTTTGATTCATTTTCGCCGATTAAAATTAATTTTATGAATTTTTGCATCCAAATAATTTTCTGACTTATATTTGAAAAAATTTAATATTTTTAAAATATTTTAAATTGATGGTTTTAATTAATATAAAAAAAAATCAAATTAATAAATTTTTTTGAATTTTTTGGGATTTTTTATAAATAAATTTCCTAATTTTGGTTGCCATTTTGCAGGTTGAATTGGAATTATTGCTCAAATTACTTCAAGAATATGGACAAACAAATTTGTTGATCCCATTTTTGTGCCTAAAATGTGAACGAAATCCATCCGATTTGGGAATGAGGCGACTGTTGTTGACTGCAATGCTCACAAAAATATCAAATTTGACATCGAATTTGGGGACAAATGGGGTTGAAAATGCCGTAAATTCAAATAATTTGGAAGGAGCAGAAAAGGCCAAATTGGAATTGGAAGGAATGGAGCTGGAATTACGGTAAAATTTTACATAAAAATATGAAATATTTTTTTGTCATACTAGAAAAATGGTTAACAAATTATTTTCTGATTATTGAAGAATTTACTATATTCCTATTTTTAAATTTTCTTTAATGTAAAAAAAATTTCCAAAAAAAATGTATTTTATATTTTTTCCCCTTTTCAATAAATATCCCCCAGAAATTAAATTAATTTATTTCCAATCTGCTGGAAGTTTTTTAAATTTCCTCTAATGTAAAATTTTCAAAATTTTTCTGAAAATATTTTTTAATCCCTCATTTTTTTCATAGTCAAAAGCTAAATTAAAAATTCGAAGAAACATATTTTTAAATCAATTTTGACACAAAATTTCCTCATTCTTTATGTAAGCTACTAAAAAAAATCTACACAACACAACAATTATTTTAAAGTTTTATAAAATTAATTCCCAGCAATTTTCTAACGAAATTCGGCACCTGCGATCAAAATATTATGCCAATCCTCTTGTGTGCCCATTTCTGGCAATGCATTTTCGTTTTGCTCAGCCGTGACCCAAAAGAGCATAGTCCGGCATTGGCTCGGCATTTGTTGGAAATGCCAACTTGGAAATGTGTTCCTCGATTGGATGGAATGCTTTTATGCATTTCCTTCCTTCATTGGCCCACAATGGGCACATTCACTCCAACTTTGCTGGTCAAATTATTCAATTTGGTGCCAACATTGAATGGGGCCCAACTGAGGAGGGTAGCCCAAATTGCGGACACATTGTTGATAAAAATGTAAGTAAAAAAATGATTTTTAAATAATTTAATATATTAAAGTGGGTTCAAGTCGATTTCCGTTTGAGAATCGACGAAATTCGAAATTTAAAAACCCAAATTTTTATCAAAATAACCGAAAATTGGAGAAATCAAAATGATATTTTTTTGAAAAGCAGAAGACTGGATTTTACCGGTTTAAAACTGACTTTCACCAAAGCTAGGATAAACCAAATTTTAAAAGAAAGAGGGAATTTAATTTAAATTAATTTGCAATTGATGACTGATAATTAATTTGTCCAAATAACGAGTAATCATAAAATTTACGCGGTTTTTAAAAATAAACATTTTTTGAGACCATAAAATTTTCCAAATCTACCCTCCATTTTAATTTTTAATCTATTTTATATAATTTAGAAATTAATAATAAGAAACAATGTTAAAAAGAATTAAATTTATTTGTACTACAGGCAGGTTTTATGGGGTTCATTGGACTTCCAAAAAATATTTACTTTTTAAAAATGAAATTACGTATTTCAATTAGAAAAATATGAAATTAAAAGACCAAAATACTAAACCCATTAGTTATCCTAAAAATTAAATTTTTAGGTCAATGGAATCGGCATTGCCCCTCAAATTGATCGTTTCAATGCGACTCTATGGCCTTGAAGCATTAAATAAAAAGGCTGAAATTGTTGATGAGAGCAATCCAATTGAAGCACAAAAGGCAGCCTCCTATATTCCCATCGCTTGTGGTCAAAATTGTACAGTGGCATTGGTGGAAAATGCATTCGAATATGGGAAGGAAGAAGGGCAAAGCGATGGGCAAAATCGGCCAATTTTCTGGGGCGAATTTGTGGCCGGAACAAGTCGAATGGTCAATAACAATGGGGAAAAGGCACAATCAACGGCAAAAAGAGGAATTAGCGAATCAAAAAGTCGGGGAGAGGAAATGACATCAATTCGAGGAATTCGAAGACAAAAAGAGGAATCCAATTTTCCACTTGCGCCAATTCCCATTGTGCTCGATTCTGATGAGATTAAAGGCATAAAGGTTGGTAAAAAAGTGGGAATGAAAAAAGAACAATGATATTTTTGGGGTAATTTAAAATTTATTTTAGGAAATTGTTTTATTGAAATTTTTACTTAGGGTATTCATGGTTGGTTTCGGATTTCGGTTTCAAAAAAAACGAAATACGAGAAACTGAAAAAGAAGAAAATCAAGATTTTGATTTAGGCTTAAAATTTAATAATTAACATTAAATAAAA
The DNA here is from genome assembly GCA_030063045.1 of Pratylenchus scribneri. Taxonomy (NCBI): domain Eukaryota; kingdom Metazoa; phylum Nematoda; class Chromadorea; order Rhabditida; family Pratylenchidae; genus Pratylenchus; species Pratylenchus scribneri. Next base: position 986,294 of record JAQSEB010000072.1, read on the forward strand.
AATTAATTTAATCAAATTAGAAATTTTTATTTTATTTGAATATTTATTATTAATTGTATAGAGATAAAATTTATTTATTTCTATATTTAATATACAATGCAGATTTTATAATTTTGGTAAAAATGTAGAGTAAAAATATCAGAAAAATATTAAAAAATCGCAAATATATTTTTAAATTTGAGCATTAATTTGCTATAGGATTTGTTTTACAAGTTTACTGACAATTTTCAATGTCCAATTGTTAATAAAAATTCATAAAAATTAGAGCTAATATTTAATTATAAAATATTTTTAGATTTGTTGTGTGGCTGCAGGCACTGAACATGTTTTGCTTTTATCCACCGATGGTCGAATATTTTCATTTGGCCGAAATCGATTTGGCCAATGTGGAAATGGCAACAATTTGGGGCAACCAAAATTAATTGTAAAAATAAATTAAAATATTGTTTAAAAATATATATGAATTTCACAGGAAATTCAAGGAAATTGGCCTCACCCTTTACAAATTTTTGCTGGCCATTATCATTCCGCAATGATCACACAAAATAATGAAGTCAATTTTGAGTGAATATTTTTCCTCTAATTTTGCCTATATTTTTAGGTCTGGCTTTGGGGCTGGGGTCTTTATGGCCAACTTGGGAATGGCAAAATTGATGATTGCTTTTTGCCGACTAAAAGTCAAGGATTCAGCGGAATTGGTCCAATCAAACAAATTTGGTAGGCTAAAAAATTTATTACAATAAATTTTGAAAGATGATATTCATATTATTTCAATATGGTTCGAATGAAAAATTTTTGACATTTTTTTTTGCTATTTTATTTTTGTAATCTTAAAAAGGTGTTTGCGTAAAATGGAGCAGTTTTATTGGTTTTCATATTTATGATTTCAAGAATGCAATTTTTCAACACCAAAATTTCTTTTTAATAATTGAAAGAAATTGAAAAATGGCTAAAAATGATTCCTTAAATTAGGGCTTATTAAACCAAAAAATATTTAAAATTAATATACTAAAAAATAATTTAGTACTTTTTTTTTATTTGTCATTTCATTATTCCCTTTATTGCTAATTATTAGTTCTAATCTAGGGCTAAAATGGTTTGGGCCACTAGATATATAGGGTATAGGCTCAAGCCCCAGGCTTTTCGGCAGAGGCCTAAGCTCTCAGTAACCCAATGAACAGGATAGGAATAATAAGAATCGAATTTAAATTATTCTTTATTAATTATATGGAAAATGTGTGATAATATTTTAAAGGATGGAGAAAAACGGATCTGCTGCTTAAAATAGCAGATTGGGGTAATATTTGATTGATAGGATGATGGAGGCAAGTAGGTAAGAAATGGGGGTACTGTAGGAAAATAGGTAAAGCCCTAAGGCATAATATGTTGACATGGACAATAATAAATACTAAAAATAAAATAATTATTTAAAAAATTTCATATAATTTAATTTTCCTTTCAAGTCTTGGTTATGCCCACACATTGGCTTTGACTGAAGATGGCCGGGTGTTTGGCTGCGGTGCAATTTCCAATGGCCAATTGGGCATTGATCCGGCCCGGCTACCACAAAATCCACAAAAAATATGCGAACCCATTCAAATACAATTTCCTCCGGCCGCTGGTCCAATAGTGGAATTGGCATCCGCCTATTTCCATGGATTGGCATTGACCAGGGATGGTGATTTATTCGAATGGGGCGAATGCCCTCAATCGCTGAAAATGCGAATGTTCCTACAAAAAAGGCTTCGGGCAAAACAGAAAGGAAAAGAACAGCAAGAAATGAGGGTGTTGGACCAAGGTGAATTCTGATATGATTTAGGAATTTTGGGGAAGGATTAAACTAATTAATATAAATAAAATAACTGCATTCAAAATGCTTGAGGGCATCATTGTTATTAATTTTGCTCAGCAATTTAGTCTTTAAATGGATTTTAGTTTTAATTTTGCATAATTTCAAACCAATTTATAGCCTCGGATTCGGATTGGTATTAAAGAAATAACAATAAAATTGATAGAAATTGCAAAAAGTTATGAACAAAAAATGGAAAACAGTCAAAAATCTGACAGTTTTCCTTTTTACCATAACATTTTAGTTAATTATGTAGGGATCAATCCTTTTGATATTAAAAATGCTTAACAGAAAGAGATTAACCAGGAAAGTTTTATTAACATTAAGATTATCCCATTTGTATGCACAAAATTCGGATATAATTCTTTAAAAATATTTTATTAAAAAATAATTCAATCCTAATTTCAGCTAGAAAAGATGAGGAGAAGAGGCTTCAAAAAATTGGCCAAAAAAGTTGCTCATCCACACAAAATGTCGAAAAACATTTGGAAATTAATGAAGATGATGAAGAAGTAGAAACAAATATTGCTGCCGATGCCGACAATGCAAATTCATCAGCAAAACAATCATCCAGCAGCAGTAACAAAAAGTCCTCACAACCACAAATGAATGTTACTGCTGGCCAAAACCTTACGGCTACAATTCCCATTGAAATGCCCAAACATCATTTACGAATTCGACGCATTTGCAAATTGTCTGGGGCACCGATTAAAATGCTCTCAGCAGGGTAAGCAATTTTTACTATGTATTTTAGATGGATCGCATTTATCAGCAAGTAAAATTCATTTTGCATCTTTTGTACAAAAAAAAATCATAGAAAACGAATTTCCAACCAGAAATTCGTATTAATTACGGAAAAAATGAAAAATATAAATTAAAGGTTCAATCATTCTGCATTATTGACCACAAATGGTGAAATATTCACATGGGGAAAATCATTGGAAATGCAGCTGGGCCATGGCGATCGGAAGGAAAAGACACAGCCAACAAAATTGGAAGGCGACCAGAAATGGGAGAATGTTATTTGCGGTAATTTTCTGGATTAATTAAATTATGACTATCCAAATTTTATATAAAATATCTAATACAATCTTTCGAGCTAATAATAAAACTTTATAAGATTTAATTAAGCCCCATTTTCAAAGTATTTTGATATCAAAATGATTGATTAAAAAATATTTGGCCCGTTTGATTTTGGTTATTTTTCTGCTTTTTCGGTCATAATTTTTTAAAATTTTTAATCAAATTTACTAAATTTTTCTGATAAGCTCATCCAAATCAGGAATAAAACTTATTAAATTTATTCAATAATATTAATATTGAATGGGTGGAAAAATTCGGATGTGCAAATTTCATTCCACCTTAATTCTTTTAATATTAATTATTTAATTTAAGCCCGCAATTTTACTGTGGCATTATCGGCCGAAGGGCTAATCTATATTTGGGGAAGGAATGACCGAAATCAACTGGGACTTGGAATTGCCCAAATGAAACCAATTCGAAAAATTTTGCTGAAATCCGAAAAGGGAAAGGCCCAAAAAACGGTGGAATTGCCAGCGGACAATTGTTTGGAAAAGCCAACAATATTGACCGGATTGAAAGTGGCAATGAAGGAGGAAGAAGGTGAATAAATTATATAAATTAGTTGAATGAGGGAAATTAAGTATTTTAATAAGGCAAAGTAATGCCTGAGGGCCTAATACAATAAATTTAATGACCAAATTTCTATAATGACCTTAACCTCCATAAAATGGAATGAACTGCACTCCCTCCCCCCTAAAATGGGATAATACCGAAATTAATAAGACTTTTAATTGCTTATTAGAGAAGTAAGCCTCTAGGGCAAATTTTCATACTATTAATTAATAAAATGTGGGGAGCAACCCAATTTTAAAGATTTTAGTATCATTAGATAGAAAAACAGTTACACCTTACTGATACTAAAATCATCAAATTGTTTCAATCTTTGATTAGTTAAAATAGTAAATGAGAATAAGTTAAATTATTATAGGCATAAATTGAGAAAAATTCTTTAAACAAATTGCCACTATTTTCTGGTGGAATTTTATGGCTAATTTCCATGAAATATTTTTCAGCATTTTATCCAAAATATTAAGATTTAAAATTAGATTTATTTGGATAAATAAATTTCAAACAAATTTCAGCCTCAATTCCAAATGAAGAACAACTCCAATTGCTAATTTCCACCGCCGATCAACTTTCCATAAATTCCCTTTCTCGCTTTCTAACCCGATATCCATTGGCCACATTTATCGCCGTTCAAGCACATTTAATGGCAGGTGATTTGCTTTCGGCCATTCGAACATTGGCTCAGCAACAAAAAGAAGAACACATTTCTAAGGAAATTTTTGAAGAAAATGACCCAAAGAAAAATGTGGGACGTCAAATTTCGGTCATCTCAAAAATTTCACCCAGCGGCAAAAATGAGCAACAACAACAAATTCGAAGGGGGATTCCGCCACAAACACGAATTGGAACAATCAAATTGAGCAGTGGAAATATTGGCACTGGCAATGAAAGTTCATTTGGGACAATGGCACAAACCAGTACAAGAAGGGTAGCTGTCCAACTGAAGAAGACATATTGCAGTAATGTTGGTACATCAACGACGATACAAAATTCTGGCAAAATGATGGAACCATCCATAAGTGGATTAACACCGAATAGGCCATCTACTAATGTTTCAATGTCGCCTGAACAATCAGGAAATGGGCAGGAATTGAGGAAAATGAGCAAATCATCCCCGGAAAAGTTGGTTATTTTTGATTAGATTCTTATAAATTAAATAAAAATTAATCGAATTGGTAAATTTACATTCAAAAATCGTTAAAATTTATTGAATTTTGCTTTATATATTTTCAAACAAATATAAAAATATAAAAATAAAATTTAATCCTCTAAAAGATTTAATATCATACTCAAAAATAACCCATAAATCTTTAAAATACAAAAATATAAATTTGCATATAAAAAATATGCTCTCCAAATTCTGATTAACTGAAAAAATAGTGGAAAAATGTTCAGAAAATTAAGAGAAAAATTTATAATAATTTAGTATAGCTTCTAGCCATTGGCATATTCAAACTAATAAGGCCCCATCGGCACTTATGTATTTTAGAGGATGGAAGAGAGAATGGGTTGGAGGGAAAATGTCAAGTCCCTTCAATCAAATTTCCCATCACTGAGATGGAGGAAGGGAGTCAACGATGAAAAGGGGAATCTGAAATGGATTAAATAAATTCTCATTTTATTAAATTCTCATAATTAAAATTTTACACTAAATTAATAATAATAATCAGTGAAATGGAATGAATCAGAGATAGATTAATGAATTCTCTTAGCTAGTATAAAATAGTGACATTTTTACCATCTTTATCATTTCACACAAAATAAAAATGGAAGAACTGCGTAATTTTACTATGAAACAACTATCGGCAAAATTAGCCTTAGCTCCTCCTGAATTCGACAATTGGCTTAAAGAGCTAGGACTACTCCATCGACAACGGATTTGCCCAAAATGCGGTGCAAGAATGACCCTAGGCCGTCCAGAAACTGGTAAACGCTATGCAAAATGTGGAATCCCAATGGCAAAAAGTAAAAATGCAACAAAAGAAAATGTATGGCATTTCTTCATCTTTATATAAAACCTATTTCCCCGAATATATTTGGCGCAAACAATTTGGTTCACGGGATATTGTTTTCTATAATTTTTGGTCTCATGTTCGTGAATTGTATCCTTGCGAATAAATATATTTTCTTTTTTTTGGCATTTATTTCGTGTAAAATAATAAAGTTGAAAATTCTTTAATCCATTGCAGATTCCCCTTTTCATCGTTTACTCCCTTCCTCCATCTCAGTGATGGGAAATTTGATTGAAGGGACTTGACATTTTCCCTCCAACCCATTCTCTCTTCCATCCTCTAAAATACATAAGTGCCGCCCCATCTTTTAATCATAAGTAAAATTTAAAAAAATGGTTTTTTTTGGGATTTTTAATATGCCTGCAATTCATAATTACCCCAAAAAACACAAAAAAAAATATAATTTGCATTTTGCCTTCAGAAATCTCCCATCTTCATCACAATCAATCAAGACATCATCACCCAACGACAATATTGAACATCAGCCAAAATTGTCGGCCTCATCTCCGCCCACAATTTCCATTGCTGACCCATCAAATTCCGCCATCAACAAATCCATGGAAAAATTCTATTCCCTCGTTGACCGAATTTGGAATTTGCTTCGAATCCATCCAATCCGTGAGGTCCAAACATTGGCACTTTTGGAAATGTTGAATGGCCAATTTCCCGTCTATAATCGATTGGCAGCCGATTTACGTTTTTGCCGTTTGATCGACAATTTCATCGAATTTCCATCGACAACAAATTCCAACGATTTAGTGGCCCTCACAACAGGACAAAAACGATTTTTTGAACTATCGGTACAATAAAATGCACCAAATTTTATTAAATTAATTCAATTTTTGCAGGTTCGCGAACGACAAATTGCATTGAAAAAGGCCATTGTTGATTTGGGCAGTCGACGTTTCCAATCGCTCAAACATCGTTGTGAACAAATTTTGGCACAAGACAAGTGAAAAAATTGATAATTTAATTAATTAAAATTATTTTTAATTAAATTTTAATCATTTTATGATGTAAAAATGATATACCTAATCAAGAACCATATTTATTTAATTAATATTAAAATATATTTGTCACTCTAACAATTTTCTAAAACTTTTCGATCATAAATTTTTTCATTCAGCTTGGATTTAGGTGAATTTTAATAATTTTTAAATAGTATTTCAATTTGATGAATTATTTAAAAGAATATTTTTATTAACCGTTTTTCAATAGTTTATTTAGTTAATATTTTATCCGGCATTATGGCCTGTGAGGAAAATTATCAAAAACAAAAAAAGCAATTTTTTTTCAATATCAAAGCAATTACAAATGCTAGTTCCATTCAATTTTTTTTTGAATTATTTTAATATATTTTTAAAAATTTAAAAAAATTTAAATAAAAAATCAATAAATTTCAAATTATATTTTGCTCAAAATTTGGTTTTTCTTCCAGATTTCGTTATTTCAATGATTGTGGCCATTTTGAGAAGTGCATTGTGGAGAGTGGCCCATCCCAATCGGAAATGGCCAACCTTCGGAATCGAATGCGACAATGCACCCGGTGTTGCACAAATTGGATTGGGGCGAGGAGGCGAAGTGCGGAAAGCAGTCAAAGGATTACGGTAGTGGCAAAACCGCAAAAAACAATCGCAGGCCATGCTCAATCCCCTGCTTCCTTATAAAATGAACGAATAAAATATAATTAATATTTTAATAAAATAGGGAAATTTGCAAAATATCGAATAAATTAATGAAAATTTCGATAGGGAGCAGATTACATTTTGACGTAGTTTTTGTTTGCATTTGCATCAGATTTGATGAGAATACCACAAAAATGATGTTTTTGTGCATTTTTTTCATGTTTTTGACAAAATTTTTGACGTATTTTTTACTTATCTTGAATTTTTTAGGGAAAATTTCATACTAAAAATGAAAAAAAAACCAAAAATTACCTATTTTGGAGTTTTGAGACTTATTTTCGACAAACTTCCAAAAAAAACTTAATTAGGCACTATTTTGCGACCTAAAAATCCGCTCCTTATTAATAATTACCTATTTGTATTTTTATGGCCATAAAAATTCGGCCATAATATTAAGGATTTAATATGGCTTAGAGGAATATTAGGAGCCTTTCTGATTTGTTTGGCCAGATTTTTTACAATCAATAAACTATTCGATATTTTGCAAAAATATTTTTTTTTATTGAATTGTATTTAAATTATCAAATTGACTATGAAATTGCCGAAATTAATTGAAAATTCAAAAAATAAAAAACTAGATTAAAATTATTTTTATTTATCCTATAACAATTAAAAATTTCATTTTTTATTAAATCGAAATATTTAAAAGAATCAATTTGGTAGCAATCTTTCGGCATTTTCAAGTTTGTTTTTTTTTTTGACAAAATTCTGTCATCATAATAATCTTTTTTAATAAAAATTTAACCCTTATTCTAACATTAATTGTTTTTTTTTCAATTTATTTTCCCATTTTGTCCATTAAACTGCCAATTTTTCGTTGAATATATTTTCGCCTTTTTCCGTGTCATAAATTTATTATTTTCGGATGTTTGGATTTCACCTCTTTTAATTCTAGTCATTTTGATTTATTCACATCAAAGATTACTTTTTTTAATCCATTTTTCAAAATAATAATTTTTCTCCAATTTGCAATTATTTTTTACCATCATTTTTATTAACAAAACATCGAGAAATAAAAAATTTGCTTGGACTTGGAATTAAAAAAATGAATTTAATTGATGTAGAATAGTAAAATAGGTAATTTTGGAAAATACACTTTTTGTGATTATTAATTTGAAAAAAAAGTGAATATGTGTAAATCAAAAGAAAATTTCGGTACTTATGGACTTGGTATCCCCTTTTTGGGTCAAAATTTTTTCTCCTTTTCAGTCAAATTATATACCAATCGAAGCGTCTTGACGAGCTGGTTACGAAAATGTAAAAATTTTGAACATCCGAGAACTTTTTGCCAAGTTATGGCCATTTGAAAATCGCAAAAGTGCTTGGTCCCCCCTATGGGTCTGAACTCGAAAAATTTTTTGAAAATTTTTTCGGTCAAATTATAGCTCATTCGACGCGTCTCAACGAGCAGAGTGCGAATCTGTCATCGGCTTCGCATAAAACGCAAAAATAAAAAAGTTACAGTTGCGCAAATACTCGTAGTTCCAACACATTCCAGCGAGAAATAAATGGCCATAATTTTTTTTAGTTTTGTGTTTTATGCGAATCCGATGATAGATTCGCACTCTGCTCCTCGAGACGCTTCAAATGAGCTATAATTTGAACGAAAAAATTTTCAAAAAATTTTTCGAGCTCATACCCATAGGGGGGACCAAGCACTTTTGCGTTTTTCATAGGGTCATAACTTTTTTAATTTTGAGTTTTATGCGAAACTAATAACATTTTCGTAACAAGCTCTTCAAGACGCATCGATTGATATATCATTTATGAAAAAAATTTTGTGCAAAAAAAATCGACCCCAAAAAAGGGGATACCAAGTCCATAAGTACCAAAATTTCTTAGCATGTAAGTTTGTGACAAAAACTGATGCCGACAATTTATTTATGGAGGCATTCTTTTTTTTCAAATTTGACGAATTCATTCAAATAAGTCCTCATTGAGGCCTCAGCATTTCCACCAACAAAAATATTTGTTGGTCATTTACAGCAGATTAGTGAATTAGCGGAAACGCCATTTATTAATGCCAAAATTCGCTTGAATTTTGGTACCGCCTGAGGCAAATTGAAATTTAAAAATTACTTTGGGGTATGTTATTTACAGTAGAAACTAGAAAATATAATTTATTCATTTTATAAATTGTTTAATTTTTTATTTTGCAAATTTTACGGTTTTACCAGATCGGAGAGGTCGCAATAAATTTTATGTGATTCATTTTTGTAGGTCGCAATTGCTGAAAAGAGGATCCATTTTCGCAGTTTTATTCCTCCTTTCCCTTCTCCTCATAATCCCTACAAAAGACAAACAAAAGAATAAAAAGAACAGGTAAAATATGCCCAAAAAAGGAAATGCAGATGGCCACCATAATCCATTCTTCCCCTCCTAATCCTTCCTTCAAATTTATGGTCGAGGAATTTGGGCATTTTATATTCAAATTCTGGGGAAAGAGGGAAAATGGTGGAAAATGGGCGGATTTTGGTCGGCTTTGAACCAATTGGATAGATGAATTCAACTCAAAATTCAAATGCCCAATTCCTCGCAATCATTGCCCAAAAATTTTGCACCATTCCAACTCAATATTTTCTATCCATTTGAACTGAAATTTTTAATTTTAAAATTTTTGAATCAATTTCATATAAATTTATTCAAAATTTGCTTTTTTCAATTATAATTAAAAAAGAGGAAAAGTTTTTTTTTGCATCTAATATGACTATTTTTGTTTTTCCCTGGGAAAACTTTTTTAGGGTTAAGGTTAGATGTAGGATTATGGTAGGGCCGGCATGGATTCTAGGGAGAGGGTTAGGGCAGGGCTAGGGTTAGGGACTAGGCCATAAATTTGTTGAGTTATGACCATTTTTATTGAAAAGATTTTTGGCCATAACTCAGTGGCCAATGGGCTAATTTAAGTGTTCTAAAATGAATTTAATAGATTTTTTTGGGCTATCAAATGGTATTTTATATTTTTGACAGACAAAAATTTGCCAGGCTATGGCCAAAAAACCATTTTTCGTAGATGCAAAATGTCTCCAAATTAGATGCAAGAAAAACCGCAGGTTTAAAACAGATATTTATTAATTTTTAAACAGAGTAATTGGTAAAAAACGGATTAAAAATTAAAAAAATTTCTATACTGTTCAAAAATGCCAAAAGGCTTTTTGCCAAATATTCAAAAAATGCTTAGAAGCATGAAAATGGTAGATAAAAAAGTAATATTAACATACAAATTATTCAAATTAGAGCAACAAATGGAATGGCGAAAAACGGTCGCCCAATTTGATTATTTCCGAGAAAGGACTCAAAGCGGAGCATTCCGGCCCATCTGGTATTAAAATTAAATTAATTAAATTGAAGCGTTAATTAAAAATTTTATTTTAGTTATGGATACTATTTAATTTGGCGAATAAATTAATGAAAATGGCTAATAGAAAGCTGAAAATGGGGAAAAATCATAACATTTTAGTGTTTTGTCCTAGACCCCCAGACCTTAAACCCAATCGATATATCTCGTCAAGACGCGTCGATTTGTATATATTTTGTGGTGGCTTGACCAAAATTGGTTTTAAACCACTTAAACCATCTATGGGGGGTTTTGGTTCAAAACCAATTAAACCATGACAAATTATATACCAATCGACGCGTTCTTGAAGAGTTCTATATAATGGTATATGGTTTGAGAATTTTGGGCAAACCACTAAGCCGTTAAAAACTTTTCGCCATTTTCAGTAATTTATTCGCCAATTTAAATATTTTTCATTTAATTATCTTTTAGGATGGATTTGTGTTCGAGCTGTTTTGCCAGTTCCAAAATTAAATTCGAATTCTATCAATAAATCAATTGCATTCTATTATGAAGTGCACATTCTCAACAAAACACATATTGAAAGGTATTTTATAAAAATTTTAAATAAAAAAATTAAATATTAATTTGTGGACATAAAATATAGAATTTTAAATGGCAATAAAAAAAATTTGGGTGCAATTTAAATTTGTTTCATAATTCCAGGTCAAATATGGCCATTGGATTTTGTGATTGGCATTTCCCATTGGAAGGCAAAAAATGGCTTGGATTGGAGAATAATTCAATTGGAATTAGAAACACTAAAGAAATATGGATTGATGGATGCCGGAGCAAATTTGAAAATGGTTCTGCTGCTGTTGGCCAATTCAATAAAATGGATATTGTTGGAGTTGGCATAATCCATCAACCAAACAGGAAAATGGAATATTTTGCCACTTTGAATGGAAAATTTTCAGGTAAAATACTTGAAAAATTTTTTTAACTTAATTGTCGCGGATTGCCTTTGCAGCAATCCGCGAAATCAAAAGTCAAATCGATGGACCTTTGGTCGTCCATCGGTTTGCCCACTTTCCCACCCTCAACCCCTTGGCCCCTAATCTATTCCCCACATCGTTGTTCCCTCTATTTTTAGCTTGGCTTCCATTGCTGACCCCCATCAACCCAATGCCCTAATGCGCCCGTCCATTCCATTGCCTTCCACTGCCACTTTGCCCCATCGCCTTCCACTGCCACTTTGCCTTCTTCTTTTGGCCAGGTGTGCGCCGGAGGCCAAACCAACATTCCCAACTCCTCCCATTTTCATCCATTCTATGTTCCCCCCATATTCACAATTTTCACTTCTTGAACAATTTTGTGCTTCGATTTTCCCTTTGTGGATAAAAAAGGAATTTAATCATAAATTCTCTTCCATTGCAAAACCAGCAGTGAGGTTTTAAGTTTATCCTTGGTTCTTCCCCCGGGTCTAACTGAGTAAGGTTAAGCTTATAACTAAGGCTCTTAACACCGGCCCAATTTACATCATTTACTTAGTTAATTAATTGAATAGCCTTAAGCTATTCAAACATTCCATTTCCAAATTTACAGTAGATTAACTCCCCTCTTTTATAAGTATATTCCCTTTAGTAAATTAGCTTTATTCATTTACATTAATCACATTTTCATCAATTTCATAGCATTATAAGAAGGGAACTGGCCATTCCCGACATTGTTCATCCTAAGCCCAATTCTTTGTAAATTGGCAATTCGCTTTGGCCTTTCTTTCCCCACATCCACCCTTCTTCAGGCAATCTTTGTAATTGCCCAATCCTTTCTTCAGGCAATCTTTGCATTGCCCAATCCTTTGGCAACCTTTGTTGTTGCCCGGTAAATTAGCCCATTCATTCCCCATCAAATCCGTACATCCTTATCCCATACTTTCCCCCTTAATCCGCCTATACTCACATTACAGTAGATAGTTCCCAAGTAATTGACCCCTTTTTTATTCCAGGCAATTTCGGTTAATTAATCAATTAATTATTAAATAAACCCATATCAATAATTAATAAGTGGCGACCCTGCTCCAATACCTGCCCAATCGGTTTCTTCGCTAATCGAAATTTGGCCTGGTAATTATAATTTTATTTTTTTAAAAAATTCCACATTTGTATTTTCCATTTCAGCCTTTGTGCTTTTTTGGCCCTTTTAACCAATTTTTTTTTTGGTTTTTGTGACCATCTTCACCGGTACTTTCCCTTTCCGCGTTTGACTTTACCTTTTCTATTTTTAGCCTTTGTGCCATTTTCATTGATTTCATTTGTGGTTTGTGCCTTTGTGCGCCTTTGAACTACAGTACCCAATTGCCATTTCTTCCAAATTTGCCTTTGTGCACTTCGAATAATTTTGGAAGGCCAGTTTTCCTTTTCCTTGTCCGGAGGGTCTATTATTGAGACAAATAATAGATTCTGAAATTTAATTTCTTCTAACCACCAAATTTTTATTCAATTCGAGATTATTATATTCAAATTTCACCTATAAAATTTTCTAATTTGGTGGTAATAGAAATTAAATTTTAGCAACCCCGACATTTCAATAGTACTCTATATCCAGCCGAAACTTAACCCAAGCTAATTGACAGCCAATATTAAGGGATTTTGATTTGAATTGGTTGATTATCGATTAAATTAAAGTTGAACTTTGTATTTAACCTTAATTTAATCATTTTAATTATTCAATTGAATAATTAGAATTCTAATTCAACAAGAAAATCGATTCAAAACAAAGACTGGTTGAAAATTAAATTACTGCAGTAAATCTCAAATTAAAATTCGACTTTGTTTCAATTTAATTTGAGAAAGTGCAGATTACTACTCCTTGGTAATTGAACACAAATATAAAGAGCCAATCAGTAGTAACAATCTCAGCTCCCATACCCTTATTTAGGCCAATCTGAGAAAATTAAATTGAACTTTGATTTCAATTTAATTCAAGAACCACAGTAGTTAGCCCATACCCAAATACGGTCAAATTATTTGGATTTCCGATTCAATTTACTCATTCCCCTATTTTTTGAATTGCGTTCAAAGAGCTTGCGATTGATTGAAATTTTAAGGCAATTTGTTTGCTATAATTGACTCTTTGAAGCCAATTAGATAATTTTTGCGCACATTCAATCATGGCCACATTTGCTCATAGAATTCTAGACGCCAAGGAGCTATTAACAAATTATATGGATAAGGTCATCCCTGTCGTCCCAGCATCGATCAATAGCAGCCGTGAAAGGCACTTATTGACATGCGATCAGAGACAATTAAGAACTTGGGTAGAAGAATTTGTCACTCAGATTGACGAAATAAAAGCAGCCCGAACTGCTTATCATTCGTATCTCAGCAGACTGAATGACGCAAGCAGAGTCGAAGAAAAGGCAGAATACGAAGCATTGATTAAGTATGAAGAAATTCAAAAATTCATAAAACAAGCCGGAACAAAACTGAACCTGATCCGGACAGCAAAAGACGGCATTGACCGACTTTTGGACAATGCTGGTGGAAGTGGCGGCGGGGGAAGGCGCTTTGTTTCGCTTCCCGCACTCTCTTTGAAGAGTTTTGACGGTTCCCAAGGAATGTGGGATGAATTTTGGCCACTGTTTAAAACGATTATCGATGACGACACCGAAATGAATGAAGTACAGAAAATGTCCTATTTGGATGCACAACTTCGAGGCGAAGCCAAAAAGTGCATTCTTGGGTTGTTTCCTTTTTCGGAAGATAATTATAGGCTAGCCAAGGATTTGTTGATTGATAAATATGGCAAAAATGAGAATCTCATTCGAGATTTACACAATCAACTCTCTAGACTGCCCAAATCAGACAAGTTGTCAGACGATTTGAAACTGCAAGTCGAAGTAGAGAGAATTTGCCGTCAATTGGAACATTACAAGCAAGACTTAAAGTCACCTCAGATTTATCTCAATCTCGAACAGAAAATGTCACGTAAGGTTTTAACCAAATATGTTGAATTGAAAACTGCAAAGTTGGCTAGCATGCCCGAGGGATCTGAATGGACTACGACTTTGTTTCGTACAGCATACGCAATAGCGGTTGATCATCTCAAACAGATTAGGGACATCGAAACAAGATGTGGTCAAGTTACCACGACGGAGAGCAAACGCAAATCAAGGGAACGAACAAAAGAAAAGTTGAGCGAAGAAGAGCCTTTGAGCTCTACAATGAACATGGCAATTCAATATGCATTAAACAGCAATCCAGCCACTGGGAGTAATCGAACACCATTAGGACAAAGAGCTGAAAGGCAAAGTCCGGCGAGGAATAGGTCGGAAAGCCGAGATTCCTCGACGTCCAATCATTCTTCTTCAAGCAGGCGCGAAGGAAGAAAGATGGACAAAAGGAATGATTCGCCTCATCCTGACGCCAGAGGCAGAGCAAAAGCCAGGTCAGGGAAGTCTCCAAGCACAAGTCGAAGTCGAAGTCCAGCTCGAAACCCTTGTCGCCTTTGCGATGGATTAGGACATTTCGAAATGGATTGCCCAAAATTCCGGAATAGCGAACAACGAAGAAAGACAGCTATGGATAAAAAACTTTGCTATGTGTGCCTCAATCCTGGACATTTCGCAAGCGACTGCAGCCGATATAAGCTTAAATGTATCCTTTGTAGAACTATTAAGCATCACCCGGCTTTATGTCCGAAACGATATACTATCAAGATCAAGAAAGAACAAGTGAATGCGAATGAGACATCCGAATCCGAAATGAGTGCTTCGACACTTGTGGCAAGCGGATGCATGAAGGATTCGACTGAAGTGCATTCTTTACTCAAATGTGCACAAATCACCGTGTACAATCCATTGGATTCAAAGAAGAAGAAAAAATGCACTTTAGGTTTCCTGGATGATGGCAGCCACAAAAGCTATGCCAAGGATTCACTCATCAAAGAATTAGGACTTGAAACTTTAAAAACAACCAACATTGAAATTACCGGAATTGGTGGAAAGAAGTTAGGACAATTCAGAACTGGAGTCTTTGAACTCGGTCTAAAAGGAAAGGAATTGGACATGCTAATCAAAGTTCGATCAATCAATAGTGTGATGCCCAAATTGCCTTACATCAAATACGAAGAAAAGATTCTGAATAAGCTCAAAATGAATAAGATTAAATTCAAACCAACAATGGAGGAACCAGAAATCCTGATTGGCGGTGATTATTACAATCATTTGGGCATTACACCAGTCACAGAACTGCCGAATGGATTTTGGATCAGTTCATCCAAACTGGGACCGATAATCAGCGGTGAAGGAAAAATCGAGCATTTCAATGAAATTAAATATGCCGAAAGGAACCAAACGCTTCAATATCATGAAATAGAATACAAGGAAGAAGCAATCACTGGTTGTGTGATGGATCAAACCTTTGAGTTTGACTTCAACGAAAATTCAGGAAAGGTATCAGATGCCAATCTCGATAAACTGATCGAAAGACAGAATTTGCTCGAGAATATCGGACTTTCGGATTTAATAAGCAATGATGATGAGAAATGGTTAAAGGATTTTGAAGACAAATTGTACTTCAATGGCGAAAGATATGAAGTCAAATTAAGCTGGAATGATGAAGTTCATGCACTTCCAGATAATTATGGACTCGCCATTGGAAGGCTTCGATCAACAATGAAAAAGCTGAAGGAAAATCCAGCATTGATGAAGCAATACAATGAGATCTTTGAAGATCAATTGAAAAAAGGCATAATTGAAATAGCACCAAAGAAAAGAAGTCAAGTCACACACTATCTACCTCATCACTTTGTTGAGAGGCAGGACAAAGTATTTACAAAGATTAGAATCGTGTTCGATGCAAGTGCAAAACTTCGCAAAGAGTATCCGTCTTTGAACGAATGCTTGAACAAAGGACCCAAGCTTTACAATGATTTAACTGGAATCTTGATTCGATCAAGATTGAAGAAATATTTGATGACTTGTGATGTTGAAAAGGCATTCCTCCAAATTGGAATCGCACCAGAGGATAGGGATGCACTTAGATTTCTTTGGTTCACAGATCCGAATGACCAAAAGACATTGACTGAATTCAGATTCTGCAGAGTCACCTTTGGAGTGATTTGCAGTCCAGCACATTTACAAGTGGTGCTCAACAATCATTTCAAATTGTATGAAGGAGACATTGTTCGCAATTTGGAATCGGATTCGTATGTCGACAATATATCCATCGAAATGGAAAGAGCAGAAGACACGAAAAGGAATTACGAATATTTGAAGAAAATTTTTAAAGAAGCTAACATGAATGTTCGCGAATTTACTTCAAATGCATGGCAAGAAATTCTGGAACTGCCAGAAGAAGACAGAACGGAAGGGGAAATGACTAAGCTTTTAGGCTTACATTGGAATGTTCGAAAGGACACTTTGGCGGTCAAATTCCCATACTTTGATATGGACAAGCCGATCACTCGTCGTTCAATCCTTTCCCAAATTCACAAACCATACGATCCAACTGGTTTGACTGGACCAATCGTTTTGAAAGGCAAATTGATTATGCAAAAGGTTGAAAAGGATAAGAAGTTGAAGTGGGATACAGTGATTAACAATGAATTAGTCATTGAATGGAGAAAGTTAATGACCCTTTGGAATGATCGAATGGTTGAATTTCCCCGCCTTTGTGCGGAAATTCCCAAAGATAAAGCGAAAAGATATGAGCTTCACGCATTTTCCGATGCTTCAATCGAAGGTTTAGGCATCGCCATTTACCTACGCATTGTCGGAAAGAATGATGAAATCTCATGCAATCTCATTTATGCCAAAAGTCTTGTGATTCCCACTCAACTGGAACGCATAGACAGAAGCATTCCATCTTTAGAATTACATGCAGCAAGATTAGCAGTCAACAACATTGGCTTTGTGAAGAAGGAAGTGGAAAAAACGATTCCAATCAATGTAATCCGTATTTGGACCGACTCCACTGACGTTGTTGATTATTTGAAAACATACAAGGAAAAGAATCGATTCATCAACAATAGAGTCAAAGTACTCAGGAAGTTTAGGGTCACACACATTCCAGGAAAAGAAAACCCAGCAGATCTGGCTTCTCGTGGATGCACTCCAAGTGAATTGATCGATAACCCTTTGTGGTTTAAAGGACCTGATTGGATTCATTTGGAAGAAGCCAAATGGCCCGAAAGCATCAGGGACTTTGATCCCAAAACATATATTCCAGTGGAAAAAGCCGGAATGCAATTGGAAATGAGCATGGCCAATATAACCCAAAATGAACCCCTTGTGTTTCCATTGTTCAACTACGAAAATTTTTCACAATTACGCAGATTGAAGAATGCAACAGCCTACTTGATTAGAGCCATCGAATTTTTCAAGCGGAAGGGCAAATCCAAACCAGATAAGCCCATAGAATTAAATTTGGCATTTTCAGAAATGACACCTTTGAAGGTGGACGAATTAAAGGAAGCCGAAAATTTGCTTATTCTTGAAGCCCAAGCAATGTTTCCTCCATCGAATGATACTATCATCAGTCTCGGGCTCTTCCAAGAAAATCAAATTTGGAAAGCAGGAGGAAGGATTCAAAAGAGCAAAATCGAACTCAGCAGCATCCATCCAATCTTCATTGCGAAGCAAGCCCCAATCACTGACTTAATCATTAAGGGGAACACCTGCTCAGAAAACATGCTGGTGTGACGAATCTAACTGCTGCGATTCGCACCAAATATTGGATTCCCAGTTGCCGACAAAAAATCATTCAAGTGATAAAGAAGAATAAGAAAACCCTTTGCGGTTTTTGTGCAAGATTCCAAGTCAAGGCTTACCTATATCCGGATGAACCCCCTCTCCCAGAATACAGAGTCTCGGGAGAAATGGCATGGGAAACGGTCGGCATTGACTATTTTGGACCATTAGCAGTTAAGTCCACCTGCGGAAAGGACAAACACAAAGTTTGGGGAGCCATCTTTGCATGCGCTCGAACAAGAATGATACATTTGGAAATTGTCACAGACGCTTCAGCAGCGAAATTCGTTCTCGCTTTTACGCGATTTATTCGCCGTTGGAGAGTACCGAAGCGAATTATAAGTGACAATGGCTCAAATTTTATTTTGGGCGAAAAGGCAATTAAAGCAATGGCTGAAGAAAATGCCAAACTCAGAGCAAGTTGGGATGGCATATACACATCGAAAGAAGTGAAAGAGTTTGTCACGCAGAACCAAATTGAATGGTTCTTTAATTCCCCATGTGCCCCATGGCGCGGTGGCCAATATGAGCGGTTAATAGGGATAGTCAAATACCACATGAAGAGGGAAATCCGGAACAAGCTTTTAAGCTTTGAGGAATTGTGGACAACTTTGATTGAAATCGAGCGAATCATAAATGAAAGACCTTTGAGTTTTTTATCGGAAAACGAAGTCATTCGTCCTTTGAGACCAATTGACTTGGTTTCCCCGTCACTTTCGATGGATGGACCGGACGTTTCATCAGAAACATTCGATCCAAATGATCCCGATTATGTTGAGATCAGATCAAGAAAAGATAAACTGCTTGAAAGCTATAAAAATGCGCAGCTCATCGCTAATCAATTCTGGAATGAATGGAAGACTTCTTATCTACTTGGATTAAGAGAAAGGCACTTTGGATGCCTCAAAAGAGGCGAGAAGTTTCCCAAGATTGGCGATGTAGTTATAGTTGCAGATCAAAATGCGCCGCGCTCCGCTTGGAAATTAGGCAAAATCGAAGACTTTGTATCTTCACGCACAGCGCAAGTTAAAATCGGTAATAAGCTCTTTGAACGCGCAACAAAAAACCTGTACCCACTAGAATTTGGTTCGGAATCGGAAATCCAAACTAGGGGAACAGATCAGGGCAACTCTGAAGAAGATGAAAATCCCTTTGCGGATAATTATAACAATTCAATTTCAGGTGTAACGATGGTCGAGGAAGGTGTCACCCTTTACACGAATGACATGCCCAGTGACGAAATCGAATCATTGCCAGAGAAATTGACTGAAGATGAACGAATCATGCTGAAAACAACAAAGTATGATGGAAAAATATCTGTGGCTGCGCCGGTCCTTTTTCTCGGCAACGACATTCGAATAATTCGTTTGACAAAACTCTTCCAAATAAACTTCATGCGCTGTTTATTGCTTGTCAAGTCACTCGAAGCAGCCGATTGGTGGGATTCACTTTTCCAACGAATGGACATTCGGCGTCAAGTCAAGGCATTCGTGATTTGGACCCATGATGACGTAAACAACAAAGCAGCCCAATTCATCGAAAGCCTTTTAACGGCAACTCGACACATCAAAGTCTTCTGGATTGGCTCCAATATTTATTTCCCTGATGTGACCTGCATCAGTGTGCCACTGAACTTGGATTTGGAACTCATCCATGACCAACTCGTCGACGAAGGAATACCCTATGATAGGCAAAACAAAGACTCAGCTCTCGACAAGTTCATTGATGAGGCAAAGAGCAAAACATCAAAACGCAAATGGAACGAGATCAAATCCAACAGTGAGCAAGCAGGGCCGTCATCGATGATGAAGCAGCCAACATTTGGACAAAGATCCGTGATAAATGCCGTATTCTCCCAAGAATCGTATACGCTGCAACAAGGTCCATACTTTGTCGATGACGCATACAACGAACCATCCTTTGTTGATGGTCTAAGCAACAATCCATCCTTTGTTGATGGTCTACGCGACAATCCATCCTTTGTTGATGGTCTACGAACAACGAGTCCAACAGCACCACCTGTGTATCCTATGGAAGAGCAAAACGAACAACCTGCCTTTCGCGGATTTCCAGCAATTCCCGTCGATTATCCCAATTTTGAGCCAGATTGTATAATTGTGGATTGCGGCCGTTTTGGCGAAGCACTAGGATTCTTCACGAAAAAATTCCATCTTTCAAACTTTAATGAAGAAACAAGATTCACAATCAACAACCAACTTTATACGTCCTCAGAACAGTGGTACTGCCAACAGAAGGCTCTCTTCGCAAATCGATCTACACTGGCCTACGAAATTGTCAACTTCAATTGGACACCTGCGCAAATAAAAGAGGAATGCAAAGCCCACAAAATCGGCCTCGACCAATATCAATGGAGCCGGATCAAATATGGCATAATGAAGGAAGGATTGGTTGCCAAATTCCGCCAAGAACCAGCTCGTACCACTTTGCTGAAGATAGGAAATGCTCATATTTTTGAGATGTCGTCCGACAGCGATTGGGGTATTGGATGTGACCATCGAGAAATCTTTGAAAGACGACCACACTTGGACCTTGATCGGCTGCGCGGACAAAACAACCTTGGGAGAATTTTGATGGAAATCCGTGATGAGATGCAACAGCAGCCACAAGGACAAGGTAAATCGGCCTTTGTGCCAACGAAATTTTCGCAAAACCAACATGATTTGGCCTTTGCGCCAATAAATGATCAAATGCAAAAGAATGTAGGCACTGAACCGGCCTTTGAGCCAAATGATTCCGCGTACACACATTTTTTCGAGAATCTTCAAATCAATAACCCAGATTTGGACAAAAACCGGCTGACGGCTCTTATCTTCGATAAATATGAACAGGAAAAGGAAGATGAAGAAGAGCTTAGAAAGAAGGCAGAAATTGTTGAAGAGATAGATAGGGCCTTAAACTCATGGAAATCGGTTTCAGCTTTTCCCTTTGGTTCAAGCCTATCCGGATTAGGGCGCAAAGGTTCGGACCTCGACGTGGTAGTGGTGTTCACCTTTGAAGTGAACCTCGAACCAGTAGCCCTTTTGAACGCCATGAATGGAATACTCTGCAGACGGATGACCATTGACGAGCGGCCATTAGTAATTCGGTCCAAAAAATGTCCCATTCTCATGATCAAATACAAAGGGAAAGCAATCGACATTTCGATCGGAAATTCGAATCAACTCGAACAGATATTTAACGGGATATGGTTGCGAACGTTAATAAACATCAACCCACTTTTTCCCGTCATTTGCAATGTCATCCGCTCCTTCGCCGATCGCTTTGTCGATCCGAAACATCAAGGATTGAACTCGTTCAGCCTGGTGCTTCTTGTTCAGACGTATCTAACGAAGTTAGGACTACTCCCGAATTTGTTTGAACGTTATCCCTCTATTTACGGTCAAGTCATGATTGAGGATTATTTAAATGATGAAAAACACCTTCGACTCGCCCAGGGCCTCAAGGGAGAATTCACGACAACGAAACCCGTTTTGGATACCCTTTGTGGTTTCTTAAAATGGTTACAAACAACGGAATTCCATACATCAAAGGTTTTGCCAAGAGAAGGAAAGGTTGCCCCCAGAACAGAGAGATTTGAAAACATGACCGTGCTAATAGTAACACCATTCAAGCGAGAGGGAAATGCAGCAAGCTGCATCGGTCCTGAGTGTTGGCAGAAATTCTTAACGCATGTGAACGCGACCATTGACCACATCCAGGAATGCAATTGGACGGAATTGGGAAAGGCTTTAGGAGTAATTGGGATGGACAACGCAGAATATATTAGAAAAATGAAAGGAAAGGCACAGCTGTTGGTCCCAGTCCATGACAAAATTCACCCAATGGCCTTTGAGCCAGAGGCACCATCAAATGGCAAAGGTTCTTCATCATCCTTTGAGATGATAACAACATCGTCTACCTCGACCTTTGAGTCAAGAATGGAAGCGACTTCATCCTTTGCGATGAACGAAAATCGATCAATACAACCCGCTCGAACAACCTCACCAATGGAGTACAGCAAACCCTTGACATTGAGCGATGAAGAAGAATGGATTGATGCCGGATTATTGCCTCCGCGAAAGGGTAAGAAACAATCAAAATTTAAGAGGACAAAGGGTATGTACAAAAGAAGAATTTGGACTAATTCGTCTTTGCACGTGAGCTCAATTTTGTTATTATATTCACTGAGCCTTTGTTGCTCATTAATCATGGGTAGCCAACCAATGGTGTGTCACTTTAATAGTGAATCCAAATTTGTGAAAATTTCGCATAATCATAATAGTTGCCTAAATTTCGGACAATTGTTTGACCATGAACCCACTAACTTTAGTCTTACTTTGTATAAGCCTAACCAAATCGACTATACCTTTTCCGGATTCGAATGTTCCATCATTCGACATGAAATGACATATTGGAAAAACTGGTTCAATGATCCCTTTGAAATACCTAATCAGGAAATTTTGTCAGTCTCAAAGGAAGACTGTGAAGAAATGGCAAAACGACATAAATGTAGAGAAGGATTTCTCTTTGGAGACCCAGAAGGGACAATGACCACGGGGAAAAAATTAGCCTATGAGCTATCCTATTGGTCAATAGGAAAGAAAAGAGCAGTGGCCACAAATTGCATTCTGAAAAATCTGACTTTGATCAGTCGACCGGGTTCAGAAGAAGTCACTTCACCCTTTGACAATTTGGCTCAATGCCGATATTCGGATGGATATTGCCGAATAAGAGACGAGTCCATTATCGTATGGAAGACAGAAAAGGGACAAGGAACTGAAGCTTTGACTTCGGATTATCGCCGTTGCATTTTCAAAAGATTTGAAAAGAGAAATGGCATTTTCTACAGAAGCGGATGGCTCAGCAATCCACCAGACATGTCCCTAACATTCGCCGAGAATCCGGAGCGAATAACCTCTTGCAATAATCAGTTGGTGATTAGCCAGCAAGGATTCGCGATCGAACATGACGAATATGAAACAATGATAAATCTGATCAAGAAAAGGTCAAAAAGAGAAGCCCAAGAGCCCTTTGATGGCCAGGTTCGAGTCAGTCAATTGGAAACACAACTCCAAGCCAGAGCCATGTTCGCCGATCGAGAATTGCGAAATTCGCTCCAAGCTTACACGAAGTTTGTGTGTGATTATATTTCGGATTCTCTATTCGGCCATGATTTCTCGCATATCAACCCAACATTATTGATCAGAGAATTGGCCAATTCTCCCATGCTGGCTGGAAGTTGGGCAACAGGAAATATCCTGGAATACTGGTCTTGTTCCTTTGTGTACAAGTACCAAATTGTTCCTGCCGATACCTGCTTTGACAGGTTGCTAGTCAATGTAACTCTGTTCGAGAATAGTGAGCCCTTTGAGACTTACCTCGATCCGAAAACAATGATCTTGCATAATGAAGCAAAAACTGTTCCATGCTTGGAGCATCAACATAAAGCAATTTTTTTTGATGGAAAACTTTTCCAAGTAAATCAACTGACTGGTACCAAAGAATTGGTCAAAAATATCAGCGAATTAAACACGCAAAACAATGCGTGGAACCACAATTTGCCAGAGACAAATCTGCAAATTTTCCAAAAGTTGATAATCACCAACTTAACCGAAGGTCAATTGGACATGATGACTTTGTTCAAATCCTATCGAACTAGTCAGTTCTCTTTGAAGACTGGAAAAGGTCCAGCTTCCTCCGGTGGAGGGTCATCCGACGTTTTGTCGGACGAGAATTTCTCGATATGGGGGACATTATGGTCAAAATTCGATGGATGGGTCTTTGTCACCCGTATCACAGTTTCGGGCATTATCATCCAATGGTGTTACCTTGTATACACCAAAGTCATGGAAGTTAGAATAAGGAGGATAATTAAGAAAGAAAGAAAAAGGGAAGCAATAAGGGAAATTCAAAAATTGGAAGCACTAAAATTGGGAGGGAATCCAATTAATCCCAAAATTCAGGCAATCAACGAGGAAGACGACATCGTTACTGACTCCTTACCGGATGCCTTTGTGCGTTCAGACGTAAGGAGGACAATAAAAAGGGGACGGAACAGATACTAAACTTAGGGGGTTCTCTTGTGGTCCCCTTCTCCCCGGGTGGTCTTCTTTATTTGGTGGGAGTGTCGCGGATTGCCTTTGCAGCAATCCGCGAAATCAAAAGTCAAATCGATGGACCTTTGGTCGTCCATCGGTTTGCCCACTTTCCCACCCTCAACCCCTTGGCCCCTAATCTATTCCCCACATCTTTGTTCCCTCTATTTTTAGCTTGGCTTCCATTGCTGACCCCCATCAACCCAATGCCCTAATGCGCCCGTCCATTCCATTGCCTTCCACTGCCACTTTGCCCCATCGCCTTCCACTGCCACTTTGCCTTCTTCTTTTGGCCAGGTGTGCGCCGGAGGCCAAACCAACATTCCCAACTCCTCCCATTTTCATCCATTCTATGTTCCCCCCATATTCACAATTTTCACTTCTTGAACAATTTTGTGCTTCGATTTTCCCTTTGTGGATAAAAAAGGAATTTAATCATAAATTCTCTTCCATTGCAAAACCAGCAGTGAGGTTTTAAGTTTATCCTTGGTTCTTCCCCCGGGTCTAACTGAGTAAGGTTAAGCTTATAACTAAGGCTCTTAACACCGGCCCAATTTACATCATTTACTTAGTTAATTAATTGAATAGCCTTAAGCTATTCAAACATTCCATTTCCAAATTTACAGTAGATTAACTCCCCTCTTTTATAAGTATATTCCCTTTAGTAAATTAGCTTTATTCATTTACATTAATCACATTTTCATCAATTTCATAGCATTATAAGAAGGGAACTGGCCATTCCCGACATTGTTCATCCTAAGCCCAATTCTTTGTAAATTGGCAATTCGCTTTGGCCTTTCTTTCCCCACATCCACCCTTCTTCAGGCAATCTTTGTAATTGCCCAATCCTTTCTTCAGGCAATCTTTGCATTGCCCAATCCTTTGGCAACCTTTGTTGTTGCCCGGTAAATTAGCCCATTCATTCCCCATCAAATCCGTACATCCTTATCCCATACTTTCCCCCTTAATCCGCCTATACTCACATTACAGTAGATAGTTCCCAAGTAATTGACCCCTTTTTTATTCCAGGCAATTTCGGTTAATTAATCAATTAATTATTAAATAAACCCATATCAATAATTAATATAATAATAAAAAAAATTATATTAAATAAATAAATAAATATTTTAATTATATCAAAAAAAAATAAATTAATTTTAGGGAAAGCCAAACTGCCTTTGAAGTTTGCCCAATGCCAACTTTTCCCAGCTGTCACTTTGTTTGGTGGCAATTCAATCCGCTCTAATTTTGGCAAAGAAGAATGGACTTTCAAGGATTTCCAACGCGTCCTTAAATAAGAATTTGGAAAATGATTACCAAAATCACAAAAAATATTATTGAATTAAATGAAAATAATTTCGATTGTTTAATTTATCTGAAAAATGAATGTTGGATGTAATAAAAAATGTGAATTTACTGAATAATAAATATGATAATATTTTACAAATTTTATATATTTAATTCAGAATATTTCAATAAAATTAGTAGGAATTAAATTTTTTGAAAAAAAATCACCTCCGATATTATACTATAAAGATGCTTTCCAATTTTTCAAATTAAATCAAATTTAAACTTTTCTAGTAATTTAGGGTTTTGGGAGTTGTTTACATATACATTATAATAGCTTTCAACTTTTTTTTCTTTGATTTTATGATCGATTTGTTGTTCCATTATAAAATTTGCTGATTTGTTTTTTCTATTAATAAAAAAAATGAACATATTCCACTTTTAAAATAGGGAAAATTGAGATGAAGATGACTTTAAGAGGGATAGGACATTGGCCCAAAAATAATGAATGTGGAATCAAAAAGGGATAATGATGGAGAGCTGGATAGCAAAAAAGAATTCCATTTCATTCTTATGATTCTGACTGAATCTGATTTTGCCTAAATGCATTCATTTCGATTGATTTTGAATATAATGTAAATGGCAAATGCTATTTTGTATGGAGATAGAGGGAAAATAGGGGGAGGGCATTTGCCGTAAGAATTAATTTTTTTGAAAAAAATCATCTCCGATATTAATCAAAATATAAAAAATAAATGGAAATTATTTAACAAAAATGTAAATAAAATATGATAGGTATGCAAATTTTAAAGAAGGTCAATATATTCTCAAATGTGAAATTTGCTATCAACCGCGGTGGGCATAAAAAAGCATTTCTGATGAATGTAAAGAAATTTAATGGATAATTTTGATTTGAATTTTTTCAGCCAAATCCATTGTTGGCCAATCCATCTCATTTTCCCACTTTCCGAATGATTCAATTGTCTTCTTGATAATATACAGTCCATGAGTGTCAATTTCAATTCCATTTTTTTGAAATTCGGACATAATTTCTCGCCCAATAACAAGCATTGACCAAAACAAATACACATCCAAAAGGCGATCATCTAAAAGATAATAAAAATCTTACATTCTTTTTGAATTAGTAGGTTCGTATATCGCTTTTCTAGATAAAATAATTTTTTTCTCTAGAAAGTCTCTATTTTATTCACCCAATTTTTGCATACTTGGATCGAAGCCATCATTGATCAGCCTTTTTTCAATTTTCTCCATAAGTTCATCCACTTTTGGCGATCCACTTTTAGTCAAAAATATTTCAAAATTTGCAAAATGATCATCGTCATGAAGTAAATTCAATGGATTTTCATTTCCTTCGTTCATATCTGGCCAAAATATTTCCACAATATCCACAATATTCTGCTGCACTTCAAATGCCTCACTTTGGTTCAATTCCAATGCAAAAGGATTTAGTGCTAAAAATATTTAATTATGGGAACTCTTTAATAGATAGATTTGCATTATAGTCATAAAAATTAAAATTGCCCAATTTTTGTTAATTTTAAAGGTTATAAAAAATATTATCACCAAATTTTGATCAAAAAATTTACCATTTTTAGGTTCATGATCATGTGGGATGTCGCCCTCTTCAACGATGATAGTGTTGGCATTTGCAGGACGAATAACCTTGAGACGGGCTTCGCAAATGTAATTTATTCTGCGATTGTATTTACACTTATACATAGTGCTTTTTCCGGTGTTTGTTGGGTACATATTAGATCGAAAATGGAAGATAACATTTTTTTCAATTAATCTTTTATTATTTTACCTTGTCCAATCTGATGATTTGATCCATTCATCAAATTGCTGCTCATTGTTAAATCGGTCAACTTCTTTGTAGTTTAATTTTGATCTTTTTTTTGTTGCAAACTCTTTATAAATAAGTAATATTAAATTATATTTATATGTATATAAAAAATTTGAGTTTCGTAAAATTTTGAAGTTTAGCCAATTTTTTAAGATCAGAATGAACTCAATAGACTGCGTGTTTGGTATCAATCGATAGGGAATACAATGGCGCTGGTCCTTTTCCAAGCCTTTTTTTATTTTCAAACCCTGCGCGAAGTTATGGCCAAAAAACGATTTCTAAAATGCTGGAAAAATGTGTTTGAAGAGCCTAAAATGAGTTTTAACATTGCGATGACATTTTGCGATGTTTTCACAGGCATGCTCAAGAATGAGAGCTTTCGAATAAGCCAAAGATCAGGCCAAACGGTTAATTACGAAGGGAGTTACGGACGCGCAAAAATGGTCAATTCGGCATTTTTTGCTCCATGGCCGATTGGCGAAGAAGGGAGAGTTGAAAGAGGGGCAAAAGAGGGAATGGGGGCGGAGGTCGCGGGTTCTAATCCCACCCGCCGGAGCAATGTAGCAATGGGTTTTTGTGGGTGGGGAAACCATTTTTCAGGGTGTGCAAGGGCTAAAAAGATTTCCAAACCGGTTTGGCCAAATGGGTCAAAATGATTTAAATCGAGGAAAGTGTGTGGTGTAGAATGGGTAATTGATGGCAGCGATCATGAATTTGAAGTTTATTTTTGGATTTGAACCGGTTCAAGGGTTTAAACCGGTTGTGCGTGAGTTGGGTTTAATTTAAATGGTTAAATTAGGAAAAAGTGGTTAAGTGAATTTTAATCTGAAATATGACCTTGCTAGGATTCTTTTAAAGGCTATAGCGCTTTCTTTCAACTGTCAAATTTTCTATCGTCACATGTTTACCTTCCATTCCCTTTTCAGAAACAGTGGGCCTGCCCCACTGGTTCTGAATTTTGATCAAAAAATTTACCATTTTTAGGTTCATGATCATGTGGGATGTCGCCCTCTTCAACGATGATAGTGTCGGAATCTGTTGAACGGATGACCTTGATACGGGCCATGCACTTATAGCCTTTTTTCTGATTATATTTGCACATATAATATACTATTTCTCCTTCCGATCTCGTTTGATATCAAAAAAATAATAAAAATATTATTTACAATTGATATTTTTTGTTTACTTTGTCCAATCTTTTGATTTGATCCATTGTTCAAAAAGTTCTTCGCTGCTAAATCGACAAATTTCTCTGTAATTTATTTCCCTTCGAGCCTTTTTATTTTTATCAACTTCCTCTTCCTCTACTGCTTCCATTGGGCGCTTTCCATGCCTAATTTCTTCATTCCCCGAAGTTGATTGATGTGCCATCGGCTTCTTACTTTCTCCACCTATTATTAATAAAATTTTACCTTCCAGCCTTTTATGCACAAATAATTTGAATGTTTCCGGATCCCTTTGTTCCGTTGTTCCATTGAACCATTTGAGCACATGCTCATTGGCCAATTCAAATACATTTTCAAAGCCATTTTCCCCATTGATCCATTCTTTTTCGGCAAATTGTTTGTACAATTCCAATAAAATCCGAAATCGATGTAAATCTAAATTGCATTGGCCTTCCGCTTTTTCTTCCTCAGTTTGCCAATCTGTTAAATAAAATAAATATTTATTAGGAAAATTCCGCACCAGAAAATTTTGCACTCGGGAAAAATCGAAAATTGCGCACCCAAAATTTTCGGCACTCATCTAAAAACGAATTTTGCGCATCACCATTTATTTAAATTAATTGATTAAAATATTATTAATTTCCTGGTTCTAAATTACAATTATAATTAATTATTATTTATAAATGCTATTTAAAATCTAACAAGTATTTTGCTTTAACCGTTAAATGTAATTTGGACAATGGAATTGAAGAAAAATGTTTATAAAATAATGTTGAAAATGATATTAGATGCAGTAAAATATTTATAAATAATACATTTAATAAAGAGATCAATCATATAATTTCGATTTTTTCAGAGTGCGCAATTTTCAGGTTTGACTAAGTGTACAATTTTCGGGTCCGGAAGCCTCGGCGCAAGTTGTGTCAATTTATTCGGTATTAATTATGCAAATTTTCAACATTTTTTTACCATAAACCTAATTAATCCCCCGATCACTAACCAAACTTTTAAATTGATAATTTCTCTATATGGTTAATGTCTTTGTTTTAAAACAACAAAAATGCAATATTGAATGCAAAATGAAATTGGCATTAAAATACTGCCGTTCGCTTTATCTACATTATTATTAGTTATAAACTTATAAATTTTGAAGCCTTATCTCATCTGAATTTGCCCATTTAAGTTCTGGAACATCGCATCAGTCGGCAATTGTGCTTTTCCCTTTGTCATAATATCAAATTTTTCGTACAAATTTCCATCAGAATGCAATAATTCGCAGGCATCTTTATTTTCCCCTTCCCTTTTTATTCCTTCTACAAATGGTGTAACAATTTCTGCGCAAATTTTTTCATCAAAAAATTTTTTCGCCTCCACTTTTCCATTAAAATTAACTTTTAGCTTGAAATTTTCTAAAAATTAAATTTTGAAAAATTATTTAATCCAATGGGCCAACTTTTTGTTTGCATTTCTGCCAAAAAACAGTAAGAACATAGAACAATTAAAAGCCAATTTTTGATGATTTTGTAGAACATTTTCTTCTAATTTTAAATTAATAAGAATTTGATTGAATAAAAATATAAAAAAATGGAATATATATTTACAATTCAATTTGTTTTCCCTGAATCAAATTTCTGCAAAGAAAATATATCTTAATTGAATAGAGGAATGAAATGAATGGGGACAAATGCCATTTTGGATGGATTTGAGAAGGAAAATAAATTGAAGAAGAGGTTGGCCCAAAAAGGATGAATTTGAGATAAAAGAGGCGTAATGGAAAGCGAAGAAGAATTCAATACTATTCTTCTGATTCTGACCGAATCTGATTTTGCCTAAATTCATTTCTATTTAATAGAATGTAAAAGGCAAATGTTAGATTAGATGGATGAGGGTAATTTAAAGGGAAAATGTGGGAAGAGATTGGGCCGAAAATGATGGAATAAAAAAACGAAAAATGATTTCTGTTGACCGAAGATCAAGAGAGTGGATGAGGAAATTTGGGAATCACATGGAATTGAGAGGAGAAGGCGATATTTGGGTCGTGGATGTGGTTGGAGGTAGGGTTTGAAAAAGTCGGGGCTAGGTCGAATTTGGTACTCGCCATTGGGCCGGGATGAGGATTTTTGAGATCCATTCGGGACGGGGTTGGAATGGTCCACGGAGACGGTTTTTTTGTAAAAATTCAAAAAACATAAAAAAATTGGGAAAATTTTTTAAAATAAAAATTACCTTTAATTTTTTTATTGCATTTTTGGACATTGCAAATTTAGAGCTAAAATTTTTATCTAATTTAGAAAATTTATTTTAAAAATTTTTTTCCACAATTTGATTTATTCCAAATTAAAAAATTAACAATTTATCAAGAAAGCGTGAAAATGCATGAATTGTGCGAATTGTTTATTTGTTCGTGAGCAAAGGAATTCAGAATGCTCCACGTTGATTCCCTGTTCGGTGAAGGCAATATTTTGGCCCATTGCAATGTGCGGATTTGGTGGCCGCTGCCGAACAATAACAAATCCCATCCAAGTCCATTTGCTTTCGGCATTCCGAACAAATGAATCCAGCATTCAGAGACTAAAATCGGATGGGAAAATATTTTAAAAAGGAAATATTATTTCACCATTATGAATGCGTCCACAACATGTTCCAGACCATAATCTTCAGTAATATTTCGCAAGTCAGCTATTAAAAATAATTAAATTACATATTTTTTTATTATTTGTTTTTATTAGAGTTCATTTCCTCAAATGATGAAAAGGAATTTAGCCGAAAATCTTTATCAAACAATTTCCAATTTTCACAAAAAAAAAAAACAGAACAACTCTCATTTTTAGTTGCCTACATTAATAGATTATTCTTGAAAAAATATTATAATAATATTGAAGTAAAAACATTGAAATTGGCAAAAAAAATTAATTTATCAAAATTATTTTCAAGGCGAAATATCTAGGCCTATTTAGAGTAATACGATCATATTTTATAATTACAAAATTTTAGAATTTTTTTTTAATCGAATTCGCCAATTTTAGTGTTTTTTCCGAAAAAATTTATGGATTTTTCTTTAAACAAATATTCTTTTGGAATCGGATAAAAAATAAATAAAATCTAATTTTCCCATTGTAAAATGGAAAGGTAAAAATAATCCAAATCCAAAATTAATTAGGAAGAGGCTATTATTTAGAACATTAATATTAAGTATTTAAAATTACATAAATCAGCCGTCAATCCAGCAGATTTGCTTTGCCCTTCATCAGCAGCAAGAGTCGAAATTTCCACCATTTTTTGATATATTTCCTCCAGGCCATTTCGCTCCAACAAATCACCAATCGAAGGTAATGTTGGCACTTTGGGCGGTTCCGCTTTCCAATCGCTGTGACCGCCATAAATTCCCACATCCTCAATTTCATGACCAAATTTATCATAATTTCGACGCTTTTCCGGATCAGACAAAATGGCATAAGCTTGGCTAATTTTCTAAAATACAAAAATTCCAATGGAAAAATGCCGGCTTTGACCTGGAACATAGCAAGACCCTCGGAATTCTTGTCCGGATGGAATTCCAAACTTTTTTTGAGATATGACTTCTTCAATTCCTGTTGGCTACAATTTGGTTGCACGCCCAATCGATTGTAGTAATTGTCCGCATTGTCAGCGAAATTGTTTTGATTCCATTCAAAATTAAAATGCGACAACTTTTCTTTCAGTTTTTGTTGAAAATTTTTATAATTGAAAAATGACATTTTTGCTGGAAATATGTATCTATAATAAAAAAGGAATTTTCATTAAATTAAAAAAAAAATTAAAAAATGGCAATCGGGGGTCTCAGGTGGCGAGTGCCCATTTAATTTTCTATAAGATTACCCCATAATTCTTAAGAAGGCATTCTAAAAATCATTGGAAACATTTGCTTAATTCCTTTTAGTTTTTATGTTTTTTTTTCTCCTTTAAGCTCGTATTTATAAAAGACTTATGTATTTGTCAAATTTATTAATTAAATAAAAAAATTGTGGAATTATTTAATATTGGAGTCCACTTTCTTATTCCCATTCTAAATATTATTTCCTATCCGTTGTAAAAATGAAAATGTTGCCATATATTTTTAGAAGATTCATTTTCCCACAGATTAATTTGCATATTTCCTTCTTCCACAATGAAAGAATTGTGGATTATATAAATTTTTGATCTGGGAATTTAATAAATACTAAAAGGCAGAAAAAAAAGAATTTTTAATCCTCATTAGCTTATGGGAATTTTCATTCTGTTAATCATTTTTTGTTTTATACATATTTGTTTTGAATATAATGATTCTTCCTTCAATTTCAATTTGCCCTAAGCATAATATGAAAAAAGAATGGGACTAAAAAATATTCTTACTTGTTACTATATCCAATGATGATTGATGAAGAATTGCTTTGGTTAATTAAAAAAAAAACTTTAATTTTGAGTAATTTTTTCGCAACTTTTTTGTATTTTCAAACGACAAATACATTCCTCAAAACACCACAAAAATTTTTCCTCTTTTTCTATTAAAAAATGCTTTTGTTAAAATTTTCCATTTTCGTAGTGAAATTGCCTTCAAATAGATCAATGATAATAGCATATAATGAGATTTGGGATCACGAAAAATTTTTGTATAAAATTATCCGTAAAATTTGTTTAAATTTTAGAAATATATTAATATATAATATCGACCACTACAATGGGAAATGTTGCAAACAAAGTTGCGGAAGTTGTTTCGGAAGTTGTTTTGGCCGTTGCCACATTTTTTTCGTCGAGCGCGGAAGGCCTCAAGAATACTTTGATGTCGGCTACTGAAATTCATTTTGCGCCAATCTCGGTTGTGTTGGACAAAAATCATGCATCTTATTTGCTGGACAGGTCAATTGCGGCTTAAAAAATGAATAAAATATAGAAAAATATACAACTTAAAAAATGGACGAAATTTTCCCACCCAAATTGAAAATATTTTATTTAAATACAATTTTTTATCAAAATAATAATTTTACATCATTTTTATTTTTCAGTATGTATTCTGTGGCGCGTTCCCGTAGTCCAAAAGCACTTGAACATGTCGGCAATCAATTATCCGATCTTGGGCTTGACCATATCAACAATGCATTTAAAGTTTAAACATGCTTGCCTGGAGGCAGATATGAAATGTCAAAAATGTGAAGAACGCTTGAAGAACATCGACGAGCTCTGCTATTGCCGAACTTCCCACAATTTTTGCCATCATACAAATTCACCGTTAGTCATTGATTTAAATCAACATTTGAATTTCTTTTCGATAGGAAATTTGAAAAAAAAATTAAGAAAAAACTAAAATATTTTCTCAACATTTTTCGAATTTTATTTAATTGCAAAAGTATCCTTTTTATAATTAAAATAAGTCATTTTATCCATTTTAAAGATGCTGCAACAGTCGTGGAAGCCGCGGGATGCTCACATTTGATTAGGCAGACAACAATAGAGGAATACGGAAATGATAGAATTAAATCGAAATTGCGGAAATTCAAATTCTAAACAAATTTTTTGAATGTTCAGAATTTCATTTTGTTAATTCAATTAATTTTTTTAAATTAAACTTTTGTATTCAATTATTAGTATTAATTTACGAATAAAATTTTTGAATTTATATGACAAAAATTTTTCATGTTGAAAAAATTAAATTTTAAGGCCATAAAATTGACATAAAAATGTTACTGGTTATTAAGCTTAATTCGTTGAAAATTGTAAAAAAATTTAAATCGATTTTGTTGAAAAAAATAATTTGAAAAAAAAAAGATGATCCAAAAAATCCCATATCAATGTTTAAAAAAACAATAAAAAATTTTATATATGTTATGATGATAGGAATAAATGAAAAAGGAAATGAAAAATAGGTAAAAAAAGGTAAAATATTCTGGAAATTTTTCCTCAAATTCATTTGTGGAATTTGTTTCGTTCAAAACCCGATTGGGGTAATATCTGAGATGGATTTGAATGGTCAATTTTGGTGTTATGGTCATAGCCTATGAGAAATATAGTATAAAAAATTTACTTCTTCTTATTTTTCTTTACACATTTTCGCCAAAGAATTGAAAAATAACAAAGTTTATGCAACATAAATCACCGCCAGAGAAATGGAATAAAATATATCATGGCCCACCCAATCATCACTTTTTCTAACTTTCTTCTTAATTTGTGCTCTTTTTGGCCTTTTTTGCCGTCTTTTGTCCATCAGAAGATGGGCCTTCTCCTGTGCCATTTCTATCTCTTTTATATTGTCTTTGATTAGGTACAGCCAATCCTAACACAATTTCTTGTTTTTGTCCTCCATCATCTGCTGATGGAGAAAGAGATACGATTGGATGTGAAGGAATTTGATGGTCAATTTTCGTCCGAGGTCATCTCCACAATAGATAAAAGGCTATGCAATTATGGGCATGTCCACAATTCTGCAATTATAGACGTTTTCGATTATAATAAATCAGAAACTGGTTTTAGACCCAACAAACCTTATACCATTTTGTAGATCTCATTGAGACGCATCGATAGGTATATAATTTTTTATGGTTTGGTCAAAATTAAATGGTATTAAACTATTTTTTAAGTTTTTGATTCAAAACTCTTTCATTTTGGGCTAAACCATGACAAAACGTATACCAATCGATACGTCTCAATGAGATCTATAAAATGGTATAAGGTTTGTAGGGTCTAAAACCGGTTTCTGATTTATTATAAATCGAAAACCTCTATAATTGCAGAATTGTGGAGATGCCCATATTTGCAGAATTGTGGAGATGACCTAGCACCGTCAATTTTGATTTGAATTAATTCCTTCAAATTTTTTAGCCAAAATAGATTCTTCTTTTCTGCCCATTTTTCGATGGATTCAATTATTTGCTGGATATAATATTTTTTTGACAATTTATATTTTTCAAAGTCATTCGAGTTTCTATATTTATTTGGACTTTCAAGTATTTTTTGCCCAATAACAAGCATTGACAAAAATAAATATAAGAATTTATCTAAACATAATAGGATTAAATATATATATTATAATTTTGATTCAAATTAAATCTAATTTTAATCCACAAATTTGTACCTTGAATATTACTCTTGGATAGCTTATTACTACTCCAAAGACTCTGCATAAGTTTATCCACCTTGATCGACCCACTGTTTTGAAAAAAATTTGTAAAATTTTCAAAATGTTCATTTTCGATTTCGAGCAATAATTTCTGTGGATCTTCCCTTCCATCTTTCATATCTCGCCAAAATATGTCAACAATAGATACTATTATAAAGGATGGACAAAATGGCTTTTGGCTTTGTATTATATGGGGTGCAAAGTGGGAAAAGGGATAGTTGAAGGCATTCTATGGAATTTGAAATGGGTGTGAGGGTAATGAGGATCAATGATGTGTGTACGATCACGAATAGAAGGGTAATGAGGATCAATGATGTGTGTACGATCATGAATAGAGAGCGGATTTTGATAATTTCCCCGTGTACGGAATCTTTTTAATTTCTATTTCTTTCTTACACGATACCTTCATATTTCATAGCCTCATAAAAATATGTTAAAAGAATTTTAGGAAGGTGCCATTTTTAAACACGTTCACAGAAAAAAAATTCTCGAACAGAACCGATCCACTCTCTAATCAGAACCAAATTTTGCACCTCTAATTCAATATTTTCTACATCAAATTGGTTATATATATATTCTATATTGGCCATATAAAAATTTTCACCAGAAATGCCCTTGGTCCCCCCTATCATGGTAAAAGTTGGCATTATCTTACCAAGATGGTAAGATATAGGAAATCCGAACTCATAATCATGCTCAGCACATTTAATTATTCCTAGAAATGTGATTCCCTTATTTTTAAAACAAATCCTAGCTGGACGACAATTCTGCAAGTTTGCCATAAAATTAGTAAGAAAAAAAATTCATCTCCAACATTAATCAAAAATGCAATGAAATAAAAAAATAAATGCAAATTAATTTGTTTCCACTTCAATTTAATTCCTCAGAACAAATTCCGCTAAAGAAAAATTTTGCTAGAATTGAATAGAATTAATGATAGGGGAACGGGAAAATGCTGTTTTTGAATGGATGGAGAGGGATAATTGAGGAATAGAAGAGGGAGAGCATTCTCTTAGGGCATTGGCCCAAAAAGGATGGATGCCAGATGAAAGAGGGGTGTGTGTGGAAATCAAACCGAGAATTCCAACATTCACATGACCGACTCTGAATTTGCCCTAATGCATTTTTCCATTAATTTTGAATAGAATGTAAAAGCCAAATGACATTTTGGATGAAGGTATAGGGAAAATGGGGGAGCACATTGACCAAAAAAGGATGGAAGAGTGAAAAGGAATAAAAATTTTGGTTGGTCAAGATCAAGAGATCAAGAGTGGATGAGGGAATTTGGGAATCACATGGAATTGAGAGGGGAAGGCGATATTTGGATCGTGGTTGCAGGGAAAGTGCTGCTAGGCAAATGATTGAAGGCAATTTTTTTCATAAAAATCAAATGTGATAACCTTTTCTCCCCCAAAAAAAACTTTTTTCCCACAAAAAAATCTTTTTTACCTCCAATAAACCCAAAAGTGAAAATTTTTTGATAAAGTTAATGGAATACAACCCATTTCACATGTTCCAATGTGCAAAAAAATAAATTTTCTAAAAAGTTTAATGTTCATGATTTGGACTTGGTTTCCGAATTGGGGGCTAGGCTATCAGACCACGGGTTTTAGGGGCTATGGGATAGGATTAAGGTAAGTTTTTGGGCTAGGCAAAGCTAAGTTTGTAATGCCGAAAGAAATTTACATGAAAATTCACATTGAAAATATTGGGATAATTTCATCTTCTGAAGCTTAAATTCCATTTACTTTTATGATTTTTAAAAAAAAATCGAAAAATTTTCACTTTTGGGTTTATTGGGGGTAAAAAAGATTTTTCTGGGGGGGGGGGGGGTGGGGGAAGAGCTATAGGGGTTAAAAAAGTGTTTTTTGGGGAATAAAGTTTTGGGGAAAAAGATTTTTTAGGGGAAAAAATTTTTTTGGGAAGGGGGAGGATGGAATAGCATGTAAATCAAATTGTTAATGCAAAAAGCAATTTTAGTCCGGACCTTGCTGGCATAGTTTTGCAAAAAAATAATTCAATAATCATTGATCAGTTTATTCCTAATGCTCTTCATAAGTTCATCCACTTTTGGCGATCCACTTTTAGCCAAAAATGTTTTAAAATTTC
Source organism: Pratylenchus scribneri (assembly GCA_030063045.1). Classification (NCBI taxonomy): domain Eukaryota; kingdom Metazoa; phylum Nematoda; class Chromadorea; order Rhabditida; family Pratylenchidae; genus Pratylenchus; species Pratylenchus scribneri. The sequence continues at coordinate 1,024,167 of JAQSEB010000072.1, forward strand.
AAAATGATCATCGTCATGAAGTAAATTTAGTGGCTTTACATTCCCATCGTTCATATCTGGCCTTGGATTATGAATGAACGATGAGGAGAAATTTTTTAAAACGCTGATGTGTGCCAGAGGGATTGGCAAAACATATTTAGTTAAGCATCCAAAAATGCAAATTCAAAAGGCAATGGCGCAATTTTGAGACAATCCCTCATCGTTTAATCGAAAATTGCCTCCAGCAAAATGTGTACAACAAAAGTGAACTTTTTTGCTTCTTAATTGTTGAATTAATTTGGAATGAAAATAAATGCAAATTTAAATTTGATATTAATCAAATAAAACCAATTCTATAATAATACTTAATTTTCCTTTTTTTTGCAAATTACAATTTACATTTTTAAAAAGAATGAATAACAATTTATAAAAAAAACGTAGAATTAGATGAATTAAAATTATTTTTTTTTGCTCAGAATCAAAGGAATTCATCATGATGACATATTCTCATACATATATATGCCATCAAACTCTGGCGGGTATAAATAAAAATGTAAAAGCATTTATATATATGTGATGTAAAAGAATTTAATTGATAATTTTGATTTGAATTGCTTCCGCCAAATCATTTGTTGGCAAATTCATTTTGCTTGCCCAATTTTCAATTGATTTAATTGCTAGCACGATAATATTCCATCCCCAAGTATCAATCTGAATTCCCATTTTATTAAGGCCGGATATTATTTGTCGCCCAATACAAAGCATTGACCAAAATAAACACAAATCAAGGTGGCGATCCTCTAAACAAAAGAAACAATTTAATTTATAATTTTTATTTTTGAATTATGTGGTTTTTTTTCTAACTATTCGATTTTTGCGATTACTATGAAAAAAAAAGGGATTTTGAGTAGCTGCGGTGCCTGCCATTCTTTTTGAAAATGGATAAAAAAGAAACAATGAATTCAGTAGTCATACAATTTAAAAGCCCTAAAAGTCGTCTAAAAATAGCCTTCTAATTTTAAAATATGTCAATTCTATTCGGATAATTCCAATTTATCTTAACCGGCAATAATTTTGTTCCGCCACTGTTGGAAAGTTTTAACAGAAATAATTAATTCCGCCTATTTTCCGGAAAGTTTTTATTAAAAATTGATGCCAAATTAGTGCTCAAGAAAAATATTCGAAACCGCAGAAAGCAATTTATGAAACGCAATTTTATCGAAATCCAAATTTATAAGGTATGCTCTCCTCATTTAAAACCTATTTTAATCTAAAAGAATGGCTCCAGCAAGCATTGAAATGTCCCACAACACTTTTAAATTGACCCAATTTTCAATACTTACCTGGATTGAAACCATCATTGATCAGTTTATTCTTAATGCTCTTCATAAGTTCATCCACTTTTGGCGATCCACTTTTAAGCAAAAATGATTTATAATTTGCAAAATTATCAACTTTATAAAGCAATTTGAGCGGATCTTCCCTGCCATCTTTCATATCTGGCCAAAATATTTTCATAATATCCACAATATTCTGGTGAACTTCAAATGACCCTTCCCGGTCCAATTTTAAGGCAAACAGATTTTCTGCTAAAAATAATTAATTACGGGAATCTTTTTAATCGATAGATTTACAATTTTTTATTATAAAAATTAAAATTGCCCAATTTTAGGACATTTTACAGGTCATAAAAATAATATTCACTAAATTTTGACAAAAAATTTACCATTGGTATTTTTTGCCAATACTTGACTACTTTCCAAAATATGCATTTTTCCTTTGACTTTGTCTTCTTTTTGTTCTTCGCCCGCATTTAGTCGAATTTCGGAAATTTTTTTGTATTTTCCTGACAAAAAAATTAATTAGGTTTTATTTTATCTGATGAGAATGAAAACAATAAAGAAATCATAACGTAGAGTGTGAATTGATTTAAAAAAGAATTATTCGGATTTGATTGGAAATTTCAAAAAAAAAATTGATCAAAAAGTCACAATAGGTGAAAATCGAACACTTTTCCTTTTTTGGTCCTTTTTTTCAGAGGACTTTCTAACTAACCTATTTATTATATATCATAAATTATAGAAATTGATACGAAAAATTTATGAATACTATTAGTTTATGCAAAATTCAGAAATACATCAAAGATGAATTTCCAAAATTAAATGATTTTAGATCCCAGAATCCAAATTACCTCCTCCACTTTCGTTGCGAGCTTTTTTCTTCCTTTGATAAACTTTTACTTTATCTTCCTCTCCCCCTTCCATTGGGCGTTTTTCATGCCTAATATTTTCATTTCCCCCATCATTTGTTCCCTCATTCCCCAAAATTGACTGCTGCGGTTGATGAAATGACTTCTCCGCTTTTCCCCCAATTTTCAATGAAATTACCCCTTCAAGTCTTTGACGCACAAATAATTTGAATGTTTCCAGATCCCTTTCTCCCGTTGTCCCATTGAACCATTTGAGCAAATGCTAATTTGCCAATTCAAAAACATTCTCAAAGCCATTTTCCCGTTTAATCCATTCTTTTTCGGCAAATTGTTTGTACAATTCCAATAAAAGCCGAAATCGATGCAAATCAAAATTACATTGACATTCAGCTTTTTCTTCTTCATTTTTCGAAGTTGTTAAATAAATTTTATATTAATTAGGCATTATATTTGACACAAAATAGACAAAATCACATTGAGTAATTTAACATGGATTGGTTTTGCCAAAATTAGTGCATAATCATACACTACTATCTTTTAGGCGATCGATTAATTTTTGCTGTAAATTTTTCCCCACTATTTTTGGCCATAAACCTAGTCAACACCAATCTCTAATCCAACTTCATAAAATCGATATTTTCTTTAATGACAATGTTAATGACTTAAGACAACAAAAATACAAATTAAAAATTAATTGGCATAAAAATAATAGCGCCTTTCGGCTTAATTATTAATAAGGCCCGGATTTTATTGTAATCAATTTTTTTGAACCTAAAATAGCCTCAAAACCGCCATGAACTTTTATATCAATTTGATCAATATTTTGCTAATTTTTAGCCGTGAATATTTACCGTATTTATTCTATTAGAAACCCATGGGCTTATAAATTTCATAGGCCTTCCGAGGGGAGACTTTTCTAAAATTTTTGAAAAACAAAAAATACTTATTTCGACTTAATTTTGGCTTTTTCGGCTTAATTTCACCTAGAAATTGGTTTTTTTTGGAAAAAAATTTTCAATGGATAGGGGGGCTTCTATTAAAGACTAGGCTTCTAATAGAATTTTTATGGTATGCTAATATTTCGTTATATTTTTTGGAAATTTTTGAACACTTTTGTCAATAATGTTTTTTTTTAAATTTTCATCATTATTTTACTACTTTTTGTTAATATTTTATGCCTAAATTTCATAAATCTATTTGAATATAAATCCAGGCTCTAATTATCAGTTACAAATTTATGAAATCTTATCTTTTCTGTATCTGCAAATATAATCTCTTGAACATATAATCGGTTGGCAATTTTATATATCCCCTTGTTTTATCGTCATATCCCTTTGTCATAATATCAAATTTTTCATAAACATTTTCATCAGAATGCAATAATTCGCATGCATCTTTTTCTTCCCCTTCCCTTTTTATTCCTTCTACAAATGGTGTAATAATTTCTGCGCAAATTTTTTCATCAAAAAATTCTTTCGCCTCCTCTTTTCCACTAAAATTAACTAAAAGTTTGAAATCTTCTAAAAAAAATAAATTTTTAAAAAAAATTTTATCAGATTGGCCAACTTTTTGTTTGCATTTCTGCCAAAAAACAGCAAAACAATAGAAAGAGGAAATGCCAATTTTTGACAATTTTGCAGAACATTTTCTTATTAATTGGGAATAAATAAAAATTTTTTTGTTATTTTCACTTCAATTTTGTTCTTCTAAATCGGATTTTTGCTGGTCTTTTTATTGAATAGAATAGATTGGGGAAAGTGCCTTTTTAGGAAGAGAAAAATGGGAGAGAATGTTGCCCCTATAAAATGATAAAAGAAAGAAAAACGCATAAGGATTTCGGTTGGCCAAGTGATTGGTTGGGGAGGAGAGGGGGGGGGGGGGGGGGGTGGGGAGGATGAGGAGATCACGAGAATTGAGAAAGGAAGGCGATATATGGATCATGAGTTTACGTCAGTGCTGCAGATTGAGAGATGGGCGAAAGATTTTTTATTGAAGAACCCAAAAAGCTATGTTTAAAGTTAACGCAATTTCAGACTATCCCTTCTTGTTGGCATAGAGTCGGGTCTATATCGAAAATTATCTCCCAGCATATAAATTGTAAATGAAAGAATCTAATTATTTTATATTAATTAATTTTATTAATAAATATTAAAATAAATTTTGATATTGCTAATATTTAATTTCCAATTATCAAAATTCGATTTATTCCAAATTTAAAATAATTATTAAAAGTGGAGGCTCATAAATTGTCACAAAAGGTTAATTTGGTGACATTAAATGTATTATTTATTCGTCAGTAGATGAATTCAGAATGCTCCACGTTGATTCCCAGCTCGTTGAAGGCAACATTTTGGCCCATTGCAATGTGCGGATTTGGTGGCCGCCGCCGAACAATAACAAATCCCATCCAAATCCATTTGCTTTCGACATTCCGCACAAATGAATCCAGCTTTGAAAGCCTATTAATAGAATAAAGAAAAATAAATTAATGTAATTTCACCATTATGAATGCATCCACAACATGTTCCTGTGCAAAATCTTCGGCCTTTTTGCGCAATAAATTCAAACCAGCTGTTAAAAGTAAAAAAATTAAAATGACTTTTAGAAAATTTAAAAAAAAATTATATAAAATCAGAAAAAAAATTCAAAATTTATAAGGTCAATTTTTACTTCCATTATTTACGAAAGTGAATATTTTTAAAATATATTTACAAAATTTAGTCGTTAATCCAGGAGAATTCCATCCATTTGCCATAAATTCGGTTGTAATTTCCACCATTTTTTGGTAAATTTCAGCCAAACCATTTCGTTCCAAAATGGAACCAATTGAAGGGAATGTTGGCATTTTAGGCGGTTCCGCCTTCCAATCACTCTGACTGCCATCAAATCCTTCATTGCCCTTTTCAAGGCCAAATTTATCGTAATTTCGACGTTTCGCCGGATCAGACAAAGTGGCATAGGCTTGGTTAATCATCTAATAAATGAAAACAATTTTATATCAATGATAAAAATTGGTTACTATTTTTTTGCAGACAAAAGAGTTTTTGACTTCGAATAAATCAGCAATTTGTAGATCGCATCGAGGTCCATCGAATGGTATATAAAATGTTAAGTTTTGGCAGCCCAAAATTAAGGCTGTCAATCCATTTAAATCATATTTTGGTTTTAAAATATTTAATTTTGGGCTGACATTTTATATACCATTCGATGGGCCTCAATGAGATCTACAAATTGGTATAAAATATGTATAGGGTCTAAAACTGGTTTCTAATCTAATAGTAGCTAAAAATTTTGTTTAAAAAATTTTTGTTCTTTTACTTGGAACATGGCTGTGCCGTGGGGATTTTTGTCCGGATGGTAAAACAAAGAAATTTTATGATATGCAGCCTTTAATTCTTGTTGACTGCATTTTGGATGTACTCCGAGCCGTTCATAATAGGTCAACTAAATAAATAATTTTATTAAATTTTTAATTTTTTATTAACCTTTGCATAATTATCCGCATTAGAATCCAAAGAAGGTTTTCCTTTAATAAAGGAAAATGAATTAAAAAACACCATTTTTTGTTGAAGATTTTTTCTCTAATAAAATAAAAATAAAAATTTTAATTTTGATTTTTCAGAAATAATAAAATTGTATTAAATGGTGAAAATTAGAATCCAATGAAAAATTCGCGGATTGCGCATAAGATAAATTTTACTGGATATGTTTCGGTTTGAAGACTAAATAAGATTTTGAAAAATTAAAAAATCTATTGAATCCAGTCATAGGATTCACTATAATTTATGGTAAAATTCGAAGAAGTTACGGATTATACAAAATAAATTTGAATACTTTGATCTGGGAAAGAATCTGAATTGAAAAATTGAAAAATGTATTTATAATCTTCAATAGTAAAAATAGAAATGATCATTTCTTTTGGCAAATTATTCAAATTTGATTGATATAAATCACAACAAGAATAATATACCTTAATCTAAAAGAAGAGAAATTTAAAAAGTTAAAAAGCAAATTTTTCTAATCCAAATCATTTACCTTGATTTGGATAGTTTTTTATATTTTAGCTGTGCTCTGAAATTTTGCTCTTAAATATTCCATATATTTTTTAAGGCCTTTGTTCCTAATTCTAATTATTATTCAAAGAAGAAACAAACACTAATTGAAAAACATCCATCCACAAATGGGAAAGGTAGCATCCAAAATTGTTGAAGTTGTTTCGGGAGTTGTTGAAAAAGCTAAAACATTCTTTAAAAGTGAGCGTCTCACGAATACGCTGATGTCAGCCACCGAAATTCACTATGCACCAATCTCAGTTGTTTTGGACAAAAATCATTCATCTGATTTGTTGGACAGGTCAATTTAGGGAATGAAAACAAGGCAATAAAAACATTAAAAACAACAAAAATGTGAAGAATAAAACTTTTTATTATTAAAAATGAATCAAATAGCTTCATTAAATGCACTAAGATTACTTATCGTTTAGTTAACTTAATTATGACACAAAAAAAGCCTCTGTTCCTTTTCCGCAAATTTCTTACCTTTGGATAAAAATGTTAAGAAAAAAATAAACATTTTTGTCAGCAAACAATGTGGCGTTTTATCTTTTAGCATGATCTCTGTGGCGCGTTCCCGTAATCCAAAAGCACTTGAACATGTTGGAAACCAATTATCCGATCTTGGGCTTGACCATATCAACAATGCATTCAAACATGCTTGCCTGGAGGCAGATATGAAGTGTCAAAAATGTGAAGAACGGCTGAAGAACATCGATGAACTTTGCTATTGCCGAACTTCCCACAATTTTTGCCATCATACAAATTCACCGTTGGTCTTAATTTTAAATGAATATTTTAATTAGTTTTCGGCTGAAAATTAGAAAAAAAATTATGGAAATAAATTCAAATTTTTTCTCAAAATTTTTCTAATTTTATTAATTGCACAAGCTGCCTTTTTACAATTAAAATAAGTCATTTCCATATTTTTAAAGATGCTGCAACAGTCGTGGAAGCCGTGGAATGCTCACTTTTGACTAGACATAGACACCAACCGACGATATGAAAGAATTAAATGGAGATTAAAGAAATCCTAAAATATTTTTGAATGATCAGAATTTCATTTTGTTAACTCAAATTACTTTTTTAAATTAAACTTTGTATTTTATTATTAATATTAATTTATCAATAAAATTGTTGCATTTATTTGACAAAAAATTTTCATGTTGAAAAAATTCAAAATATTTGTGGCCATAAAAATTGATATAAAAAGAAAGCTCTACTGCCTATTAAGCTTTTAATTCATTGAAAATTGAAAAAAATTAAATCTATCAAAATTTGTTGGAATAAATATTTATTTGAAAAAATGACTAAAATAAAAAAATCCCATATAAATAATAAAAATAAAAATTTTTATATGGGAATTAGAATGAAAAAGGTAATCACATCACAATATAGGTAAAAAATATTCTGAAAATTTTAAAGGCCATTTTTCTTTCCTTTCTCGAATTCATTTGTGGAATTTGTTTCCTTCCAAGCCCGTTTGGGGAAATTTTTGAGATGAATTTGAAAATGGTCAATTTTGGTGTCATGGTAATAGCTTATCAGAAATATATAAAAATTTTGCTTCTTCTTATTTTGCTTACAAATTTTCGCCAAAGAATTGAAAAATGACAAAGTTTATGCAAAATAAATTCACCGCCAGAGTAATGTGTTAAAATATATCAAAGCCCACCCAAACCCAATCATCACTTTTTCTAACTTCCTTCTTAATTTATGTCCTTTTTGGCCTTTTTTGCCACATTTTGTCCCGATGGGCCTTCTCCTGTGCCTTTTCTCTCTTTTTTATATTGTCTTTGATTAGGTACAGCCAATCCTAAAACAATTTGATTTTGTCCTCCATCATCTGGTGGAGATACGGTTGGATGTGAAGGAATTTGGTGGTCAATTTTGATTTGAATTAATTCCTTCAATTTTTTTGGCCAAAATTTTTTCTTCTTTCTTGCCCATTTTTCGATAGATTCAATTGTTTGTTGGATAATATATTTTTTTGACAATTTATATGTTTCCATATCTTCAAAGTTTTCATATTTTTCCGGATGTTCAATTATCATTTCAGGATGGTGAATTATTTTTTGCCCAATAATTAGCATTGAATAAAATAAATACAAATCAAAATAATGACTATCTAATAATAATAAGAATAAATTTTAATTATTTTTATATTTTGTAGATTTTTTATTAAATTTTTGTTTAAATAAATAATTTTGATGATAGATTAAAATGGGAGAGAGAGGATATTTCAGGGAAAATATTTTTACCGAAATGATTTAATTATATTTTAAATACCGACAAAAATACTTTTTCTACCGATATACTTTTTTACCGATAAAAATATTTTTATACCGACAAAAGTGAAAACTATAAAATAGTTATTCAAAACTAAATGAACCAAGCCCTAATTGGTTTATTTTATTAAAAATTGTTCAATGTATATATTTATATAATGGGAAGGAGAAATTATTAAAAATATTTAATTGAAAATGAATTTGGAGGAGATTGACTAAATGCAAAATGATTTAAAAGGAGGTGCGCGGACCGGTTTGGCCAAATAGGTTTAAGCGATTTAAAAGTTTGGAATTAATAAAATTAGGGATTTCACGTTGGACTTTCCAATTGTAAATATATCATATTTCTTTATAGTTTATTCCATTTTGAGCTAAGGCCAAAAAATGGCCCAGATATTGAAATGAAGGTAGTAAAATCTTTCCTTTTTGTAATTTTGGGTAATTAAATGATCTAAAAAGAATACAAATAGATTTTCCCTCTATTTATCCAATTTTCAATACATACTTGGATTTAAGCCATCATTGATCAAATTATTTTTGATATTCTCCATAAGTGCAGTCACTTTTGGAAAACCACTTTTAGTCAAAAATGTTTCAAAATTTGCAAAATGATCTTCATCCTGAAGCAAATTCAGTGGATTTTCCTTCCCATCGTTCATATCTGTCCAAAATAGGTCAACAATATCCACAATATTCTGCTGCACTTCAAATGCCTCCAATTGATTCAATTCTAATTTTAATGCTAAAGGATTTGATGCTAAAATATAAAAAAAAATTAAATTTTTCCAAATCTTAAATTTTAAAGATTCATTCCATCAAAAATAAGCATTTTACATTGAAATATTGGTAATTTTTGATAAAATCCCATCATACAGGATAATAGAGTTTTTATAGTTAACTATGCTTTTAAATAATTTAGATTTTTTCACCCTCACCCCCTAATTCAACATGTTTACCACCAAAAACCTAATCATAAAGATACAAAAGCGTTAAAATAGCATTTTTCGATCATTTTTTAAACATAATAAATGTATGATATGATAATTGATAAATAAAAACAAAAATTTAAATTTTGATTGTAAACCCAGAACCCAGGTATACGAAAATTACCAAAAGTTTTATGATTAAAAATTAAATCCAGCTGAATATGTGAATATCAATTCCAAATGGTACCTTTACCTCCTCCAAGTTCTCTCATTAAAGCCTTTTTCTTTTTATCTTCCTCATGTTCCTCCACCATAGGGCGTTTTCCTCGTTGTTTTTCTTCCTTTCTTTTTGCTTCATTTCTTTCTTCATCATTTGCCGACTTTTGGATTATTGCCACCGGCTTCTTCCCTTTGCTTTTTCCTACTGTTAACTGAATTATCCCTTCACGTTCTTTAAAAAATGCTTCGAATGTTTCCGGATTCCTTTGTCCCGTTGTCCCATCGAACCATTTTAGTACATGCTTATTTGCCTTTTCAAATACATTCTTGAAGCCATTTTTCCCATTGATCCATTCTTTTTCGGCAAATAGTTTGTACAATTCCAATAAAAGCCGAAATTGATGCAATTTAAAATTGCATTTCCTTTCTTCCTCATTTTCCGAAAATGTTCAAAAAAATGGTAGCGGGACATTTCGACAGTGGACATTTCGACAGTGGACTTTTCGACAGTGGACATTTCGACAGTAGGCGGACATTTCGACAGTGGCGGATTTTTCGACAGTGGACACTTCGACAGTGGACATTTCGACAGTAAGCTAGGACTTTTCGACAGTGGCCAAAAAAGTCTATAAACCGTTTTTATTTTGGCACAAATTATATATCAATCGACGCGTCTCGATCAGCTGAACACTATTATATTATTTATTTTTAGTTAATTCTTCAAATAAAAAAGTTAGAGATATCTTTATCTTATAAGGAATTTATCCCATTTTTATCCAAAAATGGGCTTATTTTTTAAAATTTCATGCTTTATTCGTTTCCATTCATCAAAATGAATATCAAAATCAAATTATATTTTAGTGAAAGCTTTAAATAAAAAATAAATAACATGATCAAATTAATGAACTAAAAAGTGAAGGGTCCCCCCTATAGGTCAAATGTGCAAAATTTTCATTTAATTAAATTATAGCTTAATCGATGCAACTCGATGTGCTAAACATGAATCTGTCATTTGTTTTTCATAAAACACAAAAATAATTGAGTTACGGTCATTTTTATTCTTATACATTACTTAAATATCTACTCTAACTTAAGTGGCTATAACTTTTTTATTTTTGCGTTTTGATCAAAGTTAATATTATATTCCAAAACAAAACTGGTTTATAGGTTTTTTCCTTCACTGTCGAAAAGTCCTAGCTTACTGTCGAAATGTCCACTGTCGAAGTGTCCACTGTCGAAAAATCCGCCACTGTCGAAATGTCCGCCTACTGTCGAAATGTCCACTGTCGAAAAGTCCACTGTCGAAATGTCCACTGTCGAAATGTCCTAGAGCCCAAAAAAATATGTTTTTTATTTTTTAAATCTTTTTATTTTATGCTTTGGAGCAGGAGATGGCCAAAATTTTAATGTTTTGGATTATTAATGTACCAATTGACAGCCAATGCACTTTAGATCATTTACCTAAATTGGTTAATTGGCTGACAAGCAGCTGCGGCTCATCGCCGGGGAAAAACATTCTATATTTTTTTGACTAACGGAAATGTTAATGAAAAATGACTCGGTTTAGTAAATTAAATAGACTATATATATAGTATACTTATCTCATCTGTATTTGTAAATATAAGTTATAAAACATCCTATCAGTTGGCAATTTTGCACATCCCATTATCATAATATTCATTTTTTCATAGATATTTTCATCAGAATGCAATAATTCGCATGCATCCTTTTTCCCTTTCTCCCTTTTTATTCCATTAATAAATGGTGTAACAATTTCTGCACAAATTTTTTCATCAAAAAATTTTTTCGCCTCCGCTATATCATTAAACATAACAGAATAATCCCTGCTGATATTTCCGATATTTCCTAAATAAAAAATTAATTAAAAATTAATTTAATTAAATATTCCAACTTCCGCCGGTGACTTCTGTCAAAAAACAGCATAAATAGAAGAAAATAAAATAAAAAATATTTTTGGATAGTTTATAGAACATTCTCTGAATTGGTGAAATATATATTATGAATTTTAAATGAATAAAGAATTAATTAATAGGGGATGGATTTATATTGATTTCAATATTTTGCTTGTAAACTCAAAATAGCTTTAAACCCACAACAAATACTTTTTTCTTATCAATGTTTATATTGAGTTCAATTGACTTTTATGTAAATAATTATCAATATTTGCCATTTTTGGCTGTAATTTATGTCAATATTTTTGTGATTTTTTGGTCATCGTTCTTTTTTCAACAATTCTGAGTTGAAAATAATCAAATTTAATACTTCCTAATTTGAACACACTAAATTCCTAATAAACTATGGTGAGGGATCATAAAACTCGGTGTATATGTATAGTGAGTACAGCAGATGTTAAATAATAAAATTATAAAATTTCTGTGAAATCAAAAATTTTTAGCCGAGGAAAAATTTTCTCAAAAATTCGGCCAGAAAATCCTACAAAGAAAATTTTTACTCAAAAATGGCCGCCAGCGAAAAATGTTAACAATAAAACCAAAAATGGGGAATTTGGGGTGGATTCTTGCTTAGAGGCAAAAATGAAGAATGTGGATTGAATTTGGATGCAAAAGGGGAATCTGAATCTGATGGGGCATTTGAATATTTCTTGGATAAATAAAATATCTTTCTTTATTCTTGAATTGGCCAAGAAAATGGGTAAATGGATGTTAGGGAGGAAAGAGGCGAAGAAAAAGTGAACAGCAATGATGGGAATTAGAATGAACGGATTGATTAGGAGCAGATGATGATTGGGTTCCACTTGGATTTTAGAATTTAGATAAAATTGTAGTTAGGGAATTGAGGAGATGGATGAGGGGATATATGGGGAAGGGAGATCAAAAATAAGGTTTCAAATTTGGCCAATTGGAAGAAATGGAAAGCAGAGAGGGAGGAAGGGAGGAGAAGGTTAAAGTTAAAGGGATAGTTGGAGAAGGAAAAAATTTCAGCCACGATCAATTGGAGGATGCCAAGAGCCAGAGTGGCGTCAATAGTGCCAAATCGATCAATCGGGCTATCGATTAAAATTTTAAATATTTCTCAAAAGATAGGTATAGGTACTATTTATCGGTTATCCCAAGGCAGATTTGAAAAAAATGTTTTTGAGATTCTTATTTTATTATTCATTTGATTGTAAAAAACGTTGAAAAAAAAACTATTTTTTTTAGTTAGATTCTTATGCTAAATTTTGGGGGTATCTTAGGGTGATTTTAGGGATGAAATGCATGAACAAAACCCACAATAAAATGATTTGTTTTAAATTCAATTTAGAGAAAATTTGGTTTCAATTTGCATTTACTTTTTTTAAAACAATCAATAATGTAAATATTTGCCCGAAAAAATGGCCGATACAAATACAAATCAAAGGGATAGTCAAAATTAAATAGGAAAATACAAAATTTTCATCACAATTGTAAATTTAATAGTCGAGAATTCTTTTCATCCTCATTCCTCTCCTCAACTCCTCGAATCACCAAATTAGCCCTCTTTCAAACTCTGTTTGGACGTTGGGGTAAAGCAGTTGGATAAACAATTTTAATTTGAATTAATTCTTCCAATGACGAATATGTTGGCCAGGATCCATACTTTTTTGTTGCCCATCTTTCAATGGATTTCATTGGCTTGTCAATATCAAAGTAAGAGTTTTTCCAATTAATTGATTTTTTAATTTGTTCCCCAATAAAAAGCATGAACCAAAATTTATATAAATCAGAAACAAAATAGCCAGTAACTGAATGAATATTATTAATCAGTAATTGATTTTTAATTATATAAATGTATTTTTGCTTATTAAAAAATATAATTAATTGTCTAATAAAAATGTAAAAAGAGAATTTGATTTGGGAATCCGAATCTATTAATTTGCCAAAAATAATTAATTTACCCAAAATTTTCGTGTCGAAAAATAATCATTTTTTAAGACCATATAACTTGGCCAAACAGAATTCTTTAAAATTCCCTAACCCCTAATGCCTAATCCCTTCCTACCCTGAACTCTAACCCTGAGCTCTAATACCTAATTATGGCCAAGTTATATGGCCTCAAAAATATAATATTTTTCGACACTAAAGAATTTGGGTAAATTCAGTCATTTTTGGGTAAATTAATATTTTTCCATTTGATTTTTCAATTTTGCCATCCATTCAAATTCTACTTACTTGCCAGTTTGATGACATTTCTGTTTTTCTTAACTTTCTCCATAAATTCGTTCACTTTTTGTGACCAACTTTTACGAAAAAATTTTTTATAATTATTATAATGCTTTTCTTGTTTAAACAATTCCAATAGATTTTTCCACCAAATATCTTTTTTCACCCAATCCATCCAAAATACTTCCGCAATATTCTCAATATACTTTACCATTTCAATTGCCTCTGCGAGGTTCAATTCCAATATAAATGGATTTTCCTCTAAAAAAATAATTAATTATGAGGATTATCGACAAATTTGCATATTCATCAATTTTTAGCAAATATTGGAGGAGCCAATCCTCTCATAAACTCATTATTTAGTCAATAGCCTCCATGCCCCATCATAACGTATAATTTTCGATATTTTGGCTAATAAACACTATACCCTTTTCATCCTCACCACTTTCCATCTGAATTTCCATTTTTCCTTTTCCTTTGTTTGTTTCCATTTCATCTCCTTCTTTTTTAACAATTTTAATTTGAATTAATTTTGCCACTGACGAATATGTTGGCCAATTTCCATACTTCTTTATTGCCCAATTTTCAACAGATCCAATTGTTCGATCGATAAAATACTTTTCCCGTAGGTCAATTCCTTTTTCAGGATTTTTAATTTTAGGATTGAATATTATTTGTTTCCCAATAAAAAGCATGAACCAAAATAAATATAAGTCAGAATCAAAATGACCAGGATCTGAATGAACATATTATTGGATTAATGAATATTTTTTCCATTTATAAAAGAATAACATTGCCCAAAATTAAATGTTGGTAAGATAAGTTTATTTACCCTATGTTAAAATTGGAATTTAGGCAAGTTTTAGGGCATCATAGATTTTAAACCTACTGATTTACCAAATATGGCTTTTTCGACAATGGATAAATTATTTAAAATTTTTATTTATTTTTTCTCTTTTAAATTACTTTGCTTTTGTGCTGAAGGAAATAAATCGAACAATTTCCACAATTTATTTTCATCAATAAAATCTAAAAGTTTTATATTTAATTTTAAATTTTTTATTTTATCTCACAGAATGATTTCTGCCGATCATATTCCCGGTATTTCCCATTCATTATTCCCTCCAAAACGTGTTCTATTATTTTATACAAATTGCCCTTTTCCTTCTGTGGCCAACTGACGTTTTTTCCAACATTTCCTTGCATATATTGTTTAAAAATGTTTCCTAAATAAAAATTGGCATTATTGTTGATTTTTTTGCTTTTTAAATTTCAGCCTCATAATCATAAAATATATAGTATAGAAATTTTATTTTATTTTACAGATGAATAGCAGTATAGAATTTCTTAATGTTGTATTATAAATAAATATTTTTGTAATTATTAAATTTGAGAGAAAAAATTTAGTGAGCATATAGAACAGTGCTAGGCAAAATCGAAAAATAAAAACGATATACTATAATGAATAACGATATTTTTTGAAATTTTTTTCTAAGTAATAAAAAGAATTTTAACGTTTGCTATTTTCATATCCTTTCTCAAATTAATAAAAAACTGCCTAGATGTTGAAAAAAAACAAAAAGCCTAAAATTGTAGCAGCGAATAGTACAGGGCTTTGGCATTTTGCCAAAATTATCTGATGAGGGAAGAAGGGCGAGCTTTCTAAATTTAGTGATGGTTCTTTTTTATTATTTTAAATGATTGATACAAAAATTGCTTAAAAATTTTTTTTTTTTGCAAAGTTTTGATTGTGACTACGGCCGAAAATAATTACCCAAAAATTAGCCGCGACAGGGAAAATTTAGTCAAAAATTGCCTTGTTAGGGGAAAAATTAAGCCAAAAAATGGCCCAAATTTTAGCCAAAAATGGCTTTATCCTCAAAAAATGGAATCAATATTTTCCTCCGAAAAGGACATTTCATGTAGTGTAAATATCGTGCAAATTGCCAAAAAACGATATGCGATAACGATATACTACGATATGATGCCCAGCCCTGTTAGAAAAGCTCATATATTGTATTTAAATATTTATTTATTATCGACTAAAAACCTTTAAAAAATTTCTTTGCTTCTTCCATATCTCTTGACTGTTTTTTAATAATTACCCACGATGGATTCTTGTACTTATACAAGGTCAAATTGATCAAATCGGGCATGTTAATTTCGATTCCAGCAGATGAAAATAAAAAAATTAAGTAAATAAATTTTTTAATTTGAATTTTTTAATGAAAATAACAATTAGTCGTTGGAATTGAACCCTCCCAAAATTAATATTTATAAGGCAAGACGCAAGAGATTAATTTAACTTATTAGCTATATTTTTTGCAAGTATTTTCTTTAGATTTTATTTATAATGTTAATTGTCTACATATATATATTTCTCTCTTCCTCTTTTTTGCTCCTCCATCCCCCTCTATAGGATATTGGAAATTAATAGACACTTGTGAGTTATTTAATATGCATTGTTTTTCAAATAAAGGTCCCTTTATTAAGGTTAAAGATATGTGAGATTGATAACCTATCCCCTAAAGAACCCAATCCACTATACCGGATGATCCATGGGGATCAACATAACACTTCCCCAGTTGACTCAAAAAAAATCTACGGGAGGGTAATTAAGGAAAACCAAAAATTTTCCCCTACCTCCACAGTCCACACCCCCCCCCCCCCCTCTAATTATTTATTTGTTCAAGAGGCGGTTGAAAATTATTCTTCCCTAAGAAATCAAATATTTTTTGGTACTAAAATTGCTTTTTTGGTAGGCACTAAACAGTTTTTGATTTTAATAAATCAGAAACTGGTTTTAGATCTTATATGGGAAATGCCAAACCAATTTTGTCCTCATATTAGGCTGTTTGAACAATTTTTGATACTTATCGGTTATCCGCATGCAAATTTGAAAAAAATTGAGGTTTTATTTTTATTCCTATTTTACTAAAATGATAAAAACATGATTTTGACCAATTTTTGGGGTAACTAGGGATGGAGCGTATGGGTGGGGCGGGAGGAGGGAATCTTTAAGCGGATAACCGTTAAGTACCCAATTTTTAAATATATAAGTATGCGAGTATTTTCCTCTTAAAATTTTAATTAATTCTTAAAAATTTTCCTTATAAAATGATCTAAAAATGCGAAAATTTCAATTTTGATTCCATCCGCCATACCTGCTAGTGGTTTGAAGCCTTCCTTGATTAATCTTTTCTTAACTTTCTCCATAAATTCATCCACTTTTGGTGACCCGCTTATATGCATAAATATTTTATAATTATCAAAATGCTTTCTCTGTTTAAGCAATTTCAACGGATTTTCCCTCCAATCTTTCATATATTTACAAAACGTGTCCACAATGCTGAAAATGTGCTCTTTCACTTCAAATGCCTCTTCCCGATTCAATTCCAATATCAGTGGTTCTGCTGATGCTAAAATAATTCATAACAGATTTATTCAAATTTGCATATTCCTATTCTATATTATTAATAAAAATGGGGTTTAATTCAGTTATCGTATCTTCTTTTTTTGTAGTGTACCGATTTTTCTGAAATTTTGGCCATAGAGAATTACAACCTTGATGCACCGGAAGGTGATATTTTGTCTTTCGGCCTTGCGCGAGTTATATGCAAATTTGTGATTTTCCCTTATGTCTCTTTATGATTATAGGCCGGTTGGAAGGAAGAAGCCAATATGATATTTTAGCTCATTGGGTAGGACGCTTGCTTTCGCGAATGGGGCAATGAGTGAATAGGTCTCGGGTTCGAATCCCAGTGGTGACTGATGATTTTTAATTTTTTTTCCTTTCCCCATTCTCACCCCCTAGTAAATGTGTAAAAAAAGAATAAATTTATTCTTATATTAAGTAATTCAATGAGTTGAATATGAAAATTGAATTTGGATTGTTCATGTAGGGTTCAGGATTGCGCAGAAACCAGTTCAAAACCGGTTTGCTAAAATAAAACTTTATGCCCTGGATATAAATCAACTTCAAACCAAACAAGAATCATGCCCCATAGTGTGGGCTTCATTTTGATATAAGGGTTCAGAGTTCAGACAGAGGTCTACCATGGCCAGATTTGGTTAGAAAAATCCACTTCGGCACTGAAAACATTACCAGCCGCCGATAGTATTACCTCCTCCACTTTCCCTGCGGGCTTTTTTCTTCCTATCAGTTTTATCATTTTCCTCTTCTTCCATTGGCCGTTTTCCACGCCTAATTTCTTCTTTTTCTACAGCATTTCTGCCCTCATTCCTCGAAATTGATGGATGAGTCGGATCCCTGCTGTTATATCCTAATAAATAAAATTAATAAAAATTGATTTAATTAAATTTCCAACTTCCGGTGTGTACTTTGGCCATAAAACAGCAGAAATAGAAGAGAAGAAAATAAAAAATATTTTTGGGTAGTTTATAGAACATCTTCTGAGCTTGTGAAATATTACGAATATTAGAAGTTGAATGATGAATAAAGAATTAAGTTAATAAAATTAAACATTTTTTATTAAAAATGAAAGTTTGGATTCATCTGCATTTTAAAAAATAGCCAATGAAATAAAATGATTTTGAGTGGATTTATTAAAGAGAATCGAATACTTTTGGGTTAGGTTTTTTATTATGAATTCTATAGTTTTATATGAAAGGAAAATTGATGGAAGATCACGGCAAAATGTTCTTTCTGTTATGCCACCTGCTGTTCTATTTCTGGCTGAGGAACAGTTTGCGAACAGCGAAGAACAGTGTTCTTTTTATCTTTTGTATTCCTTTTATTCGAAAATGTTCCTTTTGTTCTTTTTTGGACCGTTTTGGATTTGAATTTACTTTTTGGCAGAACAGAAAGAACAAAAAGAACAGAAAGAACAAAAAGAACAGAAAGAATAAAAAGAACAGAAAGAATAAAAAGAACAGAAAGAATAAAAAGAACAGCACAGCAGTATACTTCCCTTGTTATATTGGACAAAATGAAAGGAAGGAAACTAGCCAGCGAGCGCCACTCTGCCTACATCAACAAGGGAGAGAGAAAGAAAAAAAATAGAAAAGAGAATGATGATGATGAGCGTTGGCGAAAATTGTGAAGGGAGACAAAAGGAGACGAAAGGAATTGAATTTGTCAAAGAGAAAAATTTTTCCTATAAGAGGGAATTTTTTAATTTTTAGCCTATCTTGTAGCCCATAAAATTCTGTACAAAACTGTAGAACTGCTGATTTTAAAATCTATGAAAGGGAACCGAGTTAGCCTTGTCTCCCTTTTTGGGCGATATATAATTATTTTAGTGGAGGGCGCTGATTAGAGAAAAAGCGTTTTTCGTCCAATTTTGGAAGGGAAGTATACCACTGTGGAACAACGAAAAACAAAAAGAACAAATTTTCAAATTATTCTATTTGTTCTTTCTGTTTCAACCAAAAAGTATATTCAAATCCGAAAGGTCCAAAAAAAAGAACAAAAAGAACAGTTTCTATTCTAATAATCTCCAAATATCTTAACAATGTTTTTGTTTCTCCAAACATTTTAACAATGTTTTTGTTTCTTCAAACATTTTAACAATGTTTTTGTTTCTTCAAACATTTTAACAATGTTTTTGTTTCTCCAAACATTTTAACAATGTTTTTGTTTCTTCAAACATTTTAACAATGTTTTTGTTTCTCCAAACATTTTAACAATGTTTTTGTTTCTTCAAACATTTTAACAATGTTTTTGTTTCTCCAAACATTTTAACAATGTTTTTGTTTCTCCAAATATTTTAACAATGTTTTTGTTTCTCCAAACATTTTAACAATGTTTTTGTTTCTTCAAACATTTTAACAATGTTTTTGTTTCTTCAAACATTTTAACAATGTTTTTGTTTCTCCAAACATTTTAACAATGTTTTTGTTTCTTCAAACATTTTAACAATGTTTTTGTTTCTCCAAATATTTTAACAATGTTTTTGTTTCTTCAAACATTTTAACAATGTTTTTGTTTCTCCAAATATTTTAACAATGTTTTTGTTTCTCCAAATATTTTAACAATGTTTTTGTTTCTCCAAATATTTTAACAATGTTTTTGTTTCTTCAAACATTTTAACAATGTTTTTGTTTCTCCAAATATTTTAACAATGTTTTTGTTTCTCCAAATATTTTAACAATGTTTTTGTTTCTCCAAACATTTTAACAATGTTTTTGTTTCTTCAAACATTTTAACAATGTTTTTGTTTCTTCAAACATTTTAACAATGTTTTTGTTTCTCCAAACATTTTAACAATGTTTTTGTTTCTTCAAACATTTTAACAATGTTTTTGTTTCTCCAAATATTTTAACAATGTTTTTGTTTCTCCAAATATTTTAACAATGTTTTTGTTTCTCCAAATATTTTAACAATGTTTTTGTTTCTCCAAATATTTTAACAATGTTTTTGTTTCTCCAAACATTTTAACAATGTTTTTGTTTCTTCAAACATTTTAACAATGTTTTTGTTTCTCCAAACATTTTAACAATGTTTTTGTTTCTCCAAATATTTTAACAATGTTTTTGTTTCTCCAAATATTTTAACAATGTTTTTGTTTCTCCAAATATTTTAACAATGTTTTTGTTTCTTCAAACATTTTAACAATGTTTTTGTTTCTCCAAACATTTTAACAATGTTTTTGTTTCTTCAAACATTTTAACAATGTTTTTGTTTCTTCAAATATTTTAACAATGTTTTTGTTTCTCCAAATATTTTAACAATGTTTTTGTTTCTTCAAACATTTTAACAATGTTTTTGTTTCTCCAAACATTTTAACAATGTTTTTGTTTCTCCAAACATTTTAACAATGTTTTTGTTTCTTCAAACATTTTAACAATGTTTTTGTTTCTTCAAACATTTTAACAATGTTTTTGTTTCTCCAAACATTTTAACAATGTTTTTGTTTCTCCAAACATTTTAACAATGTTTTTGTTTCTTCAAACATTTTAACAATGTTTTTGTTTCTCCAAACATTT
Source organism: Pratylenchus scribneri (assembly GCA_030063045.1). NCBI lineage: Eukaryota > Metazoa > Nematoda > Chromadorea > Rhabditida > Pratylenchidae > Pratylenchus > Pratylenchus scribneri. Next base: position 1,044,951 of record JAQSEB010000072.1, read on the forward strand.
TAACAATGTTTTTGTTTCTCCAAATATTTTAACAATGTTTTTGTTTCTCCAAATATTTTAACAATGTTTTTGTTTCTTCAAACATTTTAACAATGTTTTTGTTTCTCCAAACATTTTAACAATGTTTTTGTTTCTTCAAACATTTTAACAATGTTTTTGTTTCTTCAAACATTTTAACAATGTTTTTGTTTCTTCAAATATTTTAACAATGTTTTTGTTTCTCCAAATATTTTAACAATGTTTTTGTTTCTTCAAACATTTTAACAATGTTTTTGTTTCTTCAAATATTTTAACAATGTTTTTGTTTCTTCAAATATTTTAACAATGTTTTTGTTTCTCCAAATATTTTAACAATGTTTTTGTTTCTCCAAACATTTTAACAATGTTTTTGTTTCTCCAAATATTTTAACAATGTTTTTGTTTCTCCAAACATTTTAACAATGTTTTTGTTTCTTCAAATATTTTAACAATGTTTTTGTTTCTTCAAATATTTTAACAATGTTTTTGTTTCTCCAAACATTTTAACAATGTTTTTGTTTCTCCAAACATTTTAACAATGTTTTTGTTTCTTCAAATATTTTAACAATGTTTTTGTTTCTCCAAACATTTTAACAATGTTTTTGTTTCTTCAAATATTTTAACAATGTTTTTGTTTCTCCAAACATTTTAACAATGTTTTTGTTTCTTCAAATATTTTAACAATGTTTTTGTTTCTTCAAATATTTTAACAATGTTTTTGTTTCTCCAAACATTTTAACAATGTTTTTGTTTCTCCAAACATTTTAACAATGTTTTTGTTTCTCCAAATATTTTAACAATGTTTTTGTTTCTCCAAATATTTTAACAATGTTTTTGTTTCTTCAAATATTTTAACAATGTTTTTGTTTCTCCAAATATTTTAACAATGTTTTTGTTTCTCCAAATATTTTAACAATGTTTTTGTTTCTCCAAATATTTTAACAATGTTTTTGTTTCTTCAAACATTTTAACAATGTTTTTGTTTCTCCAAATATTTTAACAATGTTTTTGTTTCTTCAAACATTTTAACAATGTTTTTGTTTCTTCAAATATTTTAACAATGTTTTTGTTTCTCCAAATATTTTAACAATGTTTTTGTTTCTCCAAACATTTTAACAATGTTTTTGTTTCTCCAAATATTTTAACAATGTTTTTGTTTCTCCAAACATTTTAACAATGTTTTTGTTTCTTCAAATATTTTAACAATGTTTTTGTTTCTCCAAACATTTTAACAATGTTTTTGTTTCTCCAAATATTTTAACAATGTTTTTGTTTCTCCAAATATTTTAACAATGTTTTTGTTTCTCCAAATATTTTAACAATGTTTTTGTTTCTCCAAACATTTTAACAATGTTTTTGTTTCTCCAAATATTTTAACAATGTTTTTGTTTCTCCAAATATTTTAACAATGTTTTTGTTTCTCCAAACATTTTAACAATGTTTTTGTTTCTTCAAATATTTTAACAATGTTTTTGTTTCTTCAAATATTTTAACAATGTTTTTGTTTCTCCAAATATTTTAACAATGTTTTTGTTTCTCCAAACATTTTAACAATGTTTTTGTTTCTTCAAATATTTTAACAATGTATTTGTTTCTCCAAACATTTTAACAATGTTTTTGTTTCTTCAAATATTTTAACAATGTTTTTGTTTCTTCAAATATTTTAACAATGTTTTTGTTTCTCCAAATATTTTAACAATGTTTTTGTTTCTCCAAACATTTTAACAATGTTTTTGTTTCTTCAAATATTTTAACAATGTTTTTGTTTCTTCAAATATTTTAACAATGTTTTTGTTTCTCCAAATATTTTAACAATGTTTTTGTTTCTCCAAACATTTTAACAATGTTTTTGTTTCTCCAAATATTTTAACAATGTTTTTGTTTCTCCAAACATTTTAACAATGTTTTTGTTTCTTCAAATATTTTAACAATGTTTTTGTTTCTTCAAATATTTTAACAATGTTTTTGTTTCTCCAAATATTTTAACAATGTTTTTGTTTCTCCAAACATTTTAACAATGTTTTTGTTTCTCCAAATATTTTAACAATGTTTTTGTTTCTCCAAACATTTTAACAATGTTTTTGTTTCTTCAAATATTTTAACAATGTTTTTGTTTCTTCAAATATTTTAACAATGTTTTTGTTTCTCCAAACATTTTAACAATGTTTTTGTTTCTCCAAACATTTTAACAATGTTTTTGTTTCTTCAAATATTTTAACAATGTTTTTGTTTCTTCAAATATTTTAACAATGTTTTTGTTTCTCCAAATATTTTAACAATGTTTTTGTTTCTCCAAACATTTTAACAATGTTTTTGTTTCTCCAAATATTTTAACAATGTTTTTGTTTCTCCAAACATTTTAACAATGTTTTTGTTTCTTCAAATATTTTAACAATGTTTTTGTTTCTTCAAATATTTTAACAATGTTTTTGTTTCTCCAAATATTTTAACAATGTTTTTGTTTCTCCAAATATTTTAACAATGTTTTTGTTTCTCCAAATATTTTAACAATGTTTTTGTTTCTCCAAATATTTTAACAATGTTTTTGTTTCTCCAAACATTTTAACAATGTTTTTGTTTCTCCAAATATTTTAACAATGTTTTTGTTTCTCCAAACATTTTAACAATGTTTTTGTTTCTTCAAATATTTTAACAATGTTTTTGTTTCTCCAAACATTTTAACAATGTTTTTGTTTCTTCAAATATTTTAACAATGTTTTTGTTTCTTCAAATATTTTAACAATGTTTTTGTTTCTCCAAATATTTTAACAATGTTTTTGTTTCTCCAAATATTTTAACAATGTTTTTGTTTCTCCAAACATTTTAACAATGTTTTTGTTTCTTCAAATATTTTAACAATGTTTTTGTTTCTCCAAACATTTTAACAATGTTTTTGTTTCTTCAAATATTTTAACAATGTTTTTGTTTCTCCAAACATTTTAACAATGTTTTTGTTTCTTCAAATATTTTAACAATGTTTTTGTTTCTTCAAATATTTTAACAATGTTTTTGTTTCTCCAAATATTTTAACAATGTTTTTGTTTCTCCAAATATTTTAACAATGTTTTTGTTTCTCCAAACATTTTAACAATGTTTTTGTTTCTTCAAATATTTTAACAATGTTTTTGTTTCTCCAAACATTTTAACAATGTTTTTGTTTCTTCAAATATTTTAACAATGTTTTTGTTTCTCCAAACATTTTAACAATGTTTTTGTTTCTTCAAATATTTTAACAATGTTTTTGTTTCTCCAAATATTTTAACAATGTTTTTGTTTCTCCAAATATTTTAACAATGTTTTTGTTTCTCCAAACATTTTAACAATGTTTTTGTTTCTCCAAACATTTTAACAATGTTTTTGTTTCTTCAAATATTTTAACAATGTTTTTGTTTCTCCAAACATTTTAACAATGTTTTTGTTTCTTCAAATATTTTAACAATGTTTTTGTTTCTCCAAACATTTTAACAATGTTTTTGTTTCTTCAAATATTTTAACAATGTTTTTGTTTCTCCAAATATTTTAACAATGTTTTTGTTTCTCCAAACATTTTAACAATGTTTTTGTTTCTCCAAATATTTTAACAATGTTTTTGTTTCTCCAAACATTTTAACAATGTTTTTGTTTCTTCAAATATTTTAACAATGTTTTTGTTTCTCCAAACATTTTAACAATGTTTTTGTTTCTTCAAATATTTTAACAATGTTTTTGTTTCTCCAAACATTTTAACAATGTTTTTGTTTCTTCAAATATTTTAACAATGTTTTTGTTTCTCCAAATATTTTAACAATGTTTTTGTTTCTCCAAATATTTTAACAATGTTTTTGTTTCTCCAAACATTTTAACAATGTTTTTGTTTCTTCAAATATTTTAACAATGTTTTTGTTTCTCCAAACATTTTAACAATGTTTTTGTTTCTTCAAATATTTTAACAATGTTTTTGTTTCTCCAAACATTTTAACAATGTTTTTGTTTCTCCAAATATTTTAACAATGTTTTTGTTTCTCCAAACATTTTAACAATGTTTTTGTTTCTTCAAATATTTTAACAATGTTTTTGTTTCTCCAAACATTTTAACAATGTTTTTGTTTCTTCAAATATTTTAACAATGTTTTTGTTTCTCCAAACATTTTAACAATGTTTTTGTTTCTCCAAATATTTTAACAATGTTTTTGTTTCTCCAAACATTTTAACAATGTTTTTGTTTCTTCAAATATTTTAACAATGTTTTTGTTTCTTCAAATATTTTAACAATGTTTTTGTTTCTTCAAATATTTTAACAATGTTTTTGTTTCTCCAAATATTTTAACAATGTTTTTGTTTCTCCAAATATTTTAACAATGTTTTTGTTTCTCCAAATATTTTAACAATGTTTTTGTTTCTCCAAACATTTTAACAATGTTTTTGTTTCTCCAAATATTTTAACAATGTTTTTGTTTCTCCAAACATTTTAACAATGTTTTTGTTTCTTCAAATATTTTAACAATGTTTTTGTTTCTTCAAATATTTTAACAATGTTTTTGTTTCTCCAAATATTTTAACAATGTTTTTGTTTCTCCAAACATTTTAACAATGTTTTTGTTTCTCCAAATATTTTAACAATGTTTTTGTTTCTCCAAACATTTTAACAATGTTTTTGTTTCTTCAAATATTTTAACAATGTTTTTGTTTCTTCAAATATTTTAACAATGTTTTTGTTTCTCCAAACATTTTAACAATGTTTTTGTTTCTCCAAACATTTTAACAATGTTTTTGTTTCTTCAAATATTTTAACAATGTTTTTGTTTCTTCAAATATTTTAACAATGTTTTTGTTTCTCCAAATATTTTAACAATGTTTTTGTTTCTCCAAACATTTTAACAATGTTTTTGTTTCTCCAAATATTTTAACAATGTTTTTGTTTCTCCAAACATTTTAACAATGTTTTTGTTTCTTCAAATATTTTAACAATGTTTTTGTTTCTTCAAATATTTTAACAATGTTTTTGTTTCTCCAAATATTTTAACAATGTTTTTGTTTCTCCAAACATTTTAACAATGTTTTTGTTTCTCCAAATATTTTAACAATGTTTTTGTTTCTCCAAATATTTTAACAATGTTTTTGTTTCTCCAAACATTTTAACAATGTTTTTGTTTCTTCAAATATTTTAACAATGTTTTTGTTTCTTCAAATATTTTAACAATGTTTTTGTTTCTCCAAATATTTTAACAATGTTTTTGTTTCTCCAAACATTTTAACAATGTTTTTGTTTCTTCAAACATTTTAACAATGTTTTTGTTTCTCCAAACATTTTAACAATGTTTTTGTTTCTCCAAATATTTTAACAATGTTTTTGTTTCTCCAAATATTTTAACAATGTTTTTGTTTCTTCAAACATTTTAACAATGTTTTTGTTTCTCCAAACATTTTAACAATGTTTTTGTTTCTTCAAACATTTTAACAATGTTTTTGTTTCTTCAAACATTTTAACAATGTTTTTGTTTCTTCAAATATTTTAACAATGTTTTTGTTTCTCCAAATATTTTAACAATGTTTTTGTTTCTTCAAATATTTTAACAATGTTTTTGTTTCTCCAAACATTTTAACAATGTTTTTGTTTCTTCAAATATTTTAACAATGTTTTTGTTTCTTCAAACATTTTAACAATGTTTTTGTTTCTTCAAACATTTTAACAATGTTTTTGTTTCTTCAAATATTTTAACAATGTTTTTGTTTCTCCAAACATTTTAACAATGTTTTTGTTTCTTCAAATATTTTAACAATGTTTTTGTTTCTCCAAATATTTTAACAATGTTTTTGTTTCTTCAAACATTTTAACAATGTTTTTGTTTCTCCAAACATTTTAACAATGTTTTTGTTTCTCCAAACATTTTAACAATGTTTTTGTTTCTTCAAACATTTTAACAATGTTTTTGTTTCTTCAAACATTTTAACAATGTTTTTGTTTCTCCAAACATTTTAACAATGTTTTTGTTTCTCCAAACATTTTAACAATGTTTTTGTTTCTCCAAATATTTTAACAATGTTTTTGTTTCTCCAAATATTTTAACAATGTTTTTGTTTCTTCAAACATTTTAACAATGTTTTTGTTTCTTCAAACATTTTAACAATGTTTTTGTTTCTTCAAACATTTTAACAATGTTTTTGTTTCTTCAAACATTTTAACAATGTTTTTGTTTCTTCAAATATTTTAACAATGTTTTTGTTTCTCCAAATATTTTAACAATGTTTTTGTTTCTTCAAATATTTTAACAATGTTTTTGTTTCTCCAAATATTTTAACAATGTTTTTGTTTCTCCAAATATTTTAACAATGTTTTTGTTTCTCCAAATATTTTAACAATGTTTTTGTTTCTTCAAACATTTTAACAATGTTTTTGTTTCTCCAAATATTTTAACAATGTTTTTGTTTCTTCAAACATTTTAACAATGTTTTTGTTTCTTCAAACATTTTAACAATGTTTTTGTTTCTTCAAATATTTTAACAATGTTTTTGTTTCTCCAAATATTTTAACAATGTTTTTGTTTCTCCAAATATTTTAACAATGTTTTTGTTTCTTCAAACATTTTAACAATGTTTTTGTTTCTTCAAACATTTTAACAATGTTTTTGTTTCTTCAAATATTTTAACAATGTTTTTGTTTCTCCAAATATTTTAACAATGTTTTTGTTTCTCCAAACATTTTAACAATGTTTTTGTTTCTCCAAATATTTTAACAATGTTTTTGTTTCTCCAAACATTTTAACAATGTTTTTGTTTCTTCAAATATTTTAACAATGTTTTTGTTTCTCCAAACATTTTAACAATGTTTTTGTTTCTCCAAATATTTTAACAATGTTTTTGTTTCTCCAAATATTTTAACAATGTTTTTGTTTCTCCAAATATTTTAACAATGTTTTTGTTTCTCCAAACATTTTAACAATGTTTTTGTTTCTCCAAATATTTTAACAATGTTTTTGTTTCTCCAAATATTTTAACAATGTTTTTGTTTCTCCAAACATTTTAACAATGTTTTTGTTTCTTCAAATATTTTAACAATGTTTTTGTTTCTTCAAATATTTTAACAATGTTTTTGTTTCTCCAAATATTTTAACAATGTTTTTGTTTCTCCAAACATTTTAACAATGTTTTTGTTTCTTCAAATATTTTAACAATGTTTTTGTTTCTTCAAATATTTTAACAATGTTTTTGTTTCTCCAAATATTTTAACAATGTTTTTGTTTCTCCAAACATTTTAACAATGTTTTTGTTTCTCCAAATATTTTAACAATGTTTTTGTTTCTCCAAACATTTTAACAATGTTTTTGTTTCTTCAAATATTTTAACAATGTTTTTGTTTCTTCAAATATTTTAACAATGTTTTTGTTTCTCCAAATATTTTAACAATGTTTTTGTTTCTCCAAACATTTTAACAATGTTTTTGTTTCTCCAAATATTTTAACAATGTTTTTGTTTCTCCAAACATTTTAACAATGTTTTTGTTTCTTCAAATATTTTAACAATGTTTTTGTTTCTCCAAATATTTTAACAATGTTTTTGTTTCTCCAAACATTTTAACAATGTTTTTGTTTCTCCAAACATTTTAACAATGTTTTTGTTTCTCCAAATATTTTAACAATGTTTTTGTTTCTTCAAATATTTTAACAATGTTTTTGTTTCTTCAAATATTTTAACAATGTTTTTGTTTCTCCAAATATTTTAACAATGTTTTTGTTTCTCCAAACATTTTAACAATGTTTTTGTTTCTCCAAATATTTTAACAATGTTTTTGTTTCTCCAAACATTTTAACAATGTTTTTGTTTCTTCAAATATTTTAACAATGTTTTTGTTTCTCCAAACATTTTAACAATGTTTTTGTTTCTCCAAATATTTTAACAATGTTTTTGTTTCTCCAAATATTTTAACAATGTTTTTGTTTCTCCAAATATTTTAACAATGTTTTTGTTTCTCCAAACATTTTAACAATGTTTTTGTTTCTCCAAATATTTTAACAATGTTTTTGTTTCTCCAAATATTTTAACAATGTTTTTGTTTCTCCAAACATTTTAACAATGTTTTTGTTTCTTCAAATATTTTAACAATGTTTTTGTTTCTTCAAATATTTTAACAATGTTTTTGTTTCTCCAAATATTTTAACAATGTTTTTGTTTCTCCAAACATTTTAACAATGTTTTTGTTTCTTCAAATATTTTAACAATGTTTTTGTTTCTTCAAATATTTTAACAATGTTTTTGTTTCTCCAAATATTTTAACAATGTTTTTGTTTCTCCAAACATTTTAACAATGTTTTTGTTTCTCCAAATATTTTAACAATGTTTTTGTTTCTCCAAACATTTTAACAATGTTTTTGTTTCTTCAAATATTTTAACAATGTTTTTGTTTCTTCAAATATTTTAACAATGTTTTTGTTTCTCCAAATATTTTAACAATGTTTTTGTTTCTCCAAACATTTTAACAATGTTTTTGTTTCTCCAAATATTTTAACAATGTTTTTGTTTCTCCAAACATTTTAACAATGTTTTTGTTTCTTCAAATATTTTAACAATGTTTTTGTTTCTTCAAATATTTTAACAATGTTTTTGTTTCTCCAAACATTTTAACAATGTTTTTGTTTCTCCAAACATTTTAACAATGTTTTTGTTTCTTCAAATATTTTAACAATGTTTTTGTTTCTTCAAATATTTTAACAATGTTTTTGTTTCTCCAAATATTTTAACAATGTTTTTGTTTCTCCAAACATTTTAACAATGTTTTTGTTTCTCCAAATATTTTAACAATGTTTTTGTTTCTCCAAACATTTTAACAATGTTTTTGTTTCTTCAAATATTTTAACAATGTTTTTGTTTCTTCAAATATTTTAACAATGTTTTTGTTTCTCCAAATATTTTAACAATGTTTTTGTTTCTCCAAATATTTTAACAATGTTTTTGTTTCTCCAAATATTTTAACAATGTTTTTGTTTCTCCAAATATTTTAACAATGTTTTTGTTTCTCCAAACATTTTAACAATGTTTTTGTTTCTCCAAATATTTTAACAATGTTTTTGTTTCTCCAAACATTTTAACAATGTTTTTGTTTCTTCAAATATTTTAACAATGTTTTTGTTTCTCCAAACATTTTAACAATGTTTTTGTTTCTTCAAATATTTTAACAATGTTTTTGTTTCTTCAAATATTTTAACAATGTTTTTGTTTCTCCAAATATTTTAACAATGTTTTTGTTTCTCCAAATATTTTAACAATGTTTTTGTTTCTCCAAACATTTTAACAATGTTTTTGTTTCTTCAAATATTTTAACAATGTTTTTGTTTCTCCAAACATTTTAACAATGTTTTTGTTTCTTCAAATATTTTAACAATGTTTTTGTTTCTCCAAACATTTTAACAATGTTTTTGTTTCTTCAAATATTTTAACAATGTTTTTGTTTCTTCAAATATTTTAACAATGTTTTTGTTTCTCCAAATATTTTAACAATGTTTTTGTTTCTCCAAATATTTTAACAATGCGCAATAAAAGAAATAACTCAAATTAATGTTTGATTTAAAAGATAGCAAATAAAAACATATTAACAATAATAAAAACTAAAAAAATGAACGAAGAAATTTCAGTTTGGCTAGGTTCTTGGCAACGATTTGCCCAAAAACTAAAAGCTAGAAATTTAGAAAGACAACTTTTTATACAACAAAATACTAAACGCTGCAATTTCATTTTATTTTTTGGTGAAAAATGTATTTTTTGCTTTTTCAAATTTTTTTTTCCACTTTTTGATGGATTTAAATTTTTTTTGAGAAATTCCGAATTCCGGTTCCGAAAGCCGGAATTCCGGTGTTTCAATTCCGTTCCGATTCCGATTCCGAAAAAAATTCAAATTCCGATTCCGAGGCCAATTCCGATTCCGATTTTTTTGAGTTCCTGCCCCACCCCTGAATGCAGGATCGATGCACGCATTTTAAAACAAACTATGGATTTTAGAATGGTGCCAGTGTAATGTGGATCTATGATGTGTGTACGAACATCGAATAGAGAGCGGAATTTGAAATTTCCGTGTACGGAGCCCTTTTCTAAAGATTTTTTCCCATTCGTAAGCATATGGAACAGTGAATAGCCCAGTCCTTCAAGGTCGCATATGGGGGAGTGATCATGATCGGACCCAAAATGATCCGAAAAACAAATGCGCATATTCTGGAGAAGGAGGATGATCAGACCTAGTGTTCGGCAAGGAGCTTTGATCGGTACCTCAGTACGGGATTCCCGAAAAATCCAGGTACCGAGTTGGTATCGAAAATTCAAAAAAATCTTCCATCGGGATTCGGTTTGGTATTACCGAATACCGGATTAGTGCTGAGTCGGGTTCCCGAAAAATACCGATCGGGATCCCGTATCGTCCGATCTGTGATCAGACTCAAAATGATCAGAAAAACAAGGACGTATATGGGGAGGGGGGAAGGAGGATGATCAGGGAAAAATTGGTATAAAATATAGTAGAACAGGGAATAATAATGATAGATCGGTGCCATTCCCCGTCCATAAACTTTCATTAAATTCAAAAATAAAAGGAATTCTCTGTGTCCCCACAAAATAGATTTGAAAAACTACAAAATTAAATTTTTAAAAATTTTTAGAATTAAATAAATTTTTTATTCATATCATTAAAAATAAATGAGAAAATATTCTCTCCGGAATTTATTATTTTTATATTTTATATTCCCCATCGCCAAAACAACAAATGGAAATATAGAGAGGATTGATGCCGCCAGAACACAGGAAATCCAGGAATTTGTCAATGCAATTCGTAGGATTTTTTAGAATTTTTAAATCCATATGAATAATATAAAAAGCGTAAAAAAGAAATATTTTCACATTTTTCCTCCCATTAAGTTTTTATTTCTTGTTCATCCCTTTTCCTTTTTTCTTGTTCTTATCAGCCCTAATTCAAAGCCTAAATGTTAATCAGGGCTGCACTCCACCTATTTTGAATTCGAACCACAGCTCCGGCCACGGACCACGGCTTTTTAGAATTTTGGCCCCGGCCTAAGCCCAAGCTCCGGAGTTTAGCTTCTGGCCCCGCCCGGCTCCAGCACTGGGCTGCCACGGGGCTGAGGTCGGACAAATGCAAAAAATTTTGTTGGTTTTAACTTTTAAAAAATTGTTGCAAATCAAAAAAAAAATTCACAAAGATTATTGAATTATTTAACGTATTTTTTGATTTTTTACTATTTATCCCCTAAATATAACGATATTTTAATTATTTAATTTTCAAAAAAATATAATTTAGCACTTCAAAATAAAAATAATGATCATGATTTTTGTTAAATTAGGGGTTGGCCCAGGCATCTAAAAATTCTGCCCCAGGCCCAGCCCCACGACCTGGGTTTTCAGAATTTCAGCCCCGGCCCCAGCCCCCGGAGCCGGGACTCGCGCAGCACTGATGTTAACAATATTTTATGAGCAAATTAAATTAACCTCATAACCAATTGATGCTAGGCCAAAAACTCATTTTTGGAACCGAACCTATTATAGAAAGGAAAATTTAAATTCATGAATAAAATCAATGAATTTATAAATAAAATGAATAAATAAATTTATAGGCAAATTGAAAGCATTGCAATTTTTGCTGGGCATTGATTTTGAAATTCATCGTGAATATAAAATGGTGGCAGAAAATCTGATGAGAATGTTGAATAATGGCTTGCCCATCGACCATGAACTAACGTCGCATTTCCCGTTGGTCTGGTTAAGGGGACTGGATCCGGGATGTTTTCGATGGCCCAAATTAAAAAATCGAATATCAAATTTTCGGAGGGTCAAAATAATTTTCGAATCGAAAAACGAACTTTCGGAGAGTCAAAAATTATTTTAGTTTCGTTTCGATTTCGATGCCAATTTCAATTTTGATCTTTTTAAGTTTCGAACCCACCCCTAATTGCGACTGAAAAAAGGATGATCAGAATGGGTTTTGTACTTTTATACCACAAACTATTCATCCAGTAGAACAAAAAATTAGATTAATTATTCCTCGGTATACAATATATAGGCATTTATTGTGAAATTAAATCAAAAGAAATTAATTTTATTATAAAAATTTTTTTCGAAATGTATAGGGAAAAGGTAAAGAAAAAGTGCTTTATATATTTATATCCTATACTCTCTCTACCTTCCGAAAAAAAAGTATAGTTATTAGCTATACCTTTAGCTTAGGTCAAGTAGGTAGGGTAGAGTATAGTTGGAAATTTCAAGATACATCAAACTCTGCTGGAAAGGCAACAAATTTTGGAGAACACTTTGATCCATTTGGTGGAGGAGTGTGACCGCCTAATTGCATTGTCCAACAAAATTTATGATGGATTGCCTATGGAATTGGAGTCATTCACCCCCAACTATTTAATGTAAAAAGTAGTAAATTTTCGAGAAAAAATTGGCTTCAATCAATATATATATATAAGGGAAAATTTTGCAAAACAGAAAAAAAACAAGTCGGAAATTTTTGTTTGATGCACGATTAAATAAATGCTCAAAAATGTTTTTTTAACATTTCTTCTCTTTAATCACTTTTTTATTGATACTTTTTAATTGATGATTGCTTTGATCAAAAATCAACACATAAAAGAAACCAGAGGGATATAGGTGCTAAATGAAAAATTAAATTTATTGCATTTTCATTGGCATTTAAATGAATAAATAGTATTTATGTATTTTTTTGGCAAAGGTTTAGAAATGTTGTCCCAATTTTTTCTTTTTTGAATATTTTCCAAATTTTTTTCTAAGGGTTTTCAAGGCCGTAGAAAACGAATCTGACATCCATTTTGTCATATTTTACCATCTTGGTAAGATATTGCTGACTTTACAAAGATAGGTAAAGGAGAGACCAAGGGTATTTTTGGTGAAAATTTTTATATAGCTAAATTATAGTTCATTCAATGCAACTCGTCGAGCTGAATCTAATGTTACCATTTTTATAAGATAATATTCATTTATTGGCAAGTTATGGCCAATAGAAATATTTGTCTTGGTAATGTATTTAGACGTTCGACAAGCTGCTTTGAACGGACTATAATTTAGCTACTATATAAAAATTTTCACCAAAAATGCCCTTAGTCTCCCCTTTACCTACCTTGGTATAAGTCGGCAATATCTTACCAAAATGGTAAGATATGAGAAAATAGATATCAGATTCGAGTTCTTCGGCCTCGAAATCCCTTAGAAAAAATTGTGGAAAATATTCAAAAAATGGGACCACAATTTTAGACCTTTGCCTTTTTTTTATCATAATTATATTTATTATTTAGGAAAAATTATGAAGATGAAGCGCGTTTCCGATTGAAAAATAGGCTGATTCCGCGGTTGAAATCATGGATAAAAGTTTTTAGAAATACACAATCTGACCCTTTCAGGTTTATGAATTTAGAGGAAAATAAAATTTAAAATTCTTTTTAAATATTTTATTAATGTATAAAAACTAAACAAACCCAGGGTCGCAAACTTTGTCACATATTCTGAGAATTTTCTGAGATTACGCATATATCTTCTGAGTTAAACCGCTTCTGGAACATACATATTCTGAGATTATGATTCAAAATATGAAACAATCTGAAAATATTCTCAGATTATATCGTGTTCTTAATCTCAGAATATGATGAAAATATGGTGAAAAAATGAATTCTCAGAATATATGAAATTCTGAGAATTTTTTTGAGAATATATCATATTCTTAGATGATATTTTCACCATATATACAGCATGTAGTCTCAGAATATGGACAAAATATAATTCAAAATTTTATTTAATCTCAAAATATTTTGAGAATTTTGGGCTAAAATCTGAATCCTCGCGCACCCCGGGATTTCGAGAATCCGGGGATCCCGCGCACTCGGGAGTACCAGGATCTAGCGCACCCGGGATTTCGAGAATCCGGGGATCCCGCGCACTCGGGAGTACCAGGATCTAGCGCACCCGGGATTTCGAGAATCCGGGGATCCCGCGCACTCGGGAGTACCAGGATCTCGCGCACCCGGGATTTGGAGAATCCCAAGATCCCGCGCACTCGGGAGTCCCAGGATCTCGCGCACCCGCAAGATCCCGCGCACTCGGAAGTCTTAGGACCTCGCGCGAGTCCAATCCCAAACGGCTAATACACCGGAAGCATGCCCCAAAGGGGGCAGCAGCCATGTCTTCCTCTTATAAATCTGGATGCTATATGGGCTGAAGGGTAAAAAAATTTTATGAGAAGCAAACAATAGGAGGAAATAAACAGAGCCATCTCTGATCGTCTAACAGAAATAGTACACATTCTTCCATTTTCAAAATAGAGCTCTTATTGTGATAATTCAGAGGAATTCTGAAATATACTGAAAATTTGCTAAAATCTGAAAATATTTTATGTCAAATTCTCAAAATATCTCGTGAAAATGAGAGTTAAAATAAATTGCCAAAATATGTGTATTCTCAGCATATTCTAAGATTATAAACATTTAGAGAATATTTTAGGAATTCTTCATTTTCTCATGATATTTTAAAAATATATGAAATCTTAGAATTTTTTGAGATTATTCATATTCTTAGAATATATTATTAACTTTATCTGAGATTATATCTCAAAATAAGTTGAAAATATGTTTTGAAATTATATCATAATGCTGAGACAAAATCTCAGAATTCACACATTCTAACAATAATCTAAGAATACGGATAATCTTAAAATTTTTTAAAAATATGAGAGAATTCTGAGGCTACAATGCGCCCATATTTTCTTTGCGACTCTGGGAAATTTCTCAAATTAATTTGCCAATTTTTTTCTTTTTTTTTGCTTAATTTCCTGGCCTCTTTTTAAATCATTTTAATCAAAACAAAAAAAATTTGCAAATAATAAGTTGCAAAAATTGCCGAATAATTGAAAATTAGAGTCTATAACTTTTAAATTTAAACCAAAAATATTTGACAAATTAGAATCAGAAATATACACATTTCAAATTTTTAGTGAGGATCTTCTGAATCCAATCATAAATGACCTGCGAAAATTATTGTATGACCAAATATACAATAGGGAAAAAATAAAATTGGAAAATTTTGAACGAAATAAATTGAAAAGATGGACAAAAATTGGAATGGAGGAATTGAGGGAGGCACAAAGAAGAGGAATGAATTTAGAGGAAATTAGGCTACTAAAAAACAGGCTGAAAGCCATTCGAACCGTCCGAATCGATTTTGAGACAATGTATTTGAGGGCAGAAATGTTGATGAAAATGTTCTATTTGGCAATACATTTATGCACCCCAATAAATGAACTACCGGCACAACAGCATCAAGAGGAAGATGATACATTATTGATGGTAAAAATTGGGAATTTGGTGGATCATCAAAATAGAATAAAAAGAAAAATAGGATTATACTCAAATTTGGTATTTTAAACTGAGATTCGTTTCTAAGATTTTAAAAATGATTTGGTTTGTTTTCTTACATTTTCAGTTTATTAGTGTAAGATATGATGCTTTGGAACAGCAAAACATCTCAAAATCCTACTTTTGAATTTCCAAAACACTAGCTCAGTCAGGCGAACGCCCTATCCTGCATTCTTCTGAAGTCTGAACTAGTCAAAGTCTTTTTCTACACACGTAATGCAGTCCAAGGAATATAGAAAAAGAAATTTTTACCGATAATTGCTTCTAATTGTTTAAAAAATTATGAAAGATAAAAGGAGAATTTGACTAAAAGTCCATAACTGTTGAAAATAATTTCTCCAAAAATGAAAGTATAAATTTTTCAGTTCCAACAAGAAGTCCATATATTCTATGAAAGAGCAAAGAAGAATTATGAAATGGCTGAAAAAGGAAGGGAATTAGCCATTTTGATGGCAGTAAATTTGCTTCCAAATGAGGAAATAGAAAAGAGGGAATCGGGAAAAATGAGAACGTGGAAAGGAAAAATAGAAAAAGAAAGACAAAATGATACAAATAGAGCAAAAAAGGACGACTACATGGTATTTATTCCAGACTTTGGTCAAATAAAGAAAAAGTCACTTGGTCCTCAACTATTTGATCTAAAGTTCTTTTGATCTTTATAAATAGAGCTAGGATTGTTATATAAATGCATATTTTTCCTGGATTTGTAACGCAATAATATGCATGTAAAAAATGTTTCTTACTTGATTAGAAGTAAAAAATTGGGTTTTAAATTTTCATATTTTGTCATTTTTGGAGAAATTTTCAATCAAAATGCAATAAAAATGAAAATTTTTGAATTAAAAATTTATTAAATTGGATTAAATTTGTCAAAAATTTTTGAATAGAGATAAAATTGGCCTTTTTGGCTTTCCTATTGGTAAAAATAGTCAATCTCGTCGATTGGAAATTTTGGCCGAATGGTGAAGAAAGGGGTCTTTGGAATGCAAACTTGCAAGGGAAGGGTCTAAAGCTCGAATCTTCCCATCCAAATATTTTTTTTTGGATGAAAAAACCTATTTTTAAGCTATTTTAATCATTTTTCTTTGAAAATTTAATATTAAGAAAATTTAGAAAAATTATTAAAAATGCCAAAAAAAAAATTTTATTTGCAATTTTTGTGCATATTTCACTATTTTTAAATGCATAACTATTTACTATTCTAGCTCTATTTATAAAATGGTTTATATTTTGGTTATTATATTTTTTATCTAGGGTTCATTGTTTCAGCAAAAATCTTAAATTATTAAAATTTTAATAAATATATTTTAAAAATATTTAAATATTTTGAACCAAATGCTTACTTATTTAAATCAAATAGTTTTGGAGAAAATGGATGTTTGACCAATTATCAGGACGACAAAAAAAGAATGGGAATGAATTAATTGATGAAATGAATATGGCTATGGCCAATGATATGGATAAAGATGAGGAAATGATTGATGGCTTGGTTTTGGATGAGGAGGAACAAATTTTGAAGGGGGAAATGAAAATTTCTGGCCCAGTCAAAACTAAAAATAGTGAAAAGGGGAAAGAAAAAGTAGACATGGTAATTGAGCAAAAAGGTGACGAAAGTTGGACGAAAGACTTGGAAGGGACGAATGATTATAATGTAGTTTTAAAAATGCTGCAAGACAAATTAATTGAGGAAATAAATTTGCCAAAAGCAATCACTGAAAATGAGGCTGAAATATTCGAAATGGACAATAATATGGAAAGAAGATTAAAATTTTTGGAGAAGGAAATGATGGGAAATATTCGAGAATTAATTAAGTTACACTATTTGTTGGAGAATCGAAAAAGGGTCACAAAGAAGTGATGAAAAAATTATTTTAAAAAAATGAAGCGAAAATGGCATCAATGAATTTATGAATTTTTGGTCGTATTTTTATATAAAAATTTACATTTTTCAATTCTATTAAATTATTTGAAGAATTTATTCACAAATTAAAGTCAAATTTTTTTTTATAAATTTGGGAATTTACATCTGTTTTTCACATTTATTTATGATAAATTGCTCCTTTTAACTTCATTAAATCCATTCATTTCTTCAAATTGTGGACCAAATAAGTTTTTTTAAAAAATAAAATTAAATAAATCGCAAAAATCAGGAGTGAAGACTGAAGAAACATCAAAAAGGAATTCTCTTGCCAATAATATAATTTTAAAATATGGGAGTTAAAAAAATTAAATCAATTTTAATTTTTTCGACTTTCTATAATGATAAAATAAAATGTCTTTTTTCATTAGCATCCAATTTCCAGAATTGAATTCCGTAAAACTTCTATTCGTAACCTCTCCTATTAGAAATCCTCCCATTTCATTAAGAAGTAAGAATCCCGCCCCCACCCCCAACCCCATAGCATATCAAAAATAATCAATTTTTAGGGGAAATAATTAAACCGAAATAAGCATTTTTGTCTTCAGAAAAGTTCTCACTTCGGAAGGCCTCTTAAATTTAGTGCCTGACCCTCTAATAATAGAAACCCCCACTTTATTAATAACTCCATCTAAAGAGTCACTGAAAATTAATAAAACCCCCTGGAGTCATTAATAGAGGATTTACGATAATTTGTTTCATTTTATCATTCAAATTTAATTTTCGAAAATTTTTATATAAATAATTTTTATCTGATTTATAAAACAGGTAAATTGCCTACGAGGCAAGTAAAATTAAATGAAAATGCATTTTGTATGCTCATTAATATTTTATTCGGTTTCATGCACAAAATTGTTTCAAACTCCATAGAGCAAACACAAAATTCGAGTGGGAATTGAAGGATAAGATTTATGGTCATCATTGCACAATTATATTAATAATGGCCTCCATCGAGGCCGTCGGCAATGTTGCCGCAGGGAATCCAATGCCCATCTAAAATTATTTATTAGTAGAATATTTTGCCTTTCTATTTGCCCTCCAACTTTCTTTCCCTTTTTCGATCTTATCGGCCCACCCACCTTGCCTCCAAACTTGACCAACAATGAATGAAGAAGGCCCGTTGGCGTCGTTTTCCCCCATTCCTCCCATTGCAAAGTCCAAAATTATTTGGTTGGGTTGCCCCCAAGCAAGAATTCATCCTCTACCATTTACTCAAAACTCAACCACTTTTCATTCTGTTATAAAAATGCACTTCCCCTTTAGGGGGATTCATTTAAATTTTTCCGACATTCGACATTTATAAATTTGTGGGTACTTATGTACTTTACTTTACATCCTCTTTTTTTGGAAAGTGAAGGGTCCCCCCCCGTTGGTTTTAGGGTTTCGGTTAGGGTTTGGGTTTAGGATACACGTAAGATGATTCTTACCCCACCCTAACCCAACCCTGACTGACCCTAACCCGAAATATAACAAACCAAAGGGGGGACCCTTCATTTTCCAAAAAGAGGATGTAAAGTAAATAAGTACCAATTTGTGCAAAAATTGAGAATATATTTTTCATAAATTGTGAATAAAATCTTCAGAAAAATAAAAAAATAAAAATCATTGGCAACAAAAATGAAATCCATTGGAATGTTGGCTTCGACTTTAATGTTGATTACTTTGATGCTATTGGATAATGCTTTTGATCAGGTAAAAAGATGTTTAATTTCGAAAAACTTAATAAGGGAAAAATAATTTTTAAAATTGGTCGACATTTATAAATTAATAATTGATGTACTTAGTTAAAATTCTTAATTTAAATTATTTCTAAAAAATCAGAAAAAATCCCTTTTAATATTAAAAAAATTATTTCAAATAAATTTTTCTACCAATTTTTTTCGAAAAAAATTTTTAAATAAATTTTTAACTTAAAATTTATTCTGTCAAAATTACTCAAAATAAATTATTCATTTATTTTCCAGTCCGTTGTTGAAGCAATTCCGCCTTCAGTGATTTATGCCGAGAATGAGGCCCGTTTGGCTGCAGCCCGTGCCCGAGCCCGCACTCTCCAACTGGAGGCAGAAGCCAGGGCCCGTGCCGCACAAAATTTGGCCCATGCCCGTGTTCGTCAGGCCGAAATTGATGCCATCAATCGGGCAAGACAAAATCGAATTCGTGCTCAAGTTGTCGAGAATCAAGCACGTGCCAATGTAAGTCTTATGATAGATATTTTTCAATAATTTTCGCGAAATACATGTATGAAAAAATGCCTAAAAATTTTGAAATTTTTTAGAATATATTACTGAAAAATTTTAATTTTTTTTTGAATATATGCCAAAAATTAAAAAATTTTTCTTAAAATTTCAATTTTAGAATATTTTTTTATACGAATTTTCACTTTTTAGAAGATTGGATTGTAAAATTTTTGAAAAATGGATTAAAAAATATCCCCAAATCAAATAATTTTATATATTTTCATTTGAAATTTTATTCTCTTTAAATTAATAAATTTTTTTAATCCTTAAAAATATTATTAAATTTGAAGGCTGCCGTCACCGCTGCCCAAATTCGTGCGAATGCGGCTGCTGCCGAAGCAAGGCAATAAATAATTTAAAAATTAATTCCCAATAAAAGCCATAAATTATTTGTTAATTCAGAGCCCGTGCCAATGCAGCTGCGGCACGTGCCATTGCTCGAGGCTAATTTTGTTTGGAAGAAACAAGTGGAATGAATGATGGTGAAAAAATGAAGAAAAAGAAGGAAAATGCCTCAGGAATAAATCATCCATTTTTAATTGGCCCCCACAATTTCTAATTATTTTTAATTATTTCTTTTTAACAAAACTCAGGGACTGACCTAACCAACCAATTTTCCATTATTTTTAAATTAATTAAACTCAAGAATACATTTGAATTCATTTATTTATCACTTTAATATGAATAAAATTGGAGTAAAATTGAATGATTATGAAAAAATTAATTTATAAAAAAACGAAATTAATTATTGTAAAATATGCAAATTTCTTCATTTTAGTCGAATACTTCATTTCGTTTCCATTGTATCAATCACACGGTTGTGATCGAGAATATGGCTTGGCCAGGGAGGGAATGACCTCGACCACTGGCAATTTGTTGTTGAGGGTTTAGCTGCCGCAAATCCGTATTTAATCGAGGCAAAATCTGTAATTTGAGGAAAATATTTTAATTTTTCGTACCTTATACATAATCGGGTGAAAGAATTAAAGCAATCAGAAAATGA
This sequence comes from Pratylenchus scribneri, assembly GCA_030063045.1. Lineage (NCBI taxonomy): Eukaryota > Metazoa > Nematoda > Chromadorea > Rhabditida > Pratylenchidae > Pratylenchus > Pratylenchus scribneri. The sequence continues at coordinate 1,065,519 of JAQSEB010000072.1, forward strand.
ATGGGATTTGGAAAATTAATTTGATTAATTAAAAATTTGGATTTATAAATTCAATCAAAAGATGAAAATGAACACCCCAAAATGGTGTTCTTATTTTCTCCATTAGCAATGGATTACGGTCGCCTTTTGAACAGTTGCCTCAGGGCTCGCTCAAATCGCATTTACAATCTTACATAATTGAAATTTCCCTTCTAAACCCTCCTCTTTTATATTAATTGTAATCTATCGAAAATAAATAGCTTAATGATGTGTATATCGTATATCCACCAAGCATATACAATTTAATAAATTTCTTACCTGTTGTTTGTCGCCAAAATCACTGTTGTTATTGTTCGGCTCCATGTTTATTCTCCCCATCCCCATCCAAGATTCCCCATCCTCATCCCCATAAAGACATTCTCGTTTGCTTCGTTCAATGGCCATTGCAGCATCAAATGCCGTCGTCGTTTTTCCTTTGTGCCTTCTCCGTTGTTCTCGCATCCAAAGGCGACTAGCCTGATGGGCCATTTCATTTCCGGTTGCGGCCTGCAAAATTTTTTTGTTGAGAGAGAGATAAGATCCCCTTCCATTTATTTTTGTGATTAATTTAAAAATGTTTTAAACACTTATCTAATTTTTTTGCGACCCAATTTAATCTTCTTATTTCTTAAAATTATTTAAATGGTTCCTATTAAATTTGAAAAAAATTTTTTCGACAGATATTTTTTTAGGAAAGTGTAGGAAATTATTCTTAAAATAATAATTCTTTTTAGCCTAAAATTAATTTTTTTTTTTTGAAAATTAAAAATGACCCCATCATCGTCGGTGGTTGTGGACACGGCTCCGGATTGATATCGTTCCCGGAGCAGGGATTGCTCTCGACGGGCTTTCACCACTGCAGACCAACATTGTTGCTTTTGCTTTCGGGCAGGACGACGCGTAACATAACGTGTACCATCCGGACGGCGTTTTATCTTTTTAAGGGAGAAAAATGCCGTAATTCTCAATCATTTTTTCATTAGGTAATTTTATGTGGCAAAATGGAAAAAAAAATAAATTTTTCCAAAAATTAATTTTTAATTTTCTTTATTAAATGTGAAAATATTTAGCCCATTGCCCTTAAAATAATATCTTTTTTATCAAACCATAAAGAAATTTTTGGACTTAATAATTTGTAATTTTATGTTAAAATTTAGAGGATTTATTGATTCAATTCTCCATTGCCTTGCTTCATAAAATTGCATATTTTTTGACATAAAAGTGTTGTGTACCATTTTTCGACAATTCTATGAACAAAAATAATAAGGAAATTTAATAAGAATTTTATTATTTGCCAATTTTCTCAATAAATTAAATATATTTTTGGGATTGAATAAATTGCGAATTATATTCTTCTGACTTTTAAATTTTAATTTATCTTTGTAAAACATTTCACTGACCACCCATTCTAATTCAGCAGCAGATTGTTGCTGCGATGATGAGGCCATCGGCTGTTTGACCGGTGATTTGGATTTTCGTCTCGACTGATGCCCGAATCCTTGTCGTATTACCACAACTTTTGGTTGCTGTTCTTTTACTTTTTCTTTCTGATTTTCTACATTTGTTGTCGTCGGTTTATATGCAAAAATGTTGTCCAATGTTGGCTTTAAATGCATTTGGCGGCCTCTTGTTATCGTTGTTATATTGTTTTGATGATTACCAATATTATTTTGGAAATTTGCAGCGAGCATTTTTTCTTCTTCCTATAAACAAGTAAAAAAATAATATTGATTTAAAGGTAGAAAATAATTTTTCATAATTTTAAAATGGATATAATTATCGAGGTCCTTTTTAGGGTTGGACAGAGTCGGTTTTAAACCGGGGTCTTCGGTTTCGGTTTTGGCCGGTTTTGAGTTCTCGGTTTCGGTTTCGGTTTTAGAAAAATCCTCGGTTTCGGTTTCGGTTTCTCGGTTTTGGCGGTTTTTGAAAAATGGTCATAAAAATTAAAAAAAAAAATTTTTTTCGTAAAATATCGAAAAAAAATCAAATAAAATAAAATATTGTTTTCAATATTTTCCTCATCAATTTTTATGTTTTTTTTCTGTGTCCGTTTAAATGAAATGGCCTCAAAGGAAAAAATTATTCAAAATTGCCCCGCAGGGAAAAATTTGGATAAAAAAGGTCTGATATGAAAGAATTTAACTAATAATATGCACCTAATAATAGAAAAATTTGAGTAAAAACAGCCCCGTAGGGAGAAGATTAGTCAAATATTGCCATGCACAAAGCCAAAATGATTCAATAAAGAGAAAATTTAAACTATAATGTGCCCCGTTAGGGGAAATTTCAGCCAAAAATTGACTGAAAGCGGGAAATTTTATTCAAAAATTGCCCGATAGGGAAACATTTTTAACAAAAATGCTTTCTAAGGATAAAATTTTAAGCCAAAAATGCCCCGCTAGGAAAAATTTTAGTAAAAAATGGCTCATCAAGGCATAGTTTTAACCAAAAATTGGCCCTCCGGGCAAAATCTAAAAACCGAAAAACCGATCGGTTTTGACCTTCGGTTTCGGTTTTTTGGGCCTAAAATCCTCGGTTTCGGTTTCGGTTCGGTAAACCGAACCGATCCAACCCTAGTCCTTTTACCCAAATACCATTTGACATTTCTTTTATATTGTATATAATTTTTTTAAATGAATAATATTAAATTAATTTTATTCTTAAATTTTATTATAGATTTATTAGAGCGAAAAACATATACGCAAAATTTTTATATCCCAAATTTTAGCACTTTGGTACCAAGAAATTGAATAAATTAAGGGTAAATTTCTATTTTAATAATCAAATGGAAAATATTTTTTTTGAATAAAATTAATTGTAAAATATTTAGATTTTATTTGAGTGAAAATAAATTTAAAAATTTCTATTTTTTAATTTTTATTATTTTTAAAATATATTCCAATAATAATTTTAATTCAATTTAATTTTTTGCACCTCTTCCCTCCTAAATGCCATTGCCACTGTGCTTTTGGGTGAATTTGGCGGCACAACATGCTGAAGAGAAGGTGGCCTGCCAAGTAAGGTCTTGTGCACTGGCCGAGGTGATAATTCTTCGGCCGATGGATTTCGCATTCTCAAATTGGGCATTGGTGATGGCCGATTCACGTAATTGCTTGAATTTGATGGCGCCGGAGGGAAATGAAGAATTGGCGGCGATTGGGATTCATGGCTGGGCGATGGCATTGGAATTGGCTGAAATGGGCTTGTCTAAAATTTTTATGCAGAAAATTTAGCTTTTTTATTGCTAAAGAAAATAAATTTAAGCTTCACTGATAATAGAAAAACATTAGGAAGCAATTTTAAATTTAAAAAATGGAAAAAAATAGGCCAAATAATATTTTTTGTGAACAAAAATGGGTTTCTTTTCTTTCTTATAAGTAATGATCAAGACTAATTGAAATTTGATTTTATAATTTAGATTACAATTCATTTCGCTATTTTTTTTTTATTTATTCTTAAATAACTTCGAATTCGAAATTTTAATATAACTTAAAAGATTTAACAAATTATATTTGTTACATATCCGTTATCTGTACATAAATTTTGAATAAATAAAGGGCCGCCCTTATTGATGGATAATTAAGGGTTAGGAATATGTGAGATGATAACCTTTCTCTGAATGACCGTAAACCTATATCGGATGACCCATTATTGTTAACTTCACCTTTTCCCTATTGATGACCCAAAAAATATTTGTGTACAGAAAACTGATAAATAATTAATATTTTCTATTAAAATTGATGGCATCTATAAATTATATAGGAAAAAAATTAATTTCGGCTCCTCTACCAAAAGCGCATAAAAAAAGCAAGCCCTAAAAAAATTTAACTAACCGGCACTCTGATCAAATGCTTTTTTGTTTTATCCAATGGCTGTTGCCTTTGTAATTGATGGGATGGTTTTAATTGCATTTTAGATGGAATTTTTTCTTGTTGAAGTTCCTTCCTCAATAATCTTTGTTGAGCTTCCAATGTTTGGGCCAGTCGTTCGGCGGAAGTGTAAAAAACGCCGCCAGGCAATTGGACAATATCTTCGCTGACATTTTTATTGGCTCCAGCAAATGAGATCGATGAAGTGTCAAATCTGTTTAAATTGAATATTTTCGGGTATTTTCTATTTTGGGATAATTAAATAGGCAAAAATTCATTTCTATTTAATTTTTTTAAGAGATTGTTAGAAGGCTTATCTATTTTCACGGGCATTTTGACCTATTCAATTAGAAATGACAATTTCAACGATTACTTCTCTTTCATAATACAAAATCAAATAAATTTAATATTTTCTTGGTGCTATATTTATCCAATGAAAATGTTTGCCTTTTCTTGCCCTCAAAATTCGCAACAAATTCAATTTTCTATCAAAATTAATCCGAGGTGTGATCATTAAAATTTAATTGTAAAGAGATGAATTTTCACTGTATTTAATGGCCGCAATCCGTCATTCAAATGTCTCACTCAGCCCGATTTTTTATTGTCTATTATTATTGGCCCATACCAGTTTGTTTCTAGATTTCGGTAAATTTTTCTTGATAAAATTCTTGTGATTGTGAGAATCTGTGTAGTCATGCCTGATTTGGTAATTTTCGGCTTAGAACATAATCAACTCATTTGGCTTTAAACTTAGATGATCGAAATATGGATTTCCATCTATAGAAAATTCAATCCCATTTCCAAAATATTTTCCCCTAAATTGCATACTTGACACTTTTCTGCCTTCCTCCTTTCACAACAATATTTTCCCTCTGTCCTTGCTGTTTTTGTTCTCCACCACCAAATGCAATCAATCCAACATTTCCCATTGTTGAATTTTTATTGTGAATTTGTTGATTCCTCTCAACCGGCGATTCCTGCCCTGTATCCGTTCCTCCAGTTCCATATGCACTTGTCGTTGTTGTTGGGGAATGTTGTTCCGGCAAATCTGGTTGCTGCTGTTGATTAGAAGGCTTTTTGGATTGTTTTTCCTTGGCTTTGGGCAAAAGCAATCGAGGTAGAGAAAAACCGCAGGATTTTTTTGAAGTTGGTGGCAATTGGAGTGTTTGTGGGGCAATGGATGCTCCTTGACGTGGATTTACATGCGGGGACTTAAATTTATGATTAATTTTTTAAATGTTGAATTAATTTTAAGAGAAATAATGATGAAAATTCCAAAAATTATAAATTTGCCAAATAATCACTTAATTGAATTAAAAAAGAAGTTGAAAGAAAAATAATCAAAATACTTTAAATTTTATCATTTCTTTGACTTAAAATAAAATTGGATGACAGTTTACCATTTAGTTTTTTTAATCAAAAATGAAAAGTTGTAATCATTGCATTTTAGTTAGATGGAACTTGAAAATAACGTTTTTATTTTATCAAGAATTATGCCTTTTTTTTATCAAATTTTGGTCCAATTTTTCTCATTTTTTATCCTTTCACTTTATTATCATTCGAAAATAAATTATTTTTTAAGAATGAATAAAAAATAAATTTATTTTTTTTTTGCTATTTTTTAAAATTACATTTTAATATTATTTTCTAATTTTGTAAAATAAATCAGATTACATTTTGTTTATTTTGTGCTGATGAATATATTTTCTCATTATTTGGCATTGTTGATGTTTTTGTTGTTGTCCTTCTATCGCTGGCCAATCTGTTGTTACTATTTTCCCCATTTTCATGTTGTACAAATTGTTTGGAACAATCCAAACAAATTTGCTTGATTTGTTCATTCAATTGGGCCCATTGTTGTTCATTCATTAGGGCACACTTTTTGGTGATCGTAGTTGAAGAAGATTCTTGTGAATGAATTTGTGGGTCTTTGAAATTACTCTTGTCATTTTTGGGTAGCCAATTAGCCATTAGAATTTTCTAAATAGATTTGTGAAAATTTAAGGTAATGAAAAATGGGAATTAATGAATGAATTATTCAATTAACATATTTTAATAGAGAAACATTCAGTTGTCATAATTTGCCTATGGCCTAATTTTAGTGGTAAGCAAAAAGAGACAATTAATATAATTATTATTATTATCAATGATATTTACTATTTGCTCATAAAATCATTGAATTTATTCTTTAATTTAAAATATCTGCATTTTTGAGGAAATAAAAAGTGCCTAAATCTTCCAAAAATGTTAATTTAATCTAGCCAAGACCTTAGACATAGCCTAAAGCTCATTCTAAATTTAAATATTTTTACCAAATTTTATGACTTCACTATAAGTTTTGAATAAATAAAATGATTTAATGGTAAATTAATATTTTGCCTCTTTCCATATAAGGCGTATTTAAAAGGGACCAAAAATAATTTTAAATTATATTTTAAAAAGTTATTTAAATCAAAGGAAATCAGGGTATATGTGAACATGACAACTAGAAAATTACTAATTATTACTAAGGATGCCAAATAATGAATAAAAGCTCCAATCAATTTAATCATCAACTTGTTGTCTGGACAAAATGATAATGCTTTTGGCCAATTGCATAAATTCATAAAGCCACTATAGATGATTGGCCATTTTTTGCACAATCATTAAAATGTGTGCATCCTTCCTCATTTTTGCCCTCAATTTAATACACTAAAGACGATGTGAGTAATTTGAGAGTCAAACAAGACATTCACCCAAACAGCTGTTGTTAATGGCCGGAAAGAGAGGGTGGAGGATCAAAAACAAAATTTCTCATTTTTAAGCCCCCCTGCCTTTCTTACATACAAATTTTGGCCACAAGGCTTTTGGCCCAAACCAAACTAAAACCAACTCTTTTGGCTGATCGATCGAATTACTACTCACTTTGCTGACGATTTTGTTGGGATGGAAGAAGTACTTTTTGTTGTGGAGAGGACATTTGATATTAGTTGATAATTGGCTAAATGGTTAGAGGGGATTTGGTGGGATGGATGGATGCTTCAAGGCGTAAGGAGGGATTTTCTCTTTTAGTAAAGTCATTTAAAATATGATTTTATAAGAACCAAAAATTGACAAAAATTGGTTTGTTGAAAAACAGGAAAAGAAAAATTTTAAATAAATAAGCTAATTAATTTAATTGGATGAGCTGGGATGATATTTGGATAAATGATTGATGTTACCTTAAAAATGGAAGAATTTTTCGACATATTCAAAATTAGATAAATTTTTTAATTTTGTAATTTTATATAAATGTATTCGACCGATGGGATGAATTATTAGAGACATTTAAATAAAGAAAACGAATACGATATCTCATTCCACATTCCATCCCATAAAAGTCAACAATTGAAATAGGCCTCCTTCTTGCTGGATAAAAGAAAAAATGAATTTTAAAAATCGAAAAAAAAACAAAAGAATGAAATGACAGACTTGGAACTTGGATGAAAATAAAATTTTCTTTAGTTTGATCGTGTTCAATATTTTACGCATTTCATCTCCACAGGTCAAAAGGCAGCAGCCAAACACCACCACAAAGGATGATGGATCACAAATTATGGTAAATTCCAAATATACATTAATATTAGCAGCAGACCGATTGGTTTTACAAAAAAATTTCTAAGTGCAATGACAAAATTCCTGAATAAATAATGGCTATCAAAAATTCATATATTTTAAGAAAATTTAATTTTCTCTAATCAGTCAAAATAATTATTTCGCTTTAAATTTTTCACAAATTTGCCTGCCAATTCGACTCTATCCTAAATTTTACTTTATGAATTCCTTTTTTATTTTCCTAGCCCAGAATCAGAATCACATCATCCATGTTAAAAATTAATCATCCCAATAATTAAAAAATATCAAATTTTCCACCAACCTAATTTTTGCTAAAATGGTGAATCAAATATTATTTCATTAATGTATTGGCCAAATTATCGCTACCTCATTTCACATGATATCATTTAATAGACGAAAAAAACTAAAAACACCTAATTTTACTTTTTTTTTGTTTTTTTTCCTGATCATTTTCCTTTTATTAATTTGGCCCATTCAAAAGTCCCAAAAAGTGAATCAACATTTCTGTCCATTTAATTTTTTCCTTTCCCACGCCCCTTTCCCATTTCCTTCCAATCCTGTCCTTTCTATGTTCATCCCAGGTCCCACCAGGGACGGGCGCCAAAGCCTAAGTCGTTGAACGCCAAACGCAAAACGCCAAAATTTCAAAAAAAAAATTTACGCCAAACGCAAAACGCCAAAAAATGGCTAAAAATAACGCCAAAAACGCCAAACGCAAAACGCCAAACGCCAAAAATGAATTTATTCAGAAATTCAAATTTTTATAAATTTTATTCAAAAATTCAAAATTTAATAAATTTTATTCAGAAATTTAAATTTTCATAATTTACTTTATTCGATTCTCTTTTCTCTTCCATTTTTCCATCAAGAATTAAAAGATAATAGTGCGGAGGCCAAAGGGAGAAGCCTGCTGAAGGCCAGTAGACTAAGCCCGAGGCCAAGTGTTGCAAGGGATTAAGCCGGATAAATGGGGGATTAAGCCGGATAAAGAGGAATTAAAGGTCACAATGCCAGGATTAAGTAAGGAAATGGGCTGGAAGTTGAGCATAGTCGGCAAGAGGGTAGAACAACCACCATTTTGTGACCCTTCGTAAAATTTTGACCGTGGCAGGGAAAATATGGCCCAAAAATGGCCCCGATAGGGGAAAATTTGGCCCAAAAATAGTACCGATAGGAGAAATTTGACCCAAAATGGCCGCGTAGCGAAAAATTTCCATTCACAGTCTCTTATCTTTCCATTCTATCTCCTTCTCCTTATCCTCTTTCATCCATAAAAAATTATCCAATTTTGGCGTTTTTTGGCGTTAATTTTCCTATTTTTACGCCAAACGCAAAACGCCAAAAAAGGCTAAAAATAACGCCGAAAACGCCAAACGCAAAACGCCATGGCGCCCGTCCCTGCGTCCCACCCTAATAAATGTATTTTTTATTTCACGATTTGGCCAAATTATGAATCAAACATTAACCATTTTGGCCAAAATGTTCCCCTCTTCCCAAATTATTTTTTATTTTTTTTGACCGACTTGAAAAACGTCATCATTTCGTTAATATGGCCCACCCATAAGCCATCTCCCATTCTCCTTCTTCTATCCAAACCATTCATTCATTTTAATTTCCCAAATTTCCCCAATCCCCTCCTAACAAGAGTAGAAAATAATTTTCTCTCACTTAAATTTTATTCTTATATAAGTGCTGGTCCGATGAGATCTTCTGCCGGCGGCCCATTTGGTGGCCGAAAAGACGGCTTTCATTGTCTCCGCAAAACAATTGCCTTTGTTTTTGCTCTCCATCTTTTGGTCATCGTTGGCGGTCAATCGGAATCGGAACAACCGTGAGTTGGAGGGAAAAAACTTAAAACAATTCCTATCCTTCCAAAAATTGTTTTCCAACTATATATATCAAATTTTTATAATTCTAAAAATTTTTTCCTCATAAACATTTTGTGTTTTCCCTCATAAACTTTTTGGCTAAAAAATATTTTGGTGTTTTCCGCAAAAACATTTTGTGTTTTCCGCCAAAAACTTTGGTGTTTTCTGCAAAAACATTTTGTGTTTTCGGCCAAAAACTTTGGTGTTTTCCGCAAAAACATTTTTTGTTTTCCGCCAAAAACATTTTGTGTTTTCCGCCAAAAACATTTTTTGTTTTCCGCCAAAAACATTTTGTGTTTTCCGCCAAAAACATTTTTTGTTTTCCGCCAAAAACATTTTGTGTTTTCCGCCAAAAACATTTTTTGTTTTCCGCCAAAAACATTTTGTGTTTTCCGCCAAAAACATTTTTTGTTTTCCGCCAAAAACATTTTGTGTTTTCCGCCAAAAACATTTTTTGTTTTCCGCCAAAAACATTTTGTGTTTTCCGCCAAAAACATTTTTTGTTTTCCGCCAAAAACATTTTGTGTTTTCTGACAAAACGTTTTGCGTTTTCCGCCAAAAACATTTTTTGTTTTCTGACAAAACATTTTATTTTTCCCTCAAAAACATTTTTTGTTTTCCGCCAAAAACATTTTGTGTTTTCCGCCAAAAACATTTTGTGTTTTCTGACAAAACATTTTATTTTTCCCTCAAAAACATTTTGTTCAAAAACATTTGTGTTTTCCTTCAAAAACATTTTTTGTTTTTCCTCAAAAAATTTTTATGTTTACCCTGAAAACCATTTCTATTTTTCTGATCTAAAAAAATTTTTCCCTCAAAAAATTTTTATTTTTCTGATCTAAAAATAATTAAATAAAACTGATATTATTTTTGAACAATGAAGATTCAGAATTTCCATTCACCCTAATTTAGCACCCTCATCACCTCAATGGACAAGCAACATTTTGTGCTGCCATTCATGCAAATGGACCAATGTATGCTCCAACCGGAACAATTAAAAATTCACTCATATGGGCTGCTTTTCCGTCTGCCGAATGGATTTTTGTGCCCAGAGCCTGGGTCAGTTTTATTTTTGCCTAGCTTTGTTTTATTTCTTGCCCTCTGGAACACTTAAAATATTTTGCTAATAATAATAAAGATATTATTTCTCAAACAGATTGATCATTTGCTACCGGAGCCAATTGGACCCGCAAAGAACGACCAATGGTTTGGCTATGCCAAAGCAATATCGAGTCCGAAATCATTGGGCACCGGCACAGGTTTATATTTTATAATAATGCATTCACTAAAATAATAGAATTTATTTTTAATTTCAGCAAGAGATTGCAGAAAAGTGTTGCGAATTAAATCCGACGGAATGCGCCATTATGCACGGTATTCGAGTCAGTACGAATGAAAACGGAAAGAACATCACTTTGGAGCTGTCCATCACGGATTTCAAGTTTACATTTGATTTTTTAATTGTGTATTTTTCTCTATCCTAGATATCTTCTACCGAACGCAGAATTTTGGATTAATTTTGGCCAAAAATCAAATCTGCGAACATTTCTTCGCTATCATGACACTGCTAAGGAATGGGGTGAGTATTTGGATTGGGAGGCAGGAAGAATCATCCATAGGGCGAAGAATTAATTTTAAATTAATTCCTTTCAAATGGTATTCATTAAAGTACATCGGAATTGGCAATTAATGTCATTAAAAGCATGATGCTTTTTTACTATGTGGATCAAAAATTAATTGGAAACATAATTGTCAAAAAATATTACGAATTCCAACTGACCTTTTAAATTAAAATTTCTTCCACACTTTTCATAATTTTGGTTTAATTTTGAAGTAATGCGTCGGGAATACACTCGAGAAGGCGAACGTTTTGACGAATTTATGAATAACATTGGACATGGGGCAACAATGCAAAAATTTGCTGGCCTTTGGCTGCTCGGGCTCGACATCTTGCCAATGGAATTCATAAATGAATTGGATTTGTTCGTCTATCGGGATTGCAATTGCACAATGCGAGCCTATGTTTGTATTTCTTTTAAAATTCTGCTCTAAAACTTATTCTTTATTTCCAGTTCACCCATCCAACTGATTTGGCTGATCCCGATGAAATTCCTTTGACAGAATTTGGCTCAAATGAATGCAAAATAAATAATTCAGTAGAGGTGAAGCCATATCATATTGACGGCCCATTGGTGACGGACAACATCATCAAAATTTGGTTCTCTCCAAATGCCGACACCAAATTCATCGAAATTGAGATGAAGAATGAAGGCGAGACAATCCTAAATTTTACCATCTTCAATGAAAACATCACTTATCATGGAGAGGTAATAATTAATAATTATTAAAATAATGCTCAAAAATATATATTCAAAATTAAGAATTGGGATTACGAATTGTACCGTGACCCACTCGAAGAAATACTGCCACCATCGTGGAATATTCGTGTTGAAATTCACATGCACAAATATTCGTACGAAGTCATTTTGGAGCAAAATAATGAATTCATTTATAAAAACAACAATTTTTGGCCAACTGGGAAAATGGTGAATAAATTGGATGATGTTGACATTTTGGTTACCACAAATGCAATGATGGGCCGTGTTGAAAAAAGTGGAATTCATAATAATGAGGTTTGTGCCTTTTCCTGTTCTCAACATTAATTAAATAAAATTGAAGCATTTCGATTGGGCACCGGAATTGCCTTTGACTCTGCGATTGGACGAAATTGTCACCAGCGGATCAAAATTTCGAATTCACGGAGAGATTAAGCCAAATGCCGAATATATCGAAATCAATTTTATGCACGATGCCCCGGAATGGCACGAATATATTGGCGCCACATGCCTTCGAATCCATATTGATTTTGTGAACAATAACATATCGATGAGCACATATCACAGCGTAAATCAAAAGTTTATAATTATTTAAATCAATTAAATGAATTCAGGGATTAAAATGGCATAACAATAAAACCATTCCCGATCAGGATTTATTCAAGCAAGGGGAAGCATTCGATTTGGTCATTCTTATGCATAAAAATCCGGTTATGACCATTTACGATATGAAGATTAATGGAAAGAAGATGGATTTTGAAGGGGATTTGCCAATTTGGACGATCAACTGGTATTCGGTAAGATAAATAAAAACTTGTTTTTTAAATCGTCCGAATTAAATTCACAGATCAAAGGCGATAGGAAATTGTTGACCCTGCCAATCGAGAATTATGCGGTAAACAGTAAAAATTTGAAGCATAAAATTTATATTTCAAACAATTTCAGAAGGATCATACCAACATTTTCAAGCATGAATTGGAACATCTGTTTATGAATGGCGAAGAATTGTGCATTTCCGCCAAATCGATCAAACAAGAACAAAAACCAACTTCATTTCAAATTTATTTGTTCCACGAGGCCAATGAGGAGGACAAGAAAAGTAAATTAAAAATTTTTAATAATTAAATATTTAATTATATATAATATAATTATTTTAGTTGGTGATATGCTTCTGAAAATGGATTTTCAATTTAATGATCAGGGAAATGCTGCTGCATTGTATCTGAATAGCAAATTACATCATCTGCAATTAAAAAGTGAAAATACTCGCGATGACCAGCCAAATAAATTGGGTGATGCGGGACAGGATTTTAGTGTTGTGATCAGTGCTGAACAAAATCAATACACAAATGCACAAAATGAAACCATTGTGCGGAATGAATACAAAATTGTGATTAGAGGAGGGGATGCCATCACATATCCAAATCGGAACCCTGAAAAACCAAACAATGCAGTTATACTGCCACCATCATGGGCTGTAAATTGGTTTACGGTAAAATTTTAATTGATCCGTTCAACAAAATGAGAATTCATTTTCTTTTAAATTTGGAAAAAAAAACTATATTTTAGATTGCTAACAACGTTGAAAACATCAAAATTGGAAAAGAATCAAGAAAATGCGAAGATCAAAAACCTCTTCCAGCAAATATCAAACAAATTGACCCAAAAAAGCCATTGGCCGTCGGCGATATCATCACAATCAAAGGAAAAATCAAAAAGAAAGTTGAAGCTGACCTTCATATTTCGATCGGTTTCTTCCGTGAAGCAGTGGAATGGCATCCAATTAGTTTGGTTTATTAAAATAATATTAAAATCTACTTTATTCTAGTTGGTCAAACTGTTATGCAAGCCAATTTTATTGACGATTTTGTTACATTCGACACTTATTATGTTAGTTAATGATTTATTTAACGTTTTAATATTTTCATTTTTAGGGTAAAAGCTGGAAATGGAATGGCCAAATGAATGGTACATTGGCAATTCCTTTGGCTGAAGGTGATAATTTCGTGATGGTTGTTGAGGTGATGGAAAAACACTACAAAATCCAAGTTGGAGGAAAAGAATTCGAATATCGTCATAATTGGATGCCATATTGGGCTGTCCAATATATCGTGGTATGCAAAATTATATTTTTTATTTATTTTATTATTTCGTTATTGTTTGAAGATAAACGGTGATTTGGAGGCTGACAATGGTTCAGAATTCATTCAAATCAAATCTGATGAGAACAACCGAAGTTGAAGGCAATTTCAATAAATGGAGGGGAGGAGACCCAAAACGCTGATCAGTCATTATATTTCATCAATTGTTATTTATCCAATTTCCCATCCCATTCCCATCATATATTATTAATAAAATACATAGAAATAACCTTTTTTTTTCATCATTACATTATATTCATATTTTTCCCAATAACTTTTCCAAATAAATTTTTTATGTGAATAATATTCAATTCTAGCTTAACTAACAAGTATGAATAACACAATATTTATAATTTAACCCATAGTAAAAACAACCTTTTAAAGTAACCCTAAAATGAGAACACATGTTTCTGTCACAGGAATGGCCTACGCCAAAATAATTTGCATCTAACTATTGCTTATGGTAGCAGCTAGCAGTGATCTGGCAAGAAGACCAAGATCATATCAAAATGAGAAATGACTCCTTGAACAAAAGTTTATAGCCGCAATAAAACAAATTATCCATTAAATTCATTTTCCATTCCTTCCCCCACCTCCTCATCTTGGTAATTGTTTTACAATTTTTTTGATTATTTTTATGTTTGATTATGAGAGTGTAAATGTTTGAAATTTGTTTCGTTTAATATTCTAATAACAATAAAAAAAAAATATAAAATATATTTTAAAAAATGATATAAAGGAATGGATTACGCCTTCTCTGCCCTATTCAATGAGTTTGGAAGCCGAAAAAGTCTTTTCAAAAATTCAAATCCATGGAAAACTGCACGAAAATGCTGAATTTTTTGAGATCAATTTGATGTTCAATACTCCGGAATTCCATGAATATAGTGAGTATCATAATAAAATCTAATAAAATATTTCCAGTTGGTGCCACTCCATTGAAAATTCACTTTGATTTTAAAGGGAACAAAATTGTAATGGAGACATATAATAATGTAAGTATAGAATGTATTGAAGGTTGCAGGCTTGGAGGTTGGAGCTGCTCCAAAATTTTTATTGCCATCAAAAAAATTTATACTAAAAAATAGAAGAGAATTTTCTGCATCATAAATTTAAAAAACGGCGACAAGTTTGAAGCATACCCCAATCATTTTCAATTTCTTTCACTTTTAAATAAAAAGTTTTTACAGCAGTTTTAAAATTATTAAATTTTGGAACTGACGAAGGAGCCGATGATTAAATTCGAATTGATCGTCGGAGAAATCGTTAGCCCAATTTTTCCTAAATAATTTTTCTAATTGTTAATCAAAACGAGGTTGAATTCGATACATATTATGTAAGTTTATCACTTTATTAAAAATTAGTAAAATTTTTAAAAAAAATCATATACGCATTGAAATTCCTACTAATCAATTAAAAATGGGAATGTTTGATAATAAAATATATTCTCACTTTTCAGAACGAAACATGGAAATACAAAGGCATGGGTACTACCAGCAACAAAAAGCTTGGATTGGCCAAAGAATTGACGAAAGGTGATCAATTCTCGATGACTTTGATGGAAAAGAAGAAAAATATTTATGAAATTCAAATAGAGCAATCAGGCAAGACAACAGAAAAATATGAATATAATGGATTTATCCCCAGTTGGGCTATTCAATATGTTGTGGTATATTGCCATAATTTGTTTTTTTATATTTTTATTTTAATTAAAAGGTGAAAGATGGTTTGGAGGTCAACAACAATGATCCCTTCGTATCTATTAAATATGCTTGAAGAAATTGGAAGAATGGGAGGGAAATAATATTCAGATTTTAAAATAAAACAACCAGTTTCTTACCAACAATATTATTTTCTATATTTGGCAAATATAAAATAAAATTGATAAATTCATTTTGATCAAATTTTTATAAAAATGTTGTATATTAGTTTTTAGCTGATTCGTTCCGGCATGTTCTAATAAATGCCGTACTATAATTAAACAAAAATTTTTATTTATTCGATTAAAATTAAATTTATATGTATTTTACGGTATATGAAAAATTTTTTAAATTTGTTATCTTTTTCCATTTTGATTTGTGGTTTTTTTCTTTTTTTTATAATTTTTACTTATTCATCATGAGAATTGAGAATTCCTTAAAATTTGAGTGCAAAATTTTATTCAGCACCAACTAGGTCTTTTGCATCATCGATGATGCTAAAGTAAAACTGCTCTGAAAATCAATTTTCACACCATTTTTTGCCATTAAAATACTTCAAAAATATTTATTTATTTTGATATGAAATATTAAGTTATCGTGTCGAAAATCGCAATTTTGAGTCCAAAAAGTGGCTAAAGGAAATTCAAATTTAAATCTTATCTTGCTTATTAATTTAATCCATAATTTTTCCTTGCTTATTCCTAAACTAAAGTCACTGTCCTAACATTTAGTTATGATACGACCCTAAAAGTAATGTTGCCAATTTCATTTATCTCATTTGAATTTTGAGTAAATTAAATTGTAAATAAATAAATAAATTTGATGATGGCAATAGCAGCAAATGAAAGAAAAAGAATTATTGCAAAAATTTTCCATTTCATTTTGTTCATCAATTTAATTTGCATTTTCTATTTTGCCAACGGCAAACCAACATTACGCTCACATCGACGAAAAGGCTCTGCAATTATTATGATAAAATATGATGGTTAGTTGATTTTTTGATTACTTAGTTAAATAAGAGATAGTTTTGACTTCTGCTGAAGGTAAGAAAATTTGATCCCTAGTGATAGTACCATATGACCTTGAATTGATAGTTTCTTTCTATGACCAAAAAAGGCCCATTAGGGCTTATTAGGGGTATTGAAAATATTCTCTATTTGGTGTTTTTTAAACAGATGAATTTATTCAAAAGAAAAATACTTAATGGAAAAATTCGGAAGGAGATCCAGCTAATTCTGTTAAGATAAGAGTTTGCAACTAAAAATATTAAAGTCTGTTTTTCACCAAGTTATAAAAAAATCAAATTTTCTATCTCTTAATTAGTTTATATACATTTTAGAAATATTATTTTAAATGAAATATGGTCGAAATATTTTAGAATTTTATAGAATTTCAAAACATTTCATTTTTCTAGAGTTTTCATTTTGGTAAAAATATTTCATAGTAAAAAATTATATTGAAATTTTTTATCAGTTTTAAAAAATTGCAATTTTAGTAAATTTTTGATTAGTAGTACCATATTAAGAATATAATTTAAAAAAAAATTAAATTATATTTTTTTACATTAATTAATTAATTTTTATATAAATTTTCGATATTTTTGTACAATTTAAATTTTTATTAATTTTGCAGATCCAATTGATGAATTGCGTGTTGTGGCTGCAGGCGATCGAATGTCTTCACAAAGTAATCCAATATGGCAACCAATCACTGATCATTGGAAGAAAATGCTGGATAGGCATGAAATGAGTGTGGAAAAATATTATAAATTGACGGATTTGGTCAATGAACATTTTACTTTAATGAGACCCACCGAAGCCAACAGAAAAGTAAGCTTCATCATTGCTGTTTTGTGGCCATTTAACTTGGCCATAACTAGGTATTAGGACTCAGAGTTAGGTTCAGGGTAGGATGGGATTAGAGGCTAACGGCTAAGGGTTAGGGAATCTTAAAGAAATCAGATTTGAACACAAAAAATTTGAGTAAATTAATTCTTTTTTAGGCAAATTTATAGACTCCCATTAATTACATTTCCATGTAAATATAGATTCAATATATCCCAGTGGAAGGAGGCAATCATCATTTTGCAGTTGGTTTCACCGGTGTCCGAACTGCACAAGAAAATTTTATGAATATGATTGCACATGGTGCCGGACCACAAACCATGCAGGATTTGGCACAAATGGTTGATCAAGCATATAAAGGTTAGAATAATTTCCACTAATGTAGAATTTAATAAAATCAAATACATAGTATTTGAATTTGATATCGATATCGAGTCCATTTCAAAACCTGCTGAGGTAATTTTTGGGTATAGAATGAAGAATCAAACTGAGAATGTAATAGGCTTACATTAGGCATGAAATTCCTTTAAATTGGCTTTAATATTCCGCCGGCTTTTCCTTCGATAATTTAATTCATTAAATTTATATAAAATTTTTAAAGCTGAAGGATTATTAGGATGAGTGCACAAGTACTTCTTAATTCATTTCCTGGATAAATTAATATTTGCTTTTTGATGACTGAATTATATAAATAAACTCCATAATACCGTCCATTTGATTTATTATTAATTTATTAGATTTACAAATTAAGATTAAAATTTCGGTTTAATCTAACTGATCAAAAAATTGACTATTTTTCTAAAAAATATATTTTTAGAGAGTCAAGCGGAATTGGAATTGCCTGCAAATCGACGCCAATATTTGTCCACCGATGGCTACGATATTTACACAATGAATGTGGGCGGCACAACCAGGCCAAAAGTTACAAAAATGCCAGGCAATGTTTACGCTGATGGATTTGCTATTGAAGAAATTGAGAAAAGGCTGAGGCCAATTTATGGCAGAGGAAATGCTGATCCAAGAAAAATTACTAAAGAAAATGTGATGGAACATTTGCGAGGAACTTATGCCGAAATTTTAAGTCTTTTTTGATTAATCATTTAGGGGGAAATGATGGAGGGTGATTATGATTAATCCCAAAAAAGAGCCTATAAAAATTACGTCGAAAAAATAATTTTGGTGCCAAAAATAATTTTATTCCCAAAAAATAATTTTTTGGCATCCAAAAAAATTAATACAATAAAATTTTCCATATCCAGTAAGATGAAAATCCACACATTTCCCATAATGATTAATTTGCCCCTCTCCAATTTTATTCCCAGCATTTGGTCAATCCAAACAGTCCACATCGGCCACTCAACACGGTGTCGGCCAGTTTCGATGCTTACGTGATGGGCGATGAACAAGGCCAAGTTCGGCTGTACCAGCATGAGGATCCGGCGGAAGTGCGAAAAATTCAGAACCTTGCCCGAATCCCAATGGACACAATTGTGGAGGATATTATCAAGGAGGGTGGATGGGATGAGAGTTTCAACAATGATCGAATAATGGGACCAGCCTATGATCGAGTGATGCATAAGTAAATAAAAAAATAAATTGCATATTTGAATTATTGGGTAAAATATTCTCGAAAATGAGAATAATAACCATTTAAATTTTAGAAAAGAAATTGATATTGCCTTAGGCAAAAATGTTTATTCCAATTTTTCTTTAGCAAATTTTTGTAAAATGACCAATAATATCGGTACTATTTTTAACATTTAAAAAAATTTTGGTACTGTTTTAGTTTATGGGCTTGAAGGGAAAGTGATGATAGATGATGAATATGAAAATGAAGAATAAGAATAAGACGAAGATAAAGATGAGGATAAGGAAGAAGATGATGAATATGATCATCCTCAGCTTCATCTCTTTTTTTTTCATCATAATCATCCTTTTTCCCTTCCAGACTTTCAGCCCTTAAACTGCATTAGCACCAAAATTTTTGTAAGCTCTTTCTATTGAGCATTTTTTATATCAAAATGATTGATCAAATATAATTGACCGACCAAAAATTATGGCCAAAAATACAAATTTCTCGATGACTTTGGTCGCTTTTTGATTATAAACTTTTAACAATTTCTACAATAACACTAATTCTTTCTCTAAAAAATTCATTCCAATCCAGCAGGGCAATACAAGTTTGTCAAATTACTAAAATCAAAAATTTATTTGATTGTTTTACAAAGTTGGGTATAAAACTAATTGTTATTTTTAGGCTGCGTGTCGATCAATGGGAGCCAACAATGGAAGAAGGAGGTGATCCAGCAGGCCATCATCGACGTCGAATGGGAAGAGGCGGAAATGGCAGACATAGTGGATGCCCAACCCAAAATGCCGGATTGGGGAGATTAGGAAGAAGAGGTGGCAGTTGCGGCATATCTTTCCCCTCGAGTAATTCATTCACATATTTTATAAATCTAGATAAACAAATTTTGTTGGTCATTTTTATTTTTAGCATCAAAAGGAAATCGACAAAATCCACGAAATGGGAACCCGCCGCCAACCCCAACGAAACAAAGTCCTAAAAATAAAGGAAAACGAGGCGGAAGAAGACCAATTTTGAAGCCGAAAAACAGTGCAAATTTTAAGAAGAAGGGAAACTTTGGAAGGAAGCTTGGAGGATGGGGCATTGGAAGAAGATTGAGGGGATAAATTGCATAATTGAAATAAAATTATAAAAAAGCAAAATGACAATAAAAATAGATTTAAAAAATTAATTAATTCAATTATTACCTATTTAGGAGGGGGCAAGGGGAAGAAGTGGCTAATGAAAATATAAGTGTTCATGTTCACTAATCAATTAAAACAAACATTCTCATCTTTCCATTAAAAAAAATATAATAAACATTAAATAAATATTTTTTGGATTTCAATTAATTTGTTTTGAAAAACAAGCATATATGTATTTTCATATCAAATTTATATTAATACAAATCAAATAAATGCATTTTAATTAAAGAACAATCAAATCAATAATAATAATGATGAGCAAAGATTTTACATTCTATGAAGCAATGAAGGATACACCGAATTTCAGGTTACTAATAATTATTTGATAAATTGGATTATTTTTATTGATTTTATTAGATTTGAATTGAGCCAAAATGAACGATATTTTGAGAGGATGCAAAAACGGATGGAAGAGGTTTAATTTAATTAATTTTTTTAATAATTTTGTAAATTTTTCACAGATGTTAAAATCGATTAATATTGTCATTGAACATGGCCAACATTTTATGTCATCATTATAGTTCAGCAGTTTTTTGATTTTAATTTATATAAAAATTTTAGCAATTTAACTGTCTCGTTGAATCGACTTTGGTTGGATTTACAAATTGATGAGAGCAAGGAAAAAGTTGCTTTCGAAACGTACAACATCCTCTCCGAATCACTGTCACAAATTGTTTATTTACAAAAATCATTGATTGAGCATGCTTATCCATCATTACGTTCCGGGTTTGAGTCATTTTTGAAGAGGGAAATGGACAAATTGGCAGAGGTGAAAGTCCATTTTGACAGCCTTTCGGCATCACTTTCCGAGGCACTTTCCAAAAAGGCTGCAATCAATAAAAGCAAAACACAGGTTTAATTTATTAAAAATTTAATTTAAAATTTTTTAAGGAATTACAAGATGCTGAGAATTCATTGACCGCAATTGGGACATGTTTTTCCCATAATGGATTGGATTATGTTGCACAAATTAACATTTTGCATGCCCTAAAGACTCCCGTAATTCTTGAAAGTTTGTTTTTTTCTTTTCTCGATTTATTTGGGAATAACCCAACTTGACGCCTTTTAAAATAACTCATTAAGGACGGAACCAATTTTGATGTTTTTAGCATCAAATTAAAGGGTGGATTTTGGTGGCTATCAAATGATATTAATTTTATTTAAATTGGTTCAGAATTGATGGAATTATGACCAAAAAACCGCTGTAAAAGGCAAATCCGAAGTAGAGAGAATTTTCGGTGGTTTTTTGGGCACAACTCGATTAATTCTGAACCATTTTAAATAAAATTAATTTCATTAGATTGTCAAAAATCTGCTCATTAATTTGATACTAAACGTATCAGAATTGGTTTAGTTCTTAATCAGTTATTATAGACGATGACTGCCTAGTTGGTTTTTTCTCAATTTATTTTTTCAATTCAAATTTTTTAGCACTTTGGGCATTCATCAAGGAACACGGAAATTTCTTCACCCGCGGTGCCAATTTTTTTGCCGAACAACAAGAATTCATGATTGGCGATGCTTTAGCCTCAATGCGGTTTTCATATAAACAAATTGAGCGGAAAATGCAGGATCGGCATACATTCGTCCCAAAGGTTTGAATTATAAATAAATAAATGAATAAATATTTAGTGTGAATTAAAGGAAATTTTCCAATTCCCAACCGGAATACCCGTTGATCCAGAATGCATTATGGAAGGTTACCTGTTCAAGAGGGCAACAAATGCGTTCAAAACTTGGTTCAAATTTGATAAAAATTTATTTTTAATAATAAAAATTTAAGGAATCGACGATGGTTTATGATAAAAGAAGGCAAATTGGTATTAAATTAATATTTTTTATTCAATTAATTATTATCAATTTTTTTAGCTTTATTCACATAAATCCAATGACGGCGAACCGGAAATTCCAACGACAATGGAAGAGAACCTGAAACTTTGTTTGGTTCGACCGGCACCGCCTACAATTGAACGTGCTTGCTGTTTTGAGTTGGTCACACCGAACAAGTTGGAAAATTGAAATAAAATTCAATCAAAAATATTTTCCAATTCACAGAAATCATTTACTCCAAGCGGACACTGAAACTTTATGCAATGCTTGGATCCGTGCTGTGCAAAGAACAATTCAAGTTTGTGTTTAAATTATTTATGGGTTGTATTTAATTTGGTAAAAAAAAATGAAAAGATTTTGTGCAATGGTTCAACGGTTTGGTTTATCCTAAACCCTCCAAACCTTTTACCCAATCGATAAATCTGATTAAGACATATTGAATGGTTTATAATGTGTTATGGTTTGGTCAAAAAATTAATGATATTATATTGTTTAAACCTCCTACGGTTTTCGGTTCAAATTTATTTTAAAAAAAACATCAAAAATATCATCTGCCGCCAGTGGGTATTGAACCTTCATCCGCAAAGAGAAATTGCTCAGCGCTTTAACCAACTGAGCTATTCGATTTTTGGTGGGGCCTAGGCCAAACCATTATCAAATGATGCGTCTTTTAATAAGATCTATCGATTGGATATGAGGTATGAGGAGTCTATGATAAACCATTGAACCATTGTTTTTTTTCACTGTTTTCGATGTTTTTTGCCATTTTAAATATTTCTCCTTTTTTATTTAATTAAAGTTCACGTTTTTAGCATTTACACGAAGATGAAAATGGAACGTATAAAAATTCGAGGAAATCCTTTGTGGATGCAATGAATGCACCACATGAACCAGGTACCTAATTTAATTTAAATTAAATTATTTAATAATATAATAGAAATTGCTTCAACCTCTTCAAGCCAGGATGCCACCACCTCAAATGAAAATATAAATGAAAAAAAGTAAAAAATAAAATTTAAAATTAAATAAATAAATAAATTTAGAACAAATTCCGACACACAAACAACAATAATGAATGTAAAAAGTGAAACGGAGAAACAACAAAATATGAAAACATTTTTGAAAGAATTGCTGAATATACCGGGTAATGAAAAATGCGCAGATTGTGGATGCGCAAACCCGAAATGGATAAGCCTGAATTTGGGCATAATAATTTGCATTGAATGCAGCGGAGTTCACCGAAGTTTTGGTGTACAATTTTCCAAAGTTCGGTCAGTTTTATTACAATTTTTAAATTAATTTCAATTTAGTTCATTAACAATGGATACGCTGGAAATAGAGCATCGGAATATTCTTTTACAATTGGGCAATAATTCGGTGAATTCAATTTTTCTTGAGCATATGCCAAAGATGGAGGCGGGTCAAGATGGATTTTACGGGATAAATGGACATTCATCCAGGTAATTAAATACATTAAAAAAAAAATAAATTCCATTTTTAGGGAAGCACGTGAAAAATGGATAACGGATAAATATATCAACAAAATTTTTGCAAAACCACAGCCAATTAAACGTAAATTTATTCAAATTAATTTGTGAATTATTTTGTGCAATTTTTAGCCCATATTCGATCGCAGTCATCAATCATACCAACAACAACAATAATTCCAAATCATGATTCTTCAAATTCATCGGTGAAATTGCGTTGTTCAAGCGGAATTGGTGAATTGGACAGCAGCAGAAAAAACAATGATAATCAATCAGCAGCTGGTAAAATTAAAAATGATTAGTTTCCTAATTTTTTTTGTTGTTTAATAACAGATTTTCGTATATCCCAAAATTCATTTGGCTCCGATTCAAATTTGATGCAATCAGCCAGCAAAGCGGCACTCGCCTGCCGAGAATCCATAATATCACTGACGAAGGAGGAAAACACAATTGGGGAGGCAATAAAGAATGGACAAATTGGACGGATATTCAAATGGATTGTTCAAAAGGACATTGACTTGAATGGGAGAATCCAATTCAACGACGGTGGTTCATCGTTTTCTTCACTTCTTCATTCGGCAACAGAAAATGTAAAAAAAAATAATTAAATTAATTAAATAAATTAATTTATTTATTTATTTTAGAATCAAACAACATTGGTGGAATTTCTCCTATTGAATGGGGCAAAAGTGAATATGGTTGATGGGCAGAAGAATACACCACTGCATTTGGCTTCCGAAAAAGGCCATACAATGTATAATAATTAAATTAATTAAATAAATAAATTATTATTAAACCAAATTTATAGTATTGTCTATCAATTGCTGAAACGAAATGCGGAGAAATCAATAAAAAATGTTGATTCAAAAACACCACTCGAAATTGCCGTAGAGCGGTGCCATGCGGATATAGTCACATTGTATATTTATTATTTTTTATTGAAAATGGAAATTATTTTCAGACTCAGATTACATGAAATGAAGGAGGAATTCAATGATGATCAAAATTCAACAATGGATGAAACGGTTGAAGGTTTTATTGGAGATTTGGCGGCAAAACAATTATTGGTCAAAGAAGCTGAAAATAAGCAAGTGCAAAATTGATGAAAAAAAATGGAATTTATTCGCATTTAAATGGGCATAATCTTTCCAATTTATTTAGTAATTTTGTTAAAATTGCCTTTACCAAAAAATATTATATGTCTTTTTTAAATTGCATATTTTTATAATAAATATTTTTGTATAAAAATATGAAAAAACATTTTTAAAATTATAATTTGCATAATTAATTTTAAAATTTATAAAATATTTTCTCAACTATCATAAATTTATTTAATGTCCCAGCAGCAAAAATGAATGACGAGAATACGCTTTACGAAAATAAATATCAACATTTGCTCGAATATTACAACCACATATAACGGAGGTTAAAAATAAATAATAAATTGGAGATAATTAATTTTGATCAATTCCACAGAAAAGCAATAGACTTCAGCATCGAATATATCATTTTTAAAAAAGAAGATTAATCACTTCAATTTATTATAAATTAACTTAGTTAAAATTACAGATTATTATGCGATTGCTTTTGCATCGAGCGGTCATTATTAATAAAAATTTGGATAAATTTACAATCATTTATCTGGCTATTTTTTTTATTTTTTATGAATAAAATAAAATTTATTGCTTAAAAAATGTTTTACAAATGACATCATAAATATTTAATCAATTTTTAATCTACCTATACCGATTTTATGACTAACTAATTTATTAAAAAATGAATGAAAATCAAATTATTCGGCTTCGATTGCCGCCTGAACTACTCGCCGAAATTCACAAATGTTTGCCATTGGCCGATGCCATCAATGTTTTGGTGAATGTTCCCACCCGGGCAATTTACCAAAATAATTCGCCCAGAATGCGTCGCATAATTCAACGAATTAAAGCGGTTATTAGAATTATTACAATATTACAGTGAATTCGATAAAAACAACAGTCTCTCGAAGAATATGTTGGTTCATTGCTAAATGATGATGTTTGTGCCAGGGATGATAATCGAGAAGTATTGTCGCTTTACAATAATGTAAAATGGAAACCGCAATTGGAAGCATTATTTCGTTATGGCGCCCAGATGACATCAATAAAACGATTGTTTATATATGGCAATGCTGTTGGAATTCCAGAAAATTTTCTGGAGGGATTTCTCTTGCAATTAGCAAATTCATGGTACATCTAAGATAACTTGGTTTAAAAAAATATAAGCTTATTTTTTGATTTAAAATATTTTGAGAATATAATTTCAGTTCAACACAAATGATGGTTCAAACATTGCTGATAAATTTTGAGAGGAGAAAACTTCCAATTCCAGAATGTTTAAGACAATTATTTGATAATGAAATGCAATATCGGATTGTCGATCGCTTTATATTCGAATCTGTCGAATTGAAAACTAAAAGTGGTCAAATTTTACAAATTTATGATGGAGAATTGGTAATCCTTACGAATTGGGGTCCCAAAAATTTTCATTTTTTAAAAATTTTTCAAAAATAAGATTTTATGGTAATTTAGGGCGCTGATCACGAATCTGACATCTATTTTGTCATATCTTACCATCTTGGTAAGATAATGCCGACTTTTATCAAGAAAAATGTCAAGGAGGTCCAAGGCCAATTTTCAAAATATTTTTAAAATAGACAAATTATAGCTCATTCGACGCAGCTCGTCGAGATGAAACTAATGGTACCATTTTTTTTATGTAATACTACAATATAGACAAGTTATGACAAAAAGAAAAATTTATCTTGGTAAGGTATTTAGGCCTCTAACTTGAGCCTATCTCAATATTATGAAATAAAAGTAGTACCATTAGTTTCAGCTCGACGAGCCGCTTCGAATGAGCTATAATTTGTCTATTTTAAAAATATTTTGAAAATTGGCCAAAGTCGGCTTATCTTACCAAGATAGTAAGATATGACAAAATGGAAGTCAGATTCGTGTTCAGCACCCTAAATTACCTTCAAATTGAATTTTTGAAAAATTACAAAAAAAATTTTTGGGACCCCAATTCGTAAGGATTACCGGAGAATTGCTTACTAATGATGATGAGAGGGATCCTATATATATGGACATGGTCATAGAATATCGATTTAGATTGGCTGTGATGAATAAGGATGGGAAGAATTGGTTTGAAATTTTCATATTTATTGATTCGTCGAAGAAATTCATTCAAAAATTGTGTTTAACACGATGGAAGATGCAGGTTTTAAACAAAATTTTGAGAATAATTTAAAATAATTTTATTTCAGTCTTTGGATGAGGTTATGGAATCATTAGAAGATCGAATCTGGTCGGATGAATTTAATCCGCCTAAAATGGGGGATAGCATATTGGAGGCAAAAAGCGACATTTATTGGAACTACAATTTGGACTTATTTTTGCGTCGCGGTGCCGGTTTTACACAATTTCGACATATCAAAATAAAGATAAATTTCTTTGTGCTAATGATTATATTGATATTTTTATCAACTATATTTCCAAAACAAAGTAGAAAAATTTCATAAATTTTAAAATGTTTTTAATTTATATTTTAGGCATCCCGAAGATTTTCTTGAGTCCGTCGACATTAATTTGGATAATCGTCTCTATTCAAATTTAATCGATGAAATTTGGAATATTTTTCAAAAAGACATACCAAAAGGTATAAAAGAATTCATTTATTTGATTTTATGTTTAGATGGAATATTTGTCAATTTTGATCGGAAAATGCATATTCTTTCTGGAAAGACTGTGAAATCGGAAAATAAATTGAAATTCACTTTGGCCAATGAGCCAACCAATGGTGAATATGTGTTCGATATTGATATACAATTCGGTTGTTATGGACAGGAAAAAATTGTTGGAATCAAAATCCAAAAGCGAAAGGTTCAAAAATCGAAATAGTGATTGAAATTGAAGCAAATTTTGCTTAAGATTGATAATGCCTTGGCCATAATAGACTCAAACGACGTTCTCTCCAATAGCGACAATGAATCGAAGATGAAGAAAAGAATGAATGATGAGAATTTGATCAAGGAGGATGAGAAGCGGATGAAAATGAATGATAAAATTTGATGAATAAAAGGAAAAACGGAAAGAAAAAATACTAATTATATTTTTATTCAATCCATAGCAAATCGTAAATGAAAAATATTTAATTTATAATTTAATGAAAGTTCGATTCTTTGAAATATTTTATTGATTTGCAAAATTATTAATTTTTCAGCAGAAACCCAAAAAAATTAAAAAATGACTGATGAAAATCAAATTATTCGTCGTCGATTGCCGCCTGAATTATTGGCCGAAATTCACAAATGTTTGCCATTGGCCGATGCCATCAATGTTTTGGTGAATGTTCCCACCCGGGCAATTTACCAAAATAATTCACCCAGAATGCGCCGAACAATTCAACGCATTAAAACGGTTTCAATTTCAATTATTTAAATTTATGTTGTTTCTAAAATAAATAACTCAAAATATATTAGAAAAACAAAAAATCTTAATTAATTTAAAATTATCCATATTCTTTTTTTAAGTCTCTCAATGAATATATTGGTACATTGGTCGGTGATGAAAGCGAAAATAATCGAGAAGAATTGAAGATTAACAATAATATTGAATGGAAACCACAATTGGGTACGCTATTGCGTTATGGCAGCTGGTTGACAACAGCACGACAATTCACAATGTTTTCGAGGAATATTATTGGAGTGCCAGAGAATTTCTTGGAAGAATTACTCCTCCATTTGGCAAATTTTAGGTTCATTCTTCATGATAATTTGATTTATATTTAGAATTAAAAATTTTATTTATCAAAAATAAGGAAATCGGCTTTCTTTTTCTAATTTTTTATTGTCACTCATATGTCACGTTTATTAGTGGAACAAGTGCTTTGCTTAATTAATTTTGGAAATCTTGGTTTCTAGACATGCTATAAGCACGAGAACGTGCCCAATCAACTAAGCATGGTCAATTTATTAAATGAAATTTCGATTCGCCAGAGGCGGGATAGGATTTAACGGAGTTTTCTAAACCCTTTAGACTGGTCTGAAATCGAAATTTCATATACTAAATCTACCATACCGTGTCGAATTAGCCAACTCTCGAGTCTGTATTACACCTAGAAGCCGCCCGAAATTAACCAGCAAAAGCATTTGCCTAATTTCGGAATTAACCAATTTCCAATATTCGCTACAAAATATATAATTCAATAATAAATAAAATTTTTATTTATGAATATTTTAATTTTAGTTTAACACAAATGATGCTTAAACGTGTGGAAATGAATTTTGAGATGGAACAAATTCCATCATTTTTGAAGAAATTATTTAATGAAAAACAAAATCGCCGAATTCTATTCGAATATGTTAATTTGGAAGTTGACAATAATGGCCAACTATTGCCCATTTTTGAAGGAGAATTGTATAAATGTTACCCTGGATATAAATTGAGATTAATTATTGCGAACAAAATGGCTCAAAATTATTGGTTTCAAATTTTGTTAACTTTGGATTCAACAAAAAAATTCATTCGAAGATTGGAATTGGAATACACAAAATGGGTAAAATAAATTTATTTAATTTATAGAGTACAGATACATTGATAAATTTCTCTGAAATATACTAAAATCAATTTTTTCACTAATTTTTTCAAAAGGACCAAATGTTTTTTAAAAAATCCAAATTTTTTCAAAAATTTTCAATTTTTTTTAAAATTAAAATTTAGTAAAAAATATTCAAAAACATATTAACAAAAATGGCCAAAAATGCCGAGATAAAAAAAAATTGAATAGCCAAAAATGGCAAAATATGGATGAATATTAACAAAAAATATTATGAAAATCAACAAAAACACAGTTATTTGTTTAATATTATTTTAATTACGCAAACAAAATATTGAAATCAATATAAATCCGCCCTCTAATAATTAATTATTTAATTAAATATTATAGCCTTTGGGCAGAGAATTTGAATTTTTATTGGGCTGGTCGAGTAACATATTTGAGGCAAAAGAAAACATTATGTGGACACCAAATTTTGACATGTTTCTGCGTCGTGGTGCCGGCTATACACCAATTCAACATTTCAGAATGAAGAAACGATATTATTTTAATAACCTTCCAACTCGTTATATTAATTTTTTGATCAACTACATTTCCAATACAAAGTAAAATTTTTAAAATTTTATTCATAAAAATTTGATTTATATTTTCAGATATCCAAATGAATTTCTGGAATCAATCGGCATTAATTTTGCATGTGCTTGTTTTTCATCATCAACATTTATCGATAAAATTTATCAGAATGAAATACCAAAAGGTAAAAAATTATTTTTATATATTTGATGCATTTTTTTTATTAAGGTGGAAAATTTATAAACATTGATGGCACCAAAAATTTACACATTTTATCGGCAAAAATTGCAAAAACAAATAAAAAATTAGAATTTACTTTGGCCAATTTACCAACTAATGGGCAATATAGATTTGATGTTACTGCAGAATTCACAAAGGGATCAACGAAAATTATTCGAATCAAAATCATAAAGCGAAAGGTAGTCAAATGATAAAATTTACTTATTTGAAAATTTAATATAGGGAAAAGGAAAAGCTTGTTCTTGCATCTAATTTGGGGACATTTTGCATCTAATTAGATGCAAAAAAGAATTCTAAAATAAAACTTTTTAGGTTTAAGGTTGGGGTTAGATTAGGGACGGCATGGGTCCTAGGGGCTAATTAATAAGTGCACAGGGCTAGGCATATGTAAGGGTAAAGGCTTGGCCACAAATTTGTTAAGTTATGGCCATTTTTGTGGCCATTAGTTTCTTTGGCCATAACTTGCTAGCCAATGGGCCAATTTAAGTTATTTTAAGCACAGATTGTAGCTTTTTTCAAGGGATATCAAATGGTATATTTATAACCTATACCTAATCCTAACTAAAAAGTTTTATTAGAAACCTTTTTTTGCATCTAATTAGATTCAAATGTCCCCAAATTAGATGCAAGAAAAAACTGCACGTTTTATTGAATTGATAACTATTTTTAGTATTTAAACCAGATTAGTATTTATTTTTTTGATATGGTGAATTTAACATAAAACATTTAGAAAACCAACATTAATTAAAAAATTACTAATTAAAATAATTAAAGATTGAAAACATTATTCAATTGAAGTACCAAAATGAAATAGAACTGGGAATGAAGAGGAAAGCAACAAATGATAGCGAAGATGAACCGACCTATTCCGCCAAAATAATGAAGAAATGATCTATGGATGAAAAATGAACAATTCGAAGATTAATTTAAAAATGATATTGATTTGTTTTACAATTTACATGCTATTATTTTGCATCCTCAACACTTTTATACAATGATGAAATTAACAATACAGCCGCAGCCTATTCAATAATTGCATTAGTTTTTGGGGAACATCCTTTGATGTTAATCATAAGAAATTTCACCTCCACTCAGGCAAAAAAATTCAAATGTTAGCTGGAGGCATTTTCCCATGGCAAATTCCATCATTACGCGTCACGAATGACCCTGAACCTGAAATGAATGTGTATGGGATGGGCTGTGGGCAATAGCATATGGTATGAGATGGGTAGACTATTCAATTTTGCATTTTCAATTCAAAATTCCGTCATGACTCATGAGACGCCTATATAAAAGAAAGAGTGCTGCCTTCTTTTCTTATTTCCAATTATAAAATAAATTTTATATATTACCTTCTTTAAAAAAAGACAAAATTCAGAAAAAGTGCAAACTTTTGATTGGCAATAAATCCTCCGTAGATGACATCTTTCTGCAAAAATTATTTAGCGTCCCGAAAATCTTTTAGGCTCTCTGAGAAATCGAATGTGATACTCATCGATTCTTACAATTGCATTTATCCTTTCAAAATATTCCAGATATAAAATTTCTAATAAGTTTTTCGTGAAATTATCTTCTAAAAAGTTTGTACAAAAAATGGACCAAAATAAGAATGGATATATCATTGAAGATTTGTTACAGGATGAATTCGATTATTCAACAATTTCATCAATTAAAATGAATATAAAGAAAATGGGCGAGGAAATTGTAAAATTGGAGGTAAAATCTGATAAATAAAAAATAAAAAAAATAAAATATAGGATATGGCAAAGAAAAAGACCAACAATCAATTAGGAATGATGCCAATGAACGAAAAATTTGGCAAATTGGAAATTAAAATGGTTGGGATTAGCAAAGAAAATATCGAAATGAAAGATGAAATGATAAAAATGAAAGAGGAATTAAATGAATTGAAGAATATATTGGTGGGAAATGGACTCGTAATCATAGGAATGGAGAATGAAATGGCAGAATTGAAGGAGCAAATGTTTGAAAAGAATGTCGAATTTGAACGAGAAATTGGAGAGGTATTTTTTAATATCAAATTCACTAGAATTTTTCGATATAATAAACAGCAATTTTTGTATAAATTTAACTTTCAAATCGTCCATATTTGATGTCAATTTTTTAAATATTAAAAAATTGTCATTTCATTATTTTAATTTGAATAGAAATTTGATAAAGTCATTTCATTATTTTAATTTGACTTGTCACAATTATAGTTGTCCTTTTTAACTGAACAAATTGACGATGGAACTGAAAATTCCTCATCTCAAAATTCGGCTTCTGCTGTCAGCCCATTGCATTATAGAGCCACGAAAAATGAGTTGGAAGAATGTGCAATAATTCTGGACAACGGTAACGACACCGAGCAAAAAGTATTTATATATAAATAATTTTTCCTTCGCTTCTTCGTTTTATTTTATAACATAGTATTTAGCCTCTTAATAGAGAAAAAGTTCTATACATCTTTTTGAATTTTTTACATTTTTATTCCTTAATTTGGATTTGGAGTATAAAATATAAGTTTAAATTGATCATATTTTTTTCATTTTTATTGAATTTTCTTTAATCCAAAATTAAAA
This sequence comes from Pratylenchus scribneri, assembly GCA_030063045.1. Lineage (NCBI taxonomy): Eukaryota > Metazoa > Nematoda > Chromadorea > Rhabditida > Pratylenchidae > Pratylenchus > Pratylenchus scribneri. The sequence goes on from JAQSEB010000072.1 coordinate 1,097,968, forward strand.
ATTTGGGTTTTCTATTTCTTCAATTTCAGAGAGCTAATTTAACTGAACAAATTGATGGAAGGGAATGGGCCAAATACAATTGGAATGAATACAAATTGGATTCAACAAATTGTTCACCCAATTTGTCCATTTCCGATGGAGGACTCGTATTGAAACATTCCAGCCAGAATTTAGGTGAAAATTAGCATAATCTCCGTTTCCATTGAAATTTAATTAATAAAATTTATTTTAAGATTGGAATTCCGTTCGTGCCACATTCCCAATTCCAGCATTCAATTTTTCAATTACCTTCTATTATGAAGTGCATATTCTCAATACCACATGGTTTTACTATTTAAATTAATAATTCAATTTAAAATAAAATTTGCATTTCAAATTAAAATAAATTCGGGTTAACCCATTATATCTCTATTCCCAAAATCCTTAAAAATTTAGGTATAAATTATAAGTTTTAGCTTTAAAAAATTTTATAATTTATCTCAAACGATTTTATTACATATAGGGATTTTGGGGTATAAGAGATATGCCCAGTCAATTCATTTTTTTATATGCAGGAATGGCGGCATTGGCATCGGATTTTGCACCCAGCTATTTCCATTAAAAGGCAAAATTTTTGGATTGGAGAAAAACTCAAATTCAATTGGAATTTGGCGAAAAGGAGGAATTTGGATCGACGGATTTTCCACTGAATTCGAAAATGAAAATAAAAATTTCAAAAAAGGGGATACGATTGGACTAGGCATAATTCAACAGACAAATTCCAAAATTGAATGTTTTGCCAGTTGGAATGGGCAAATGCTTGGTTAAATAATTGAAATTATTTACATTTTAATTAAATTCAGGGAAAGCTGAATTGGCTGCAACATTTTTCGATCTTCAACTCTTTCCGGCACTCAGCTTGTTCGATCGGGCCAATTCAATCCGAATTAATTTTGACAAGGACAAATGGCGATTCAATGAATTTGAACGAGTCTTTGGGAAATGATAGAAGAATAAAATTTGATGAAAATGGATCAATTACAAATTCCCATACTTAATTTATTATTTATTTTTGATAATTTAAATACCTACATGCTTTTAGGGAAAAATAAAATTTAAATTTTTTGAAAAAAATGTAGGACACAAGCTAAACTTTGCATTTTCTTCATAAAATTATTATCCAATCCATAAATTTAAAAAAAAATTAAAAATTTGGCCATTCCATTATCTAGCGCATTTTAAATTCAAAATAAAATTTTCAAAAAGCCATTAAGAATTTTAAAATGGATCGACCATGAGGGGGTGGCTTTTATGACGGATACCATTTTTTACATTGTGCAATATTTAATCTTTCAATTTAATTCAATGATTTTATCTGCTATTTTATAAACAAAATTTAAATTTAATTTATTCGTCTCTTCCCTGACCACCACCCTGTATAATGGAGAACGCTCCTTCCAATATAAGTCAAGTCATTCTTCCCGAAGACCTTTCATTTTATACCAAAATCCATTCTCTAAAATTCTTCAAACCAATTCTTAAAAACTTTTAGATAAATTTAACCAATAAAAAATATTTCAAACCCAAATTCGTCAATCATCAACACGAGAATGAACCATCTTTGCATCTTCTTTATGGGCGTTATTCTTGCCATGCATTTGGTGGATGCAACTGACCCGGGCTGCAATTCAGGATTCTCTGCCTTCAAAGGACATTGCTATATGGTAAATTATCAAATGACTAAATGGTCGATATAACGATATGTAACTGATAATTCCAGAGAATTGCCTAATTCCCTGTTGCAATTAGTTAGGCGTTGGAATAGCTAATTTTGGTAATCTCGACTTCTAGACATCCTACAGACACGAGAATAGGCTCATTCGATAAGGGGGTGATATATTATATGAAATTTCAATTTCAGAATTCAGACGGAAAAATGGGTTAGGGTTGAGGGATAGGGCGCCGAAGGCGGAAGAGGAATTTAGCGGAAAATGTTACTAAACAAGATCATAACAGTCTTTGTAATTTCATATAGTGAGTCGACTATGCCGGGTCGAATGAGTATAATTTCTTGTCTGAATGATATCTAGAAGCCGAGTTTCTCGAAATTAGCTATCACAACACCTAGCTAATTCCCCGGAATTAACCAATATTCCTAGAATTAGCTGTAACAGATATTTTATTCAGGCGGTTGTGGACTATGTGACCGAGCCCGTGGCTGTCGACAGATGCAATGACAAGAATTCAAGCTTGGCCAGCATCCACAGCGAGGCCGAATTTGAATTTGTGATGGGTCAGTTGTTCGAGTTAATAATATAATATTACAATATATAAAATTTTAAAAAAGTAATAAACCATTTCTGGTGAATTAGATTATGATTTTTCTTTTAGTAATTTTTGCCGAAAAGACTTATTTTTGCCATTGTCACTGTTTCGGTTTTCTCATTTTTCAGGTCTATTGGAAAAGGCCACACCAGCAAATACCTATTTCTACATCGGACTCAAGTTGACCCGTCGTTCGGATAATGATGAATTAGTGAGCTGTGCGTTCACGGATGGCACCCCATTAATTATCGGGAATGCAAACCAGAATCCGGGAAAAAGCCTTGGACAAATAATGGGCCCAGCCCGAATGAACCTAACAACAACACTGGAAATGAGAATTGTGTTGCCTTGTTGCTTTATGGAGAATATCCAGTAATTTTTAAATCTATATTACTAATTAATTAAATATTTTAGGGCTATGTTGACTCCAAATGCAACGCAGAGCGTGGCTATGTTTGCAAGCAGTGAAGAAAATTTCGGAGAAATGAATATAATAAAATATTATATTTTATTTTATTTAAATTTGCTGCATAAAATGTCAGTTGAATTGAACAAAATACAATCATTCGTTTAGTTTTGATTAAAATAGCTGTTAGCTCAGACGGATTTACAATTTTACTCCAGTTTACCCAAAAATGTAATACAAATTACAAACGACAGAAATATCGCAAAACTCGGCAATGAGTTAAAACTAAGGGCATCAGAAAAGCAACAATGATATGATTATAGCATCTTGTTTTTGTTTCTATATTATTATATCGTATATCCCTTATATTATTATAAATGCCAGCAGTAATATTCTATATTGATGATTTTCAAACCGATTTTTATTTTAACACAATTGAACCATAGAGGCTGATTTTTCAAATGGAGAATGATGGATAATATAAAAAATTAATAAGACACACCGAAAAATAAAAAAAATAGTGAATAAAAATAGAAAAATTAGCAAAAAAGTGTTTAAAAACTTTGACCAAATTTCATAGTTTTTCTCTCATTGGTTCTTTTCTTCCTCAATGCTACTGCCACCGATCAGCCCATTTCCCTCCTCTTTTTCATTGTTTTGATCCTCGTCATCTAATCCGCTATTGCCATTGGCAACATTTTGGCGAGAATTTTCCTCTTCCGAAAATCGGCCTTTTTCCTCATTCGATTCCAGCGAATCATCGGGGACGGCAACCTAAAGAATTTGTTTATGGAATAGGTTGGCCGATACTTGCGGACCCGACACTTGCGGACGAAATGGTCTGGTGCCGAAGGTGGTAAAGCTAGAGTGGCATTGTTTTTGGCATATTATTAAGCATGAAATTAGCTACAAAATGACATCAAAACGTTTGGCAAATTTTGAGTATTCATCGAGTTAAGGCCAAAAAACCGTTGATTTAATTAAAATTGTTTCTGGCCGTTTTGTGGCCATAACTCGTTGAATATCCAACATTGATCAAAACTTTTGATGTCATTTTATAGCTAATTGTATGCTTAATAATATGCTATAAACAATGCTACTCTAGCTTTACCACCTTCGGCTCACCGTTTCGTCCGCAAGTGTCGGGTCGGCAAGTGTCGCAGTACGGATTAAAGTACCTAATTTGATTGGAAAATACAAAAAGTTATTTTCAAAAAATGGCAAAATAAGCCAAAATCGGACATTGCTATAATTTTTTGGTCAATTAGTTTTTGATGAATCATTTTTTAATATCAAGTTTAACTAATAGGAAGGAGATAAACTCAACATGTGTTATAAAAACTTTGTTAATAGCTTAAATATAAAAAATTAAGGCAATTTTTTTCTTAGCATTCCCATTTTTTCTACATTTCCTTTTTTTAAATTAACCTCCATTTTTATTTTTACCTTCACATTGTCGCCGGGTTTTGCCCTGCAAATGAATCCTTTTGGCACTTGAGGCCATGCCCAGGGCACAAATTTCCTAAATTCTTCAAAAACTTTTTGGTCCACATCGGTGCCATCCTCGAATTTGTCATTTCCATAAATTATGCCAATCCAAAATCGGTGTAAATCCCAATGTTTTGTGATGAATTTGAATTCATCCATACTATGGATTGATGTGAAAGTGGCCTTAAAAAGAAAATATTGGAATTAAGAATAAAATTCAAATTTTTACTGATGATAAAATTATTCGAAAATAATTAATTTTATATATGGTGGGGTAAATATGGGAAATTGATAAATTCTTGGATCTATTGAGTTTAGGATCTCAATTTCTAGACTTCGTAGAGACATGAGAATAGACTCATTTGACTCGGCATTTTCAATTCATTTCATTATATCAAATTTCAATTACAGACTATTCTGAGTTTGTTTAGTAACATTTTCCGCTAGATTCCTATCCTACATCCGGTGCTCTACCCCTAGCCCTATCCCTATATTCGGACTGAAATTGAAATTTCATATAGTAAATCGACCATGTAGAGTCGAAAAAGCCTACTCTCGACTCTCGGTCTATATGATGTTCAGAAATTAAGATTCAAATTCAGGGAATTACTGGAATTACTAATTCCCATATTTACCCTACATATATAACGAAATAATCTCCAATATATTCTCTACAATTTAATTTTTAATTAAAAAATATATATTTTTTACCCCCAATTTGGCGCACTCCTTGACACCCTTGAAAAATCCCTTCTTCGCTTTGAGTCCATAAAAGCAAATTTCATCTTGAAAATTTTCCCATCCTTCTGCGCAATTTCCTCGCCCTTCCTTCACATTGTCGTCATCAATTACCTCCACACTATTTGACACATCCTTTGTTTCATTATCATCATTTGGCCCTTCTTTCACAGTATCAACATCAATTTCCTCTACACTTTTTGGGGCCCCCTCTTCCTTTGGTTCATCATTTGCATTCGAATCCAATGTCACCGAATCCAGTGGTACTTTTTGACCTTAATAAATTCAAATTCAAATTATTTATATTATTTTGGTCGATATTTATTAAAGAAATTATTAAAAATTTCAATTAGGCAAAATGCGGAATTATTTTACCTTCCATTTGGCTCAATCTTCGTGGCACAGCATTGGTCAATGAACCAACAATGGCGACGAACAAAATAAGAATTATTTGGGCTTTCATTTGTCTAAAATTTGTCTAAAAATTGAAACTTTTTGATGAATAGAAAAACTGAAAATATGTAAAAAATGGCAAATTTTTCCAATATTTTAAACCTCTTTTTACCTCTCAATGAATCACCTTTTAAGAGAAAAAGCGGATTAAAATATTCCATTTTTCTTCTAAATATTTATTCAGCCTAAATCCTCCAAAAATTCTATTTCAATTTCATATATTTGAACCGTGGAAAAAAGAGAATTTTGCCAAAATTTGGCCAAACTTTGGATTTTGTTTTTTATTGTTTGTTTATGGGAAATATTTTAAATTTAAATTTAAACCCAAGCCTAAAGAAAGATTAAGCGTGAATTGGGTGTGGTACTCTGGGTATATTTCTAATTTCTATCATAGTTTAATTTTCTATTCCAAATGGTTTATTACTTCGTTTTATTGTAGATTTAAGGTCTTATTAGAAATATTTATATAAATTTTTTAGGTATTAGAATAGAATGTATTGATGTTTTTTTAAAAAAAAACATTCCATTTAAGTAAGTTGTACCCAAATGGTTTTTAAAGACAATTAAAAGTAATTGTCCCCCAAAAAAGTGAATAAAAAATTATATTTTATTAGATACCTAGGATTGATGTTGGCAGCGGAAAATTTGGTGAGTTAATTCGGTAAAAATTGAGGGAAAAATTGCTTTGATTGAAGATGGAATTGAAAGGGAGAAGATGGAGAAATGGCCCAAAATGCCGAGAAAATCAATTCAAGGCAAAATGGATGGATGAGAACGGCCAAATCGAAGGGATAGAAAAAGGAGAGAAATATTGGGCCAAAATGGAAATGCCCATATTGGGAAAATGCTAGGTAAGAAAATGAAAAGAGGGGAGGATCAAAGGTAAGAGATGGAGAGATATGGCCAAAAAGCCGGTGCCATTGTTTGAAGATTGCGATCACAATAAATGTGGGGCCAAGAAAATTAAGGAACCATCAAAATTGGAAAGAGCAACCATGGAATTAGGTTTATCATCAATCAGTGTAAATGGCCCTGGGCAAAGAGAATGAACGGAAATCGAAATTTAGGGAAAATAAATGGAAGCAAAATGAGTAAATAAATGTGCCTTTCAGCTGCAAAACCGCTCCACGACAATTGAAAAGTAAAAAATGATGATGAACATTTTTGGAGAACGATGTTTTTTGATGGATTTTAAAATATGCGATTTGTAAATTTTTATCAAAAACGTCTCAATTTAAGGCAATATGGGAACTATTTAACAAAAAATTTATATTGGCTTCTTAACAAATGGGCTAAAAATAGTTTTAAGCTTTTAAAATCATATTAAGTAACTATTTATCTATTCGATTATTTTAAAGTTGGGCTTTGAAATAGGCTAACTGAATAATGTGAAATAGTGAAATTGTGGATTTGAGTCATTATTCCAAATTTTCAAATTTATATATTGGCCAAACAATGGAAAATTAGAATGACGAATATATTGAGGAGAGATCCAGAAATGTCATAAAAATCAGCTAAATAAATAAAAAATTACCCAAAATGGAATGAATTGAATTTCAATTTATAATCAAAAATGATATTTATAGTAAAATAATTGCATCACTTTAGGCCACTAATTTCTATGAATAATCTTTTAAAATTCGTAAATAATTTAAAATATCATTTATTTTATTTTTGAGCATGAAATATTAATAAATTGTTTGTGTTTTTCCAGCTTTCTGTTTATTTTAATTGAAAAAAGAAGTCATAATTTCAAGTAAAAAAATACATTTTATATTAAATAAATATAACCAAATATAATTTCATCAAATGGAAAATTTATTTTCTTTTTAATTATAGAATTTATTTTCATTATAATTAAATAAATGAAAATATGAAATTAAAAGACAAATGTTGGTTTCTCTTCATTTCGGCCCGTAGTATAAAAGAATCGGGGAATGAAAGAAATTGGCATAAATAAATTAGTGAGTAGAAAATTATTGTTTGTACTGAAAACATCGCCCAGAGGCCTGATCTTCAACCTTATCCCTCCAATGAGGGTTCTGGGAATTTGTCACAGATGAGTTTTCAAACTTCTTTAAAGAATGGCTATGGAAACACCATTCGCTTGGCCAAATTCCGGCCCTTTAGATATATGTCCCATGTGGGATATCGTATGACGTCGCCATCTGACGCCAGGCGCTCCACAGGCTTCGGTCTCCCCTCTCCAGTCTCCACTCTCCACCATAAAGACGGAGCCAGACTTTTGGCTTCAAAGGACCTGAACCCGGCGCATTGCAATAATTACCTCTACCAAGGCTTGACATTGACAACCCCTGTATCAACTTGAGGATAATTAAAATTACCCTTACCCGCAAAAAAGATTCCAGAGAACTCGAAAAGGGATTCCCAGGAATTTTTCCTCCAATTTTCAATGAACCCTTTCCGGAAAACTTAATTAAAATCTTTTTTCGGAAAATTTAAAATCTTTCAAGAAAATTTAAAATCTTTCCGAAATGAATTAAAGGAAAATGTTATGTAAAATTTTAATTAGGTTTTAATAAGGAAAGATTTTAATTATGTTTGATCCAAATGTATACTAATTAATATTTATTATTAAATTTATTAAATAATTAGAATTTATCTTGACTCTTAAAAATTTTTCGATGACACCTATTATTAGAGATTCCAGCAGACTAAATTAAGAAGAACGTATGAAAATCAGTTATTTTATTTGTTCAGTGTTTCAAATTTTATTCCATTTAATTAATAAGTTATTTAATGAATTTAATTAAATTACAACTTTCTTCATTTATTTTGCTTTTTCGGCAATCATTAATCAAATTATATAATAAATTCACGTAAAACATTATTTATATTATAAAATGCATATTCGCTTCATTTTTAATATAATATTTTCCCTTTTTGGTGATGGTGACCCTCTCCCTGTTAACGATCAAACGTTCACGTTTTAGATCATCCGTAGTATGATCAACCATTAATAATTTGGGGGAAAGCAAAGGGCAAATGGCCTGCTGGATGAATGCAAGGCCAAATTGAATAAATTCTAAGCAAATAAAATAATTTTTATGCCTAATCTATCCTCATTTTTTCCCTTATTCCAATAAAAATTTTAATTATACCATTTTAGAATACTGCTCTCCATTGGCTATTTTCGATTTAATTTTTTACAAAAATAAGATTAATTTAAATTTAATTTTCTGAGAATTTTCATTCATCAAATTCTATAATATTCCTACTGTAAAACAATGAATTATTTTTTTTCATTTATCGATTGTCAAATTAAAAATTTTTATTCAATTCCATATCCATTTTCACTCGCCTAAAAAAACATAATTTTTAATCTATAGCAATCGGGTAAAAAAGCCTAGTCTATTCTCAGGATGACCCATTCAGTTGACCGAAAATGCTGGACCATGCGGTAAAAATTGCCAAAATGCATCAAAAATGCGGCAAAAATTAGTCAAAATGCATCAAAATGCGGCAAAAATTAGTCAAAATGCATCAAAAATGCTTAACGCTCAAAATTTAATTCATTTAAAAACATCATAATTGCCTGCGGCAATTAGGTCACCATGGAGACCAATTTTTATTTATGGCAAATTCACTTTCAATTCCATATTTAACAAATTCATTCCCTTCCATATAAATACTTATTTTAATTTATCCTAATTATTTTTTTTTCTCAATTCAATTTAAACGCAAGTTAAACAATATAAATGGGGCGAAAAAGAAACAATAAATTGTGCGCAGTTTGTGAATCACCAAAAGCAATTTCCCAATATGGCGCAATGGCTTGTCGAGCATGCGGGGCCTTCTTTCGGTTTGTTTAAATGGACAATAATAATAATTTATTTATGGGAAACATTAAAAATTGCGAAAAGTTTATATTGTTTTAGTGGTTAGCCCAACATTCACACCATTGGATAGAAGCTAATTAAGAGCAACCATTGGTATTTAATTTGTCATGCTTTAATTGGTTTTGAACCAAAACCCCCATAAAATGGTTTAAGTGGTTTAAGACCATTAATTTTTGACCAAATCATGACAAAATATATACCAATCGAGGCGTCTCTAAGAGATTTGTCGATTGGGTTTAAAGTTTAGGGATCTAGGACAAACCATTAAACCGTTATAAACTTTTCGCAATTTTCAATAATTTATTCGCAAAATTAAATACCATCCATTTATTTATTAAAATATTTTTGCCTGATTATTCATTTTAATTTTATATTTAATTTTCTATTAAATAATTTTCAAATTTTATAGACGTCTTGTCACCAGTAATCGTAAAAACCAATACCAATGCGATTGTGAGGTGAAATTGAGAGGAAAGGTGGAAAATGAAATTGACAGAAAATTGCGAATTTCCAAATGTCGTGGATGTCGAATGCGTCGATGCTTTGGGGCAGGGATGAAAGAAGAATGTTTGAATAAATTTGAAATTAAAAATAAAAAATTATTAATTTAAGTGGTCAAAAAAAGTGAAAACAGAAAACCCATCAAAATGGAAAATAAAATCTGCATTTTTACTGGTTAATTTAATATTTTTTTTAATTAATTTATTAAAATACAGAAGATGTCAATTTCTTAAAAATATTATTGGATATTGAAGAGAAAGCCAATCTTGTCTTCCTGAATGTTATTGGATTTCCAAATAGTTTTATTGATCATTTCGACTCATTCGAAGAATTAATTCAAAGCAAAGATAATTTGTTGGCTCATTCTGAATTCTTTAGGGTTTAATAAGCAAATGATTTTTCAATAAATTTTTTTTCAGAAACAGCCGATCAAATTTTTTGACAGGGAAAAATTTGAAGAAACTATCACAAAATATGGCGTTTTTCATACCGAACCAATCTGCCTAACCAAAGCTTTGCTAATTGCAATTGATATTGCAAAAATATTGCCGGCATTTTCTCGTCTAAATCTGAATGATCAGGCGAGTTAGAATAGTGATTTTATAATTAAATATTTTAACTGGATTAATATATATAAAATATTCTAAAAATGTTTAAAATTTAAAGATGGTCGCGGTAAGCAATTTTGCACAAGCAGCATTCTGTTTAATTGGTCGCTTTAATTCAATGAAATTAAATTCCGAAACGGTATTGATGGAAATTATCGATTATCCTTTTATAAAATTATATAATCTACGATCAAATTCCGAGGAACCTGTGTTCGATTTTTTAATTTTAATATAATCATTTAAAAGCATTTTCAGAATTAAAAATTTGCTAGAAGCTGTTTTTAATTTGTCAATGAAAAATTTTTTGCAAATTGCTCCCAGTAGAGAAGAATTTGTATTGATTTTGTCATTATTATTCACAAATTCAGGTAAAAACATTAAAGGGAAATATTTAAAATTGCGAAAAGTTTATAACGGTTTAATGGTTTCTCCAAAATTCACAAACCATCATATATAATTGGATAGAGCTCTTCAAGACGCATCGAATCGTATATAATTCTTCATGGTTTAATTGGTTTTGAACCAAACCCAATAAAACGGTTTAAGTGGTTTAAAACCTTTAATTTTTGATCAAACACAATTAAATATATACCAATAGACGCGTCTTGACTAGATCTATAAATTGGGTTTAAGGTTTGGTGATCTAGAACAAACCGTTAAACCATTATAACTTTTCGACATTTTCAACTCTTTTCGCAATTTTCAATACTCTCTTCGCAAAATTAAATACCTTCCCAATATTAAATTCGATAAAAAAATAAATATTTATTTTTTTAAAAGCAATCTCATCCCTTTCTAAATATGGTCAGGCAATAATGAATGAGGAGACGGAAAAATGTGCAAAAATATTACTTCGATTTCAAAAAAAGCAATTTGGGGGCCAAAAGGGCGCACTTCGTTATACGGAATGCCTTCAATTGCTTTGGAGCACAATTTACATGATTCAGAAGCACAAAGAATTGCTCGTTTACATTGATACCATAAGTGAACAAGGAAGTTTTTCAGCAGTGATGCCAAAAATATTGCGTCCATTGGTCACGTAAATTTGCAATGGAAATTCGATGATGTGACGATATATAATAATATTTTTATTAATGAATTATTTTATTTTATTTAAATTAATCTATATATTTTTAGTAAATTATATTAATTTATATAAAATAATTTCATTTATTGAAAATTTAAAAACTGTTGCAAAAAAAAATAAAATGTTTGACTGTCGATTCGAACCAATCGTTTACCAACATGTTACCACATTTGCAGACGAAACGGTTTGGTGTCGATAATGACAAAGCTGCTGTGACATTGTTTACTACATTTTATTAAAAATAAAATTATCTTTAAAATGACATCAAAAGTATTGGCCAATGTTAAATATTTCATTGAGTTATGTCCAAAAAACCGTTTGTTTAATTAAATTAGTTTTTTCCGTTTTTTGGCCATAACTCGTTGTCAATGGGGAGCCAATTATTTTGCCGAAATATTTAAATGGTTTTGCCGAAAGAATGCATTATTTTGCCGAAACTAAATAATAACATTATTTTGCCGAAAGATTTAAATGATTTTGCCGAAAAAATGCATTATTTTGCCGAAACTAAATAAAAATTAGTTATTCAATAGAAAATGGTTTGTAATATGGAATTATGGATAAATTAGGTTTAATTAAGGCCAAAACGGGCCAAAAGGAGGTGCGCGGGATATATCCGGATATAGTGGGATTAAGCCGGATTAAGCCCTGGAATTGATGGGAAATGGTCCGTAAAGCCACTGGAAGGTCGAGAAAGTGCCTGAGAGTGCGCGGGATATAGCCGGATATAGGGGGATTAAGGTGGATTAAAGGGGATTAAGGTGGATTAACGAGGATTAAGCCCCGAAATTGATGGGAAATGGTCTGGAGGGCCAGTGGAAGGTCGGGGATGTGTGCCGAAGTCTCTAGGAGTGCCCGGGATTAAGCCGGATCTAGGGGGATTAAGGAGGATTAAAGGGGATTAAGCCCCGAAATGGATACGGAATGCCCCGGAAGTCCATGGGAATGTAGGGGAAGTGTAACAGAGGCCTGGAGACTGCGCGGGATTAAGCCGGATATAAGGGGATATACGTGGATTAAGGGGGATTAAGCCGGATTAAGCCACGAAATGGATAGGCGTGAGTCTTGGTTTGGCTGTTTGCTTCCAGCTTCGCGAGAACCCTATGCTCAGAACCCATAACCCTTATCCCTAGCCCCTAACTAAGCTTAATCCGGCTTAATCCCCCTATATCCACCTTAATCCCCCTATATCTGGCTATATCCCGCATGCTCCGAACCCCTAGCCCCTAGATCCCATGCCGCCCCTAACCATAACCCTAGTCCCTAGCCCCTAACTAAGCTTAATCCGGCTTAATCCACGTATATCCTCCTATATCCGAGGCTTAATCCCGCGTAGTCTCCGGGCCTCTGTTACACTTCCCCGACGCTTCATTAAATTCTACGGTGCTAGGTCAATTCCACAATTCTGCAAATGTGGTCAATTCCACAATTCTGCAAATGTGAGGGTTTTCGGCTTATAATTAATCAGAAAATGGTTTTAGACCCCACAAACCTTATACCATTTTGTAGATCTCATCGAGACGCATCGATTGGTGTAAAATTTATCATGGTTTGGCCGAAAAATAAAGAGTTAAACCGTTTAAACCCATATTTTTAAGTTTTTGGTATAAAACTCTTTTATTTTGGGCCAAACCATGACAAATTATATACCAATCGATGCGTATCGATGAGATCTACAAAATGGTATAGGGTTTGTGGAGTCTAAAACCACTTTCTGATTAATTATAAGCCGAAAACGCTCACATTTGCAGAATTGTGGAATTGACCACATTTGCATAGCCCTTTGTCTATTGTGGAATCGACCCCGCACGAAATTCTACATTTCATAAGGTCAAACGAAAAATGAAATATACCACTCAACATTTATTTTGCCCATTGTTTATGTTTCTCATTTTTAGGTATGTTAATTTGTTTGGAAAATGCATTAAAAAATAAGTAACTTAAAATGCAAATTAGAATAATTTTTTATATTCACTTTAAACCTTGCTCAGTCTTTACTTCTTATCCTTATTAGTCTAGTCAATAGGAGGTATTTTTCTGTTTTTTTTTTATTTTTAGTGCTTAATAAAATTTTGAAAATATTTTGGAGTAAAAAAATTGGACATATATTGGCCTTTATTAAAATTTTTATTCTCCAACTTTTTTAGTATATAATTTGTAAATCTTTGATCAAAATTACATTATAGCCAAGAAATATTTGTTCCAGGAAAAACATTTTTAGGCAATAAAAATTTTTATTTCTACTATAATTAATTTTAAAATTATTTAAATTTAGTCCAACGATTTGTTTGGCAAAAATTTGGGCCGTGCTTATTTCTGACTGTGATGGAAATATGGGAGTCAATTATGCTTCACAGGTAGTAAATGAAAAATTTTAAACAAATATTAAAAAATTTAACCTTAAAAAATTGTTTTTTAGGCAAGCATTTACCATGCTTGGCACATTCTCCGTGACCACGGCGTTGGTCCAGAGAAAATATAATTGTGATGGCCTATGATGATATTGCCAATGATTCAGAGTCCATTTTATAATTGTTTATTTCATTATTTGTATTGTTTGTTTTTAAAGGAATCCGCATCCGGGCAAAGTTTTCAATGACCCAAAAGGCATTGATGTTTATGCAGGTAAAAAAATAAATAATATGAATTTGAAAATGGCAAAAATTTTAAAGCAAACCATTTGAATTAGCAAAATAATATTTTAGGACAAAAATTCTAATTCAACAAAATAATTTTTAAATTTTAGGCCAAATATCTTGGTCAAAATTAAGTTTTATGATTTTTTTTATTATGGATAAGTTTAAGATTTAGGCTAAAAGGCTGGTTATGATAGTCTTTTAAAAAAGCGCATATTGATTTTGACAACAAAAAATGCTATTTTTTCTAATCAAAATTTGCCAATTAAATTTATTTTCATTTTTGTAAATACATATTAAATTAATAATTAATATAAATTAATGAATAAATATATTTTCAAAAGGTGTTAAAATTGACTATCGTGGAAAAGATGTGAGCGCCGACAATTTTATGGCCATTCTGCAAGGCGATTCTGAAAAAACCAATGGAAAACCAGTGTTGAATAGGTAATGAATAAAAAAAGGAATTAATGAGAAATTTTTAATATATTTTCTACAAAATTCAGTACCGAAGATGACAATGTTTTCATCTATAATTTGCAACATGGAGGTCACGGCATTTTAGCTTTTCCAAGAGGACTTGTAAGTAAATTTTTATATATTTTCATTCAATTAATTTTTCAGTTGACCCTAAAAGATTTGAAAACAACACTGACAAATATGAATGACAAGAAAATGTACAAAAAGATGGTCTTCTATTTAGAAGCATGTTTATCCGGTTCAATGTTTGAGAGTTGGTCGAAGGAATTAGAACAAATGAACAGTCAGGAATCACTTTTTTAAAAATATTCACAAAAGAATTATTACAGTATATGCAGTGACTTCCTCAAACGGAACAGCACCGAGCTGGGGCTTTTATTGTGATGCCGTTCAATCTGACCCAAAAATAAGTTGCATTGAATGCCATGATCTGGCTCCAAATGCTTGTCTTGGCAGTGATTTTGGTCGTAGTTGGATGTTGAATGTGGATTATTTGGTAAAAGTTTGAATTTTTTTTAGTATTTTTATATTAAAAATGCGAATTTGTTGACTTATCATGAAAAGAGGAATAGTTTGATAAAATAATGAAAGGCTACAAACTAATAAAAATATTTAAAAAAAGTCAATTAAATTGAAGGAAAAAAGCAAATAATATTAATCAAAAGGCAAAACAAAAAAAAAAGAATTGTTTTCGGAATCTCCAATTTTAATCAAACTTGAATCAACATTTATATTAAATTAGAACAAATTTGACATTTGAGCTTTAAGATGAACCATGAAAAAATTTTAATAAATTAAAAAATTTTTTCTATAAATTTCATTATTAGCCCGATCTGAGTTTGCAAACGATTGGAAAGGAAACGGAATACGCCAAAATGGGAACAATGTTCAGTCCTGTACATGAATTTGGGGATATGGAAATTAAAAAAGATAAAATTTCCGAATTTATGGGCAACAAATTAGGCCGTCAACCATATAAAAAGAATAATTTGACATTGTCGTCTCAAAATTATCCTGCTGCTGTTCCAATTAAGTAAGAAATTATAATAAATACATTTCTTTATCTCTTTTCAATCATAGCGATGCTACCGAAATATTCATTAAATCGCGAATAATGCGAGGGGAACAGGCAGCTGTCAAAGAGCTTGAATTGCTTCACATGGTGAAAATTAAACGGAAAATATAATTTAAATTGAATAAATTTAAGCGTCGCCAATATTTTGATGGACAAATGGAAATGTTGGTTGACTGTTTATTGACACCAAAATCAACACCCACAATTCGGCACCGTGTTTTGAATGAGAATGAAGGTTGGATTAGTCGAATGGATTGCCATCATCAAGTCATTCATCATTTCAATCAAAAATGCTTCAATTTGGCAAAGGTTAATAAAAAAGATTATTGATTTTAATTAATTTATTCCAGAATCAATATGCAATGACAAAATCATTCATTTTGAATAATTTTTGTGAACTTGGCCTTCCCATTAAACGAATTATTTTGGCATTAGACAAACAATGCGCAAATTTGAAAATTACAAATGGCATTGAATAAATATATTGAAAAATAAAAATTTTAATTGAAAAGAATGTGACTATATAATGCGAATAAATGTAAAATTTTAATAAATTAAATCATTTCCCATCTTTAATTTTTTTTATCAAAATACTCTATCAAAATTACATGATTATAAAGATATTGAATATTTCACATTTGGGGAATCCATTTTTATGAAATTGTAATAATTCGATGCCGTCCTCAAATTCATTTGTAGAAAATGCTGATCGAATTTTGCAAGAAAATGGAAACAATTTTAAGTTATGCAAAAGTAGAACACCGCGAAAATGATTATACCTAGGCCCATATAAGCCAGTGGCATTAAGAAAGGTAAAAAGCAATGAGTCCATATCTTTGCTTTTCCAATTTTCACTATAAATGGAAAAAGGAAAACAAATTATTTATTTATTTAATTAATTAATTAATATTTAATAATGATATAATATAATATCACTTACCTTAATATTTTTATGCCAATTTCACGCTTTTCTATACTCAATTTTTTGGTAAAATTTATCCCATTTTCTGTCCGATTTTCCGTCTTTTTGAAACGAATTATAATCAATTTCACTGGTAAATCAATGTCGTTGATTTCAATAATATAATTTTTATTGTAAACTGCCGAATACCATTCCCGCTCATTCCAAGGCTCGGTGATAATTGTTCGATGAATAAAACTAATTTTAAAAAAAATATTTATTATTAGGTAGACAATTAATTTTAATAATTACATAAATAAAAAAATGGGAAATAATATTATTTGGTAAATCTGTATTTATAGTAAAATGTGATCAATGAAAAACCATTAATAAATTTAAAATTAAATTTTACAAAGCAATTACCCGGGTGGACCAATTTCATTCAGCTCTGTGCTAATTTTTGATGACGTTTTGTTCCAATTGTTTATATTGGATAAATCTGCACTTTTTGCAATTCTAATTGCCATAGCTCTTGGAATTGATGGCCAAGCATTATTCTGTGTATTTGAAAATAATTTTATCAATTTTTGATATGTTTCCATTACCAAATGATATTCAATCCATTGTTGTGTCTGGGCGGTTATCTTATTGGCATATTCAACAGTTAATTTTGATAATAATGATTCTCCCCTCTCTCCCAATTCTGAACAAATTCGATCTGTCATCAACTTGAAGATAATATTTACTAATTTAGATTTTTTAATAAAATTTACCGATCGAATAAGACCAATTGTGAAGATTTTTGCCAAATCATAAATAGGCTTCCGTTTGAATTCATTATATTGTAGAATAGCCTTGGGCAAACAACTAAATTTAATTTTAGAAATTTGATACAAATTCCATTAAGTATAAGACTAGTTCCAAAATCCAAATAGAAATTGGATCGATTTTCAATTACTTTCGTTTAGGTTAGAAATTTCGGCAATTTTTGGCACACAGAAATTTCGGTATAAGGTTTTCGAAAATTTTGGACCTCCCCGAAATACGATTTGCTATTTTCGAAAATTTTTCAACCCCCCCCCCCCCCCCCCCGAAATTTCGATTTTCAATTTCTTTTTTTGAATCATCGATCCATTCCCTGGTTCAAAATTTAAAAAAAAAAACAAACTATTTATCAATTCTCATATTCCACCAATCATCGACGATTCTTAATTCAGAAAAGCCAATAAGAATTCCCATTGCATTGATATGGCCACATTCCTTGCGGCGGCGACAATAAAAATAATCATTTATTGCTTTAAATATAGAAATATTTATTTAAACTTTTTTAGATATACTTACTTTTATTTAAGTCAGCCAGGGCTATCTTTGCTTCATTCATTTCCATCCACGTCAATTTAAATATACCTAAATTCTTAAGAAAAATGTGAAAAAAAAGTTAAAATATATAAAATTTTAATAATAAATGATAATTACGCGTCCGAGTCGTCCAGTAAATTCCAAATCGATATCGATACATGTAAAGGTCTTTAAATTCTAAAAGTTCTTCAAGTTCTTCTTTTGCATATTTATCCAATGGATCTAAAACTGCGGTTGCCAATGCGTAAATCTCAATTCCTTCCTGCATTTTTTGTGAATTTTGTTGACAAGACCATTCCAAGTCAAAATTAAGTCTCTTAAATGTAAAATATATATATTTTACAGTGAAAAATTACTAAAAGAATATCTCTCGGACTCCGTTCAAAGCATTTCCTTTTGAAATTTTTTTCGACAATCTTACTGCCGCCCAAAATAATCAATAAATTCAAATCAAAAGCAATCGATTCAAGTGGTTTCATGATAGATTAAAAATAGATAATATTATTAATTTAATTAGGAATAAAATTTTATTAAATAATTTTTTGAAGTTTTAATAAATTTTATTATTAAAATTCATCCCACAAATATCAATTTGGCAAATCCCTAAAAATATTTCAAATAATCACTCACATCTTCATACTCATTCATGAGACTATACATATTATCTTGGTTCCTTATTTTTCTATATTTATCATGTAAAGGCATAAAATGATCTTCCGTGAAATTTTTAGCAATTTCAATGGCCTTCTTTTTGTCAAGACTTTCGAACTAAAATTCAATTTTTAAAATTGTAAATTATAATTAAAATCGACCTCTGTGCTATCCGTAATTTTCCGAATAATTGAAGCAATTGGTCCAACCATGTTGAGGAATTCCATTGCATTTTCGTTTAGAAATTGGATTCCTTCCAATGGATTTTCATTAGAAGGTGATAATAATTCGTCGATTTTTGTATAAAGCTGCTCGACATCTGTGAACCAAAAGAGATTTGTGTTTGAATAACCGATCAGCTTTTTGAGCTAAACTCATATATATGTCCGTAATTTAAATTTCATTGACTAAATCGATGATACCATATTGAATAAGTTTATTCTCCTATCTTAATAAAAATTAAAAATTGAGATTACCAACAAAGATAAAAATATTAAGTTCCGAAATAATAGCTGATATTTTATATATTTTTGATATTTTGGTACTTAATTAAAACCCCATTTATTTTGCATATTATATATTTTTGAATGTATAAATCTGTATCATAATTATCAATAAATAAATAAAAAGTGTTAATTATTTCTTTAATTACCATTTTCTGCATTGCTATATTCAGCCGTCGAATTGCATAAAATTTGTAAGGGAATAAGGACCAAAATTGTTGCCAAAATATGGAATTTATGCATTTTGGCTTTTTAGAAAATAAACATTCTTTTTGGCAATTCTCCACTTTATTTATTTATCTGAAAGAATAGAATGGAAGTGGCTCATATTTCTGGGAAATAAATATTCCACACAACGAATTATATAGAAAAATTTAGCTGAAAATATATAATGAAGACAAATGTAATTTTTAAATTTTTTTAGGCTTATTATAATAAAGATGAAATTGCTTTGGATAAGCACAAAATTTTAAATGGAAATATTTTAGGATGGTTATAGAATTTCTAAGCAAGCTATATATCAAAATTTTCGACAAGATCTATGCTTTACATTGTGGTGTCATTTTCCGGATATGTCATATTTTTGCAGAATTGTATGCTGAAAACCATGGCACCGAGAATTATAGCGCGATCCAAAAATGAGGTACGAAGCCCAATGAATCAAATAAACGGTGAAACTTCAGATTATGAACAAATTGAAAAATTATGATACAAATAGTATTAGAACAGGGGGTGGAACCCTCCTAAACTATAACAAAATTGAATTTATAGTTTCATCTTATAAAAATGTATACTACTCTAAAGAAATGGTATTCTACCCTCAGTAACATACATCTAGATGTCAACAAAAAATTAAGTTTTATTTGGAATTTGCTAAAGATATTGGATGATGAATGAAATATGGACAATTGATTGCCTCTCTCTTTTTCCCCTCATTTGTTTTGATTTTGAATCCAAATTTTCCATATTCCACCATTTGACCTACTTTTTCAGCATTTTTATCTCAAATATTCATTGCCAATGTGGAAATCTCGCCTCCATCTAATTCCTCTCCTTGTCTTGGTTTCATCCATCCATTCCATATTGTCTTTCGCCATTTTTGACTAACCCAGCAACTTTTTCTGCGCATTTTGATTTCCTTCCAAACCTATTGCTTCAATTTGCACTTGCAATTTCTAAAATCTCAAACTAATTTTATTGGAAAAACTCTTCTCTGCCCTCAAGCAATTCTCCTCGATCAATTTTCCGTTTACAATTTTCCCTTAGCCGACACCTTTTCCTCCTCATCAACTGGGGATTTATTCTCATCTCCGGATTTATTAAATCGCGATTTAGCCATAAATCGCGATTTATTAAATCAGGATTTAAAAATTTCTTAGGCAAATTTTAACAAAGATGGGGGATATGTGGTGACGGGGAGTAAGGGGAAAAATGAATGCAAATGAATACGTTATCAGGGAGATGAATGCAAATGAACACGTTATCAGGGAGATGAATGCAAATGAACACGTTATTAGGGAGATGAATGCAAATGAACACGTTATCAGGGAGATGAATGCAAATGAACACGTTATCAGGGAGATGAATGCAAATGAACACGTTATCAGGGAGATGAATGCAAATGAACACGTTATCAGGGAGATGAATGCAAATGAACACGTTATCAGGGAGATGAATGCAAATGAACACGTTATCAGGGAGATGAATGCAAATGAACACGTTATCAGGGAGATGAATGCAAATGAACACGTTATTAGGGAGATGAATGCAAATGAACACGTTATCAGGGAGATGAATGCAAATGAACACGTTATCAGGGAGATGAATGCAAATGAACACGTTATCAGGGAGATGAATGCAAATGAACACGTTATTAGGGAGATGAATGCAAATGAACACGTTATCAGGGAGATGAATGCAAATGAACACGTTATCAGGGAGATGAATGCAAATGAACACGTTATTAGGGAGATGAATGCAAATGAACACGTTATCCGGGAGATGAATGCAGAATACATTTTCAAATGGTGTGACGGGGAGTAAGGGGGAAAAATGTATTTGCAATGGTGACGGGCAGGGCTAAGGCCGGAACTCAAAAAAATCGGAATCGGAATTGGCTTCGGAATCGGAATTTGAATTTTTTTCGGAATCGGAACGGAATTGAAACACCGGAATTCCGGCTTTCGGAACCGGAATTCGGAATTTCTTAAAAATTTTAAATCCATCAAAAAATGGAAAAAATTTTGAAAAAGCAAAAAAAATTAAATTTTTCTTCAAAAAAGTATCAATTATATTTCAAAAAATAAAATCCAGGGTTTAGTATACAGGTAAATGAAAAGAAACTTCAAAATGTTCGGCTTCTGATTTTGATCTAAAATCATTGCTTATAAAAACCCACCCAGCCAAACTTAAATTCTTATTTCTAAATCATTTTTGGTTTTTATCATTCATTTTTTAATAAGGTTTTGTTTGATATATTTTAATGACACATTAATTAGGTTAATTGGGTATTGATAAATGATTATTTTAATTGCGGCTCTTTCAATGCTTTTTTTATTGTTTGGCCAAATTGATCAAAAAACTCTCAAGTAAATTGAATTTTTCATTGTTTTTTATTCTTAAAAAAATTGTAAAACTACTATTTGCTAATTTAATTGAAAAATTAATTAGAAGAACAAAATATTATAAGAAAAAAAAGGAATTTTAATAAAAGAAGGAATTCGTTTCAATAAATATTGCAAGGGGTCCCCCTTTGCTTTTTTTCGGAATTTTTCGGAATTCGACCACTTTTCGGAATCGGAACGGAACTCAAACACCGGAATTCCGGCATTCGGAACCGGAATTCGTAATTCCGGCCCCAGCCCTGGTGACGGGGAGTAAGGGGGAAAATGTATTTGCAATGGTGTGACGGGGAGTAAGGGGGAAAAATGTATTTGCAATGGTGTGACGGGGAGTAAGGGGGAAAAATGTATTTGCAATGGTGTGACGGGGAGTAAGGGGGAAAAATGTATTTGCAATGGTGTGACGGGGAGTAAGGGGGAAAAATGTATTTTCAATGGTGTGACGGGGAGTAAGGGGGAAAAATGTATTTTCAATGGTGTGACGGGGAGTAAGGGGGAAAAATGTATTTTCAATGGTGTGACGGGGAGTAAGGGGGAAAAATGTATTTTCAATGGTGTGACGGGGAGTAAGGGGGAAAAATGTATTTGCAATGGTGTGACGGGGAGTAAGGGGGAAAAATGTATTTTCAATGGTGTGACGGGGAGTAAGGGGGAAAAATGTATTTTCAATGGTGTGACGGGGAGTAAGGGGGAAAAATGTATTTGCAATGGTGTGACGGGGAGTAAGGGGGAAAAATGTATTTGCAATGGTGACGGGGGAAAATGTATTTTCAATTGTGACGGGGGAAAAAATGTATTTTCAATGGTGCGGCGGAGAATAAAATTCAATTTCAAATCAAATCACTATAAGAAAATAAACAAGAATTGAAAAAAAGTGATAGAACTTGGTAATATTTTGACAGTAGTGCGACACTTGCGGACCCGACACTTGCGGACGAAACGGTCTGGAGCCGAGGGTGGTAAAGCTGGAGTGACATTGTTTATTTCATATTATTAGGCATAAAATTAGCTACAAAATGACATCAAAAGCATTGGCCAATGTTGAATATTCATCAAGTTATGGCCAAAAAACCGTTGATTTAATTAAAATTGCTATTTTGACGGTTTTTGGCCAAAACTCGGTGAATATTCAAAATTGACTAAAACTTTTGATGTCATTTGTAGCTAATTTTATGCTTAATAATAAGCTATAAACAATGCCACTCCAGCTTTACCACCTTTGGCTCCAGATCCAGACCGTTCGTCCGCAAGTGTCGGGTCCGCAAGTGTCGGCCAACCTATTTTGACAATCGTATGAACATAAATAAAGAGCTGAAAAATCATTTAAGATTTATTGCTATTTTATGTCTATTCTATAAAATATAATGTATTTGCTTCTTTAATTATATATTAAATATTACCAAGATTTATAATAAAAAAAACATTTCAAAAATAATAAAAATTTTAAAAAAATATAAGTATAAACCATTCCTTGATAAAACATTCCACCATCTGCGCGGGAGTTTCAATGGCGCAATTTTAGAAGACGGCCATTGTTACAGCGGAGGCAATATTGGCAAATGTGGCCATCATCAGAATCGCACCGAAACTGAAGAGAATTGTGGAAAAATGAGCAGCCATTTTATTGAGAGTGAGCAATGATATTTGGTTTAGCTTATATTTTCCGACGATTTATATATTGAGATTCACTTATTAAAATTACTAATTTTCATTTCCTTCTCATCCAAAATTTTTAAAATTAAAATTTTCAATTGCTTCAAAAATTATTTATTTATTTTAATATTGAAAGTTTGTTTAAAATTCCACATCAAAAAATAAATGATTGATGGGCCTATTTTTAATAAAAACTAGTTTTTAATTCATTTAGAATGAATTGATTCTTTCATTTCAATTTTTAGTAATTAATTCGTTATTGTGAAGATGGGAATTTTACACCCTTTGGCAATCCTCATATCAATCGCTTTATTCGTTACAACAATTCTGGAATCGAGCAATTCACAACGGCCGAAGCCATATGTAAATTTATGAATAAATTTTTTATTATAAGCTATGAAATAAAATTTGTAAATCAAAGTTCTTTAGAACTAATCAATTTTAATTGATTTTAATTTCCCATTATATAATCCTGCTTGATTTAGAAGATGAATTTATTAGAGGAGAATTTAGTGGATTTGATTGAAAAGCCGATGAAACTAATTATGATCGAAAAAAGGTAGTTAAATCAAAGTTTATATCAATGCTTTAGATTTTTTGGTCGCCAGCGAGATTTTAGATCAAAAATGGCCATTCATAGAAAAATTGAAGCCAAAAATAGCCTCACCGGGAAATTGACATTTTATAATAAGGAAATTATGAAAATTCAGACAAAATCAGCCATTTGGTCAAAAGTCAGGAGATATCTGCTGATAAATCTGGACAGATAGAAACGCTGACTGAGTCAAAATTGGACATTTTTGACATAATTTTTATTCAAAATGGACTATAGTCTACAGAACAATTCAATCGAATTTTTAAAAGTTTTTACTAATAATTTGAAAGGATGCCTAGATATTGCTCAATGCGCGTAGCCTCTTCAGCCATTCATTAGCTATCAAAATAAAGAGCAATACCCCCCATTAATTTCTTCCTTCTCCCCAGATCGAGCGAAATTTGTTCACATTGGAATGCGAAGCTCAATGCAAGGACAATGAAAAATGTGCTCAAATTTGCGTGGAATGTTCCACTCGAGCATGCCAATTAACTTGTATTCGGGACAATAACAGTGCAAATTGCCAACAATGTGGCCAAGATTCTGTGCCAAAGTGTGCACAACAAAAATGAGAAAAGGAATAAAAAATTTAATTGTCAAAATTTTATTTTTTAATTAATAATTAATATTATGAATAAATTTATCTTTATTGTTTGCAAAAATTTTGAAACAGTAAATAGCAACAATAATGCTTTTAAAAATCCAAAATATTTTAGAAAATTTAAAAAATTCTTAAAGGCATCAACTATACAAAATGTTACCTTATTAGCCTCTAATTAATTAATTAATATTTATTCAAAAATGAAATATTCACTTATAGGTAAACATTTTCCCATCCTTGCTCATTTTTGTACTAAAAAAGTTTATATATATTTTGTGTTTTACGTATTTCATATTATTTTGCAATGTTCCAACATTTTCCCACTCAAGTTTTATGAACTTTTCGTTCCACAAATGAAATGTTGAGAAAACAATGGGCGAGCTTTTTTTCTTCGCTATCCCTCATTATAATTCGGGAATAATTTGTCATTTGGTTTTTACTTTTTTGGCAACATTTTCCCACAAGAGAGGAAGAGACCGTTTAAAAATAATTTCAGTATCCCTTTCTTTTCCTTTTTTTCGGTTTTCCATTTGGCCAAGCACAGCAGGTGCATTTTTATTGATTTTTTAAATATTCTCGACTGTCAGCAGCATTTTCCCATTTAAAAAAGAGACAGTTTTGACAAATTTTATATAGCGAGGAAACTGGGACCCATTTTGAGTGTATTTGTCCTTTATTTATCAAAGATCTTCTTCAGGACACGATAAAGTTAAAGTTAATGATTATTTGATTATGAATAAATTTATTGTAACTTCTGATTGAGAAAATTCGGGATTATTTCTTTTTTTTTATCAAATTTTAGTAAAACCATATTTTATATTGAATATTTTTCAGCATTGACATAAAAAAATTAAAAATTATCTTGAAATGTTATCGACAAAATTTAGTAAGAAAAAAGCCATTCTGGGGCGAATGTACAAAAATTCGGATGTGCAAATGAAGAATACCCTATTAGGGTTATGCCCTTTCTCGTTCCCTCGCTAATTTAAAATTGGATTAAAATCAAAATTATAATTTTTTATTTAATTTGTTATGCCATATCCCATATGTGTATTTGAATTTTGTATTATCTAAAAATTGATAAAAAAGAGAATTCCAAGAATATATTTACAAATAATTTTTGAAATTAAATTAATTTTAATTTTTTTAGAAAATTCATTCAATCGAATGGCACCAAAGAAAGGAACAAATGGGCCAAAATGGCAACGAGCCAAGAAACCAACGGATTGTTTAATTTGTGGAAGAATTAGTCGATTCAAATTTTACACTGTTCAAAGTTGTGAAGGCAAGTGGATATATAATATTCTATTATTTTTTAATAAAAAAATTTAATTGTTGGGTCCTTATTTGTTTAATTCAAATAGACTCAATCGTTTAATAATTATTTTGTTCCGCACAAATTAAAATTTAATTTCAATAAAAATCAAATTTTTTGAATCAATCATTGGTCACCCAAATTGACCATTTTTTCCTTCTAATTTTAATCAAAATTTCTTCTTTTCCCTCCCATTCAATTCAAAGCAAGGATGGCCGCAAAATGGAATGGATTTGGCATGGCTTGTGGCTTGCTTCCTCCGGCATGGACACATCAATCAATTTTGGCTGCCTTCTCTGCCGACGCTTTCTCTCGCCTGCCCCTTTTGCTTGCCCATCCCACCCAATGCCATAATGCCCATCAACCAACATTGCCTGCCCACCAAAATGCACCAAATAAAAGAAGGAAGGAGGAAAGAATTTTTGTCATTCGACCCAAAATCATAAAATAACACATTCACACTTGTGCTTTTCAATTTATCTTTTAATTATCGAGTTTCTTTTCCTTTAAACAAAATAAAGGTTTTTCTTCTCCATCAGTTTATTGCATTAAAATAAAAAAGGGTTTTTACATTCAAAACAATCTTCTCGTCGTTCTTTTTCGTCGAACAATTCCAAATCCAATTCACTTCCATCCAATCCATCCCCACCCCAATTCTCGATCACCCCCCATCGAGAACAAAGATTAAGAGTCTGGTGCTCTACCGACTGAGTCAAACCTAAGCATTTTTTCATCAAATTTAGTTTTAATTTCGCAACCAATTTGCAACTTTATCACATTTTTATTTTATTGGCACCAATTTTGCCACATTTTGATCAATTTTACTCAAATATATTACTGGCACCAATTGCCCATTCTTAATTAATCTGTAATTGGAATTGAATAATTTGATTCGTGATTTCGATATATTTGCAACCAATCTGCAATTTTACACATTTACATAGCATCCAATTTGCAATTTTACACACTTTACACATATTTGAATAAACTTTGCAACATTTTGCATAATTTTTGAATATGTCAGCCATAATACGAGCACATCTTGAGGCAGATTTAAAAGAAGCCCTAACAAAATTGGCCGAAGCAGAGCTGGCCCTCAAAGCTGAAAAACCTGACTATAATCAACTTACATTGTTAGGTGAAATCTTAGCTAGATTGATATTTGCCGTCCAAGGTTATATTAAAGAATGGAGTGATATACTTACCAAGGTCGATAAAGAAGACAAAGCGACCGAAGAAGCGCTTTTTGGAACATTCCGAGTGGAAAACAATACATCCATCCAAATCATTCACCGTCTAACCGAAACTAGACTCAAGATTAAAATCAAAATTGAGAATAGGGATCGCGTTTCATGTACTCCTAGTGAAACCAATTGCTCAAAATCTATTCCATACCATCTTCCAACGTTGGTTATCCAACCTTTTGATGGCACCTACTCAAATTGGCCCACTTTCTCACAGTCTTTTAGAGACGGAATAGATAATCACCCCCACCTTTCGGAGGCGCAAAAATTAAATTATCTAATTTCATTGTTACGGGGTCCGGCTAAAACTATGTTAGAAGGATATACCCTAACCGATGATAATTATACTATTGCCTGGGAGGCATTAGAAAACCGCTATGGGGACAACAGAAGAAGGTCCACCGAATTACAACAAGAATTCATGAAATTACCCCCGGCTCAAAATAATTCACACAGTTTAAGGAATTTATTAGAATCGGTTGAAAGAATCTCCCGACAGCTACATAATTTGGGAGTGGACGTAGATGAAAGTCCCTTCGTTCTCACTTCATTTAAAGAAAAAATGCCAATCGAGATCCGCTATAAATTAAGAGAAAAGGAGATGGAATCCTATTATGATTGGACTTTTAAAGATTGGTGCCTAGCTTTGGCCAGAATTGTTACTATTTTAGAATCCGAGCAACCTACTCGGACCTTTTCTTCCAATTTTGCTTCTTCATCCAATTTTAAACGCTCCCATCCCAACCCTATTGAGGGGCCTTCATCCTATAAAAAACCATATATTGTATCTAGTCCCGAGCCTTCTATTGTTTCGAGTCCGCCAAAAGGACGCGAATTAATCCCATACCAACAAAGGGTAGTTTCGGCAACCAAAGCCAACCAAAATTCAAATAACGGGAGCCCACAACCTTCCAAAAACTTAGAAAAATGTTCTTTATGTTTTAAAAGTGGGCATAAACCCTCAGCCTGCACCATTTATTATACACCCGTTCTTCGAAAGAAACGCTTAGAAGCTCAAAATAGGTGCCTAAATTGTGCCAAAGAAGGTCATTCCCTGGACCAATGTTCATCCCAAAAAATTTGCCACTGCGGCGAACGCCACCATTTTTTAATCTGCACCGCTAAGCAGCCACCCCAATCCTCAAAAACTGTTTCCTTCCCCTTAATAAATCATATGGAGGAAGAATCATTAATTAGTCAACAAGTAGAGGAAGAAGCAACCGATCACCCGGTTTTTGATAGAAGGACCGGAGCCATACTCTTCCGGCCATATTAAACAAAATTTCACAATTTCCATCATAAAAATACTTTTTCATGCCATCACTCGTGCATTAATATTTTATTTTTCAGCCAAGATTATTCGAATTTATCAATTCAACCAATAATTATACGGCACCAAAAATATTTGAATTCATCTTCAATTCAACCAATATTTACATAGCCAATGCGCCCAACCAAATCCAAATTTATTCATTATTAATTGATTATTTCGATCAAATCTTCCAGTCCTATCTCCTATTTCTAACCGATGAAATATGGAGCCGTGGGGAAGGAAATACTCATCGAATTTCGCATTTATTCCGCTAAATTTCCGGTCCCACCTCTTTCTGGTCCCACCTCCATCCGAAGGAGCCGTTGGGGAGGAAAGAGCCGTTGGGGTAGGAAAAAACCACCAAAACTTCTGGTCCCACCTCTTATCCGGTCCCACCTCTATGCGCAAGAGCCGTTGGGGGAGGAAAGAGCCGTTGGGGAGGAAGGTTTCCGGTCCCACCTTTTTCTGGTCCCACCTCTATCCGAAGGAGCCGTTGGGGAGGAAAAAGCCGTTGGGAGAGGAAAAACACCTGTTTCTGGACCCACTTCTTAATTTCTAACCGACGAAATTTTGAACCGCTGGGAGAGGAAATCAACCAAAAGATCATTTTCTTTTAATCCATTCCGAAACCCATCTTTTCGGACCAGCAGGCCCGGCTGGCGGGAATTTTTGTTCCGCACAAATTAAAATTTAATTTCAATAAAAATCAAATTTTTTGAATCAATCATTGGTCACCCAAATTGACCATTTTTTCCTTCTAATTTTAATCAAAATTTCTTCTTTTCCCTCCCATTCAATTCAAAGCAAGGATGGCCGCAAAATGGAATGGATTTGGCATGGCTTGTGGCTTGCTTCCTCCGGCATGGACACATCAATCAATTTTGGCTGCCTTCTCTGCCGACGCTTTCTCTCGCCTGCCCCTTTTGCTTGCCCATCCCACCCAATGCCATAATGCCCATCAACCAACATTGCCTGCCCACCAAAATGCACCAAATAAAAGAAGGAAGGAGGAAAGAATTTTTGTCATTCGACCCAAAATCATAAAATAACACATTCACACTTGTGCTTTTCAATTTATCTTTTAATTATCGAGTTTCTTTTCCTTTAAACAAAATAAAGGTTTTTCTTCTCCATCAGTTTATTGCATTAAAATAAAAAAGGGTTTTTACATTCAAAACAATCTTCTCGTCGTTCTTTTTCGTCGAACAATTCCAAATCCAATTCACTTCCATCCAATCCATCCCCACCCCAATTCTCGATCACCCCCCATCGAGAACATATTTATTTATTTCCAAAGTCCGAAATAAAGAGCGAAACAATTATGGGAAATTGTATGAATGAATATGGGAAATGAACAAAGAAACGGGGAATTGGGAAGAGGATAAAAAGTCAACAAGAAAAATGGAAATATCAAAATGCAAATTATTATTCCAAATCTCTTCCTAATTCCAATTCACCATATCCATCCCGGACACCTCCCTCTTTAAAATGAGTCCCTCTCAGCCTGGTGAGTAACGGATTGCAGCCTTTCGGTTCCTCTGTGAACGACGCGGATTTTCAATGACAATCGGCGGAGGATTTTCGTGGATAACCGGAATTTCATTTTCAAATATAGGCTCATCAGGCTGAACAATTATTTCTGGTTCATTTACTGGTTCATTCATTGGCGGAGGGGGAAGCTTGAATAATTCATAAAAGACCATCAATTGATTATCATCCTCATTGTCTTTTGTCTGTCTTTCCCTCAGCTGATTTGCATGAAATCGATTTGATGTCCCATTGGGGAAAATGACCTCATAAATGACTCCATTTCTTTTGTTAATTATTCCCGTTTTCCAACTTTGGGAAAGGCGGTGCTTTGCGAAAACTTTGTCGCCTACAGCGAATATTCGGACCCTAGTTCCGAATCGTCGGTTGAATTGTTTTTCCATGGTTTCATCCCTTTCATTTGGAATGGGTGGAGGCGGTTTGAGTAAATCCAATGCTGTTCTGGGCTTTCTTCCAAGGAATAATTCTGCTGGCGATTTATTGTTTTCCAATGAATCATTTGGAGTTGTTCTGTATGAAACCAAAAATGTCTCGATTATTCTTGAGTCCATCGTTCCCTTCCCTTTCATTTTCTTGAAGCTGCGCTTAAATGTGTCCACGAAGCGCTCAGCTTGTCCATTTGACATGGGATTATAAGGAGCGGATTTCAAATGAGTAATTCCATTAGCGGCCATAAATTTGACGAATTCTGAACTCGTGAATTGTGTTCCATTGTCAGACACGAGTGTATGCGGCAATCCATGACGGGAAAATAAGTAACGGAGTTTTTCAATGGTCGCTGATGAAGATTTTGTAGGCATTTCAAAAACTTCTGGGTATTTTGAGAATGCATCAACAATAATCAGAAAATCTTTCCCGAAAAATGGGCCCGCATAATCCACATGAACTCTGTCCCATGGTCCCAATGGTTTTGGCCAAGAATGAAGATGAGTTTTGACTGGTGCTCGCAAAACGCTTTGACATGGTTCACAATTTTTGACGAAATTTTCAATTTGTGAATCCAATTTTGGCCAATAAACATATTGTCTTGCAAGCTGCTTCATTCTTTTAACACCAGGATGGCCTTTATGGAGAATTTCCAAAACGCATTTTTGAAAGATGGTTGGGATGACCAAGCGTTCAGCATACATTAGGCATCCTTTGTGAACTGTCAACTCATCTTTGCGTCTGTAAAACAATTGAATTTGTTCAGATTCATTTGGAATCTGTTTCGGATTTGGCCATCCATTCTTCACAAATTTGATGACTTTCTGTAATTGATTTTCTTTGGCTGTCTCGGACACCAGATCATCAAATTTTAATGGGAAAATTTTGGATGTATTTTCAATCATATCATCATAATCATTTTCTACTTCCAGGCTGGCAATTACTCGATCATTTTCGCCACTTTCAGCCCGATCAATCAATCGAGAAAGGGCATCAGCTTCGCCAAATTCAGTCGTATTGACATATTCGATTGAAAAATCATAGGCGAGTAATATACGTGACCAACGGAGAAGTCGATTCGCGCTGCATTGGCGAATTCCTTTCTTATTTCCGAAAATGGATAGAAGTGGGCGATGGTCAGTTTGAAGAATAAAATGACGTCCATAGATCATTTTATGGAATTTTTGAATGGCAAATATCAAAGCAAGCCCTTCTTTCTCAATTTGACTATAATTTTTCTCGGCTGGTGTAAGAGCGGATGATGCATGGGCAATGGCTTTTTCAGTTCCATCTTGGAACCGATGCTTAATGACCGCGCCTATGCCACTTTCTGAGGCATCTGCTGCAACAATTATTTGTTGTGCTGGGTCATAATGAGTCAGCAGAAGATTCGATGATAAAATTTCCTTTATTTTTATGAATGCCTTATTGCAATTTTCATCCCAATTCCACTTTGAATCTTTCTTTAGGAGGTCATCCATTGGTTTTCTGATGAATCGCATGTTTTGAACAAATTGTTGATAATGATTCACCATTCCTAAGAAAGAACGCAGAGTTGCAATATCATGTGGAGCTGGCATTTTCGCAATTGCACTAATTTTCTCTGGATCTGGCTTTCGTCCCATTTCATTGATAATTACTCCCAAATATTTGATTTCCTGAGCTTCAGGCGAAAACCATAACTTTCAATGCGCTTTAGGACTTCTCGGATATTATTTTTGTGCTCTTCAATTGTTCTTCCAACGATGATAATATCGTCCAAATATGCGCAAGCAAATGGTAATCCACTGAGCATTGCGTCCATTATTGATTGGAAAATTGATGGTGCTGTTTTGACACCAAATGGGAGACGGGTGAGCTTGTATAGACCCCTGTGAGT
Organism: Pratylenchus scribneri; assembly: GCA_030063045.1. NCBI lineage: Eukaryota > Metazoa > Nematoda > Chromadorea > Rhabditida > Pratylenchidae > Pratylenchus > Pratylenchus scribneri. The sequence goes on from JAQSEB010000072.1 coordinate 1,130,212, forward strand.
GGCGATGCAGCACAGCTTTTGGGAATCTTCGTCCAATTCAATTTGGAAATACGCATCCCGCAAATCTAATTGACTGAAATATTTTCCTCCGTTCAAAGTCGCAAAAATATCTTCTGGAACGGGGAGTGGATGCTTGTTGGATAATAATGCTTCATTTAATCCCGTTGAGAAATCAATGCACATTCGTGCTGAACCATTCGCCTTTTTGACTACAAGGATAGGCGCTGCCCAATTGGCATGTTCAATTTTCTCAATTACTCCCATTGATTCCAAACGATCGAGTTCTTTGTCCACAACTTCTTTGACATTGTATGGAACTGGGCGAGCTCGACGGAATATTGGAGTGGCATTATTATTCAGTGTCAAATGAGCTTTGACCTTTGTGCAGTGACCTAGTTCCTCTTTGAAAATATTCGGGAATTCTTTAGGAATGAAGTCAGCATTTGGCTCTTCTTTTGAATTTTTCCTTTCCACATTTGGTGGAATCACTGCATTTATTTCTTTGCTTGAAATTCTTTGTTTAATATGATCCAATAGCCCAAATTCATCCATGGTGGTGACGCTCAAAAGATTCATCATTCCATTCTTGGCAACAAAAAATTCTTGATCCGTTTTGAAGCCTTGGAATTCGAATGTACCCATTCCTTTTCCCATAAATTCTTTTTGGGTACCGTCATACACCCGGCCTTTTTCGACACATTTGCGGATTTTCGGCTGACCGATGGCTTTCCATGAGCGCTCATCGATGACATTTACTTCAGCCCCGCTGTCAAGGATGAATTCAATTGGCTTATTATTCAGCAAAATTTCAATGCGCAGCAAACTTGTTGAATTAATTTTCTTGTGAATGGCAGAAATGTTTACAATCCCGACATTTTTATTCATTTTGTCTTTATTTCCCTTAAAAGGGTGCAATCGACGCCATTCTTTTATTGCTTCACAGCGCTTTTTGAGGTGACCCTTTTGATTGCATTGATTGCATATGGCATCCTTAAATTGGCAATCTTTGGGTTGATGGTCCCTTCCACAGCGCCAGCATGATTGGCTCGAATTTGATTGCTTTTCGTTGGATTGTGGTTTTGAATTTTTATTGGCCTTGCCCTTCCATGGGTTTTTGCCATTTTTGACCATGTTTACATTCTTTATGGGCTGACTTTCCACCATTTTGGATTCCATGATAGTCGCCAAGAATGCTAAACATTCTTCCACAACTCCATCATAAGTAATATCATTGTCCGTTGTGAGTTTGGCCAAAATTCTCTGCCTCAATGCTGCGTCTTTGGGTGCTTTCAAAGCCAATAATAGCATAAGAGTTTTAAACTGCTCTTCATTCATATTCGCAAAGTCAAAATCTCGCAGCAGTCTCTTATGTCTATTCACAAAATCCCAGAATGATTCATTTTCCTCTTTTTCGGCTCTTAAGCACTCGAATCTGTCAATAAACACGGACTGCTGCTTTGCAAAGAGCTTCTCGAGTTTTTCTGTCGTAACTTTGAAAGTAAAATCGGTAACCTTGGATGGAAGTATAAATCTCGAGTATTCACTAAATGCTGATTCGGAAAGCTTATTCATGAGGGCTTTCACTTTCAAATCATCAGCCAATTCTGGTGCAGCACAGTCCAATGAGAAATTAAATCTTTCAATCCATTCGGTAATTCTTGATCGATTGTCCATTGAATGTTCAAATGGAATTACATCCGGCAGTGGTGGAACTATTGCTGGTTGATTTTGCGGTGCTGGATGATTGGCAGCTTGATTTTGTATAAGTTGTGCCATCATCTCCATCAATTGTTGCATATTCACTGCTGGTTGTGCCATTTTTTTAATGAAAATTTTATTGATCGAAGAAAAACAAATCCTTAAGATTTGTGCTGATTTGACGTATTTTTATGCCCGGTTTGTACACAACAAACTCGATCAATAACACACAGTTATTGATAGGCAATTAAAATCCGAAGGTTGAAACTGCTTTTTGACGAAAATAAATTTGCTTGACTAGCTTTGACGGATTGAATATTTTTATTGACGATTTTAATTTGTGATGATTCGATTTTTATACAAGTACGCCAATTGTTGGGTCCTTATTTGTTTAATTCAAATAGACTCAATCGTTTAATAATTATTTATTTATTTCCAAAGTCCGAAATAAAGAGCGAAACAATTATGGGAAATTGTATGAATGAATATGGGAAATGAACAAAGAAACGGGGAATTGGGAAGAGGATAAAAAGTCAACAAGAAAAATGGAAATATCAAAATGCAAATTATTATTCCAAATCTCTTCCTAATTCCAATTCACCATATCCATCCCGGACATTAATATCCCTTAAGTTAAATTTTTTGAATAATTTTAAGGTTGCAAACAATTTTTTCGACGAGTTGTGCTCAACCAAACTCAATACTTTTGTCCATCCGATGGAAATTGTGAAGTCTCGAAAGGTTTAAAAATTAATGAAATATAAAGAATTAAATTAGTAAAAGCAATTAAAAATGAATAGAAATTTATTTGAAAAAAAAAATAATTAAAATTTGGAAAAAATTATTTAAATGAATTAAAAAATAATTAATTAAAGTGAAATGCCGTGGGTGTCGTCTAGACAAATGCCTTCAATTGGGAATGGACCCAACTTTTGTGCGTGTGGAAGACAAAAATGATGTTTCCGAAATTGTGGAAGCATTGGAAATGCGAAGAGAATCAATCATGAAATTGAAAGGAAATATAGGCGGCGATTCAAGGGTATTAGAGGAAAATGAAGGCGAAAATGGATGGAAAGAAAAGTAAATAAATTAAAAATAAATTATTTAAATGAATTTTTAATTCGGAATATTCAGAAATTTGTTGAAATTTAAACAAAGGAATTCTGGTTTGAAATTAAATGTATCAATTCCAGTAATACAGAATATATTAGGCCAAATGGAAAGGGTATTAAATAATTATATTAATATTAAAATGAATTTAAATAATACAGGAATCTGATCAAATTGAATATTTGACCAAAATTCTGAATGCCCATAGGCGAATAACGGATCGATGCTTCAATTTGCCGGATTCCTATTTGAATAAATTCCATGGCATTGAGGAAGTTCTCAACGGCCAAGAAAACATTCTCGCATTGGCTGATTGCTTTTCCGTAAATATTTTATTTGGCAATGGAATTGATTAATGTTTTGATAGATATTTTGATTATTTAGGGGCCACCGAAAATCATAGGCATAAAAAAATTAGAGATAGGACCGATACTTCTCGGCCGAGGTCTCGACGGGTTTTTTTTTTCTAAAAAACCGAGACTGACAGAGAGACGGACTCTGTACTCGATCAGGTAGAAAGGCCGATCCCTAATAAAATACATCGGGTTTTGTCTTTTCGGTAAAGTCAATTCTCTTATGACGAAAGTCCTTAAAGTAGTTCTATGAAAATAGTAAATACCCAGAATGACGGTTTTGAATAATTAAAATTCTTTCTCTTAAATTCTTATTTTGAATCTCTTTGCAAAATTTCAGCCAAATCACGACCTTTGGTGCGACCAGTATATTGCCAAATTGTACAATGAGATAATTGAGTTCAATCAAAATCAACATCCGCTAATTAAAAAGTGCCATTCCGTTTGTCAATTAATGGTTGTGGGCGTTTTGAAGGCAATGCCTGCTTTTGGCAAATTAAAATTCGAAGATAGGGTAAATGGCGAAAATCATAAAAATATTAAATTTTTATTAAAAATTTAAAAGAAATAATACTTAAACTTTCTAAATAAAATTATTTATTTAAGATCATTTTGGCCCGTGAATTGGGCCATCAAATGAACAATTTGACAAGTACATACTATTCGGTGGAAATGGGTGAAATGTCGGTGACTGGCCCAAGGGGATTGTCCATAATTGGTATCAACGCGAATTCTTCCAAGGATATTCCTAGGTTTGCATTTTAGTAGCAAATAATTTATTTTTCTTCCAATTTAGTTTATTCAAAATGGCACAAAAAGTATTAATCCATCCAAATGAAACATTTCGCCGAATTCCAATGCTATCCAAAGCGGAATTTGCCCTGTTAATTGCAATCATGTGTTCAAATTCTAGTAAATTTTTTCTCTTAATAATTCATTTTTGATGAAATATTATCAAAATTCAAAGAATCTAGCTAGTTATTGTTATTCAAAAATAAATAGTAGAATAGTGTCTAGATAAATTTATTTAAATTTTTAGGAAAAAAGTGTCGATACAGCTCAGTCAAATTCCCTAGACTCGAAATTCCCCAAAGGCAAATCAAAGTCCAGCAATTAACAGTTTTATTCCGGCAAGAAAATGAGTGGATGGAAAATGTGAATGCAATTAAAATCAAAATTAAATCAATTCAATTTGGTAAAAAGGTGGAAAAAGTGGTGAAGAAAGCGGGGCTCACAGGCCCTTAAATAATGAATCATTGCATCATGCTTATTCAAAATTGCATCACATTTGGCCTTTTCATCCTTTTCCCTCATTTCCAATTTTCTTTGTCCAATCATCGGCGATTGCCGGCTGGTCGACTTTTTGCCCTTTGACCAAAATTCACGTCGGCATTGGCCGATGCCGACACTCCCGGCGAACGAGAACGGTCCCCGCGCAATTTCGATCCAACTGGGGTGCGGGCACGGACACGGCGTTCCAAACGGCCACTCGCCTCCTGACTTCGTTCCCGACGGCGAATTTGGGCAGAATGGGGTGGTCCGATCCTCCGAAAACGTCCGCTCGAGTGAAACCAAGGCAGGGGTAAGTCCATCCATCCATCCGGTAATTAATCGGGCAAAGGGTCGGTTCACGGGACGGGCCAAATCCGCCAATTTGTCCAATGCTTTGGCCATATCCTTTTTTGCCATTTCCCATTCTGCCTTGGGCGGAGCTGGAGGTGCGGTGGCCTGTGGGGTGGCCGCCAATTGAGTTAAGGCCAAGGTGAGTCCTTTGTTTTGGGCCTCCAGTTCCGCCTTTTGGGCCTCCAGTTCCGCCATCCGAGCAAGGCGTTCCTTCAGCATTTGGTTTTCCGCCATTAATTCGCCGGATTTGGCCATTGACTTGTCCACCGAAGATCCATCCACCTTGATCACAACGCTCCGAATCTGTTTGGCATTGGGATTGGCATGGTCATTGACAATGGGCAAATCCACCTTTGATGAAGAGCATCCCTCCTGCGGTTTTGTCGATGATTGAACGGTGGGATTGGCCAAAGTTGGGGCATTTTGCTGCTGTCCTCCCTCTCCTTCCTCCGTTTCGCTTTCCTCTCCTTCCTCCTCGTCCCCACTGCTCTCAATATAAAAATGTCCTTGCTTCTTCGCCTCCTCATGTCGCATTTTCCGGGCCTCTCTTTCCTGCGCTTCTTTCTCCTTTTGCCTTCTTTTCGCCTCCTTGTAGATTGCATATTTGGGGCATTGAGCCCAACTGGCGTTGTGCCCCATGTTTTGGCAAGTCCCGCAGATTATGCCCGGCATCCTGAGCTCGTAGCCCTCTGGGTCTCTTTGCCACTCGGCTTGTGAAACTGATCCCATCTTTCGGTTCAAATCGCTTGCCATTTTGGGCAATCTGCAAAAGGCAAAAATGAATTGTGTGGAATCCGAGAAGGCAATTGAAATGAAGAAATGTGGAGTGGCAAATTGGCTTATAAAGCCTTGGCCAACGAGGAAGTTGGGTGTCAATGCTGCCGTCAATCCATTTTTTGACTGTGATGAATGTACAAAATTGGGCAATTTGTTAGGAGATTGGAGCATAGAAGCGTGATTCACCCAAATTCTCGAATTGAGAAGGAACGGTCGGCGGTCCAAAATTCCAAAAACGGCCCACATGAATGATGAATTGGCCAAAATGGAAGGTCGATCATTGGCCAAAATTTGCAAAAAAGATTGAATGGCCAAAATTGGGCAAAATGGCAAATTTTGCAGCCGGAATTGATCCGGATGCGAGTAGTTAACGGGCCACCCTTGATCCGGGGCCATTTGTGAGTGGTTAATTGGCCATCCTTGATCCAAATCCGATTGTGAGTAGTTAATGGGCCATCCGTGATCCAAAGTATTTTGTGTGCCATTTTGGAGGGAGAATTGCATGGTCGATTCCGCATTGGTGAAGAGATTGAATAAGGCCAAAAGCAGTAGGGCAAATTTGACCACCTTTATGCCCGAATTCCGGTAGGTGACAGCAATCTCGGCCTCAGCCGTAACTCCACGGCCCAATTGACTGATTATGGGGCCAAGCTCGCGACAAGCGATCCGGCGAATGCGACCGGTCATTCCACCGCCCCAAATGCGGTCAATTGCCGCTGGCCAAACTCCAGCTGCTCTCTTTCTTCTTTGAATGCCAAAGTCGCCTTCCACATTCAGTCCCTGCATTTGCCTTCCCAACTCTTCCACTCTTTGTTCCGGTTGGGGTGGAGGATTGTGGCGAGCTCCGGTTGGAGGGGGATGGATGCGAGGGGCCTTCCTCCGGCGACGAAGCACTTCCTTGGCCGCATTTGAACGCCTTTTGGCGTCGCCTCCATCGTATCCATAGACCACTCGCCCTCCTAAAGTCCGCATATTGCGTTTCACCAGTCGCCCTTCACTTCCACTTGGCGCATCACCCAATTCCGATTGCTGTTCCGCCTCCTCTCTTCCCCTTTGATTAAGGATTCGATCCTTAATGGCTCGAGTTGGGAAACATGCATCGATCAGCTCCAAAGGGAAGAATGCGTTGGCTTGAGTCTCCTCCAAACACGGGGCAAAAGGGTGGCGGAGCTCGATTTGATGCCGACTCCGGTAATGCTCCACCACTGTCACAGCCACCCTTCCATTGTGGTATGCCGTCAAAGTATGCGCCGATCCAGGCGAAACGCGAATTGGGCCAAGCGGTTTCTCCTTTGGTAAGTGGCTCGTCACCAGCTGAACTCCATCGCTTTGTATGAGTTGCTCCATTCGCTGGGACAGCCATCTTCGTCCTTCCACGGTGCTCATCCAGTCCGAGGCCTCCGATTCCGTTTTGTCCAGGAGGATGCTCAACACTTTGAGAAGATTGGTCCGTGTTTGCATGTCGATGATTGCAGAGGGTTGAATGTTGGGAATTGTTCGATTGGAAGGAAATGGTGAATGGAGTGAGATTGGGTGGGCTTTTATATGGCCCAAAGGCCCTTCAGCCCCTTCCCCTTGACATTCCCTCGAATTCCATTTGCCCTTTCCAAATTCCCTTGCCCCCATAGTGCCATTTCGATTTATGCTTGGCCAATTTGTGCCATTTGACTTTTTCTCATTCCAAATCATTCCTTTTGACATTCCAATTGGCCAATCCAATTCGAATGACATTCCTTGAGGCCAATTGGTGCCATTTTGATTCCTCAATGGCCCTCCCCCGGCAAATTCAACTCCGCCATTTTCCTGAATCATCAAGCAGATGATGAATGCCATTCGGACTGCTATTCGCCAAACACGAAGCCAAGGGTTACAGCGAATGCAGGCTAATGTCAAAATGACTGCTCCAATGATGACTAGGCCAGAGATCAGAATGTTTGGAAATCCAAAGAAGAATTTGGCCACATCAGAAAGGTCAATCCCAGTTATGAAGCAAGTCCAGCATCCAGATGAGTCAGCCTCCAATCGTTCTGAATGGCGAAGTCCAAGAGCTTGTTCGAAGCGAGGTTCGACATAATGGAGATGGCCTTTCATCCGGAATGAGGTCCGACCGCCACTGCAGGTGACGGTACAGTTTGTGTCGATTTCAGCCTCGTCAAAGGACAGTGTGATGGATGAATTGATCGACTGTGGCTGGCATTGAGCAGTGAATAGTGAGCCATCCTCACAGCTGATTTCAGCCAGCGCTGTTCCAAAGTCTGTTGAGCAATCCAGCGTCAAGCGAGCTCCAGTCTGGCAGCGGTAACATCCTCGCAGTTCCTTCGCTTCCGCCTTGCATATGCTTCGATCCTGTTCCAAGGCGAGTCTCAAACCATCGAATTGAATGGCTAATTGGATAGGCGAGTAGGATGTTTCCATGAATATGTCCCTTCCATCGTTCTGAAGCGTCATTTTCGGCAATTCCAATGGAAGGCGATTTTGTGGGTCCTCAAAGTACCGCTCCAAAGGCAAATCTCGGCAATGGCAATTCACGGTGCTCGCCTCGTTGTCCACTGAGCAATGTGGGCATGCTTCTTCGCTCAGCGTGCAGTCCAACTCTTCTGCCGCCTTCCGACTCGAGCAAAGCAAGTCCGAATGAATTCCTTCGACCAAAGCCATGTCCCTTTCTCTGCTGAGGAATTTTCCCCGTAAAACGGGAGAAGGTGGATGCGAAATTCCAATCGGCGTGATGCTTATGTTCTGCCAGTGGAAGGTGATGCCTGGAGTGAGCAAAGCGCTTTGTTCCTTTGTCTCATTGCCTCCAAGCTCCAATTTGAGTCCGACTCGTATTCGATATTCCCATGTTGGGCAGCTAATCAACTCATAAATGGAGTTCGATTGAGGCACAGCGTGTGGACGATAGAAGAAGCAGCTATTTCCAGCTGACCAACATTTACATGGCCAAAAGCCGCAGCCTTCCAAGCAGCGCGTATAGCCTGGCATAGAATAGGCATTGCCTTGGATTTCGTCAATCTTCTCGTCCAATTCTCCTCGATTGAGCTTGCTGCATCGTTCCTCAAAGCAGTTTCCCATTCCTGGACAGCTTTTTCCGGCGGGAACATTCACTCGATAAGAACGAAGGAATTGTTCCGATTTGGGGATGCAGCCAATGACAAGCGAGTCCGTATGGAGCTCCAGTGCGCCCATCAGCTTCTCTCCGGTCCCACGGAGCAGCATTCGATTCTGTTGACCAGCAGGAAGGAGGGTCACCACTGTTGAGCTGTGAATGCGACAATCGAGTCGGGCAGCTGATCTCCAACAATTTTCGGCTATGCAGCATTTTCTGGCCTCTCCGCCCATGCCAGGGAATTACTCTACAAGGAACAATGCAAATATTCCCAATTGCTCCTCAAATATTGCCAAAAACAAATGGGAAATGAAACAAAAGGTGCACAACGATATGCGGAATATTTGCAACTCATTGAGTGCGCTTTCCAAGCAGTTCACAATTTTGAGATGATGAATATATATAGAGAAATATTCTATGCGAATAGGAATATGAAATTCTATGAGGATATTTCACCAAAATGTATTAAATCGCTGATTAAAAATATATAAATATTTTTTTATATTTTTTGGTTTTTTTATCATGCTTTTATTTATAAAATTTATTAATTGATTGATTAATCTTGTTGAAATCATTTCTCAAATATTGACAGTTTAATGTTCGCTTAAGAGTGCCTATAAGAATTAATTTTATTCTTGCTATCAATTTTTTCAATTGTATCAAATTTCGATTTCTTCTGTTTGTCTGTCTGCTAGTCATGCGTTTTAACTTATTAAATAATTTTTAAAATTATTATTTCAGCCACAGTCTGAATATTTCTTCCTCTTTTCAGTTTTCACCTCAACCTTTCATCGATTAATGGGCCAAAGTGGCTGACTGAGAGCACCCGTACATTGGTCTTCACGAATACAAAAAATTAAACCCAAATGATAAATGAACCCTTTTTATAACAAAATAAAAAGCAATTTTTATTAATAACAGTGCTATTATTTTTCAAATCCCAATACAATAAATATTTTAGGACGGCTTTAATTATTAGAATAGTTATTTTCATCCGTTTATATTTAAATTAGAAGGAATTAAGATTGGAATTTTTGGATGTGTGTGAAACCCTGAATTTTTGCGATACTCTAAACTCTACCAAAATATCAGTCAGAGGCAAGGAACAAGTTACTTAGAAAAAAATCCCACAACCAATTCCTTGATAATCCTGTAAAAAATTTATCGCAAATTCGGAAAATTTTTGAAATTTTTATTCTCTAAAAAAATTTATCTTTTTAATCCTTTAAAAAAAGATCCGCATCATTCATATCCCTTCAAAAATTCCACAATTGTAATATATTTATTTTCCTGATAAATCTAAATATGTCCGCATCTAATGAAGAATCTCCAATGCCAACAGAAATGACGAAAAGAAAATTTATGAAGAAAAAAAAAGCCAAAAAACCGGATGATTGTTTAATTTGTGGTAAATTCACCAACTTCAAATATTACAATGTGCGAAGTTGCAATAGTAAAAATTGAAAATTTATTTTAAAAAATTTTAAAAAATTTATTAAGGTTGCAAACAATTCTTTCGGCGAATTGTGATCAATCAAATCCAATATTTTTGCCTGGCAGATGGAAAATGCGACTTGACAAAAGGTGGAAAACAGTTTATGTTTTAAAAAATTCCAAAAAATAAAATAAAAATTGAATTTAGATAATAAATAAAAAAAAACATTAATATAGATAAATGCCGAGGCTGTCGTCTGGACAAATGCCTTCGATTGGGCATGGACCCTTCGAGAGTGAACGCCGAAAATGGAAGAGTTTTTTATTCGTTGGAAGCCCGACGGAAAAAGTTGATGATGGACGAAAAATTAAATAAAATTGCCATTAGCAAATATTGCCACGAATTTGAAAGGGTGATTTATATATGCCATTAATTTTTAATTATTTTTTTTGATTCAAATTTGAAGGAACAAACTGAATTGAAATATTTCAATGGCATCACAAATGCACATAGACGAATTTGGTCGAATATTTTCCATAATTCTGGGGACATTTTGATTCAGCGAATTGAACAATTCCAAACATTCGATGAATTTTTGTGCAGCAATTTGAATGTTCTCTCCTATCAGAATTTATTCCTAGTAAATAAATGGATTAGAATAAAAATAAATTAATTTCATCAGCAGGAACAATTTCAAATTTATCCTTCAACCAAAGAGGAAATAATTGGCGAAATTAGTCAAATGCAAAAAATAACATTTCATCCAAGAATTCGAAGGAAGAACATTTTGATGCGTCTTTTAAGTGTTGGCATTTTCAAGGCTATTTTACACTATCAACTTCATCAAATGCCAATCGAGGATCAGGCAAGTCTTTTTAGGCATTTTTGAAATCAAATTTAAAATATAATATTCTATGGAAAATTTAATCGATTTTATTAGTCCTAATCTAGGGCTAAAGCTATTTGGGGCGAGAACTGGGCCTAGGGTTTCTCCGCAGGCCTTCGTTTTGGAGTCCTTATAGGCGGCCCAACAATAAACGGGATAGGGATTAGTGGCGAATCAACTTTAAATAATTATTTATCAATTGGATGAAAATATATATTTATTAAAAATAAAGTGAACACCAAAAAACTATTTTGAGGAGAAAAAAGTACGCGTTTATAAATGCGGATTGGGGCAATATTTGATTGAGAGAGAATAGCGTTTTGATTACTGATGCCAAAAAGTGGGAGACACATTTAATTTTTTATTCTAAATGAATATTCAGCCGACAATCTCATTAAAATTTATTTAAAAAATAATAAAAAAATAAAAGTAAATATATATAATTTATTAATTAAATAATAGGCCATTCTCATTATTCAAAATGGGCCAGCCATACATGCATTAATTAATACACATTTTGCCACCCAAATGGGGGCCACTGCTTGGTCCGATCCCGATGGCATTTGTATTCTTACAAAAATGTGTGCGAAAAGAGAATTGCGAGAGGATGGGCGGTAGAGACTATATTTATTATCATTTATATTTCAAATTATTTCAGTTTTCTGATGTTAGCACAAAAGGCTTGGGTTCGTCCGGTGAAACATTTATCTGGAATTTCCTTACTCAGTCAAGAGGAATTCTCAATTTTGTTGGCAATTCTTTGCACACATACAGGTGAGAATATTCTTTTAATAAATATGATGGTTTTAAGATGTATTAAATTAAATAATATATATTCATTAAAAATTTTATTGTTTCTACTTATTAGAAGTTAAATGCAAAAATCATATAAAAATTATATATATTTTTTTATTTTTTAAACTTTTACCATTTTACACATCTAGAGGAATTACAAATGTATAATTTTCGGATATTTATTAATTTACATTTATTAAAACGATGAATTTATATATGTCGGCGCGAAAGTTGAAATTCCGCGAAAGTTGAAATTTACACACTATTTTCGTCATGGAAGCAGAGAAAAGTGAGATACAGAAAAACTAACTATGGGTTTAGGGTTAGGGGCTCGGCAGCATGGGATTAGGGGTAGGGGCTAAGGGCTAGGATTAGGTTTGTACTCTGCTTCTTCGGCGAAATAGTGTGTAAATTTCAACTTTCGCGGATTTTCAACTTTCGCGCTAACATATGTAATTTTACATTTGAAAAATAATTTATTTATGAGGCCATATAACTTTTTAGTCAAAAATACTTTAAGATTCATATCATACCTAGCCTTAAACCTAAGTCAAACCTGGCCCCTAGACCAACCCTAAACCCCAGCATTAGTTGTGGCCAAGTTATATGGCCTCAAAAATAATTATTTTTCGACATAAAAGTTATTGGTAAATTCAGTCATTTTATATGTAAATTTATATTATTTCATATTTTTTACATTGAAATATTCCATTTCCTCTCAAAAATATCCATCAAATTCAGCGAAATCGAATATTTCCGACTCCACAAAGGAATTACTCTACATTGATCAAGTTCGTTATTCCGCATTTCTTTTGAAATATCTTCAACAAAAATATGGATTGGAACCGGGTGCAAGAAGATATGCTGAATGTATGCAAATGCTCGAGGCAATTTTCTTTTCGGCACATAATTATGATTTATTGAGAACTTATTTGGAAGCTTTCCATTTTTCACGGGGTTTTACCTCAGAAGTTTTCCCCAGATGTATCCATCCATTAGTGTGATTTTATTGTATAAATAATATTTATTTATTTATTTTATTTCATTTTTAATTAAATATTTAAACAAGGGGAAATATTTAATTGCGGAAAAATTATTGAAATAAATCTGAAAATGTAGAAAAGTTTTAATAGCTATTTATGATTTGACCTTTGATATAGACCATTAAACCATTTACCCAATCGATAGATCTCGTCAAAACGCATAGAATGGTTATATATTCTGTCATAGTTTAACTACTGTAATTTTAAATTAGTTTTGAACCAAAAAAGACGGTTTTAACGGTTAACAATTTTAATTTTTGGCCAAAATACGATAAATTATATACTATTTGTTGCATCTTGGCGAGATCTATCTATTAGGCATATGGTTAGTGTGTCTACGACAAATCACTTCTGCATTTTCAATACTTATTTACATAAAAATTAAATAGTATCTTGTATCTTTTAATCAAAAAACTTTGGATGATATTTAATTTGAAGAAGAAATTATTGAAATTGCAGAAATTTATAACAGTTTAATTATTTGTCTTATACTCCCAAAGCCAATGCCGATAGATCTCTAGGAAAAGAATCATTTCATATGGATTTGGTTTAAGTTAAACCAATTTAAATGACGCTAAATACACATATTACAATTTCATAAATAACAAAACCATACTCTGGGGATCTTTAAAAGCGCGGTAGCGCATTAAATAACCCTCCCAAATATTTCAATTGTAGTCTAACTTTTAGGCTGCCGCGTAGCGGTTGATTTTTATTTTACTTAGATGGTTTTTTCATTTTTATTATAAAATGTATTGAAAAATTTAATATTTAACCGTTATGAAAGCCCTTCTCAAATATCAATTTTTAAATGTCGCCTAATTATTGCTTATCAATTTTAATAGTTAATTTAATTCTCGCAAATTATATTATCAATTTTTTTCATTGGTGTCTCATTTCGATTTCGTCTGTCTGTCTATCTGTCAGGTAGTCATGCGCTTTAAATAATTTTATTAATTATTATTTTGGCCACTGTCTGTCTAAATATTCCTTCCACAATGCTATACAAATATCCTTTTATCGATTAATGGACCAAAGTGGCTGACTGAGAGCACCCGTACACTGGCCTGCGTGAATATAAAATAATTAAACCCAAATAATAATAAATGAATGCCTTTTTTTTTGACTTAATAAAAAGCAATTTTTAATAAACGAGCAATTATTTTTCAAATTCAAAAACTTAAAAATATTAGCTTAACGTATTATAATATTTTCATTGTTTATATTTATATTAAGAATCGGAGGAGGAATAGGAGGTGGAAGTAGCTGGCTGACTGAGTGAGTGTGAGCAATGAGCACCCGTAGCTTCTAGCTTGGTCCTCATGAATACAAAAAATTAAACCCAAATAATATTTTTTTGGCTTAATAAAAAGCCTTTTTTATAACTGCGCTATTATTTTTCAAATTACAAAGCAAAATAATATATTTTAAAAATGACTTAAATTATTTTAAAAATGTCATTCGGTTTTAACTTTTAATAATTTTATTTAATTATTATTTCGGCCACTTTCTTCCCCATTTCAATTCAAAGCTTTTTATTGATTAGTCGGCCAAAGTGGCTGACTGCGTGTGAGCAATGAGCACCCGTACCTTGGTCTCTGCGAATACAAAAAAATAAACCCAAATGATATGTAAATGAATGCCTTTTTTGGCTTAATAAAAAGCAATTCTTAATAATAGCGCTATTATTTTTTAATTGTAGCATTATTAATAATATTTTATTCATTTCATATTAAAAATAGAAAAGGAATGGAATTTGGGCAAGATAATCCCCGAATTTCTGGGTGACTCACTTTTACTAATATCTCACATTTAGCCAGCAACAATGAGCAAGTTGTTTTAGAAGATAAAAAAGTCCTGCAACAATCCTCCGATAATCTCAGAAATTATTCTCGAATTCGGAGATATACAGAATTTTTTTATAAACATTCCTAATTTTCTAAAAAAAGAATCTCTACTTAAAATTCCTCAGCTCTAATATTTTTGTTATTTTTCACAGATATCAAATAAAAAAATTTATAAATATGTTCACATCAAATGAGGATGAAATTCCAATTCCGACAGAAATGATGAAATGGAAATGGATGAAGAAAAAAATAGCCAAAAAACCGGATGATTGTTTAATTTGTGGTAAATTTACCAATTTCAAATATTACAATGTGCGAAGTTGCAATAGTAAAAATATTATAAATATATTTTAAATAATATAAGTTGCCCTTTTAAGGTTGCAAACAATTTTTTCGGCGAATTGTGATCAATCAAATCCAATATTTTTGCCTGGCAGATGGAAAATGCGATCTGAAAAAAGGTGGAAAGCAGTTTTTTATGTTTTAAAAAATTCGGAAAAATAAAATAAAAATTGAATTTAAAAAAATAAATAATTCCATTAATATTAAAGATAAATGCCGAGGCTGCCGTCTGGATAAATGCCTTCGATTGGGCATGGACCCTTCGAGAGTGAACACCGAAAATAGAAGAGTGTTTTATTCATTGGAAGCCCGTCGAAAAAAGTTGATGATGGATGAAAAATTAAATAAAATGGCCATTAGCAAATTCTGCTACGAATTTGAACGGGTGATATTATATAATTAATTCATATTAAAATGAATTTAATTTGAATATTATAGGAATCTGATCAAATAGAATTTTTGACAAAAATTCTGAATGCCCATAGGCGAATAACGGATCGATGCTTTGATTTGCCGGATACTTATTTGAATAAATTTAATGACCTTGAAGATGTTCTGAATGGTCAAGAAAATATTCTCTCATTGGCTGATTGCTATTCTGTAAATATTTTAGAAATTTAAAATAATAAACAAATTTAAATTATTAAAAAATTTAATGTTTATATAGTTGCTTGATGACCAAAAATGTATATTAAAAAATTTTTGAAATTTTTTTATTATTTTAACTTTACAACTTCAAATAAATTAAATTAAATTTAATTTTTTAATATGCTTAATTTTTAGCCATATTTTGATCCATCCTCTAATGATGAAATTCTCCAAATACAGAAGGAAGTGGTCGAAATTGGATTCGGTGAAATGCACCCAAAAATTCGAAAACTTCACATTGTTTATCATTTATTGGTTGTGGGCATTTTAAAAGCAATGCCAATTTTTAGTGAATTAATGTTAGAAGACAAGGTATAAAAATTCAAATAATAATTAAATTATTAAAAACAAACATATATTTCAAAAAAAATGTTATTTTATTTTAGGAAATTTTAATCCGTGAATTGGGTCATCAAATTAATAGCTTGACGAATACATATTATTCCGCCGAAATGGGTCACAAATCAGTGATGGGACCAAAGGGATTGTCCACAATGAATATTTACATAAATATTGCCAAGGAAGTACCTAGGTAAAAATCAAATGCCTAACAAAATTTGTAATAAATTTATTTTAAAGAGTACTTGAAATGGCAAAAATTGTTTATGTGAATCCAATTGAGACATTCCGACGAATTCCAATGGTTTCCAGAGAGGAATTCGCTCTGCTAATTGCAATTTTTATTTCAAATCCAGGTTAAATTTTATGAATAATTCAGAATTTATATTTTTATATGGATAAAATGTGATTATGATAATTCTAGAATAATAGTTAATAAAATTAAACTCATTAGTCAATAATATTAAATAAAAATTATTATTTTATTTAATTAACGGATTAATAAAAATTTATTAATTTTGTTACTAATTTAGCAATTTCTGGCCTTTCCTCCCATGCCAGGGAATTACTCTACAAAGAACAATGCAAATATTCCCAATTGCTACTCAAATATTGCCAACAGCAGGCTGGGAATCAAGCAAAAGGTGCACAACGCTATGCGGAATGTTTACAACTCATTGAGGGCGCTTACCAAGCAGTTCAATATTTAGAGTTCCTTAGAACTTTTATTGAAATGTTTCTCTCAAGAAGACATTATTTGGATGATATTCCAGCTGATGAATATGTTATTAAAGCTTTAATGAAAGATTTGTAAATATTATATATTTATTATTATTATTATTATTTTTACATTTTTTACTACATTCGATTTCTTTTTCATTAAAATTAATTTATATTTATATTATTAAAAAATTGACGACGATATTTTTATTAGTCAGTTTTGATTTGCTGTGAGTAAATTTTGAACCTATATATAAAATAATTTGACCCAATATTTCAGTCAGCAGTTTTTTAGAAAATTTGATAAATTCATTTACTCATTTTTTATAATTATAAATATTAATTCTTAATTTTCTCTTTTCCATTTAATTATTAAATTTTTATTTTCTTTTTTCCATTTAATTATTTTATTTTATTAGCTCTGTCCCATACAATTCCATGCCTTTCATTTGAGCACTTTTTATTGATTAATTTTGGGCAAACATTTTTATGGCAGATGCGAGAGCACCCGTGCCTTGGTCTTTAATGTACATATAGATACAAAAATGAATTAAAACCAAATAGATGTTTTAATCAATGTCTAAAAATATGCAGTTTCTTTCCAATTAATTTAAAATAAAGTCATTCATCTGTCCCAGTAATTCTTAGGTTTGTTTTTCTCACATAATTGGAGTCAATTAAAAAATTTAATAAGACGTCCAAAATTTCGAGTTTATTGTATTCATATTTTTTGAAATTGTTTTATATGTGTAAAATTTTTATTTTGTTATTTTTGTCGATTTATTTTAATTTATGAAAAAAAATAAAATTGATATATAAAGAAATATGTCAACATCAAATGAATTTCCAGTCGAAATGACTAAAAAATTGAAGACAACAATATTAAAAAAGCCAGAGGATTGTTTAATTTGTGGCAAATTCACCCGTTTCAAATATTATAATGTGAGAAGTTGCAATGGTAAATTGAACAAATTTATAATAATTAATTGCTTGTTAAGGTTGCAAACAATTCTTTCGGCGAATTGTGATCAATCAAATCCAATATTATTGCCTTTCCGATGGAAAATGCGACTTGACGAAAGGTTTAATCAATTTCCGTTAATTCCGTAATGAAATACAAAAAATTAAAACTTTCCGGAATGAAACACAAAAAATTATAATTTTCCGGAATGACACAAAAAATTAAAACTTTCCGGAATGAAACGCAAAAAATTAAAACTTTCCGGAATGAAACACAAAAAATAAAAATTTAAATTATAAGAGAAATGCCGCGGCTGCCGTTTGGACAAATGCCTTCGATTGGGCATGGATCCATCAATTGTGAATAGCGAAAATAAAAATGTAAATAATCGAATGCTCGATTCATTGGAATCCCGTCGAAAATTGTTGCTGATGGATTTAAAAATGAGTGCACCGGAAAAAATATATGGAATTAAGATAAGCAAATTCTGCCACGAATTGGAAAGGGTGATATTATATAATTATATTAATATTAAAATTAATTTAAATTACAAAGGAATGCGATCAAATTGAATATTTGACCAAAATTCTGAATGCCCACAGGCGAATAACGGATCGATGCTTCGATTTGCCGGATTCATATTTGAACAAATTCCGTGGAATTGAGGAAGTTTTCAATGTAAAAGAAAACATTCTCGCATTGGCTGATTGCTATTCTGTAAATATTTTAGCAAAAATTTTTAATTAATTTATTTAAAAATTATTCTAATAAATTCTAGAATTGATGATAATCCAATTGCTTTAATAATGGAAAAAATATGGAATTTTCTGGAAATTACTCAACCCATTATTATAAACTAAAAAACCAAATAATAAATAAGCTATAAATAGATCTAACTGTTTTAGCCGTATATTGATCATTCTTCAAATGCCGAAATTGCTCAACTACAGAGAGAAATGATCGAAAATGGATATGGCGAGATGCACCCAAAAGTTCGAAAAATCCACATTGTTTATCATTTATTGGTTGTGGGCATTTTGAAAACAATGCCAATTTTTGACGAATTAATGCTACAAGACAAGGTTCAAATCAAACTAATCAAATAGACCAATATAGTACTAAAACAAAATAATTTTAGGAAATATTAATCCATGAATTGGGCCATCAAATAAATAATTTGACCAATGCATATTATTCTGTTGAAATGGGTCAAATGTCAGTGACCGGCCCAGGGGGATTGTGCATAATAAATGTTTATGAAAATATTTGCAAGGATATACCCAAGTTTAAATTTAATTAAATTTTATAATAAAATTTTGTTTATTAAAGGATATTAGAAATGGCAAAAATAGTTTTTGTACATCCAATTGAGGCATTCCGCCGAATTCCAATGCTTTCAAGAGAGGAATTTTCCTTACTAATTGCAATTCATTTTTCAAATCCAGGTTAAATTTTTGGAATATTTCAACATTTATTTTCGATGGGTGTAAATGTAATCTAATATGATAAAAATATAATTTTAAAATTTTTATTTCACTAATTTAGCAATTTCTGGCCTTTCTTCCCATGCCAGGGAATTACTCTACAAGGAACAATGTAAATATTCCCAATTGCTCCTCAAATATTGCCAGCAGCAGGCTGGGAATCAAGCAAAAGGCGCGCAACGCTATGCGGAATGTTTGCAACTCATTGAGTGCGCTTTCCAAGCTGTTCGCTATTTTGAATTGATTTCAACCTATGTTGAAATGTTCTTGGCAGGAAGACATTATTTTGATGACATTCCACCGGAATGTACTATTAAATCATTGATCAGATAATTAATTATTTATTTTATTATTTGTATTATATTATAAATATTCATTTATGTTTTTTCCATAAATTTTTACTTAAAAATTTGAATGCCTTGTTTTGTTACTTAATGATATCAACCTCAGTATTAGTATTAGTAGATATTTGCATAATTTTCGCGTATGAATGCCATGTCATTGTTTGTTACTTAATGAAAATTGCTCTATCTAAGTAAAGGAGAGAGGGAGTATTGCTGGGTCATTTTTGGTTTAGCTTGGCTTGGGTGGACCACTGAAAGGAAAATTTATTTTTTTTCGTGCAAAAATACCCAAAAATCCCCTCATTTATAATAATAAGTCATAAAAATTATAATATTAATATATAACACTCATCATATTTTCAGCAAAATTTTTCTATTCATAATTCTTTCCATGGAATGTTTATTTTCCAAAAATGTGAGCCACTTTCTTTTTCAGATAAAAAATAAAGTGGAGAATTGCCAAAAGGAATGTTTATTTTCTGAAAAAAAACCGAAATGCACAAATTTCTTATTTTGGCAACAATTTTGATCCTTATTCCCTTGCAAATTTTATGCAATTCTACAGAATATAGCAATGGAGAAAATGGTAATAAAAGAAATAATTGGTATTTGTTTTGCAAATTTATTTCCTTCCAAGCAACAAATGTCTACCAATTTTATAAAAAAATCGACGAGTTATTAACACCTTCTGATGAAAATCCATTGGAAGGAATCCAATTTCTAAATGAAAATACATTGGAATTCTTCAAAATGGTTGGGCCATTTGCTTCGATTATTCGAAAAATTACAGAAAATGAGAATAGCACAGAGGTCGATTTAATGAATATCATTAATTTATTATTTTTCTTATTGATTTTAGTTTGAAAGCAATGATGAAAAACAGAAGGCCTTTGAAATTGCTAAAAATTTCACGGAAGAACATTTTATGCCTTTACATGATAAATATATTAAAATAGCCAGACAAGATGGCATGCTTATGAGCGATTATTATAATGTGAGTTACTGTTTGAAATTTAAGGATTTAACAAATTAGCGAAAAATTTTATTAATTTACTTCATTTTAATCCATCATGGAACCACTTGAATCATTGGCATCCGATTTGGAACGGATGATTGCTTTGCATGGGTATGAAGTTGAAAAAGAAAATTTCAAGAGAAAATGCCTTGAGCAGAATCCGAAATTTATTATTTCAGTAATTTTTTAACAGTAAAATACATGAAAGATTTATTCTTTAAGGCACTTAAAAATCGTTTAAAAGGATTTTGTGAACGTCATCCACAACAATGGCAAGAAGAAATTGAAATTTATGCATTGGCAACCGCAGTTTTAGACCCACTGGATAAATATGCAAAAGAATTCTTGCATCGATATGATTTATACTGGATGATTCGAACGCGTACGTTTCTTTTTTTTTTAAATATTTTAAATTTGATAAAATGTGACATTCTTTTCCCTAAGGATTGAAATATATTAAATTTGATAATATTTTCACCTTCTTTTTCCTTAAGGATTTATGTATAAATTGACTTGGATGAAAATGGATGAAGCAAAGAAGCCTCTAGTTCTCTTAAATAATAGTAATTATATCTAAAAAATAATTTAAATAAGTATTTCTATATTTAAAGCAATAAATGATTATTTTTATTGTCGTCGCCGCAAGGAATGTGGTCATATCAATGCAATGGGGCTTATTATTGGCTCTTCTGTTGATTTAATAACCTTTGATGATTGGTGGAATATGCGAATAGATACATAGTTTGTTTTTTATTCTAGCGTTTTATTAATGTTTCCAATTTCTAAATTTAGTTGTCTGCCCAAGGCAATCCTACATTATAATGATTACAAGAGGAAGCCTCTTTATGATATGGCAAAAATCTTCACAATTGGTATTGTTCGAGCGGTAAATTTTTAATTTAACTTATAAATGTTATACCGAAGCCAGTAAAAAGTCAAATGTAAATAGTCATTTCCCGTCCGTGGTCATCTCCACAATAGACAAAGGGCTCTGCAAATATGGGCATGTCCACAAATTCTGCAAATATAAGTTTTTGACTTCTAATAAATCAGGAATAGATTTTAGACCTTACAAACCTTATACCATTTAGTAGATCTCATCGAGACGCATCGAATGGTATAAAAATGTTCCAAAAGTTAAAGAGTTAAACTGTTTAAACCATATTTTTACGTTTTTGTTTTAAAACTCTTTAATTTTGGACCAAATCATGACAAATATTATACCAATCGATGCGTCTCGATGAGATCTATAAAATGGTATAAGGTTTGTAGGGTCTAAAACCTGTTTCTGATTTATTAGAAGTCAAAAACTTATATTTGCAGAATTTTGTGGACATGCCCATATTTGCAGAATTGTGGAGATGACCTAGCACCGTCATTTCCTTTATTTACCAAACTCTACCCTACTCATAATCGATTTTTTTGATCTCTTGCTCAAATTTAATTTTTTGACTTATCATAAATATTATCTTCAAGTTGATGACAGAGAGAATTTGCCTGGAATTGAGACACAAAGGAGAATTGCGATTTAATGAATTTAAACATGAATTAATTATTAGATATACAAAAGAGATAACCGCCCAGACTCAACAATGGATTGAATATCATTTGGTAAGGGTTTAAATATCCCTAAATAAAAAAATTGATAATTTTTCATATACAGAATAATTCTTGGCCATCAATTCCAAGAGCTATGGCAATTAGAATTGCAAAAAGTGCAGATTTATCCAATATAAACAATTGGAACGAAACGGCATCAAAAATTAGCACAGAGCTGAATGAAATTGGTCCACCCGGGTAATTGCTTTGTAAAATTTAATTTTAAATTTATTAATGGTTTTTCATTGATCACATTTTACTATAAATATAGATTTACTTAATAAAATTGTCTACCTAATAATACATATTTTTATTTTTTAAATTAGTTTTATTCATCGAACAATTATCACCGAGCCATGGAATGAGCGGGAATGGTATTCGGCAATTTACAATACAAATAATGTGATCGAAATCAATGACATTGATTTACCAGTAAAATTGATTATTATACGTTTCAAAAAAACGGAAAATTGGATCGAAAATGGGACAAATTTTACCAAAAAATTGATCACGGAAAAGCGTGAAATTGGCATAAAAATATTAAGGTAAGTGATATTATATTATATCATTATTAAATATTAATTAATTAATTAAATAAATAAATAATTTGTTTTCCTTTTTCCATTTATAGTGAAAATTGGAAAAGCAAAGATATGGACTCATTGCTTGCCAATTTTCTTAATGCCACTGGTCTTTATGGCTCTAATCATTTTCGTGGTGTTCTGCTGTTGCATAATTCAAAATTGTTTCCCTTTTCTTGCAAAATTCGATCAGCATTTTCTACAAATAAATCTGAGAATAAAGAGGATGACATCGAATTATTACAATTTCATAAAAATGGATTCCCCAAATGTGACATATTCAATATCTTTTTAATCATGTAAAATTAATTTCAACGATTTGATAATTATGGATATTTTTAAATATTTATTCAGTTTTGCTTTTGGGATTTTTCCATTCTAAATATTAAATAAATATATTTTAAAATATAGCCGAATAAAATGGAGAGAATAATTTGCAAAATGAAAAATTTGATGAGATAGAAATTGGTTAAAAATTAATGTTCACTTCGAACAAAGATCAAAAAGTACAATGCAATTCTAATAAGTTGAATAAATATTAGACCACTAAATTGCCTATATAAAGGCGGGCATTGTGCATTTCATTTATTAAATTAATTTAAAAAAGCAACAATCCAATTCCAATCTCAAATATTCTTATTCAATACAAAGAGACGCAATCAAAAAGAGGAAAAAATGAATTTCAAATTGTTCTGCATTTTGGCAACAATTTTTGCATTCAATACTATAATATATGAATTTGTCAATGGACAACAGTGCCAAGGACTTCGACGTATCTGTTAATTTATTTAAATGAGATCAAACAAAAAAAATTGAAATCTCTCTTGAAATCTTTTACTCAGCAACAGTAAGTTTACAAGATTCAAAAAATGGTTTTGCGAAAATTATGTATTAGTAAAGACCAGTGTAAAATAAAAAGTAGCACAAAAATTGGAAAATATGACCAAATTAATATTGCAATTGCATTTTCTTCTTTTAAAGCAAAATAAAAAAATAAATATTTTCATTCATCACAATTTATTCGTTATTTCGCTTCAGAAATTTGTGGTGGCAACCGTGTATGCTGTTCCGGATTGCAATGTGCCATTCCTGAAAACTGTATCGGAAGGGAATGCGTCAATCCCCAATGCTGTGTTCCGCTCAAGGGCGGTAAAATTTTATTTTATTTAATTATTCTTCCATTTTTCATATACTTATAGCTTGCAGTGCGGACATAGAATGTTGCGTGGGTTTCTGTACACAAGATGGATGCCAATAAGAAGAAATTAATGAAGAATTAAAAGCAAATAAATGTGTGATTTTTGATAATTCGAAACGAAATATTCAATATGATTTTTGAATATCTAATTGATGATGAGCAAATAAATGTTAAATTCGTGTTTTTGATTCGCGATGACCAATAAAATTGACATTTTGCAAAGTTGAAAATGGGTATTTTGCCGGAATTATTATTAATTCCTTTTAAGATTTTTTTTATGAGAAATATATTTCGGAATCAGTTGAATACTTTGGATTCATAAAATGGAAATGGACTGTAGTGTGCTATAGTGAATGGAGGAAGAAAGAAAATCTGTGAATGATTAATTTTAAATTGGAATGGAATGCACCTACACAAATAACTAGGTATTTATCGGTTTTGTTACAACTACCAAAAATGATAAAAATCACATACTAGGTTTAATTTTGGGCGTAAAACACGAATCTGATATCTATTTTGCTATATCTTGCCATCTTGGTAAGAAAATGCCGAGTTTTACCATGAAAAATGAAAGGGGGGAGGGACCAAAGATATTTTTGGAGAAAATATAGCCATATTATAGCTTAATCAACGCAGCTCGATGAGCTGAATCGAATGATACTAAAAATTGTAATTAGGTAATTCATTTATTCATTCATTCATCCAATCAAAACAAAGAGCAATTACAATTAATTCTCATTTGATGGACAAATTTTCTGCTCAAATCCAAAATTAACAATGTCCTGGGAATAGTACGAGGAGGTAATAAAATAATAATGCTTCAATCATTTTTACATTTTTTAAACCATTTTCAGCTCTATTTGCGACCGAAACCAGTGTAGATTTCATTTTATCATTGGATAGATTGGCGGAAATTGCCGCTCCCGATTTTGCGGGGAATTTTACAACAAATTGATCTAAAAGAAATGTGGGAAGAAAATTGGAAAAAATGTGAATGATAATTTGGAAATCTAAATTTATTTATGATTGGATTGTTCCTTTTTACCCACATTTTTCTCTTTTATGACTTTAAAAATTCCGAATCAAAACCACATGTCAATTAAGATGATTCATTGTTTATTCAAAAAATGTATCCGAAAAAAAAATAAATTTTAAAAAAATATTCGCAAAGCTTAAAATGTAGAAATTAACTCATCGAAAATATTTGTTGATATTTCCCCTTATTTATCTTTATGGTCATCTTCCGAATTCTTATTTTGAGACATCTTCGAATTTTTTGAAGCTCCATTTGTCCTTATCAAAAATTGCGCGAATTGATTCCCCATCATGTTCCAAATTAACAGCCGGAAAAATGCGGAATTCGGAAAATTTTAGCGGTAATATAGCTTTCCCTCAATTTTAATATTTAATCAAAATTAAATATTTCAATTATTTATTTTACCCAATAATTCGCCATTCAAAGTGCCAAAACAGTGCAATGAAGAATAAGGCTGATATGCTATGCCAATACCGATCACATCCCCCATTCCCGAATTCGGTGACAGATTCATTAATGAAAATTCTTCCTTTACAATTAATTCCAATTGAATTTTGCTCCTGTCCAAGCATTTGGTCCTCCAACTGAAATTCTTGGCACAAAACCCAATGCCAATACTTCCATATCTGAATATGAAAACATTTTTAAATCAAAATAAATTACCCTTTTCGGTGGAGAATTTGTGCTTCAAAATAGAAGACAATTTTTGGTTTACTACTGCTCCACAAACGGAATGGTGGAATATGCCAAAAATTGCTCGAGCACGATTATTTACTTAAAAAAATTATTTTTTTTTAAATTTCCATCGTTTAATTTATACCATTAGTTGGGCCGCAATAATTGATGACAAGTCCTTCACGAAAAATGATAAATTTTGGCCCACAATCCATTTCACTGAATATATTGTATTTCTTCAACTAATTCCAAATTGCCAATTTTTTGGTCCATTTTTTCAAAAATTTTAGAAATAATTTGTAAGAATAATTTTTATATATGAATATCTGGAATATTTTTGAAAGATAAATGCAAATTGGAATGAATATCGGTAATAGTTGACTTTAAACCCCACCTTTTTTTCCAAAAAATTTTTTTATTTTATTTTTAGCTAAAAAGGTGTTTTTAGGGGTTTTCGATGATGGAAAATCCGAATTTGGCATTAGTTTTTCATTATCTTTATTGGCTGAACCGATATAGGTTTGCAAACCGGTTTCGAAAAAACTGAACTTTGGTATTTTGGGATATATTATACATTAATCGACGCGTTTTGATGAGCTGATCCCGAATCTGTAATTGGTTTCGCATAAAACCCAAAATTAAAAAAGTTGTGGCTATTTAAACTTTCTTAAGATCTATAGGTGACCCGCGTGTATAAAATGGCCATAACTTTTTTATTTTTGAGTTTTATGCGAAACCGAGTACAGATTTGTGATCAACTCGTCGAGGTGCATCGAATGAGCTATAATATGACTAAATTTGAATAGGTAAAAATTTTCATCAAAAATGCCCTTGGTCCCCCCTTTGCACTATCTTGGTAAAAGTCGGCATATCTTACCATAATGGTAAGATATGAAAAAATGGACGTCAGATTCAGATTCCCCATCATCGAAAACCCCTAAAAACACGTTTTTAGCTAGAAATAAAATAAAAAATTTTTGGAAAAAAAGGTGGGGTTTAAAGTCAACTATTACCTGAATATCTCATCAATCTCAGATTTTGATTTATATTTTTGGAAAAAAAAAAACAAAATAATTTTTAGGCATTTATCGGCAGCAGAATATCGGGCCCAAGAGTAACACATTATGGAGGCAGGGATGAATTTGATTGACCTGGGAAAATTGCCTGATGAGCTAGTATTTGAAATATTTTAGGGTCGTCAAACGTCAACTTTGTCTTCTTTTTTGGTTGGTGATCAATAAAAAAAATACCATTTTCCCTCCCTTCACTGCGGATTACAGACTATACAGATTAAGCAACGTCATTTTACTTCGATTATATGGGAAATTGCCTCGGGCAAATATTTAAATATCATTTTTCTCCATTTCTTAAAGGTTAATTTCAATTGAAATAATGAAAAAATAGAAATGTATTTTAATTGAAAGAAAAAGTTCGATTAAAACACACTCGCCAATATAGAATGGGCAAAATTCAAAATTTTCATTCATCGACGTTTCGTTTTAATTTTTATATTCAAAAATATTTAAATATAATTTTGATAAATAATATTTTCATTTTCCAAATGTGTACTTTACAAATGATTTAACAAAATAAAGATAAAATTATAATCATAAAATTTTTACTTCATTTATGCCTTCAAATTTTAGACAGAATTCTCAATCAATTCCCAGTGAATATTGTTAAAATATGAACAAATTATGGAACCGGAATCTTAGAACTAAAAAATTTTGGAAAGAGGGAAATAATACTCTCTGATAAGCCTTATCGAAATATTTAGACCAAATATTGCCACTCCCTCCATTGTTCATAATTTTTTAAAATTATTCTGCATTCTTTATTATTTTTCATAGCTTTGAAAGGAAATTAAATAAATCTATATAGATTTTTTGTTAAATTTTATTATTAAATTTAAAAAAAAGAATATCTCGGATAATTTAATTTGAATATTTTTATATAATATTTATTTTATCTGCTATTAAAATCTTTTTCAAATTAATACCAAAGAATATTTTATTTTTATAAATAAAATAATTTTCAGATATATTTGATTCAAAAACTATTTTTTATTACAATCAAATGATACAACTTACAAATCCATTTGTCATCTTTTTGCTGATTTTTATCATCTTTATGATCATCATCAATTGGTACACTTTTAGGAAATATGGCGAGGATAAATTAAGGGCAGAAAATGGTGAATGGCGAATTCCTGAGAAGAATTTGCTCATACTCAGGTTTGATTTAATCGATGTCAAAATAAAATCAATGTAAATAAATTATAGGAAGTTTTCTTCCAATTAATATTAATAATTATATAAAAAGTAAAGAAAATAAAACATAAAAAACGATGACAAATTTCAACACTTACACAAAAAGTAAATTTACATTATCCTATTCCCAAATTAATTATTTTTTTAAGTCTTTTCGGTGGTTGGATCGGCGCCTTTCTTGCTATGCAACATTTTCGTCATAAAACACAAAAAACAAGTTTCAAAAATTCACATTTGGCTGTCACAATTATAAATATTCTTGTACTTGGATTTATTTTGGTCAATTTGTTAAGAAGAATTGAAGAAAATGAAATCGATTCGAATTTAAACAAATTTAATACGACTGATTGTGGTCCAAAATTAAGTATTTCCGAAGATGGTCTCGGCATAAAACATTTGGGACCAAATATTGGTAAAAATATTAAAATAAAAATTTAAAAAAAACAAATTTTTTTAAATTATATTAATTTTTAAGTATGGAATTCTGTTCGTGCCAAATTTCCAATTCCTCGATTCAATTTGAATGCTAATAAATCGTCAATTAACTTCTATTTTGAAGTTCAAATTCTTGAGAAAAATGATAATATGTATGTTATTCGGGTGAAAAATTCATAAATGATTTAATTAATATTTTTTTTAATTTACAAATTTTCTTATGTTCAACAGGGATAATGGAATTGGCATTGGATTTTCATTGCAAAAATTTCCATTGGAAGGCAAATGGCTTGGCAGTATAAATAATTCAATTGGAATTGATCAAAAAGGTGGAATGGAAGTTTATGGATATTGGCAAAAGTTTGATGAAAAGGAAGGATGGTTCCAAAAGGGAGATTTTGTTGGTATTGGCATAATCAATTCGCCGAGAAATTCATCAATGGAATGTTTTGCCACATTAAATGGAGAATTGTTAGGTAATATTATAATAAAAAATATTTGTATAATATTAAAAATTAATTTCAGGGAAGGCTGAAACACCCCTATATGACAATACCTTTGAAATTTTTCCAACTGTCACTTTGTATTATCCAGACGATTCAATACGCGCATATTTTAAGAAAGAAGAATGGCGTTTCAAGAAATTCAATAAACTTCTTTAATGATTGGAAAAAATGATGAAAAATATAATAACAATCACTTATTTTCAAGATTTTCAAATAGTATTTTTTTACATTCATTTTATTCATTTTCTTTAAATAAAACTCACCATATACATTATTAAGAGCAGTAGAGTGGAGATTAAAATGTGTCGCTTTAAGCAAAATGTAAATTGTTTATCTCATTATATTTAAAAATATTTGCAAATGAATTAAAATAATACCCCAAAATCGCGATATAAAATGAATACAATATTGACATCCAAAATTTTAATGAAAATAAATTTCTAATTTAATTGATTCATCATCACAAAAAATTACGTTCCGTATTTCCTCATTCATTAGCCTCAATTTTTGCCATAGCAAGTTGTGCATTGCGTGTGCGTGCTTCAACAATTTGCCGCATTGTGACCAATGTTAGCCGATCGCAATATGGGCTTGTATTATTTTGGTTCATATTCATCGTTATTGTTCGCAATTTATTCTGCTAATTAGATTATTATTAATAATTAATAATTCCAATATTTCCTCGATTTGTATGAAAAATCCTTCATTCGAAAAATTAGTGGATGACCGAATTTTAACTTTTTTATTGACGATTTTTCAATATTGTATTAACTAAATTCACAAACTGACCGATTTATTTTCCATTGACCGATTTTCTGCTGGAAGTCCAATCATCCAGCCCAATTGTTTTTTGAATGCCGCCTTATATTCTGTGCTAAAAAATGTCCACGGATAATGTATAATAATTTAAGAAATTTATAATGATAATTTTTATTTAATGAAAGGAAAAACATTAAAAAAATATTTGAAAATAATAAAGGAATTAATTTACAATAAAATAAATTCAAAATTGGTCACATTTATGCTAATTTGGATTTTCTTATTGAATAGTCATTTTCCTATTTCCCTTCTAAATTCTATTCAAAAATGACTATATTCCTTCAAAAATTGAGATTTTATGGAAACAAATTTTCACTATTTTTTACCAAAAAGCAAAACTGAACCTGAATAAGTAAAGGACTGGAGCATTGCTGCTGTCGGAAATTATGTACAAACAGAGTGTCGGATAAATCACATAATTTTCCACATCAATTGCGTCAAAATGAACATATGCCAATATGGATCGCCATAATGTGGTCTAAATTATTGTTATATGTAAATTTAATATATAAAAATCAAAAAAAATGAGATGCTTTCCTATAATTTTAACCATTTGTTCAAAGCCTTTTTTTATTTTTACATTTTATTAATATAGTAAAAATCTTCATAATTGGATCTAATTTTTTTATTAAACTCCATTTACATTTTAATATAGGTAGTAATAATAAGAAGGCACAATTAATATTTTTCTATCCAATTACAATTTTTCCATTTTATTGTAAAAAATTTTATATAGACTCTTGCAGATGAATAATTTAATCATAAATCAATTTTTCACTTAAATATATACAAAAAGAAAACTATATAATTATTAATCAAAAAATTCAAAATTTTACCTGAATATACCCAAATAGGGTGATTGCAATTAGGACAGTCAATGATTTAATCAATTTCCTCTTTTTGGCATCAATTTGTTGATCTGCTCCATTCAATTTTTTGCAACCAATGACCAACCAAATTAGCACATAGCATCCAAAAATGATCAAATTCATTATTGTTGCCGATATTTGGATTGGGGCCTGTATTTCTGGTTGGACCAATTCCGAGGAAGAGCACATCACCAGTCTAAAGAATATAAAGCAATAAATTTAATTTACTTAAAAATGACTGAATTTACATTAATTCTTTCGTATCGAAAATTTTTTTATGTAGGCTACATAACTTGGCCATAACTAGATATTAAGGCTCAGGGTTTGGTTCAGGGCACAAATTCTTGCATAATTACCCTTAGTATTAAATTTTCACAGAATGGGATTAGGGGGCTGGGCTAATAAGGGTTAGGGAATCTTAAATAAGTCTGATTTGACTAAGTTATATGGCCTCAAAAAATAATATTTTTAGACGCGAAAAAATTTATGTAAATTCAATTATTTTTTGTATATTTACTCCCCAAATTAAAATGAATTTCCATTTCCATAGAATTAATTAAATTAAATTACTTTTCTGGGTGCAAATTAGCCGCCGTATGGAATAAATAAGTAATCCAAAGTGCTCGGATGAAGCAGGGAATGAATACGGCCCAAAATGTTTTGCATCGATCTCGAGTCATATACCTTAAAAATTTGCTATTAAACAAGTTTTACACTAAATTTTATAAAATTGGTACTAGAAAGAATAGTAATGCCTCGAATTTTTCTCACTATCTTTAAAGTTTAAACAGTAATCCTTGACCAAAATTTTTCAATGCTAAGAAGGAAAAAAACCCTTTCCCATAATTAATGAATATTCCACCTGCGAGACATTTCAATTACGTCATTTCAGTCTCAGTGATTTTGAGGAATCATAATCCATTCGGCTATTAACTAATGAAAATGATCTAAAGTGCATCATATAACACAAATTATTGGCTATTCATTGGTATATTGATCATTGAAAAATGAAAAGTTTTGGTTTAAAAAGTTTGAAAAATCGCTTTTTTTATTTCTATTATATTTTTGGATGATTAGTATAGAAAAAGATAGATAATATTTAGGGATATAAGATGCCATTTAGTTCATTTTGATTGGTTAATTGGCTGATGTGAGACGGAAATGACCCCAACCGTGAATAATCATAATTTTTATATTCCCATTTTATTTATTAAAGAATTTTATTTAGTTTTTACCAGAAAAGATCATTGTTATTGCCAAATTTAAAAGTCTAATATCTAAATAATTTCGTAAATAAGAAATTATTATGCAATATTAAACTTTCATAAGAATAATAATGTGATAAGAACTGCTTAATTTTTAAATGTGAAAAAATAACATTTCTTCATTAAATAAATTTAAAAAGCAAAAAAAAATTAAAAACTTACCAAATTGGAAATAAAACACTGATCAACCGATCGACCCCAATGCACATTTGCATGATTGAAGCCATTGAGCTGCTGAAGAGCGGAAAAAATTGGATATAATAGCATTGAAGGAGAGGGATGAAATTGGTTCCAATTTGGAGGAGAACATATTTGACACTCATTCCAAACAACAAAGGAATGTAGAAAAGTGAGCTGAGGGCAATAATCACATTGCAACGATTGTGCATGGATCTGAACGATGGGGAATTAAGCACGGAGAACATGATCATCCAGTGGAGAAAACAACAGGTTTCACGCGAGAAGAAAAAGCAATTATGCAATCCAAAATCGAAAGCCGTTTCACCGCTGGTCAAATACAGGATGAAATGCTGGTTTGATTTTATTTTTGCCATCAAAACAAATTAAAAATAAAGATTCAAAATGGAAGTGCGCCCAAACTCAGGCAAATACAAAATTTTATTGGGCGAGAAAAAAAGAAGACTGGCGTAACCGAAATATTGACAGTTGAGGAGCTGCGCCAATTAGTCAACAAAGCTGCCATGGTCCCAAATGATGATCGAAAGGCCTACATCATCCATGCCGAAATCAACAACGGAAAACAGTTCTGCATCGTTTGGACAACAAACAAATTGCACATTCGCCAACAACAACAGCCCAATTTGCATGTCGATGCCACCTACAAAATAACCAGCTATGGTTTTCCCATGCTGGTATTTTATTTTTATCTAGAAAAATTAATAAAAAATTAATTGCAGATGGCCGGTTTCACTGATGCAAACGGGAAGTTCTTCCCTTCATTCATCGGGCTGGCATCAACTGAGGACACCTGGGCATATGAGCAATTCTTACAGGCGATTGGCTATGAACCCGATATCATTTTGGCAGATTCAGTGGCGGCCATCACGAAAGGTTAAATCCAAAAATTTTTATCAATTTATAATTATTTAGCACGAATCAACATTTTGCCGAACACCAAACGTGCAAATTGTTATTTTCACGTTGCCAAAAATTTGAAGGAACGCTTCAAATGCCGCCAACTTTCGCCAATTCTCGACCAAATCATTGAGGATATTGGAATTTTGCAGCAGGTTATTTAATAATTAATAAATTTATAATTAAAATTTTATAGTCACAAAGTGAAGAAGAATTTATGGCGGCCCAACATGTTCTCTCAAAAGAATGGATGAACCGATACAATGCCAACAATGCCGCTTTGGAGGCGCTCCACTCATTTGCCAAAGTGTACCTGCTCCACGACCACAATTTCACTTGGTTCGCCGGCTTCTCCGAATATGCTTCCACCAATAACGCTCTCGAATGCGCCAGCCGGATATTCAAGGATCGCGAAACTTTTCGCAGGCGACTTCCGGTGCGCGATTTCTTCTTGGTGGCTGAAAATGCACTGCAAAAATGGTGCATAAATCCAGATTTTCAGGTTTTTTAAATAGGAATTTTCTTTAAAAAAATAAATATAGCACCCAGCAATGATCCCAACCATCCCCATGGATGTTTTCAAAGCTGCCTATGAACTGCAAAAAGAAGGCCGGATGATCATAAATCGAGGCGAAATTTCAATCATTGCCTCAGGAATCCATAGCGCAAGGCAATTGACCGAGGAAGAATTGGCCGCCAAATTTCATTTGCTCAATATGGGAATCAACAACGACCCGGAGGATGTCGAATATGCCGATTGGAATTCGTATAAGCAGCTCAAAATGGAATTCTATGTCATCACACCATCAACTGCTTGGCCAGGTTAAATTAAATTATTTAATAGATTTAGTAAATTGAATATTCAGGATTTCTCAAATGCAATTGTTTCATTGGATGTCGCGGAAAGGCCTGCAAGCACAGCGTCATGTTGATGGTGCGCAATGGTCTCGTCGAATATCCCCCAGAAGTCACAGCCGAATTAATTGAGAAAAAGCGGAAGCCGGGACGTCCGAAGAAGGCAAGAGGCGGAGAGGCATTAAAACGAAATTAAATGATATTTATTTTCACCAGTGATCAAATTTTCCATTAATCTACTCAAATTTTGCCATTAATCGTGCTCAAATTTCCAGTTATCTTTTATATTTCACCAGTGATTAAATTTTCCATTATTCGTGCTCACATTTTTTCATTTGTCTTTTATTTTCATTCCATTTTTGCATATTTCGATAAATAAAATTTTCAATATTAAAATTCGATTTTTATTTCCTTATTTATTAGCAGTTTATAGGCTTTTTCTCTTAATATTAGGCAAAATGGACAATTTTAGCTAAAAAGGATAATTTTAATTAATTTTATGTAAAAAGATTATTTTCGTTTCAATAATATCGTTTTCATGCAAAAAAATTATTTTTTCATGCAAAAAAAATATGCAAATAAGTTTCATGCAAAAAAATTATTTTTTCATGCAAAAAAATATTATTTTCATGCAAAAAAATTAGTATCCAATATTTACCAATTGAATAAATATATTACCAAAATATTGATATTTAGGAGGAATGACGGACATTAATGTCCTTGCTCCTTGTTTATTTCAATTTTATTGGTTCAACAAAAAAATTAGGTAACACTTCTTGATTTAAAAAAATCGATCAACAAAATCCTCTGAAATGTTTAAGTGGAATTATATTCGCCACCATGTTCATGTTTTCCTCGTGTATACAAACATCCATTCCCTTTTAAATAAACGCCAGCATAGCGTCATTTCCAATTGGGCCCATTCTTTAGACAATACAAATTCAGTGTTGTTTTGTTTGTGTCAAGTTTGTTAAAGCCGAATTTGTTGAAAAATTCTTCTCTTGAAATATTTTTGCCAATTTCTTTTTTAAATTGCCATAATTTTCCCAAATGGTCCATGTAGTCATCGCCAACATTTGGTACATTTTTCTTCTAAACTTATTTATATATTATAAAATACTTATTGATATCACCTCAATTCTTGTATGTTCATGTTTGCCTTTGGTGTACAAATATCCATTTTCTTTGGAATAAATTCCACTAAATTGACATCTTTTTCCATTGATCATTTTCCTACAATACATGTTAATCGTTCTTTGCCCATTATGAATTAGATCTAAGCCAAATTCCGTGCGAAATATTTCCGGGGAAATGTTTTTGCCAATTTTGGCATAAAAAGACCATAATTTGCCATCATTATCCACATAATCTGGTATGTTTTTCTCTGATGCCTTTTTATAAATAAATTATAAACAAATTTAAGTTTACTCACTTTTCCGTCATTTTCTATTCCATGTGTGTGCACATTTCTTGTGTAGAGAAGAGAATGCGATTTCAAGAAAATTGCTTGGAATGGACAATCTTTGACAGGGGCAAGAGAATTCAAGAGTCAATTTTTCATCCTTGCCAAGCAGGATTCCACCTATTTCCTGGCACCATTCTCCCAAATGTTGTTCGTCTCGAATTTGGCATTTAAAAGTCCAAATTTTGCCAGTGTTTTCGTCCAGAAAATCGGGCTCATTTTCGTCATCATCTTCCGGTTGGTTGATATTTTCTTCTACTTCTCCAAATTCCATTCCAAATTCATCTTCTTTTCCACCATTTTCTTCAGATTCCTTTTTAATTTCGTCATTATCTAAATTTTATTTCATTTATTAGAATTATAATTAAATAATATATAATATTCTTTCCATTTTTCTTTATTTACCTTTCCAATTATATGAGCAGCCAGCCATTTTGATTTTCAAATACAAATTTCAAATTATTATTAGCAAATAAAAATTTTGAAATAAAAAAAGCTGAAAATGGAAATATATTCTAAAAAACATTAATAGTATAATTAAATCTAAAAATTTTTTTGAATCATTCATTTCCAGAAATTATCAAAATTTTCTTTCCCGGATTGATATTTGCCGAAGATGAAAGAATGTGATTCACCCAAAATATAAGCTAAAAGGTATGAAAGCAAGGGAATGATTCAATCCATTTACCATTCCCGAGAGAATAAACCCTAGTATTTTATACATTTCGTTTTGTCTGCCATTCATCAGTAAGATTTGCAGTGGCCTTAAGAAAAATAATGGAATTGAAAAGAATTAGAAAGTGATTTTGAATTGAATAATAATAATTGAGTAATAAAAAATTTATATCTCATTTTTGAGATAAATTCCTTAAGGAATTTAAAAATGAATTGAATTGAATAGAAATTCTGATTGATATGAAATATGAATCAATCATCTTCCATGATTCCGTATTAATAATATAATATAATCTTGGAGAGGTATTAATTTATTTATTATTTATTTTTATTCACATGTCAATCACATTTATGCATTAATTTAAAATTTTTATTTTTCAATTTCTTCTTCATTCATCAATCATTTGTGATTTTTCTTAAATTTGCGAATTTATATTATAAATTAAATTGCTTAAAAATGATGTCTAGCAAAAGTATGCAAATATTCAATTTGGTTAAAAAGAATTAGTCAAAATTGTTTAATCATAATTCGGTAAATATCCATATACAATGTGGCCATTCTTTTTTAGCTAATTTTATTTTTATGTCCACTAAAAAATGACTCACTAGGAACATTACACTTTATACAATCGTAATTAATTTATTCTGTCTCCAAATGTCCTAAATTTACGGTACAGCCTAAAAATGCCCCGAAGAATAATGCGCTATCAGTAGAAAAATTATTCTCGCCAGTAACAATTGATAAATGCTCGCGTGGCCTTATTAATTTATTCATTAACAAATTTAAGTTATATTGAAATTGAAGGAAGGGAAAACGGCAGTAACTATGGCCAGAGAATTTCTCTCTTAAATCTGTCGGTCAATTGCTTTTCTGTTTTTCAAATGCAATGCGAATATGCGCAGCTCGGCAAAAAGTTTATAGCTTTTCAATTTAATTTAATAAATTAAAAATTTAAATTCTTGGAAAATATTAATTAAGCAAAAATCGGTAGATATAAAGCAGAATCTTTTGACGAGATTATAAAATACAAAAAAAGATGGACAGAGCTCTTTATAAACCCTATCCAATATTCATTGACCTGTATTACTTATATCTTGATTTGGCTAAATTTCATAGTCTCAAAAATTCCTTTTTAAGGCAAGAAAATGTATCGATAAATTCATGCTTTCGGATTTATTTCCCATATTTTCATAAAATTTTTAGCAAATATTAATTGTTTTGGTTAAAGTTGATGCAATGCTGCTGAACGGAGATTTATTTCCATTGTCATTGTCACCATTCATCAACAATAAATATTGGCGGTGGTTTTATTGTTGGGTGTTGGGTTGGGCAGCCACCACAGCAAGCAGCAGCCCATATCGATTCATCGTTCATCCGCATTCATTTTCTTCATTTCGTCAATGAAATGAAAATGATTCATATAAATAATAAAAGCACACGTATTCTTTCGCCTATATTATAAATATTTATAAATTAACCTAGTTTCTCAATTAACCAAAATTTAGTCAATAATTCTTAATTCATATCGCTTAAATTCAATTAATAAACCGAACGCCCGACTTTCTGTTTACTCAAAGGAAAAGGTTTTGGGTTATTTGATAAATTCATATAAAATACTGCTGGTTTACTGGTTTTCATTTCCTAATTTATGGTTTAGGATTTAGGCCAGTTTATAAAATGATTCCCGTCCCATCCCAACCAATCAAATTCCATTCCCTTTCTTTACTTTTTATTCTGTCCTTTGTCCATTCCTCTTCTTGGCTTTTCCCCGTTATTTTTTTCGGCCACTTCCCTTTGCCAATTCCTTTTTCGGCCCCTTTTTTACTTCCCCATTCTCCACTCTCCACCCCGCTCTTATTATTATTACGCGAAAGCTTTTCTTCACGTCACAAATTCCCAGTACCATTTTTGGCCACTCACCTATCACCTTTACTTAATCAATTATGTTAATAATGCTTTTTACTAAATATGCGGTCAATTTTGCCAACTTTTTCTCCCGCTTTTCTCACTTCTATCTCACTTTTTGCATTCTCAGCGCTGACTCCCTCTTTTATAAAGGAGAGTCGATTGCAATAATTATCGGAAACTGCAAATTTAATCTCATTTTTTAGACAAAAACTCATTTATCTTTAAATTTAAATATATTTAATTCAAATGAACGGGTCCAACATTGGATACCAATATTTACCGGGTGGCACCTATCCACCGGGCTGCATCTTGCCAATTCCCACTCGATGGCAGGTTAAACAAAATTGGATGTGGGGCAGTATGACCATCAAGGATGAATGGGGAGCGGATATTTTTCAGGCAGAGGCCAAATTATTCACCATTGGCCATCAACTTCATTTTATTGACAATCGGATTGGGGCGGAAGTGGCCTATGTGAAACAACAAATCAGACTTGGAATGCCAAAATATTCCATTTTTGTTGGTCCGTTTTTGATTGGGAATTTTATTGTAAAAATTTTTTTGGGTTTTTTGTTAGAGATATAGAGATTAAAGAAATTTTAAAATTTTTTAAAAAAAAATTTTTCCTATTATTATAAAGACGAATTTCGGTTTTAATTTCATTGATTTTTTGAACCTTAACTAACGTTTACCCTATCCCTCAATTAATTAAATAAAATAACTTTAAAAATTGAAATTTTAAACCAAAAATTTTTATGAAAAAATTTCAAAAATCATTTATAAAGCCTAATCCAATTTATTTCAAAGATGGCCGTGAATATGCACAAATTAAGCGTAAATTAACATTTTTGCAACCCGAATTCACAATTGAACGAATCGATGGGGAACCGGTTTTGGTGACTGGCGATTGGGCTGCCCATTCCTACACATTCCAAGGCAGAGGTACTTCCCAAATTAATTTTAATTTATTTTATTAAATTATTATTTTCCTAAATAGATGGCGACATTATTGCCACAGTCGAGAAGAAATGGTTGACCATGCGTGATACATACACCGTCGAAATTCAGCCACAACAAAATGTGATATTCATTCTGGCATGTTGCATTGTGATTGACAAATGCACAACAAAAACTTGATTTGGAAATTGGAATCTGCATTTTCAGATGAAATTTTTTGATCTGACAATTTTTTTCCTTAATTAAATATTTTGTATTTATTCAAATTTTATTTTATTTTTCTTTGAATAAATTAAAACTTTTACAAAACATTTTTATTACTAACTAATAAGAGAAAAAAAATGAAAACTACAAATTGTTCCGTTAATTGAATCCCAGTGGAATATTTCCAAATTAATTATTGACGTCTTTCTTTAAAGAAATAAATAAATTAAGAAAAACTTGCATAGAAAATGCCCTCAACTATCCTTTTGGAAAGTTAAAAAATATTTTCATCGAATTTTGCTTTACCATTTGAAAATATTTTTGAAATTAAAATTATTTTTTTAATACTGAATTTAGAAATATTTAGGTTTTTTTTGAAATAAATTATTTTTATTACACCATATTTTGTGGCCAAATTTAGAATTAATAAAGCAAAATATATTGTAATTTTAACTTAGACATACCTATTTATGTTTTTTAAGATGGAAGTTTTAAGGCCAAAAATAATAACTTATTTGAAAAGAATGAAATTTTAATATTCTCTGATTATTAATGGAACATTTTATTTACGAAATTATTCTATTATACTATGTTAGCCCTGTAAAGATTGGACATTTTCATTTTGCCGGTCCCAGATGGTTTCTCGGCATTCACCAGCGACGGATGTGCCCCCTAATCCATTTTACATTCTCAGTCCCTACAAATTCAATCTAATTCTTCCCCCACCCCCTTTTCATTCGTTCACAAGAGCCCTATTACTCCCCCGGGCACTCGCCTCATTTTTTCCGGCGAGTTAACCCCTCGGGGAAAAAGGTCAATATGGGCGCATTTGTGTTGTGGCATCAGCCAATTTACAATCCTTTTTTTCGATGCAAAAAATCTTGTTTAGGCTTATCGAAAAATATTTAATAAAATATAATTGATAGAACAATTCTTTGATTTAAACCCAGAAATAATTCAAGCTACAAAAATAAGGTACTTTGGGTACATATTATTTATTTGAAATCAGATTTTTAAGAAATGAATGATCTAGGATTAGGGTTAGGGATATATGAGATTAAACATTAAACTATCCCAGAATGACCCTAACCCTAAGTATGATGACCAATAGGGGTCACATCAACTTTTCCTCGCTTGACCCAAAAAAACTGGTACCAGATAAAGTCCTAATTTTGGATGTTGACATGAGTAATATTTGAACATCTTGGTAAGCCAATTCTGACAAAATGAAAAACCCATGGTAAAATCGGCATTCTGGTCAAAATTGGCATAAATAGGAAGAAAAAATTGAGGGAATAATTAATGTACCCATGTAAAAATATTATAAGAATTAAATTAAAGCAATTGAAATTTTTTGGAAAATTCAGACCAATTAAATTGCATTAATTTATAAATTGCGAATAATTTTGTAATTTAATTCTACATATTTTAGAGACGAATTCAACAAAATTTCCAAATTAAAAGAAAGAATGGGCAACAAACAAAATGTTCCACCGCCTCCTCCTCCATCTCGAGCCTATTCTACAGGCACACCTCCATCTTCATCTTCCAATCATTTATTATTACAAACCAATTCACAACAACATCATCGAATAAATCGACGCCGTTCTGATTTTCAACAAAATAGTAGGAGGAGTCAAAATTCCTATCAAATTAGTGGAAATGGCACTAACAACACTGGAAACAGTGTTCCCGCTGTAATGATCACTCCGAATAATAATTCGGCAATTACAATTCAAAATGATGCTTCTTCAAATGATACAACCATATCGGAAAGGACGCGGCCAATCAGTGAGTAGGGCCATTATAAAAGAATAATTTTAATTAATTTTACTTTTACTTATAAAATATTCAATTTACTATAAATATTTAGGGTCAAAAAATTGACAATTTTAGGACCATAAAATTTGGTTATTACACTTGGATTACCCGAACATAGCCACTTTTTTATTGAACGCTTTTACAAATATTGCCAATATTTTTATGGCGAAATTAAATGACTAAAAAATGTCATTGCAATATCCACAAATTTTATGAATAAATTAATATCATATAATTCCCAATAGAATATTTTACATGGTCTTGTTTTTTGAAAAAAAAAGATAAATTGAAAGCCACTAAATTACCACACAATATAAAAATCTAAAATCGAACAGCAGTTCGAAAAAACCGAAAATTGGATTTTTCGTGAAATCATCAAAAAATTATTTCAACCCAATGCATCAATTTTAGAAGGGAGACGCTATAGCATTGCAAATGTCAATTCAAGAGGATCCAATGTTATTAAGCCAAAAAGAATTACACCACGTCAATGTCATTTGTGCATAAAATCATGGAATAAAAGGACACCAAAAAATCGAGTAGTAAAGGATATTTTTGCAAGTAATTAAATTACAATTTTTTTTAAATATGTATAAAATTTTTTAGCAATTTTTACGGAAGCCGAAGAATTGAAAACAACATTTGGCATTGAAATTGGCGCAGTGGGGAAAAAATTGAGGGCAGACACCAATTTTATTTCGCATACAAATATGTAATATTTTTTTAATATTATTCATTTAATATGTAATATATTTAAGGTTTACTGACACATTGGATTTTGTGATTCGAAATTTAGATGATTTTTCGCTGGTCATCGAAAATACTGAACAATTGGGAAGGTAATTATCAACAGAAATTAAATTATTCGAATTTTATGGATTAAGACTTTATATATTATTTTATAATCAAAATGATCGATTATAGAATTTAATTTGTCAAAAAAAAAAAGAAAATTTCGACTATTTTTTAAGTTTTTGGACATAATTTTTTGCCTATTAAATCCACTAATTCTATCTTATTAAATGTTTTCTTTCCAATTAAAGCTATTAATTGATAAAAAAATTTATTAAACTCTCCTAAAAAATTAATTTATAGCCAATAATTCGTTCCATTAAAAATTATAAAATTATTTAAAATATTTAAATTAATTAAAGGCGTCATGCTAGCTTCCCATTGGAAAACGGATTTCGACCAGAATATTGGAATCTTTTTTGTGAATGCATTATTGATGGAATCTCGGCCGGTGAAGAGGACAAAGAAACACAAATTGCTTGGCGTCAATTAGTGCAAACAATTGTTTATTATATGAAGTTAGTTCTTTTAATTTATTAGAAATTTGGATGTACAAAAATTCGATTACTTTAGAATTTTTTTCTTTATTTTAATTAATTTTCCCATTAGTGGAAATTAGGAATGCTTGGGCACCGAATTTACCTTATATTTTATCTAACTTATGTCAATCTATTTTGGTAAGCAAATGCCGATATTAAATTAGATAGGTCACATATCACATTTGAAAATATTAAAATATTCTTATCAAGTTGGAAAAAATAAATGAAAGTCAAATGCATTATAAACATTATAAATTATACTATTTGATATTTTTGGCACACATTAAATCCATTATCGAACATTATTTAAAATTTTCTTTGTAGACTTGGCTATGATCGTGAAAAAATTCGTCTCACACGTCATTCATCATTTCGGCGTTCAACTTCACCAATGCCAGCAACAAGAATGCAACAATCGCAGCAACAAGGACATAAAATATCATCAACTTCCAACCATGTACAATCAGCAGATTCTTCTTCTCAATTCTCAAGAAAATCGGAATATGAATGAATAAAGAATATTATTAATTTGAAAGATCATTATGATAATATTAATTCATTTATCTATAAATCCATCGAATTTATTTATGTATACATTTTCATGCCGAAAATAATATCTCTCTTCTACTATGATTAATAAGGATATTTTTTAATTTTGCGAAAAAATTACTGAAAATGGCGAAAAGAATTTAAAGGTCAATAATTTTTTCTATACCTCCATACTTTAATCTTTATACCCAATCGAGAGATCTCACCAAGACGCGTCCATTATTATTTACTTTCCAAGGTTTGGTGTAAAACTAATTTAATTTTAACCGATTTTGCTTAATTCAAAACTGATTAAAAATTGGTTAAACTAAAACCAAACCCATGTTAAAAGATGCGCCTCGATATGATCTATAGATTGGGTACATGGTTTAATAGGCTAGGTTAAAATTCTGAACCATTATAAACTCTTAAATTTTTTAGCAATTTTATATACCTCTCCTATAATAAATTGCGTGGATAATTTAGCTTCCTAAATCTATTTTTCAAAAAAATGCCCCAAAATCTATTCTAAAACTCAAATTTTTTATCGCCAAGTTTAGGAACTTAAAGTTGACGACTACTTTCTGATACGAAATGGATAAATTGAATAAATTTATGAGTATTAATGGTTTGTTCTAGACCCCCAGACTCTATACCCAATCGATAGATTTCTTCGAGACGCATCATTTGATGATGATTCTGCCTAGGTTTAGCCAATTTTAACTTAGTTTTGAACCAACCATGAGATAGTTTAATATATTTTAATTTCTACAATTTATATACCAATTACCAATCGACGCATTTTGATGAGATCTATCGATTATGTCTAAAAGTTATGGATATAATACGACCTTTGACCATTTAAACACCTACAAATTTTTTCGCCAATTTTAATACATTTTTTTTTCGTCATTTTCAAAAAATTTTTTAACCAAATTGAATGTCATCCATTTAAATATAAACAATATGAAAAAAAACATTAAAATAAAATTTATTAACGTGAGAAAAAAACATTTATTCATTGGGTGAAATCTAAGGTGTAGAAATTTTAGCCATCAGCATTTTAGAATTAGCGGGCTGCGTTTTGGCCTTTGAATTTGCAACAAAAATTGCAGGCGATGGGCCAATCGAGTTG
Organism: Pratylenchus scribneri; assembly: GCA_030063045.1. NCBI lineage: Eukaryota > Metazoa > Nematoda > Chromadorea > Rhabditida > Pratylenchidae > Pratylenchus > Pratylenchus scribneri. The sequence continues at coordinate 1,173,960 of JAQSEB010000072.1, forward strand.
GAGGCTGCATTTGTTTTTTGCCTTTTAAATAGTAGAAAAAGCCAGCCAAATTCTTTCTTTAATGCCAATCGATGTTCAGAACTGAATTTTTTAAATAAATTTAAACTTAAATAAGAAAAATTTTTAAGATAAATTTTTTATGAATTTTTGGTGGGATTATATTTAATTTGCAGAAAAGAGTATAGAAATTGAAAATGCAGAAAAGATTATAGTGGTTTAGTGGTTTGTCCTACACCACCAAACTATATACCTATTCGATATATCTCATCGAGACATATAAAAATGTAAGTATATAGTTTGTTATAATTTGGTCAAAATTAAAGAATATTAAATGGATTAAACCTAAAAATTAAATTGATTAAACAAAAGCCAATTCATTATCAAATGATGCGACTCATTGAGATCTATAGAATTGTAAAAGGTTTAAAGGTAGAGGACAAACCACTGAGCTTTTCTACATTTTTTATATGCTCTTTTCTGTAAATTCAATTTATTTTAGGCAAATTAAATATTTTCTATTTCACTGCATCAATTCAAATATGTAATGTTTGAATTAAATTACTTAATCCATGTTTAGAATTTCCTTTAATATACACCGATTTTGAGTTTTTGTTTTTAATAGATTTTAAAATCTGTTCCTAATATTTTAAAAGTTAAAAAGATTACTGATTTAAAATGTTGAAGACTGTAAAATGGAGGATAAAAATAAAATTAAGACTTATAAAAGAAGAATTAATTTTTGCAAAAATATTTTATTTTTTGAATTTCTGATCTCATTGATTACCTTGTAAAATAGATGGCCGGCACTTCAATTGTGGAGCATAGGGAGGAGAAATAATTGACACAATAATAGAGTAACGGTATTTGTTCCTCGGTCATATTGGCGCTCACCAAAGCAATAAAATAACGATAGGAAAGATGTGTTATTAGCCAACCAAAAGTTTGAATTGCGATTATCAGGAACAATGATTTGAAAATTGGTTGACGATTGAAATATTCTGTAAATTTATGTTTATTTTAATGACATTAAATATTGTTTTTTACCAATTTTTTTCGCACATTTTTGGGTAAATTGCTGGGGAAGATAACGGTTTCCCCTATGTCTCATTCATTATACGGTTTAAGGTTAGCGTCTTTAGGAGTTAGATTAGCAGCTCACATATTCTTAACCATTACCCTAATCACCTGTAAGAGGTATCCTTCATCTCCATTCAAAAAATGTACCCACTGATAATTAAAAAAGCTAAATTAATAATATAATAATATATAATTTTTTTCAATAGGTTAAGATATTAACAAATTCTTTTTAATTCACCTTTCCTTCCTTCTCGTCCATCCCATAACAATTTGCCAAATATGAAAAAATAGCACAAAATTGTGGTCACATTGAATGCCAAATTACAGTCAATTTTAAATGCTTTTCCATATAAATTTTCAATTGTACAATTTGTTTGACTTAAATCATTTTTTAAATAATAAATATAAAATTTTACGTATAAAAATTTTGTATCAAATTATCGAGCATAAATGTGGCCAAATAGATGGGATATGTGGCTGAAATGATCAAAAATGTTGGCAAATAGAATTTGCTGCGTTTTTGAATATACCTTGTAAGAAATAATGGATGATCAAATATTATTAAAAAATGATTTTAAAATTATTTATATTTATTAAACATAATACAAAATTTCTTATCTAATATAAGGCATTTTGAATTTATTAATAATTTATTTACCTATATAAATTTATTTAGATAAATTTATTTCTTTGGGCATTTTCCTGCCAAAATGATTGGTCAAATTATAGTTGGCAAGAAAAATTTATTTCAAAATATACATAGAAAAATATCAAATTTTGTCCTATTTTTGGCCTCATAATTTTTTAAATTAAATTTAAAAATTAGTATTGTGCGATATTTTCTTCCAGCAAATAATCAAAATTCAACACTTTTCCAAAAATTAAACCAGCTTTTAGTTTAACCCAAAAAATGCCATTACCCAAAAAAGTATTCATATTTTCCAATTTTCTATTAATTTTCTCACCAAATTGGACAAAATACACTTAAGAATCGGTCCATGGCAATTGTCATTGTGAGTGGCATCAACATAAACATCATCGACATTGGCACAATTTGGACGAATACACAGACATATAATGGCACATTGGTCAATGGGACCAATTTGATCAGATAGGGCAGAATGATGATAAATTTGGAGCTGAGGCAGCACAAAAAATAGACATTCATTAATTTCATGCAATGACCGCAGTGCAATTTCCTTCATTGAAAGAAGGAAATTAAATGGGTTTTTAATTAGCAGTCCAAAATATTATAAGTAATAAGTTTTTTTTTCACAATTAGGGAAAGCTTTATGATTTTACCATTGTAAAGCTCGATAATTATTTTCAATTGTTTAATTATAAAATCCAGCTTAAAAAATTTCTTGTTATTGAATATAATAACTCAACATTTTTGAGGAAAAAATACATAAAAATTTTTATGTTTGTAAAATTAAAAAAGGTATTTTTAGCTGAATTTTAGAGCTTCCAAATACAATTAGAATTGTGTTAAACAATTCTCAATAGAGAAAATATAATTTAAAAACCTTACTTATATTTGAAGCTGACATAAATCATTGCGATGAACAAAAATGCACCCAACAAATCGATCAACAGATTTATTGTAAATGCAAAATTTTCAATTGTTGTAAATTGGGACATTCACAAATAAAAAAAAATTAAATAAATTTTCAAATTTATCAAAAATGGAATTTTGAAATGAAAAATTTTGCCTGTTCAAATTTGTATATAAAATTTTTATTCCTCTGAGATACACGTAAATTTGATGAACAAAATTTGATTAAATTAATTTCATTTTCAAAAGGAATAAACGGAATGAATGGAAGGATTAATAATAAAAAAATAAATTTAGTGTCCCCCAGTCATTGTACATTTTTGCGAAAAGCTTGCAATTTTTATTGCGAATTTGGAAATTAAAAATTAAAATTAAAGTGCATTGCACTAAACAGATTTATTGGAATTAGTCTAGACAGATGATTTGATTCTTGATTTTTTTTTGAAATTCATGGAAATAAAATGGGGAAAATTAATAAATATTTAGATGCAATCAAATTTTCAAGATAAAATGAACGGTTGAACTTTGATTTTATTAGTGTTAATGGTGGCCAGGAATGGCCAAACAAATTGACAACCGGACTAAGTAAGGTTTTAATTGGTCATTGAAAATACTGAACAATTTGGAAGGTTATATAAAAAATTACAAAATACATGTTAAAAAAATCAATAATTAATTAATTTTATTTTCTCATTAATAATATTAATAAATTTCTGGAATATTTCAATTTTTATTTGTGGACAGATCGGGGCAATTTATATAGCTCATTCGAAAGAGTTCGGCGAGCTGAATCGCCTAGGTGTAATAGACGAAATTGCGCCGAGTTGTTTGGCAACTTTTTCAAAGATGCGATGTTCTAGCGCTTTTATTTTTGGTTTTTTTGAGAAAAAAGAAAGTTTCTAGCTTCTCTCATCAAGACACGTCGATTAAGCTATAATTTGACCGAAAAAATTTTAGAAAAATTTTCAAATCAAAATGGGGACCCTTGATTTTTTCAATATTTATGAGTTCAAATAAATTGCCAAGCAACTCCGCGCAATTTCTTAAACTCCTGGTTCGAATCAGCTCGCTGAGCTCTTTCGAATGAGCTCCCCATTCACTCTAATATTTCAAAAATTTTTCAATTACAGAATTGTGGAAAAATGCCCATATTTGCAAATTGACAACATTTGCACTGCCCTTTATTTTATTGTGGAGATGAGAATGACCCCGGACGCTACACACATTTTCTTTTTTTTTCATTTTGATTGCAATATTTGTGAGTTTTTGATGTCCGAGGTGAATTCCACAATAGACAGGGGGGGGGGGGGATTCCACAAATGGCGCAAATAATTTTTAATTTAAAATTGGTAATGCGAAAAAATTTATCAAAAAATTGCAAATATTAATTTTGTTTTTTTTTTTCCAAACATTTTTTGTTTTTATTTTCCAAATATTTTTGTATTTTTATCTTCCAAACATTTTATATTTTGTTTTCCAAACATTTTATGATTGTAAAAATCAATATTTTTCTTTACGGTAAATTTTAATTTAATTTTCTAGTTTTTGATTATATTTCATTATATGAAAAAATTAACTAATTCATTTATCATTTATACTATTTTTTATTAAATTTATATGAATTTTAACATATTAATAATTAGTCAGTTCAATTTATTTTATTATCTATGACGTATCGCTATCGATGTTAATTTTAAATTATAAAAATGATGAGATGACATTCAATTAAAATATATGTATAGATTTTTAGCTGCTGGATGTTTTGGAGCAAATTGAATGGCCGATTTTCATTTTTTTTTCTTAATATTGGCTTATAATCATCATCCACATAAAAATTGACTTGCACTCCGCAGTCCGGTCCATCTATACATTCAAAATTAAATCGGATTCCCTTTTTATTTTATTCCATTCCAAATCGTTCAATTTACTTTTTTTAATCATCCCAAAAAATTCATATAATTTCATTTATATAATTTTTCCGCAAAAATTCCATTTAAATTCTTTTTTGAGGTCATTCTAAAATATTTTATCAAGTTTTACAAAAAAATAAGTTCCTACATTTTCCATATAACCCATTATCATACTTAAATGTATTTGCACGAGAATTAAAAATTGAATATAAAATTTCTCCTCCCTGAACTAAAAATCATTCCCATTCAAATCCAAATAATATTTTCTTCGATTTTTTGTATCACTTTCACATAAAATTTTTCGACAAAATTAAATAATACCTTTTTTCATATAGGAATGACCAAAAACTTTTTCCCTTTTGCCATTTTGATGGCCCCAATTCTTTTCATTCTGCTGATGGCCTTTCCCTTTGTGATGGGGCAAGCTGATGAGAGGTTTGAAAATTTACGTCCGGGGTCATTTCCACAATATGTAAAGGGCGGTACAAATATGGGTACTTCCACAATGGTACAAATAAAGGCGTTTTCGACTCTAATAAATCAGAAACAAGTTATAGACACAACAAACCTTATACCATTTTGTAGATCTCATCGAGACACATCGAATGGTATATAATTTGTTATGGTTTGGTCAAAATTAAATGATATTGAACCATTTTTCAAATTTTTGGTTTAAAACTCTTTTATTTTGGCCAAACCATAACAAATTATATACCAATCGATGCGTTTCGATGAGATCTACAAAATGGTATAAGATTTATTGTGTCTATAACCGGTTTCTGATTTATTATAATCGAAAACGCCTATATTTGTACCATTGTGGAGATGACATAGCACCGAAAAAAAACAACCCTAAATAGTACCTTTTTCGAAAAAAAGCCCAAAGGCCCTGGTACAAATACAAACTACAAATCGACGGGCAGTGTTAAATTATGAGAAAAACAAAAAGAATCGTAACCATTTTCGCAGCTAATTTAATTCCAATCAATTTCATTATGAATCCATAAGTATGCATATTTTATTTAGTCAAATTTTCAAATTATTATAATTAAAAAGAACTCAGTCTGGGAATTGTCTAGAATTATCCTTCTTTTCATTTTTTAATTTTGATTTCAGAAAAATTTGTTACGATGCACTAATGAGTCAACCGAATCAAGAGCATAATTACAAAGCAACAAAAAGATTCAACTTTAATAAGATGGGAAATAAGAAAAATTTTTCTTTAGGAATACGAGAAGACTTTTTTACACAAATTGGCGATGGAGCCTTTTTGGAGGATATTCTTTGTAACAATTTTTCTGCCACTGGACTTAATCAAAATTTATATGGAAATGGAAAGGTATTTTTATGCAAATTAATTTCAGTTATAACTCATATTCAGCAGAAATTTTATTTGTTGTCCATATCTCGGAGATTCAAAAGAATCGAAAAATTCTCATGTTTTATTCTTTTTTTTCACTTAATTTTCAATCAATATTTAAAGTATGACTAAAATTGGCCTGCATTTATTTAAAAAAAAGAGAGCCATCTATTTTATGAACGATTTAGCCGATGGAAATTTAATTTATTCTAGGCAAAAATCAACGTTTTTAATTTTTAGGAAAATATTTAAGAAAACGAATTTTTATTGTCTCAATGTTTTCTACAAAAATTCTTCACAAAGTTTTATTAATTTTGCCAATTCCCTCTTTGGTAATTTTCCTTATTATTTTCCAAATCTACTGGAATAAAAAAGCCAATTTATATTCATTTTCCCCAAAAAATCCTGATAATAAGGCAATTAATTAATTTCAAATTTTTACAATTAATGAATTATTTATTTCAGCAAATTGTGACCAACAATACAGAAATTCAATGTTTAAATTGCTGTGCCAATGCCAATGAGAATGTAAAATTTTACGATATATTGAGAATTTTTTTTCTGGATTATTTTTTCAGCCTGCAAATTTGGTGCGAATGTTGCAAAGGGATCTGATGGAATTAAAATATTCAATGAAAAATCTAAAAAATAAACAAATTGATGATCAGGTAAAATAAAGGGGAAAATGGAATGGGAAGGGGGACTAATTTTTCTTTATTAATTTGATTTCTTCCGGGGTCAATTCCACAATAGACAAAAGACAGTGCCAATGTGGTCAATTCCACAATAGGGTCAATGTGGGCGTTTTCGACTTATAATAATTCAGAAACCGGTTTTAGACCCTACAAACCTTATATCATTTTGTAGATCTCATCAATATGCATCGATTGTTATATAATTTGTCTTGGTTTGGGCCAAAATTAAAGAGTTTAAAACCAAAAACAGGAAAATATGGTTTAAACGGTTTAATATCCTTTAATTTGGATCAAACCATGACAAGTTATTTACCAATCGATTCGTCTCGATGAGATCTACAAAATGGTATAAGGTTTGTAGGGTCTAGAACTGGTTTCTGATTTATTATAAGTCGAAAACTGCCCACATTGACCTTATTGTGGAATTGACATAGCACCATTTGATTTATATTAATCAAAAATTTCTTTTCGGGACCCTAATTCCCCACCTTAAATATAGAGTCTTAGTTAGTCTATTCAATTTTTTCCTATCGGCAATGTAATAATTTTTAATGGAAAATATTTAATTTGCCGAATAGCTTATTTATAACTGTTCAGAATTTTATCCTAAACCCCTAAACCATTTACAAAATTGACAAATCTCGTCAAAATGCATCAAATAATACGGATTTTGTTAGCTTTAACAAATTCTAATTTAGTTTTTTCAAACGAAAACGGAAAGACAGTTTAAAATGTTTAGCATCTTTAATTTTTAGCCATTATATATCTTTCGATGCGTCTTGATGCGATCTCTCGATTGGGTATAGGATTTGGGGGTCTAAGACAAACCACTATAAGCCATTATAATCTTTTCTGAATTTTCATCTGCAAATTAAATATTATCCATTTTTAATTCCCTTTTCCAAGGAAATGGTAAAATAGAAAACTATGATTACTGCTCTCTATTAGTAGCCTCGGGGCTAATAAATTTGGAAGATTTTCTAGAATTGGGCTATTAAATTTCATTGAGGCAAAACGGAAAAGCTTAATTGCCTGTCTAAATGGGCTGAATTTTGAGTCTAATTTTTCTCCTGTCTAAAGGGGCTGAATTTTGAGTCTAATTTTTCTCCTGTCTAAAGGGGCTGAATTTTGAGTCTAATTTTTCTCCTGTCTAAAGGGGCTGAATTTTGAGTCTAATTTTTCTCCTGTCTAAAGGGGCTGAATTTTGAGTCTAATTTTTCTCCTGTCTAAAGGGGCTGAATTTTGAGTCTAATTTTTCTCCTGTCTAAAGGGGCTGAATTTTGAGTCTAATTTGGCGGGAATTTGAATTTTTCCAATTAATTCCTCTTTTCACTTCTCTCTTTTCAAAGCAAATATCCATGATCGTCTTTGATCCAATCTATAGATATTTCTAATAAAATATTTTATCTATAATAATATCTATAATTAATTTAAATATAAATTATAGATGAGTTCATTTAATGAGCATGATTATTTACCAAATAATTCAACACAATATAATTCATCTAGCTTTGAAGAACCGCGACTAGATGAGACAATTTTCGACGAGCCAAACAACGCTGTTTTATTCGAGGTTTGAATTGAATTAAATTAATTAAAATATAATTAAAATTAAGAAAATAAAGCAATACGGCATTAACGATGGCAAGGTCAAAAAGTAAAAGTGATCAAAAGGAGGGTGCTCGACAAATTGCAGAACATGGTGCCTTTGAACATTATCAAGGGCAAATTCCTCAAGGTTTTGCAATTTTTATTATTATAATAAAATAATCCAATCAAAATTATATAGAGTTTAAATCCCAATTTTGCAAAGTGAAGATGGGATCTTAAATTTTACTGCATTAAATTTAAGGCTCAGATTGGGGCTATTGGGTATAGCGTATAAGATTTAAAAGACTAACAATAAATGTCTCCATTTTATTTATTTTTGCAAATTGCGGACTTAAACTGCATAAAAGCCCCAGAAATCATATTTTAAATTTAAGAATAGTAATAATATTAAATAAAATTAAATAAGGAAAGTATTAAAATTTTTTAAAATAAATTCAAGGATTGGCTGCTTATTTGACCGCCCATCAGCAACAATCCGCCAATGCTGCCTACCAACAACATGCGGAACAACTTCGGCAACAAGCAGCATCCACTGCTACTGCTGTCGATGGTGCACCACCAAATCAACCAATAATTGGCATTATCCAACCAATGAGTGCGTTCGGTGCTGCTGTTCAAAGCAATAGGATGTTGATGACTCGCGGTGGCTTATCACTGAAACGCTCAAGTGGCGATGCATTTAATGGCGGAACGTCCTCTAATGGGAATTTGGTATGGTAACAATGCCGGCAGACTTACATTACCGTGATTCTACAACAACCACCAACAACGAGACAGTTTTCAGCACACATATCACCTCCCCGCCTCCACTGATGTTTTCACCAAATTCAACATCGATTAGGCTGGCAACTGACAGTCAAACGCCGCAACAGAATGTCGATATCATTAGAGGTTTGTTCAGAAGGAACAAGTTTTTGCTTGGTCAGCTCGATCCAAGGGAATTGATCTGCATCGCTGGCTGAACTAACTAGGCTGGAATCGTTGAAAAAGCAGTTATGGCCATGATCAATGAAGGAATTCTTCAATTTCCTCCGGGAGTTAAAGAATCGACTGAGGTTTAAGGGGTGCAAAAGAGGGAAAGACCGAGAGAAGATTGTCCGCCAAAGGCACCAAAGCAACGATGAAATTAATATCAAATGATAGATGAAATTATTTTTTGTTTGTTTAAATTTTCCATTCATATTTGCCAATTATTTTGTTATTTTTTCTTTATTTTTTCATTGATTTTTGCCAATTATTTTATTTTAATAAATTTTATTTAATCATTTGGGCTAAATAATATGAATTATTCGAATTTATTAGATAAAAGTCGTTCTTACATATTTGCTTTTAAAAGAGAGAAGTGAAAAGAGGAATTAATTGGAAAAATTCAAATTCCCGCCAAATTAGACTCAAAATTCAGCCCCTTTAGACAGGAGAAAAATTAGACTCAAAATTCAGCCCCTTTAGACAGGAGAAAAATTAGACTCAAAATTCAGCCCATTTAGACAGGCAATTAAGCCCCACGTGAGGCAAAATGGATTAAAATTAAAAATTTATTCAATAAATTTAAAAAAATCGAACATATGTTTATGATTATAAATTTTTAAATAAGTTTATACAATTCAAATATGTTTCTAACATGTTTTTACCAAATTGTTTTTTCGATGTTAAAAATGTTTTTGCATTTCACAACAAGTTTTTTTACCAATTTAAAGATGAAAAAATTTTTTGAGAGGGTACTCTTAATAGAGGGAGGGTTCAAATTCAAATAGAAAAGGGCTTCTAATTGAGAATTTAAGGTAATCATTTCATCATGAAAAATAAAATTTTATGTTAAGCTAACTTGAAATTTTCTTGTGCTATTTTTTGCAATAAATTTCCCAAAAAAAGATGATCCGGTTGCTAGCCATTTCTCTGCCTTTTCTAATGTTAATGATGGATGCCACAAAAATGCCCTCTTCAAATTGAGTGCTCACATTCAAGGCACACTTAATGCATTGCAAAATCCGCCGGATTGTCGAAAAGCGCGAATTTTATTGATTGAGGTCAATTTAAAAATTCGCATTTGAAGATTCAATTGACAATCAAATAAAACATTGAAAATTATGAAAAGAATATTTTTAATTTGGCGAAAAAAAGAAAATATAATGCCAAAATAATTATAATGGTTAAGCGGTTTGTCCTAGACCTCCGATCCTTAAACCCAATAAATAGATCTCGTCATGTTGCATCCAATAGTTTTTAATTTGTCGGGTTTTGCCCAAAAATAAAGATTTTAAACCATTTAAACCATCTCGTTTTCGTTGCAAAATTAAGTTAGAATTGGTTAAACCTTGACAAATTATATTACATAATATAATACATACTATTGGATGCACCTTGACGAGATGTATCGATTGGTTATATGTATAAGTTTTTGAACCGTTATAAATCGATTTAATTTTTTTTTCTCCAAATTAAATAATCTTTTCGCAATTTTCAATGTTTTTTCGCCAAATTAAATTTTCCCCAATTATAAATAATCAAAATATAGTGGACAGGATATTGTGGTCTCGGTTGCGCTCTCCATTTTGTTGGGTGAATTTTCACTAAATTTTACTTTCATTTTATGCTTCTCATTCTCACAAATAGATTTGCCTTAACATTGGCTGCCGCTTCCAATCGTGTTTTGTTGTTAAAAGATGATGGCAACTTTTGGAATAAAAATGGATGGAATTCTATCTTTAAGCCGATTACAAAGTGCAATTATGTCAAATCTGTTAGTTTTTTTTCCTTTTTGTAAAATAATTTTTATCTACTCTAATATTATATATGTTACAGCGAATGAAATCTGCGTATTTCCGGAAATACGCAGGTAGTTGGTTAGCGAATTTTGGAAATCTCGGCTTCTAGGTAATGTACAGACTCGAGAGTAGGCTCATTCAACCCGGCATGGTCAATTTAGTATATGAAATTTTTATTTCAAACCCCTAGCCATTAGCCCCTAAAACCCCTAACCCTTAGCCTCTAAAACCCATGCCGCCCCTACCCTAACCCTAATTAGCCTTTAAACAAGTCTGAAATTGAAATTTTATATAGTAAATCGACCATGCCGGGTCGAATGAGCCTATTCTAGGGTCTGTACAATGCCTAGAAGCCGAGATTTCCAAAATTCGCTAACCCAATTTCCTAGCTAATTCCTGAAATCGCTAATTTCCAATATTCTCTGTTACATATACATATTTATCTTCTTATCTTCCAAATTGCCATTTATTGGACCAAAATTTTACTCGTATTTTCAGATTGAATTGAACATGGATAAATCTTCATTTCCACTTTATAAGATGCCGAATCAAACAGAGCGGATTGTGTGGATGCCTTCTCGCTGGGGTCTGTTTCAATTCGAATTATAACTTTGAATTTTTAAAGGTTAAAATCAAAGTAAATGTTAAAATTAAATCATTTCAATTCGTTTTTAGATAAAATTAAATTTTTAAAATTAAAGTAGTTTTTAAATGTTCCAATAAAAGTTAAAGTTAAAAGTAAAATCGATAATTTTTTTTCTTTAAAAAATACCAAAAAATTCTTGAAAAAAATATGACAAAGAAACTTTTTCTGTTCTATATTTCCTGAGATATTTTCTTTTAACCTAAGCCTAGGTTAGGTTATGAATATTTATGTAATAGTTGACATCCTTTTTAATCTATTTATATTTATGTATTTTTTTTTCAATACTGTTTTTAAAAATTATATAAATTAATATTGAATTATTCACTCAACAAATTTTATATGGAAAGATAGAGCAGAGTCTATTAAAATAAAATTTTTTATTTTTTTTTCGTTTCTTAAAGATTTATAAAATAATTTTTAAGGGCCTTTTTATACTCTTAAAATTCTCTTTAAAAGTTATTTAAGAGAAAAGTTAAAGTTAAGGTAACTTTAAAAGAATGGAGGATTTAAAATTATAGAATTGAAAAGATATCAACTTTTAAAAATTTAGTTATTAAGTTTGAATTGAACTTTAAATTTTTTAACTCAAAAAATGAAATTGAAATGAAAAAATATTAAACTTTTAACTTTGAAAATTCTGCTTTAACTTTTAATTTCAACTTTTATTTTTTAAAATTCAATTGAAACATGTTTGCTTTTTAATTTTAAAATTAAAATCTAGAAATAAATTTTCAAAATTAAAAATTAAAATATCTAATTGAAACAGGCCCCCGGAAATTCGATGGATACCGTCAAATTGGGCATATGCCCCATGTTATGCCCCGAGAATATGCCTCATTTCTTCAGCAGCATCATTCAAATCCACCGGCCTGGTTTTTGGGACAGGTTACACACTGCCTATAAATTTTGCTATTTTAAAAATATTTAAAATAATTAATTTTCTATTATTATATATTGATATAATCATTGATAAAAAAACAGTTAGTTAAATAATACAGTAAATTTTCATTCAGTTTTTACATTTTTTGTGGAAGCCAGTCGAATCAATTTTAGAGAAAGCAAAGAATTTAGAGGCGAATATTAATTTCGAAAAAGGTTTATTAAATAAAAGGATATATGTAATTCGAATAAAATTTAAAGGTCCAGTCATTGGAATTCATGTGCGTCGGACGGACAAGATAGCGGAGGCCAATTATCAATCTCTGGATGAATATATGGTAATTAGAGAAAAAAGAAAAATTTAAAATGATAAAAATAATTAACGAAATGTATTTATTTAGAATAGATTGATCCATATTCATATTCTTATAAATCTTAAAATTAATGCATAAATCTCAAATTGATTATTTTTTGGGTAAAACTAATAATTTTAACTAATGTTAAAATTTATTATACCGTAAATCATTTATTAGTAGACCCTTCTCTTTTAGAAGCACCCCCCCCTCTATTAAGAAGCTATTTAGAAGGTCTAGGAAATTTTGTATCCCTGGGGCTCTTAATAGAGGGCTTACGTAATTTCAAGGTATTTAAACAAGATCAACAAAAAGGGAAGAAAACACTTAAAAAATAAAAAATAGCCGGGATAAAAATTATCATTTTATGGGAAAATTGCTCTTTTTAAAAAATGATTTTGCAAATGAATAGAAAATGAAAAATATTAGGCCAATTTCAAAGAATTAAATTTTGCAATAAAGCATTTGCGAAAAGGATATTGGCTATTTAAATTTAAAAAATTATAAATTCTATAATATTTTTATGATTTGTTTTCTTTCACGCAGAAATGGGCCAAATTTTGGTTCGATGTGGAAGAATATGAATTGAATGAGAAAACGAATTTGAATGGAATTCGAAGGCGTCTTTTCATCGCCACTGATGAGCCAAAAGTAATCGAGGAGGCGAGGAACAAATTCAGTGGAAATGGGCCTGATCAATTCCAAATATATGCCATCGATCAGAATGCACAGGGTAATTGAAAAATTTTAAATATATAATAAAATAAGTATAATCATATAATTTTGTATTTTCGTTGATAGAAGCAATGCATATTGAAAATCGTTACACTTATGTTGGAGTTGCTGGAATGATCACAGAAATTCATGCTTTGATCCATTGCGATTTCGTCATTTGCACATTCAGCAGCAATGTAAAATATTAAAAATAATTATTTTAATTTTGTGAGCGATTCTTTTCCACCCTCGGGACCATTTATACTTGCCTTGCGAAATTTTCAATTATATTTAAATTTAAAAATGTTTGTATTTCTTTATAGTCAATATGAAATTTCGTTGAAGTTATATTATGTACATACATCGAAATATTACGGTAGACAAAGAATCTTATTTGATTTATTTTCTATGGTTTTTTTCGTTGTATTTTCTGAAAAATGGCCTGGGTTTTTCGTTTTCAATGGTTGCCAAAAATATCGTGAAATATTATAGATTAATGTAACGAAATTGTTACCGAAATAGGAGATATGTAAAAATACGGAAAATATGGCTTTATAATTTCTCTTTATACCATCAATTAGAGTTCTATAAGATATTTTGAAATAGTCGAGGAAAAAGTTGAAAATATCAATTGTCTGATTTTGAATCGGGAACTTTTTTATGAAATATAATATATAAAAGGAGTATGGATATGCATCGAATTTGATAATTCAGGTTTGCCTATTGGTCTTTGAACTGATGCAAGCTTTGAAAGGAAATGCTGGCGATCGGGTCAAATCATTGGATTCTTACTATGAAGATTTTGCTGGTGGAATTGTCAAAATGAATAAAAAAATACTTAAAATTTAGTACATTATATGGAGGCAATTAATGATTATCAAATACCTGAATCAGGCGAAATTGAGGCAAAACGGGGAGACAAATTTGGTAATAAATGAATATTATTGGAAATCAACATTCGTTTATTTTTCTAGAAATATACTACACTAATGTTTTTTGGAATGGATCCGTGCTGGCAAAAAATTTGGAAACGGGAAAAAGCGGTCTTTTTCCGGCATATTTACTCAAAGATCATTATAAAATTGCCAGTTTTCCCATCTTTTATGATGAGATTTTGATCAATAATTTAATTAATGAATAAAATTTTGGAAATTTAAAATTTTTGTTAATTTAAATTTTTTTTTAATTATCTCAATTCTCAACATCAAAAGAAAATTGGAATACGAAAGAATAAAGAAAAAGTTTTATCAAGATTATTATTTGAATGGCAATAATGATAATAAATAATTCATTTTTCCATAAATCCATTGAATTTATTAATAAATTTAAATTTCCATACAAAAAAAACAGCATTTCAGGTTCCAAATACAATTGTATAATACATCCTTAAATCTTTTCTAGGGCCCACTCAAATGTTTTTACCGGCAATTTTCACATCCCCGCATATCTAATTCTATTCTTATTAAATCCCAACAATCATGTGATTTGACCTTTTTTCAATAACTTTTTAATTATTATATGAAAAACATTAGAGAAAATTTATGAGAAACATTTTATGCATTTGGAAAAATTTTATGGTGATGAAATTTTTATCAACATTTTAGAGTTAATGGGATGCGTTTTAGTGTTCAAATTTGAAACAAATATTCCCGGCGTTGGGCCAATTGAATTGGACATAAGATTTGTTTTTTGCCTTCTAAATAGTCGGAAAAACCAGCCAAATTCTTTCTCCAATGCCAATCGATGCTCGGAACTGAATTTTTTAAATTTAAATTAAATAAGAAAATTTTAGATAATATTTCTTACAATTATAATTTACATTGAAATTTTAAAAATTGCATGGAAAAATATTTAATTATATTTCAAATTTTAAGAAGGGATCACTTGACTAGAATTAGGATTAAATTTAGACTAGAATGAGGGCTTAATTTAGAAAAAAATTTGATAGATAGGTTATGCCGAGGGAATTGACGAATGACGATTCCGCGGAATTGGCTTTGAGTAATTTCAAGAATCTCGAATTTTAGAAAACATACCGGCTCGAGAGTAGGCTCATTCGACGAGGCATGGTCGATTTACTATAGGAAATTTCAATTTCAGACCAGTCTAGTGGCTAGAGCTAGGGCTAAGTAAGGTTATGATAGGGACGGCATGGATTATAGGGCTAGGGTTAGGGCTAGGGTCTAGGGATGTCCGAAATTGAAATTCCATATAGTAAATCGACCATGTTGAATCGAGTGAGCCTATTCTCGGGCCTATATGATGCCTGGAAGTGGAGATTTCCGAAATTCGTCAACACCGATTCCGCGGAATCGTCAATTCCTCATAATCGTTGTAACAGATATAAAAGAAATCACTTTTTTAAAACCACAAAAAATGCAAATTTTTCAACGAGAAAATTTTAATTAAATTAAAATCTATGAATTATATTTTCAAATATTAAATTTTAAAAATAATATCATTTATTAAAATGGATTACGCGAACTAAAATATTAGACCATTCATTCGCGTCGCTAATTTAAATTTTACCTTGTAAAATAGAGGGCCGGAAATTCAATTGTGGAGACAAGGGTAGCGAAACAATTGACGCCATAATAGAGCAAAGGTATTTGCTCCTCGGTCATATTGCCACTCACCCATGCAATAAAATAATTATAGGCAAGTAATGTTATCAGCCAACCAAAAGTTTGAATTGCGATGATTAGGGACAATGATTTGAAAATTGGCTGTTGATGGAAATATGCTAAAAATTATATTCTTAATGTCATTTCTTGAATTTTGACTTTTTCCAATAGGAAAATATTATTTTTTGTTAATTTTATTATTTCTTCATTTAGAATTAAGTTTACAATTTTGCGTAACTAACAAATCAATTTTACAAATGAAAATATGGCATTTTGATTAAGATAAATTGAACAAAAATTAGTGGATTAGAGATGAATAAATTTGAAACAATATTATTCGCCCACCTTTTCTATCCTCTCGCCCATCCCAAAATAATTTGCCAAATATGAAAAAATAGCACAAAATTGTGACCACATTGAATGGCAAATTCAAATCAATTTTCATTTCATCGCCGTACAAATTCCCTGTTGTGCAACTTGTTTGGCTGAAATCATTTTATTTTTATATGAATTATAAAATCATTTAAAATTACCTATAAAAATTTTTCATCAAATTGTCGAAAGCAAATGTGGCCATATAAATTGGGTATATGGCGGCAATGACCAACAATGTTGGCAAATAGAATTTGCTGCGTTTTTGATTATACCTTGAAATAAAAAAAAATCAAAATTGATAAAAATTATTGTTTAAATTAATAATATTTTTAAAAATTCAATTTATCTAGTTTTCTTTCAATCAATCAATAAAATATATTAATTTTAATTTGATTATAATTTCTTTCTTTTGAGTGTTTATAAAGTAAAATTTTTTGTTAAAAATACCCATTTTTATCACGTGCTCCTTATTTTTCCATCTAATTTAGCGTAAATTCATATTAATACTGAATTCCTCTCCCCACTCGAATTCTCTTATTGACAGCTGTGAATAATTAGGCAATTTAAACATTTCTATTTCTAATTAATTTTTTCTATATAAAACGGTTTTTCAACGTCCCAGGGATGCGCTAAAGCCTAGAATGGGATGCGAAGACCGGTTTGGTCAAATTGGTTTAACCAGTTTAAAATTTGGAATTGATGAAATAAAGGGTTTTCGATGATGGGGATTATGAATTTGATGTTATTTCACGTTTTGGACCGGTTTAGCATATTAAACCGGTAGTGCACGATAACAAGTTTGGGCTGTTTACTTCCCAGAGTATCAAAAAAAAGGAAATGCCAAAAAATTGGTCACAATGTTCAAATTTATGACCAGATTATGAAAAAGTTCGAATTTTTGGGAAGTTCATGAAAAATTCCCGATTTTTCATAATATTCACCAAAATGTTGTAAAATTGTGGAAAAAATTGTTTAAAAATTGTCACAGATTTGACCACAATGTTCAGATGACAATATTTATCAAAATTTGCAAATTGTTGACAATATGGTGAAAAAATTGGAATTTATGAGAAGATTGCTGGGGTGTTGACAATTTACGAGAAAATTGGTGGGAATGTTAAAAAATTTTGGAAAAAATTCCTGAAAATATTTTGGAAGATATTTTTTTAAAATAACTCAGAAATTTTCCGAAAAATAATTTATTTGTGAGATTTCTACTGCAATAAAATGTCGCAAATTTTATCAAAATATTCTCAAAATATTTTTTGACCAAAATCTAAATTGTGATAAAATTTGTGAAAGTTTTTATTTTTGTGAGAATTCTACTGAAATAAATTGTAGTAAATTTTACCAAAATATGCCCAAAAAATTTTTTTGAGCACAAATAAAATTGTGAAATCTTTTTTGGAAATTTTACTCTTTTTTGGGAATAAATGTGAACTTTTGATTAGGAATTTTTTCCAAAATTTAATGAAATCATATTTTGAGAAATATAATAATAATGGGAATTTTGACGAGAAGATTTGAATTTTTGAATAGTTTTCCAAAAAAATGAATCAAAGGGTTGATTTTTGGCTGATCAGAAAAAATATTAGAATCATGTTGACATAATATGGGTTGAACAAATTAATATGTTTGAGATTAAATAAAACCAGGTTTTTCAGAGATCCATTTGCCCTTCATTTGATCATCTTTTCTCAATATCCACGCGATGGATTGTAGAGTTCCCAATGGTTTTGAAGATCCTCACGGCGGGGAGCCAGGACAGCCAACTCTTGAATGTCCGAATCCGATGAATCCGATGACAGATTGATGGCCGATTCCTCACGATCAGTAGGCTGATCACTGTCCGATGTGTCCGAGGAAACATTGATGGGCGCTTCGTCACGTGCATGTTGGATGTGGCACGGAACCTCAATGTCGGAAGAACCCATATCCTGCAATAGATGTTATTATATAATTAATACTATTTTTATATTTTTTTTATTGGATTTAATTTTTTAAAATATTAATTTGTTTGGTTTTTAGTTTGAATAAAAATTTTAAACCTGGTTATCATCGGACAGAACAATTGAAGAATCATTGTTCTCATTGGCGGAGTAATGATTGGGATCGATCTAAATTTAATTGAGTATATATTTTTATATTTTATGATAGCCCTATTTTGCAAACCTCATTATTGTTGCATCCATTCGGCATTCCACGATCCTGATCTTCGTGGCCAGAAGTGTCCATCTGATCATCCTGAATTTAAATGTAATTAGAATATTGGTTTATGACTATTTTTAAACCTCAATTTCGTTGTATCCATCATTTGCCACAGCATTGTCATGAGGCTCTCCACTCGAAATGTCCATCTCATCATCGCCATTGGACTAAATTTAAATTGATTATGAATTTAATATTTTTTAGTTCATATTTTCTTTACCTCATTCCCGTTGTTGGCAGCATTTGGCATTACGTTATCTTGGTGACGTTCCACATTCAGTTGATCATGTTCGAGCTGAATATTAATTTATTTATGGATTTTCAATAATTTAATCCCATTTTAAACCTCATTTCCATTATTGGCATCTGGCAATCCATTAGCTTTATGTCCTTCTCCCAGAATTTGATCAGGATCCAACTGCACCTGAATAGCACAATATTAAAATTTTTTATGGTGGTTTTTTTATTTTATTCCCCTGTATTTTATAAACCTCATCATTATTGTTGATAGATTTTGGCAGTTCATTTTCCTTGTTTTCATCCTTATGTTCTATTTCCTGATCCGGATTAACCTGCATTGTGATATTAGATAATTTTTAAATATATTATTGTCAATTTTTACCTCATTATCGCTCTTCATGACATACTGCATTCCATTTTCCTGGTCTTCCTGCAGTTCTTGCTCCAGCGGATGATCGGAGGAAACTTGGATTTTAATAATTTATTTGTTTATTTAAATTATAGTTAAAATTAAAACCTAGGGAAATAATTTGCGAAATGGTGTAGACGTGTTGACCTTGCTCATACCCCGTTGACCAACTGGTTCGTAGACTTCTTCCGATGGTGCCATGATCGGCGAAAGCTGAATAGTTTAACATTTATTAATAATTTTTTTATTGTTTAAAAAGAACCTCGAAATCTGGATCCATTCCATGACGAACATCCAGTGATTTTCGCATTGGTGTAGAGGTCATAAGCATGTCGAATGTTGCCTATAAGTTAAAATTTGTCATTTTAAAAATTTTTTGATTATAATATTAATAATAACCTCAGCATCATTTGGCGAAGAGCGGTTTTCAGGTTCTTCGGTAACATCCATCATAACACTTGCAACCAACTGAAATTTAACATAATTTTCATTTTTTTTAATTAATAAAGAATATAACCTTCATTGATAGTTATGCCTTTTTCTCCAGCTTCGCATGATCGTTCTTTTTAGCGTAGCTATGATCACGATCTGTAAGTTTATTTGTTCGATCCATCAAGCTTTGATTGTACGGCGTAGACATTTGATCATCCATATTCTCAAAAATCGATCTTTTAATGTTTTATAAAATCGGTCGTTCAATAATTTTGCTAAAAATTTTTAAATTAATAATAAATTAAATAATAATAATTAAAGTAATGTTTTGGAAAAAAGCAAAAAAGCAATAAATGCTTAATATTAAAAACAAGCATAAAATATCTAAACAAGCTTAGACCTTTTGCTAAAAAACATTTGGATAAAAAGTCAACGTAGATTTTATTGATTTTTATTTTACAAGTTCTTTTCTTGTTTTTTTTTAATTTTTCGGCTAAAGTTTGCCATTTTTTTAATTAATATAAATTGCTTATGCTAATAAAAATAAAAGTTGATAGATACTTTGGGATCAATTATGGTCGATCCAAATTCAACGCGTTCAAAATCGGGCAATCTTAACAATAAAGTTTTGGATGGGCATGCCCAAGATCAAAATAAAGAGAATCAACTTGATAATGGTCAAGAGCAGGTTATTTTTTGTACCTAAATTCAAGTAGAAAACTTTCTACTTTTGTAATTTTAGTTTGCTGATGGACATGGCAAACCGATGCGATAATTTCATCGAGGATATTCAAGCGAAGAATTTGAAGTTTCTTTGACGAGGATCTGGTAAAATCGATGCCAAAAATAACAAGCCAAGATCTTTTATGGCCAACAATATGGAACGTTTCGTTTTAAATATTCAACAAGGTTTATACATATTTACACTTGAAAATAATATAAACATCAAAATTTTTAAACAAAGAATATCATCGGACCGCTGAATATTTTATGAACATCTTCAGTGCTTATCAGAATGAAGGTTTATTTAAAATAAAATTAATGTAACATAACTTAAATTCAACATGTCAATGCTGTGGTACCGTTCAAATTTCTTGGGCGATGGCTGAAGGACAAAAGTTAATAGCTCAAGCAATGATCTCCCAAGGTTATATAATCCGACGGTTTCTCCAATCTCTACAAAATGTGGTGGTGAAAATGGAAAAACCGATCAGATCAAAAATTCCAAGAAAATGAAGAGGTTATCGCCAAAAAATGTATCAATATTAATTCTTTAGACCGAGTGGAAAGTAGCTGAAATGGTTATTGAATTCGAATGAAAGGAAAGTTCATTATGGATTTCACACGTGGTCAGATCAAAGATCTTATTTCGGATCGTCAAAAAGATTGGAATAGTCAGGTAATAAATAGCATAAAATAAATAAAATTAAAAATAAAAAATTTGCAGAAAATTTTGGATCTCTATCTTAAAGATGAAATAATTGACATTGACACCCTTCTTGGCCACATTGATCAAGTGCATGGCATAATTATTGTTTGGTGGTGCTTCAGCGAGCATTTCATGTCAATATTCTGACCAAAACATGATCAAAGCAATGGTAACTGCCGCAATTTTCTGAACAAACATGAAACAAATTTTCTTTGTGGTAATATTTGTTTTTCCAAAAAAATTTCTTTAATCAAAGGATCCTCTCTCAGTATGGCCAATGAGCGCACAAATTTTGAATTGGCCTCCAAAATTACAAAAAACGGTTTCAAACATGGTCTTGATCGCAGTTTTGTATGTTTCATTAATAAATTTAATTTTAATTTGAAAAATAAGTGTCGGTTCAAACAATCTGGATTGGAAGGAAATATGTGCTCAAATCATACCGCAGATCAACTTTCTGAAATTGGATGAGGGTGCTCTACAGATTAATAATTATCGATCCAAGGTTTACGCTTAAAAAATATTTTTTAAAAAATACATATTTCTAAGTTCTGAGAAGCAATTATATACATGATAGAAAATTAAATTTGATTTTTAATTTTAAGAAATACATAGTTTTAAGTTTACAGAATAATTTTCTACTTGACATAAAGTTAAAAATTGTTATTTTTAATCATAGATATGGTTTCTCCGGTTTCTAGCTGATAATCAAAATCAAGGCCGAGCAAAATAGATTTTAATGAAAGAACCGTCATGTTAAAATGGCTGTTCTGATTGTACCATTCAGGTCCATTTTTTTGTTAAAAGTAAACTTTAATTCACAAAAAATCTAGAATGAATATTTTGATCATCGAAATTTAGGATCAGTTTTAAGATCGTTATTCGCAATGTATGATCAAAAGTCAGTTTAAATTCTTATTAAGTAAAATGAAAAATGCAACAATTTTTACCAGCACTGCTTGGTTCCTCTCGCAGTTTAAACATGAATTATTTTCGATCAAAAATATCTCAACAATGGCCAATTAATTCAGATATTCAATCAATCAAATTCCAGCTGAATATCAGGAATCTTGAGGTCAAAATTTTTTCTAATAATAAAAACATTAAATTTGAAAGGAAAAAAACATGGTGAAAATTAATATTCTCTGCAAATAGTATCAAATTGAACAATTTTTGATCAAATCAAGACTAGGCCTACGCCAACGGATCAATGATTCGATCATATATGTTCGATCAGTAAGTTTTATGTAATTTTATTTGAAAAATAATTTATTATTTTCAGCGAAATAATGTCACCCTCAAACTGTGCTGAATTTTTTACAAAATTCAGAATTGTGATCAAATTTATCTTTTGGGAAAGGCTATGGTGATCGACAAATCAATCGCTCGCTGAATCATTAACATGGGTGATACCTCAACGAATCAAATCTTTTCTGGATAAAGAGAGGTTTTTATTCAAAAATATTTAATTAATTATTTATTCAGATCGGAGATAATAGTATCGATCGAGTGGTGTGCAAAGGCCTCATGGGACAATCGTGCAATACAAAGATCCGGCCGCCAATGTGGATCAAAATGCTATTTTCCCTATGGACTTGTTTGATCATGATTGCTCGTCAACAGAGAAGTGCAGCATCAATATGGAATATTCATCAATTATGGATCAATATTGTAATGCTTTTTGTTAATGTTAGTTTATATCCTTTTAATCGTTTAATTTTAAAACTAGGAAAAGTTTTATTTATGTTCGAAAAAATTTGGCCAAAAAATTATTAGGAAATTAAAAATAAATATATTTTAAAAAGGATACAGACTAATAACTTATTTATTTGTTTATTTTAGACATTATTATTATTTTCACTATTTTATTTATAAGAAATGATAAAATGAAAATACAATGTATTTTGGATAATATTCTCACAAAATGAACGAGAATATGCTCCAAAATACTACTGAGAAAGTTGGAGCATATTGTCGTAATTCTCCCCACAAGAAAATTGCACAAAATTTCTGGTAAACCGCGAATTTTGGAAAATCTTTTTGGAAAAAACTTTTCGCCATTTTCACCACAAAAAAGTTCCACAAAATTTTTGGTAAACCGCGACTTTTTGGAAAATCTTTTTGAGAAACTTTTCGTCCGATCTGACCAAAATGTTCGCAAACAAATTTTTTCAAAATGTTGAATTTTGTGGATAAATTTCTCAATATCCGCGATTTGGTGAAAAATATTTTTCATGGTCATTGTCGTCAATTTGGCGACTAGAAACGTCAAAAAAAATTTTTGACAAGATTTTTTTTTCTTAAAAATTTTCCCAAATTTTTTTTCCTTTTCACAAATTCGCCAAAAGTCTGATTTATTCTGGTGGTGGTATAACCGCCAAAATTTTTGAATCTTTTCGTAATTTGGTCAAAAATTTTTCGATTTTTGATACTCTGGGTTCCGGCTTCGCGAGATTCCTATGCTCCGAACCCCTAGACTATAACCCTTTCCCCTAATGTTTTAAAGCCTGCGAGATTTGAACCGAAACCATCTAATCCGGGCTCGCGCACTACAGATTTAATCATGTAAACCGCCTCAAAACGTGGAATAATCTTCAAATTCGTGTTCCCCATCATCGAAAACCCCGTATCTAAATTTGCAAATTTTTCATCTTTTTTAAGTATAACTCTGCTAAATCTGGACCAAACCAAATAAAAATGTTAT
The DNA here is from genome assembly GCA_030063045.1 of Pratylenchus scribneri. NCBI lineage: Eukaryota > Metazoa > Nematoda > Chromadorea > Rhabditida > Pratylenchidae > Pratylenchus > Pratylenchus scribneri. The sequence goes on from JAQSEB010000072.1 coordinate 1,197,946, forward strand.
ATCAATCGATAGTCAGTCAGAAATGAACACACTAAAATTATCTATACCGGTTTTGTCCTTAACGAACTACACTACAAGTAATGTCGCCTCGTTGAGCCGTCACCAAATTGAAGGGGTCCCTCAAAAAATGTTATTATTCCAAAAATGTACCCATATTTTCCAATTTTCTATTAATTTCTCTCACCAAATTGGACAAAATACACTCAACCAACGGTCCAGAGCAATTGTCATTGTGAGTGGCGTCGTCATAAAAGTCATCGAAAATGGAATAATTTGGACGAACACACAAACATATAATGGCACATTGGGCAATGGGACCACTTTGATCAGATAGGGCAAAATGATGATAAATTTGGAACCGAGGTTGCACAAAAAATAAATGACCATCAATTTCATGCAGTGGCCGCAGTGCAATTTCCTTTATTGAGAGAATGGGGAATTGTGGTTAATTAGAATTGAAAAATTTTTATTTTTTTTGATTGTTTTTGCCTTTATTTATTAATTATTAAAATAAGGGTCGTTTCAATATCTTAAATTAATATACTGCGGGATAATTTATTTGTATTCTATAGTTGATTCACCATCCGAGAAAATTTCTAGTTTTTTATACCAAATAGAAAACCCAAATTATTCTCTATTCGTATTTTCAAATATTATAAAATCTAGCTTTCGTAAAAAAAAGTTGCATGTCATTGATAAGTAAAACTCTATCTTTTTGAGTAAAATCTGTATAGAATTTTTTAAGTTTCGAAAAATTAAAAGTCTCATTTTTAGGGGAATTTTATAGTTTTTCAAATTCCATATCACATTTCCGAATTGTGGTGCTAAAAAATAATTTTTAATAAATTACTTATATTTGATGCTGACATAAATGAGTGAGATAAACAAAAATGCGCCCAGCTGATCGAGCAACAAATTTATTGTAAAGGCAAAATTTTCAATTTGTGTCATCTATAAAATTATAAATGTGCAAAATTTAAAAAATAGAATTTTGAAATGAAATATTTTATTTGTTCAAAAAAATTTTGTCATTTAAAATTATTTATATAGATTTTTGTTTCGAAAAGTTCATGACCAAAATTTGGTTAAATTAATTTTCATTTTAAATGGGAATTTTAAAAAGAAAAAAAAAGCAAAGTTCGTGAAAATTAAATTGGCCCAAGACATTGCACATTTTTGCGAAAAACTATCAAATTTTTATTGCAACGAGGAAACTGAGAATTTATAATAATATTTCCATATCTTTTAAAGTTCATTGTTTCTAATTTAATAAGCCGAGCATTTTTCATTTTCCATTAAATGAATTTATTTCTTGGAAATTGTCTAATGACAGGTGATTTTAGAACTCCGGTAAATTAAATTAATTAAAGATAGAATTGTAATCAAATTTGCAAAATAAATTGAACGTTTGATGTTTAATATATTATATTTCCGGATTTTGTGGAGAAAAATTTTAAATAATTATAAAATTTGAATTTATTATTTTATAAAAAATTAAAATAATAGAATAAACAAAAATGTGAAAATATGAAATTTTTATATGAGCAAATGTGATTATGATTTTCATTTAAAAATTCGGCCTTAAATTTAAATTATCGATGATTATTAAAAGAATTAGACATTGAACAAAATTCCATATTATTTATTCCAAAAACAAAAATATAAATATTTTATTGCTTTAATTAATCCCATCAAAATGCCATTCCCAATGATTTTCTTCTTTAGAATTAAGTAAGAAAAATTGCCAATTTTAGAAATAGGAGAATTCTTATCAAATTTTTGTCATTGGCATTGATGGATTTGATAATGAACTTCAAATTAAAAACTATGCAAATAGAATTTTATGAAATTTTAGATGGAAACTTTATCACAAATGTTTTTCTAAATGATTTTCAATTTATATTGGAATTTTCATTGTTCTGCCATCTTTCGGCGTTGAATTTTTAACTCAAGAATATGATCAGCAGCTCTTCTTTCAAATTGCACACCAACATCGAAAAAATATTTTCCATTAGTCGGTATATTTGCCAAAGTTAATTCCAATCCAAAATATTTGAATAATTTTTGATTTCCAAAATCATCCAATTCTTTCTTTTTCGATTTCGTTGTTTTTGCCGATAAAATATGCAAATTTTTCTTGTTAAATTTCAAAAATGTTCTACCTTAATAAAAAATAACTCAAATAGATTAATTAAATACTAATTTATATACTTTCTGGTATTCCTTGACAACAAAAATTCCAAATTTTATGGATTGAAGGAGAATAAAAATTCTCTTCAACACTGATTTCGATTGATTCAAGAAATTCGTCCGGTTGCCTAAAAATGGAATTTTTAAGAAATATTTAAGAACTCTATAACTTTGTATTCCAATAAAACTAATCAAGAAAGTGGCATAATCATCCGGAAAATCGTCAACAGCATGCTTTATTTTCATATGTCGAAATTTGGTAAAGCGGGCGCCATAGCGAATAAATCTGTCCAAATGCATGCACCAATGAATATTTTCTTTTGATTCAAGTTGTTCTCCATTTTGGATGAATCCATTAAATAAGCCTCGTGTATTTTCAAAATTTTCAACTCCATCCAAAGGCTGTAAAATAAAATTGATTGGGGTTATTTTCGTCTCAAAAATTTGGCGAGTCATATTTTGTTATAGCTAATGAACAAATAAAAGTGATTCCTTTTCCCATTATATTCATTATTTAATAATTTCATAAAGTTTTTGTGGCTAATTTAGTTACTTTTTTATATTCAATATTTCATTGAATTATCAATCAATATATTGGACTAATAATTAAATGTCTTATCATTATCATTATTCGAATTTGCCAAAATTTCCAAGATTTAATGGGTTACGATAATTAAATTAAAATAATATTCCTATAAAATATTGAGTAACCTGCATCTTCCATCGTCTGAATTCAATCCATTTAACGAATTTCTTTGAATTATCAATAATCATCAAAATTTCAAACCAATTCATTTTATTCACAATAACAAATTTCAATTCATTTGTAGCATCTTCATCTTTACATTTAGTATCATACATTTCACCATTATGAATACGCAAAATACGGCCATTTTCTGCTTTCAATTCAACAGAATCATAGAAAATATAGGGATTGTTTTCAATTTGATACTCTTTCTTATTGAATAATTGCTTTAAAAATGGTGGAAATATTGCCTTCTCCAACTCAAATTCCAAGTAGACAAATGGAAGCATCATTTGTGGTGAACTGAAATTTAAAATATAATTAAAACCAAATGTATTAAAAATCATTTAAATTTATTATTTAAATAAATTAATTTTTTATTATATATTTTAAGGTACTTATACTTATGTAAAAGCAAGAAATTTAATCAATTTAAATCCAATTTATATAACCTTGAATTTGCCAAATTCAAGAGCAGTTCTTCTATAAAATTTTTTGGTATTCCAACAATTTTAGCCTCCCCGTCCGTGTATAATGATCGACTCGATGTCATCGCAGCGCCATAACGTAATAATGCATCAAATTGTAGTTTCCATGCAAAATCATTGAAAATCTTCAATTCCGCTCGATCATTTTCCTCTTCAATTTGTTCTTCCTCATCATTATAATCATGAATAATCATCCTAGGATCTTCCAAGTCCAATGTTTCAATAAATTCATTGAGGGACTAAAATAATGATCAAAAAAAATTTATTTTCCTGGACAATTATTTAATACTGATAATTGTGCTCATATTTAATTTTAGCCTATTTTTATCTCATAATTAGCATATATTTTAATTTTATGACCTTATATTATTGTTATTATTATTATTATTTATAATGCATTTATTCAGCCAAATATTGCCATTTATCAAAAATATTGAAATATAAAATTTTGGCTACTAGGGTTGTCAAAAATACTTTCCAATTTCAAAATATCGATGTAATTTAAATCGAAATAGAAATTTTAAGCAAAAACCGTAATTGAATAGTGACATTCTTTTAAAAAACCGAAAACCGGCTTTTGTGAAAATTCCGGTTTAAACCATATTTGGGACAACACTAGTTATATCCAAATTTAAATAGTAAACTACGATTTTTCTTTTATTTATATGATAATTTTTCGGCAAAATTTAATGAACATTCTACACACATTTGGATAGCCATCATTTTGGGCCACTAAATGCATTTTTGACAATTATGATTTGTTAATTTGATAAATATGTTTTTTTCCAAATACAAATAAATTTAATTTTTGAACCGTTTTAATGCGATGAATTGTGCGACGCATTCTGGGCGAATTATTTTGGTAAATTGCCCGGGTGGGAACATTCACCAAAACATTGATGGCATCGGCCAATGGCAAACATTTGTGAATTTCAGCCAATAATTCAGGCGGCAATCGAAGCCGAATTGGTTTTGATGAATTTTCCATTGAATAATTAATTAGTCGGAAAATTAACAAATAAAATTATGCAAATTTTCTTTAATTTTTATAAATTTTTTTTAATTCATAAATAGTGAAGACTGAGAAATGGAAAATTGGCTCAAAAAGGCAATATTCATTTTTTAAAATTAGACTATAAATATTTTATTGGATTTTACAAAAATATTTTTTTTGGCCAAATTAATTGAATCTTAAAGATGGCATTAATGCAAAATGGATTATATATATTTAATGTTTAGGAATTATTATGAGGAAAATTTGGCAACATTCAAAATGTGGCTTGTTGCGTCAAAAATGAGCGGCACTGATTTTATTTTAGACAATTATTCAAATTGTTGGCATAATCTCTTTAACATTAAATTTTTTAGTGACTCTTCAGCTATAAAAAATTCCCATTTTAGGCCAAAATAAATTTGACTGAATTGGTCAACAAAAAAATTTTCAAAAATTTTATGGAATTTTTATGACTAAATGAGAAAACAAATTTTAAAAATAATGACTTTCAATTAATAAAAAAGACAAAAGTTTAAAATAAAATTCGGACCATACTTTATTTTTGAGTTCAATAAATAAAATATTTTCATGAAAAAGGGAATTTGATAAAATTGTGAAAAAATTTTCATTGAAAATTTAATATTTTAAAATAACGAAAAATTTTAATCTTTCCCAAATTACTATTGTATATTCTATTTAAATTCATTTTTTTTCCAAATAATTCTTTTATCATTTTATAAACATCTTTGCATATATTCATCTTTTTTTACATTAATTTGAAAAACATGAAAAATAATGAACAAAGAAAGCTTTTACCTATATTTTATATGAATCATGCAAATTTGATGACATTTTTGAGCGGAATCTACCCTTTTCTAATAATAGAAAGAAAGGGAAAATAACAACAACTGCAAAATTGTAAATATTTTTCTTTCTTTCTTGTTTTGTTGAGATTTTTTAGTTTCGGACAAACAACGGCTAACTTCAATTGTGAAATATGAATTTACGGAAAGATATGAATATTTAAAAAGAGCATTCCATTTAAATCGCTTTTACATTTTGCCATTTACCCATCTGCAAACAAACATAATGGATAAAAAATTTTCTAAATCATTTTTCATACTTATTTTAAATATTAGGTAAGATTTAGATATGAGGTTTAATAAGAGAAAGCTTTAAAATACAACGAATTTGGCCTAAATTTAAGGCATCACACAATATAAAATGCTTAATTTTTTTCATTTATTATTTATCAAATTATTAAAAATTATTATACTTTTTATTAAGCTTCTTTCATACATAACAATTATTTCAATATGGCTAGTTATACGGAAAATATGGGCAGTTTATTTGATCAGGGCTTGTTCGCTGATTGTACCATCATAGCCGCGGATGGGATAGAATTCAAAGTAATGGATAAAAATATATAAAATTTATTTAGTTCTTTTAAAGGCACATAAGTGCATTTTGGCCTGCCAATCACCAGTTTTTCGGGCAATGTTCGAGCACCACCAAATGATCGAAACCAAGGAAGGAATTGCAAGAATTAAGGACATTAATTCGCCAGTGCTTGAACAAATGCTTCGATTCATGTGTGCAAATTCATTCATAAATAAAATTAATTTATAAAAAAATGCTTATTTTTCAGTTACACTGGAACGGCACCAAAACTGGGAGAACTGGCGATGGAATTATTAGAGGCAGCTGTCGAATACCAACTTGACCAGTTGAAGGTGATTCGATTTTTTACTATTTTATAAGTTTATCCACGCAGGTGATGTGTGAAGAGGAATTACCCAATTTAATCGGAAATGAGAATGTCTGTGAATTTATAGTTTTGGCCGATCGCTATTCTCTTGAATTTCTCAAGATCACTTCAATTGATTTTTTTAAGACACACGCGAAAGAGGTAAAAAAAATGTATTAGTATTATAAATATTTGCCCATTGCAAAGGTAATGAAATCGACTGGATGGAAAATGTTTATCGATGGAAATTATTTAGAATTGCTTGATCAAATTTTGAAAGCTATTTTCGAAGGCTTGCCCAATTCATTGGGAAATGAGAATGTTTTTGAGTTGTTGGTTTTGGCTAATCAACTTTCGCCCGAACATCACAATCTATTAGCTAAGGCAATTGAATACATCAAGTTGAATGCAAAAGAGGTGAGAAAAACCAATCGATGAAAAATAATTTTTTAAGGTAATGAAATTGGATGGTTGGAAAATGTTGGTCGAAGAAAGTCAAAATAATTCGAAATTATTCAAACAAATTTTATTAGCAATTTGTGAGGAATTGCCTAATTCAATAGGAAAGGAGAATGTTTGTGAATTGCTGATTTTGGCCAATCGCCATTCTATTCAATATCTCAAGACCAAGGCCATCAAATATATCCAGCAGAATGCAAAAGAGGCAAGAAAATCAAGTCGATGTAAAATATTTCTTTAAGGTGATGGAATCGGATGGTTGGAAAATGTTTGTCGATGGCAATTATGAGGATTTGCTCGATCAAATTTTGAAAGGAATTTTATCGGGATTATCAAATTCGATGGGGAACGAGAATGTTTGTGAGTTGTTGGTTTTGGCCGATCGCCATTCTGCAAAGAGTCTCAAAATCTATGCCATCAGATACATCCAAAAGCATGCAAATGAGGTGATAAAATTAATATAATTAAATTAATTGATTCTTTTAAGGCGATGAAAACAAATGGTTGGAAAATGCTGGTTGAAAGAAACCATAACGGATTAGTGGAACAAATTGTGAATGAAATTGCAATTAACCGTCGTTCATCAATGGGCAATGATAATGTTTGTGAATTGTTGATTTTGGCCGATCAATATTCTGCTGAATATCTCAAATCTCGCGCCATCAAATACATTCAAATGCATACAAAAGAGGTAAAATATTTTATTAAGTAAAATATTTACATTTTAAAGGTGATGAAATCTAATGGATGGAAAAAGTTGGTGAAAGGAAATCATGGGAAATTGATGGAACAAGTTATGAAGGCATTTGCCAAGCACTGAGGCTGCTAAATTAGGGTTGGCCCCCGGCGCCCGGGGAACGATTTTCGGGGACGGGGAATTGCGGGGAGACAAGCTTCGGGGACGGGGACGGGGAGAGCTTCGCGGGGAGGGGAACGGGGACGGGGACGGGGACGGGGTCCCCGAAATTTCGGGGAATTTGCCCTTTCTTGGAAAAAATTTTTTTTCCAACTTTCAAAAAATCTTTTTATTTCTAAAATTTTTCCGAACGTCTAATAAATAAATAAAATGTATAAAATTGAATGATTTAAAATATTTTATAATAAAAGTCGTCCCATTTCTTCATCCGGAATTTGTTCCCAAATTGGCTCATCATCCGATCCTGGCTCATTTTCTTTTGTTTTTTCTTCCTCCAACAATGGATTCGAAATCAAATTGGCCTTTGCAACCAGCAAATTTTGAACAGTGCTAGCATGGATCCTGAATTGTCGAAATATTTTAATATTAAATTAGAATATTGTTCTTAAACCTATTGCGCAAATTATTGTAGAAAAGCAAAGTTGCTTTGTTGAAAAGGCATTCTGACGAGACGGAAGTGGCAGTAAAGAAATGAAGTGCTAGGGCTGCACGCGAAAGCATAGGAAATTAGAGTTGATGAGCATTCCATCATTTGAAAATGTCCAATTTCTCAGGGTCGATGTTCTCCATAGTTAGATTCACTGTCCACAACTCGGCATGTCCCTTCCGACAAGTAAAAAGTTACTGATCCCACTTTCGGCCTCTAACAATCCGAAATCCGGTTCTTCCTCTTGCGCTTGTTGGATGGTTATTCCGGCCAAAAAATGCCTTTGCCTTCTTTCATTCAACAAAGGAGTGAATGCAATGGCCAATGGAGGCAATTGTTCATCTGGGAAGAGTAGCTGTAGCCGATTGAGTGATTCCGTCGATCGGGCCAATTCATGGAAGAAGACCTTGATTGTGACTTGTGAGGGCGAAATGAAAGTGGATGGATGTCTTTCCAGCCAAGGAATATACATGGGTTGTATCCAATTGTTCGGCAATGGCATCCGCCCTTTTCAGCTCAGACCCCAATGCTTCCAAGTTCCAAACTTTTTGCGCTATGTGCCGTCTTTTTCAACAGTTACAATGCCAATTGACCAATTGTAGATATGAACCCGAAAATGAATAAGGAGGCATAATGCCCGACAAATATTAACATTTAAGCGCATTTAATGGATTGAGACGAATTTCAATATTGATAAGAATTTTTTGGTGGACACACTTTAGAAGACTCTAGTTTAGGCCCATTTAGGCCATCTTTTTGTCATAAAGAAGAAAGCGTAGGGAAAGTAAAGGGATGGGCCCTCTCTAGTTATTAAGAGTGTAAGTTTAGGGTTACATTACATGATATTCTTTGAATTATTCTAAACATTTTAATCCTGATGATGCCTAGGGGTAATCCTTCACTTTCTTCCTTCTCAACAAAAAAGAAGTGGTCTAAAGTTTTGACGATATTTTTCTCTGTAAAATAATTTTTATTTAATTTATAAATAACATAAAGCCTGTCAGCTTCCTTTTTTACAATTTATAATGAAATATGAATAATAAAATATGAAATAATAAAGAAAAAATAATGAATTATGAATTAGTATAAAATATGGAAATTGAGTGAGAAAAATGAATTTTTCAATAAAAATTGATTATTTTTCATTAAAAATATCAATTTTCATACATGAAAATAGAGAAAAAAAGACTTTTTAGTTGAATTTCCGAAAAAACATTTCCCCCGAAATTTCGGGGTCCCCGGCCGGGGAGAGGCTCCACGGGGAGGGATTCGGGGACGGGGAATATTCATTTTCGGGGACGGGGACGGGGGACGGGGGCAAAAAAGCCCGGGGACGGGGGGGGAACGGGGACGGGGAGGGGACGGGGGCCAACCCTATGCTAAATAAATGAAGAATAATTTTGACACATAAAATTCTTTATTGAGAAGTGAGAACTCTTTTCAACATTTATTTCTTTTAAAATCTTGGTTGTCGCTTTAAAATTTATTCTAGCGGAAAGCATTAAATTATGTTCTAAAATCTTGTTTTCAGAGCCCATTTTCTCAAATTTCATTTTACCAATTGCATAAAATGTTTTTAAAATAGAAAAAATTTGTAAAAATTATACAGCCTAAACCAGGACTCGAAACCCCCTAAAAACATGTTCTCGCGCACAACCGGTTTAAACCCAAACCCTTCCAAAATGTGAAATAAACACCAAATTCGTATTCCCTATCATCAAAAACCCCTTATTTGTCAATTCTAAACTTTTAAACTGGTTAAACCAATTTGGCCAAACCAGTCCGGGCACCTATTTTGGACCATTTAGGCCTTAATTAAACCTAATTTATTCAAATTTCAATAATTTAAACCATTTTATATTATTTTAAACGTGAAAAACAAAAAAAACCCAAATAGCTTGTAGAAAAAATGGCGTCCTTTTGTAATATAATCAAATAGTTAACTTTTTTTTTATGTAAAATATGAATTTAAAAATAATTTTAACTCTTACAATGGTTCACCAAAAATTCCGCAACTGAGAATTACGCAATCAAATAATTTAATCTAAAATAGATCAAAAAATTTTTAATCTTTTACAATACCTATTTGTTAATGGCAGATTGTGCATGGCTTTGACTTGAAGGTGTGCCCTTTCATTTACTTTTTCGGAACTTTTTTATTTAATCGTTGATTTTTTATCACCTTTTTCGCTCTTTTCTTTTCAAAATTCTTTCCATTTAGAACAAAGTACTCTAAAAGATAGTCAAATATTAGAATGGAAACAAAGGGAATGTATAATTAAGATAAAATATGATCATTGGTGTATTCTGTAAATAAAAAGCATTTCCATAAACAAAATATGATTAGTGATTACTAGTCGCCGTATTCTCTCTTTTATTTTCGACATCCGCATTTGGCACATCTTTTGCGACGGACACAGGGAATGCATAGCAAACAAAGACAAATGAGCAGTGTTTTCATGATAGTGCTAAAATGATATGATAATGATATGATAGTGATATGATAATGAAATGATAGTGATATGATAATGATATGATAGTGATATGATAACAGTTTGACTATCATATCAGTATCATATCATTTTTAGAAATTTACTATCATAAAAAAGTGATACTATCATGATAGTATCATGATAGTTGAAATCAGGCATTTATCAAAGAATTTTTAAAAATTTTGTCCATTTTTCAAAGAATTTTTCAAAATGTTGTCCATTTTTCAAAGAATTTTTGAAAATGTTGTCCATTTTTCAAAGAATTTTTAAAAATTTTGTCCATTTTTCAAAGAATTTTTGAAAATTTTGTCCATTTTTCAAAGAATTTTTCAAAATGTTGTCCATTTTTCAAAGAATTTTTGAAAATTTTGTCCATTTTTCAAAGAATTTTTGAAAATTTTGTCCATTTTTCAAAGAATTTTTGAAAATTTTGTCCATTTTTCAAAGAATTTTTCAAAATGTTGTCCATTTTTCAAAGAATTTTTGAAAATTTTGTCCATTTTTCAAAGAATTTTTAAAAATTTTGTCCATTTTTCAAAGAATTTTTCAAAATTTTGTCCATTTTTCAAAGAATTTTTGAAAATTTTGTCCATTTTTCAAAGAATTTTTAAAAATTTTGTCCATTTTTCAAAGAATTTTTCAAAATGTTGTCCATTTTTCAAAGAATTTTTGAAAATTTTGTCCATTTTTCAAAGAATTTTTAAAAATTTTGTCCATTTTTCAAAGAATTTTTGAAAATTTTGTCCATTTTTCAAAGAATTTTTAAAAATTTTGTCCATTTTTCAAAGAATTTTTGAAAATTTTGTATATTTTTCAAAGAACTTTTTATAGATTTTGGACAATTTTTAAATAAATTATTATTCCTGAACCCTTTATTGCCATTTTTAGCAATCAAATCTTTTTCTTATGTTCCTCTCTTAAATATATAGTATTGAATTTTTCATATATGATTCTCTGTTGAATTTAAAAAATTCAAAATTTAAAGCTATACTTAAAAATGAAATCCCATTAAACTTATTTATCTAACCAAAGAAAATTTATTAACTTGGAAAGAAAATTTTTTTGAAATGTTGGTCTTTTTCTCGATTTTTCAAAATGATAATGATAGAAAAATGATATGATAATGATAATGCTAAAATGATATGATAATGATATGATAGTGATATGATAGTGATAATTGCCACTATTATTATCATATCATATCATTTTGAATGATACCATTTTGACTATCATATCACTATCATATCATTTTGAAAATTTTGGTATCATGAAAACACTGCAAATGAGTCCCAATGGTAAAAATATGATGACAAATGGAGCCACGGGAAGAAGAAAGATAAAAAATATGAGCCCACTTGGCACGATGAAAAGAATGGCCAATAGGATCAGGCAACACACACAGCAACAATCAGTCTCAGTGATAAAAATGTGCTGACATGGGCTGTTAAAATATTATTTTGTAAATAAAAGTCATTTTTATACAATTTACATCTATTTTTGGTAAGATGAACCCAATTAGATACTGGATGTTAAAAATATTATTCATAATCAAAGGTTGCAATTAGTACTTATACCGATCATTTCCAATTTCAAATCAAGCCATTACATGACTATATAAGAATTTATAAAGGCGTAAAAATGTCTGGATTATGGAAAAAAAAACAGTCTGTTTGATCTCAGAGTATTTATATCGTAAAATATTTTACTTTTCTAAGGAATAAAACAAGACATCAATGTACGAAAAATATTCAGTTGGGTGGCTTCTTTCGTATTAATCAACTATAATATTTGGCATATAAATTGTCCGACTGTTCTACTTACTTGTTAGGATGTCCTAATTATCATAATGCACACTATGTGTATAAATCTTACTTGTCAGACTCAGGAAATGATATTTAGGAATATATGCAAATTTTGCCTTACCCACTGGCCGAGGTAACATTTAATGTAATGTGTTGTTGTGGAAGTGAATGGGTGGATACGGGCGTTGCGTAAATTCCGGGAACAGGAAATGGAGCTGCCGGCGGGATAACTTCATCAATGGTTGGTGCAGTTGCCGTAATATTTTGTGATTCATGATTTTGAAAATTTATTACTGTTTTTTCGTTGTTCATTTTTCACAATTCTAAATTACAATGGGATGGTCTTTAAACATTAGAAAAAATTTTATTTAAAAAATTTTTAAAAATAAAAATGAATATTTTTGAATGGTAAAAAATAAAAGGAGAAAAGGTTAGGAGAAAACAACACCAAAATGTAATTTTTATAACATATTTTTGGAAATAAAACTGAATTTAGCAGTGACAAAACGACTGATTTGTGAGAGGTGTGCCCATTTCCTTTTAATTTTTCAACATTACCTCCTATTTTTCAAAACAAATCCGTCCTTTAGAGTTTCGACTGAACTGTATTAAATTTATGGAAAATAATCTATTGTTATTTATAAATAATCACTATGAAATGGTAAAATGAGTGAAGAATTTCCATTTTATCTTAAATTGATAACAAACAAAGCCTTTCTTTTATAAAATAAAAAGTAAAAATTATGATTAAAAAATTAAAAATCGGAATATTTTGATTTGATTTAGGCCATGTAATAAAATCATAATTAGAAAAAATAAGATAAACAGACATAAAATAAGAAAAAAGTTTAAAAATTTATTCAAAAAGCACGAAAATTGTTCTCAAAAAAGTCTTATTTTTCCGGTTAAACCGAGCGAGATCTCGACCCGATCTCTAATCAAAAGCAAGGGAAGGAAAAAGATAAAGATGATCAGCAAATTTTCATGGAAGAAATAAAGGATATGGGACATAGCATATAATAATGTTGCTAGGACTGATGATGGCAAATAACAACAATTCCATTTCTTCGTCCATTCAAATTGTTCTGCGAATTGGCAACACTGTTCGTAGGAGATGTTTTCCAACAGAAAATGCGGCTGAAAATCCATCCAAATTCATTGGCCAATGCTCTTCGATGCTCTTTGCTGTGGAAATTTTTTTTAATTTTTAATAAAAATTCGGTAAAAAATAAATTAATTTTTAAAAAATGATTAAGTTTAGTGGAAATTTCTCAAATTGATAAATTAATAAAATTTAAAAAATTTACGAAAATTTTTTATAATATGGTTTGTTAACAATTTTATTTTTTAATTAAATTAAAAAAATTACCTAGTAAAACAAATGGCTGGAACCTCGGCCGTGGTTGCAATCGAGGAAAAGTAATTGACCACATAATAAAGTAACGGAATTTGGTCTTGGGGCAAATTGCTGAACAATGGAATAATATAGCGATAGGAAATTGTGGTGAATAGCCATCCGCCAATTTGGATGCAAATAATCAAGGATAAAGATTTGAAGATGGGCTGACGAATTAAATAGGCTGAAATTATAAAAATTATTTCATCAGCTATCAGAATTTTATGCGCTTTTGACTATCTTTTTAAAGCTTTTAAGCTTTTTATTTACATTAAGCTAATATCTCCCTATAGAACATATTAATAACAATAAGAATGCCCAAAATATTGTTGGGTGGATGACCAAATGAAAAAAGCCCGATTTTTATTTATGACATTTTTTGTTTTTTATTTTCTAATTAAATAAACTATTTTTTCTGTAATCAAATCATCCAAATCAGCCGAAATTTAAATATTAGAATTATACCAAATTTACTTAAAATAAAAAGCTGTTTTAATTTAAAAATTAATTTTGTGCATAAAAAATTAGTACATTTAATAATTAATAATTTATATTTTTTAAAATTAATAAAAAGTATAATTATAATTTAATTATTTTTCCATTTCCAACCTCGTCGTTCCTGTCTATTCCAAAGCAATTTGATGAATATTAAAGCATAGCATATAATAGTGATCAAATTAAAGCACCAATTCCAGTCATTGTTCAAATTGCGGCCATATAATTTTCCCGTTGTGCAAGTCGTTTTACTAATAAATAAAGAATATATAATTATTAATTTTTTAATTAAATTTTTATAATTATTTAAGTTCAAAAACATCAAAAAATCCAATATGAAATTTCTATCATTTTTATAGCTAAACTTTAATGATAAAATAAACAGCAAAATTAAAATAATTTTAAAATGAACATTGTTGGATGTTCCAAAACATTTTGGACCATGAAAAATGCCAAATAACCGGGATAGAGTGCAGCCAAAATGCAAAGCAATGGAAGATAGAATGGAATGGATTTTTGTTTGTACCTGAAAGAAAAAAGGAAATTTGTTTTAATTTTACATATTTTTTAATAATTTTAAAAATAAAATTAATTAAAAAATAAACAAATTAATCTACCAAATTGGGCAAAAAACGCTCAATAGGCGATCGAAAGCGATAATTATTGTAAATGGTGGTAAACTATTTGTCAATGACATTGGCACAAATTGGACGGCAACACAAAGGAAAAGTGGCACATCAAGAAGGGGAATCACTTTGATGAAATATGGAAGAATAATAATCAACTTGGAGCCAAAACAGCAAAGGAAATATAGGCCAATCAATTTTAGGCAATTATTCTTGTGCAATTTCCTTAAAAATGAGGATATTAAGATAAGATTATTTTAATATGCGTACTATAAATTATGGGCCAATATTTTGGTAAGTTTTTTAAATTTATTTTTCTAATTTTTTTGGTCATATTTTTTGAAATTTTCAAAAAATCTGATAATTCCTTTAATTTTAATCAATTCATCCTAATGAGTAATGAGGCTTATAAAATGATAGCAAATTTCATACATTAAAGCTATTTCATTAATATGAAATAGAAAAGTAACCCTAGAATTGTATTTTTTAGAATATTATGTCTTACTTATACTTCACAATGACATAGAGAAGGGCAAAGAAAAGAACAGCGCCAATCATATCCAGAAGCAAATTTATTGAAAATGCCACATTTTCCAGGGCAATGCCCATTTGAAATAATATTTATAAATTTATAGAATTTCTTAATAAATAAATATTTAAATTATATAAAAATAGTTTTTAAAGATTGCATCGGTAGCGGAAACAAAAATGAATTCTAGAAATTTGTTCATGAATCATTTTGTTATGAAATAAAATACAAAAAAGGCAAATATTTTTTTTTGAAAATTTCCTATCCTAACAAACAGAAAAAGTTCGAAAAAAAACTTAATAAAATCAATGTTAATTAATTTAAATTATAAATTTAATTTAAAAACAGCATTATTAAAGTATAAAATATGGTCAAATCACTGGTTTTATTAGTCTAAATCTCTTACATTTAGCTAACTTAGCATTTAGTTTAAGTATAAATCTTAGATCTAATTTATTTTTATCATAAATTTTATGGCTTGGATAAAATTTAACGCTTTTATAAATAAATTAAACTTAATTCATTAATAATTCCAAAGAGAATGTAACCCAATTTGTGCACAATGAAACAATAAACCGCTACCTAATTTATCACCAATAGAATTAATTTTTGTTCTACGAATATTTTTCTATATAAATTTTGCATCTGCTGCTGCTGAAATCTATATTTTCAATTATTTCCATTTTTAGTTAATTGTTCAAAAATTCTTAGAAAAATAAAAATAATAAATGTTGACAGGTGATTTTGGGAATATATTTTCCATTTTTAGAATTTTTATAATTTATGGAAATTTTTTATGTAATTCAACAATTATGGATGGCTAAAATTGCTTAATTCAAGAATTTTATCATTATCGATTTCTCCTATTTTATTTATTAGATGATTAAAATAAAAAAGCATCAAATTTACCAGGCAAAAAACCGCACGTTTAAGACATATTGTAAATTTATTGACCATTTAAAATTAGTTTATTTTGTGCTTTATGGTAAATTATTAAAATTTATAAAGAAAATGAATATCAAAATTTCGGTGCCAAAAAACCGAAATTTCGAACTGAAACGAAAGAAATCGGAAAAAATTGAACAAGTTTTTAAAATTTTTTATTGTATTAAAAATTCATAAATTTATTGGCCAAAAAAATACAAAATTATGATCATAAGTTGAGCACAAATTAAAAAATAGGAATCAAAATGTGAAATTTTCTTTAAATATTTTAAAGAAATTCTTTATTATATTATTTTCGATTTTTTACCGATTTTTATCAAAATTTCGTAAAATCCTAAAACGTAATTTCCGTGCCAAAAACGACCCAAATTTCGGACCGAACCAAAAGTAATCGCAAATCGATCCCATCCCTATCCTCCCCCCCCCCCCCCCCCCCCATCATCATTAACCCATCCTCCCTCTCTCCCCACCTTTTCACCCATTTTCTTGGCCAATTCAAAGAGAACTATCCCAAAAATATTCACATGCCCATGGTCCATGGCCAATATTGCTCCCCCCTCCCCCTCCTTTTCCCATATCCTATCTCCATTCAAATCCATAAGCTAAATGTTCGATTCTTCTCCCCTCAATTCCTCTCCATCATTTCATACTAATGAAAATAAATCAATCCAATGGAATAATTGGCATAATAATTATAATTATTGAACTGGCTATTTTTAGCACCAAACTTGATATTCGCAGCTCCCTTATAGGTAGATTTGATCCGAATCCCTAATTAAACCCATATTTCTCAAAACTTAAAATCATAATCCACACATTGGTAGATTTTCGGGAAAGAACTAAATTGCAGTACTCCTTACAAAGTGCGGTCCTGAAAATATTTAATTTTTAAATATGAAATTTTTGAGGTATTTTGGCCCTTGAGTACGAATCTGACATCCATTTTGTAATTTATTGCCACTTTCTTAAAAAATATTGCTGACATTTAATATATGGCTTGCAAATAGGTCCAAAGTATTTCCGACTTTCAGCATCTGCTGCTTTTATTTTCAATAATTATCTCAATCAATTTGAAATTTTCTTATTCATCTCTTCATTTTAAGCAGATTAATTACCCAAATTATTAATTCTTGTGTGAAATAATGACAAAGAAACTTCCAAATAAAATTATTGTCGTTTCATCAATGTTATTTGTATTTTTACTTATTCTGAATATCGAAGCGAAGACATTTGGTATAAATATAATATTAAAATATTAATATTGATTCTTTTTATTATTAAAGGCATTGAAAAATCCGAAATCCCACTTCAATATGTGAAATTTTTGACAGAGAATGAGAACGGATCCGTGGATTATATTCAATGGCAAATTGGCGCATTTATGATTGATGAAATTATTTTAAATGAAATTGGCAAAATCAAAGAAATGGGCAAAAATGAGCGGATTGAAGGATTTGAACGAAAATTTAACAAATATAAAGAAATGAAAAATAAAATGAAAAAGAAGAAGAATATGAAATATGGATGGGAAGAAGTGTGGAAACTTTTTAGTGAATTAATTTCTGATGAATATTTAGAAGAACAAATTTTGAAATTGTATAAATTTGAAGAAGAAAAATGGAAAAAGATAAAAGAAATTCAAAATTGGAAGGAAATGGGAGAGGAAGAACAAAATGGAATAATTGAATGGAATTTGAAATTATTGATCCAAAAATTTCATCGAAATGAAATGGAAAAATTATTGTTGAATCAAAGTGAATTATTGAAGGCAATACAACAAATTAACATTGATAGCAATAATAAAAATATAACAGAGGAGAAGAAGGCTGAAATGGAGGAAATAAAGAGGAAAAAATTTGAAATTATGAAGGTGAAGATGCGCAAAATGGTCGGAGCCGAATGGACATTTAAGCATTTGGAAAAAAGGGAGCCAATTTTGATGAGATTTGGTCAGTTTTATTAGCATTGGATATGCTTACATACAAGGGGTTGCCTCCCCAAGAAAAGAAATTCGCCCAATTAATACATGAATAAATAAAGATCTATTATATAGGAACAATATAGAAAGGAGATAATTAATATTGCCCTTATTTATTATTATGTTCAATTTTATCAAACCATTCTATTTTATTTAATCAATTATTTTATTACTAAATGATAACTTCTAAACCAAGGGCGCCCAACATTTACGTATTGTCTTTTGATGCAAGATTTATTACTTCCAATTTTTAAATATAATCCAGAGTTTATATATGTTACATTATTATTAATACAATTATGATCATTTTCTATTATACATTTTAAAGTAGACAAATTAATTTATTTAATAATTGATCAATCCAAATTTCCTAAATACACATCCCTATTTCAAAGATATCATTGAACCGACTGAATTGTTCAGAATATATAAACAAATTTTATCTGTGTCAACTAATAAAACAAAACAAGAAGAATTTGAAGAACGGCTGGGAATAGCCATTGTCTTTGGAGAAGTATGGAAGTTGAGGTACATTAAACCTGGCTTCCGAGATTCATTGAAAGAATTATGGAAACTTTATTTAAGCGGTGAAATATCAAAAGAAGGAAAAACGATGGAAGAGAAATTGTTGGATAAATGGGTGGAATTAAAGACAGGCATTATCAGTCCTAAAGATGATTTTGAGAAATACGAATGTAAAATTACAAAGTATGAATGTGTAGAGGAAATACACAAAATGCACAAGGAACAATTTCTTAAAATATTCGAAAAAGAAAGAGAGGAATTCATGAAATTCCTGGATGAAAATGTGGGAAGCAGGGCGAGAATATTGAGATTATTTGGAAGACAATGGGAACTTGAAAGTACCATTGACCAAATATTCATTAATGGCAATGAAATGACTGAAATGTTGCGGATGGGTAATATTAATTGTTTTTTTTAATTGATTTTTTATTTGAATGAATTGATTTGATTAAGCAGAGCCAAAAGTATTTTTAGTTTAGTGAATTTCCGCTACTAACAAAATAAGTTTTCCACAGGCCCAGCTGGTTAAATTAGTGAATCTCAATTTTTAGATATATTACAGAATCAAGAGTAGGTTCATTCGATTCGGCATGGTCGGTTTACTATATGAAATTTAAATTTCAGACCCATTTGAGCTTGTTTAGTTTTAGTTAGCACTTTCCGCTAGATTCCTATCGCGCCTCAGCCACCCTATTCCTAGCCCTAAACTCTAATTCGGTCTGAATTTAAAATTTCATAAAGTATTAAGTAAATCGACCATGTCGAATTGATTGAGTCTACTCTCGAGTCTGAAAGACGTTAATCAGCCAGCATCTGATAAATTAATAAGAATACATCAAAATTAACTACAAAATATATATTTGAATTGGATAGGAAAATTATTCCCCATAATAACAAACAGATTAAAACATTTATTCCCATCCTTATTTTCATTTCTAGAACCAAATGAAGAAAAAATTGAAGAGATGTTTCGCTTAAATTATTTGGTTGCATTCCGAACAAAAAATGAATTAGTGAGAGAAAAAGCAGCACTGAGGATATTCATTTTGATTGGGGTGGAACATTTGGATAAAGAATTTGGGAGTGAAGGAGGGGATTTGGAAAAGGAATGGACGGAAAAATATCGACCAATGTTCTTCTTTTATTTGGATCAAACGGCGGATGATTGGAAATTGTGTGAAAAAAATGGAATAATTTATCGGATTATGCTTTATAAATTGAGAAAATTTATGTTGGAAAAGAATTGGAAAAATGAAGATTGGAATTTGCATTCGGAATTGATAGTCGAATTCATAAGAATGAGGAGAGATCATGATGAGGGAATGATGAATCCGGAGGCTTATAAAGATGAAAAAGAAATGCTGAAGCAGGATAATAAAAAAATTATTTCCAAATTGAGGGAAAAATTTTCAGAATTGGATAAGACTTTAGGCGATCTTCAATTTGGTATAAAAATTTTAATTAATTAATTAGTAAATTATTTGATGATTATTTTAGAAGATGATGAAGAAATATTCAATTTTCTTGATACTGGAATCAGAAAAAAGGTGAGCAATTTTATTTGAAATTTTATTTATAATTAATTATTACATTTGAATAAATTTTATATAAACTGAAAATCGGTTAATTCTTTCATATAAAAAAATTAACATTTTTGCAAAATTGTATATTTTTTTAAACCCAATTTTATAAAACCTTAATTCCTATCCATTCTAATCTAACCCAAAGCCAAAACAATTAATTTTGGTAGAACTGTGTGTGTGGCCTCAAAAATATTTTTATAAAGTTTATTTATTCTCTCACCTATTTAAGAAGGCATTCATAATTACGGAGTCAATTCAAGGTATATTTTATGTTTCAATTAAATTTTTTCCAAAATTAATTTAAGATTATTTTTCTTGGAATTCCAATTTTTTGGTTCCCTATAAAGAATACTATATGGAAATTGATGGTGAGAAGATGGAAGAATTGAAAGAAAAAGTGAATTTGGATGCAACACTTTGGCATTATAAAAATATTTTTGATAATTTATTTGAATCGCTCAACAAAAAATTGGATAAGTCAAGTTGGCCAATAATATTTATAAACAATTGGGAATATTTGAAAAAATACAAAGCGAGAAATTATCAAGCAAAAATACGAAAATTATGCGAATTACAATATTTCTTTGAAAATTCATTGGCCAAAAATGATGATATTAAAAAATTAAATGAATGGGAGTATTTTATGGTAAGAATAAGAAAGACAATAATATACAATTATAATATTTTATAGTTTATTATAACTAATATCCTAAATTCATATCGCCAACTTCAGAATTGAAGAAAGTTTAAGTTTAAAAATTTATGACAGCTAATTGTGCAATTGTACATATTTTGAGAAATTATATATTTTTTAATTGGAAGTACGAATTAAAAATAATAGTAAATTCCAATTTAAATTTTCGTTTTAAGAAAATTTTTCTTTCCTAATCTGGATAATTTAGGCCCATAGCCAAAATCCGATCATTTCCGAGTCATTTTATTTAGTCATTATCGGCAAAAATTTGTACATTTACGTTTTTTAAATGTTAATCACATAGATAATTTTCACAGAATCTTCCAAGAATTACAAATATTAATTGTGAAGATGATCAACGAGTAGAAGGCATTAGTTTACTAATTGTTGAGCAACAAAGAGTTGAAATCAAAAAGAAAATATATTTTGATTATTTGGATTGGTTGATTACTAATTTTGAAGAATTTCAACAATTCTTACTGGAACTTGATTCGAAATTCAAATTAAATTTAATAAATATTTTAAATGTAGAGAAGAAGGAAGGATTAGAAAAATTTGAATTGTTGGAAAAATTGGAGAAAAAACATCCAAAATGGCTTAAAATTGGTCCAATTTTTAATTTTATTTTATTATGAATTAAACATTGAATTGTAGATGAAATGAATATGAATATGCGAATGGAATTGTATAAAACAATTTTAAAAACCAAAGACTATTTGCCAGAATCCAAAAGTAGCCAAAGGCGAATTGCAATGGCAACAATGCTTGGAGAAATAAAAAAGGCACAAAAAGCATCGGAAAATTGTGGATTAGGTATTGATTATCCGGAACATTATGAAACAATAAAGTGGAATGTTGACAAATTGATTGAGAAGATATACAAAATGGGAGAGGAAAATTTTGATTCTAAAGAGAATATTTGCATATTGACTGGATTTAGGCAACTCATCAAAATGGAAATGGAATATATTGAAGGTTAAAAATAGTTGATAAAATAAAAAATAATTAAAAAATTAAGATGAACAAGTTTATTGTTTGAAATATAATGGAAAAGAAAATTTAATTAAAGAATATAATGGTGCAATGTGTAAAAAAGAAGATATGCAAGATTTTGCATGGGAATTACAAAAAGAATATTTAGAAAAACAGCATCAAAATTTTTTATTGGAAATGAGCCAGGGCAATTTGGATAATGGCGAAATTAAGAAATTAATTAAGAAATTCGGTGGAATGAATCGACTTTGGTTATTAGTGCCTAATTCAACGGAAAGCCTATTTTTACCTGAGAAAGGTAAATTTTTAAAGTATTTCAAAATTTTAAATAAATGCTTCATATGGTTAAATTCAAAACTAGATTCGAATTTTCTATTCTTGTTTCATCAATTAACAATATTATATACAATATAAAAAGCATTGTCCCTCGGTTTTTTGGGTTTTTTAAGGTTCGGTTTGAGAGTTGGGGGACGGGGGTCGGGAAACTGCATCCATAATGCACACGTATTGATGAATATGGACATGGTTTTGGATGAGGTTGAATTTGGCCACATGGTTAGCAGAGGGGGAAAACCGGTTTTTGGACTTAGAATTTGGCCGCTTTTTTTACATTTTCATTTATAACTTTTTTGTATATGAATCTTTTTGAATGAAATATAGCCCGAGAAAACCTCCAATATGGGGGCTTCAAAATGATATATAGCATGTTGGGCTGCGCAGCTTGGCCTAGGAGGAGTTCGATTCGTCATGCGCGCAGGTCATGATTTGGCCATATTCCGCTCCAGAGCTAACCCTATAGTGGAAGTAGGAATTGGAAGATGAAAATTGGGATTCGGGGGTTTTCGGCCATGGGGAATTCAAAAATGATATTAGTTTTGTGATCCGCGTAAAAGGTGGTTTGCAAACCGGTTTAAAAAAATCAAAAAATGGAAATTCTTTCGGAATGAGGTGTAAATTGGGATTCGGGGGTTTTCGGGTATGGTGAATACAAAAATTAAATTAGTTTTTAGTTTCGCGCAACAAGAGGTTTGTAAACCGGTTTAAAAATACTAAAAAATAAAAATATGATTGGATTCAGATGAAAATTGGAATTTGGGGTTTTCGAATATGAGGAATTCGAATTTAATAATAGTTTCGTGATTTGTTCAAAACCGGTTTACAAACCGGTTTAAAAATTTCTAAAATTGGGAAAGAAGCGGGCGAGCGAAGCGAGCCTGCACACGACCTAAAGAAGAGCGGGCGAGCGAAGCGAGCCTGCCCACGACCTTTAAATAATTTCAAAATCCGAATCTCTAGGGTAGGTCGAACGCGCCTTGGCGCGTTAACCTGAACAGAAGGCTGTAATTCCTCCCGACATCTTACCAAATCCTTCCCACATATTCCTTAAACCCACATCCCTTACGCCCCACTTTTCGCACGCCCGCTAGTTTTATAATATAAATATATTATTTTCCGAAAATTTTTGAAAATATTAATGGCTAAAACAATTTTTAATATTTTGTTTTTTGACCAAATTTTTTTGCCTCAAATTAGCTTTAATGAAAATATGTTATGAAAAATAATATTTAATTGTAATCTAGTGCCCAAAATTCATATCTTTTCTAAATAACTAATAAAAAATTTTAAGATTTTTCCATGGACTACATTTTACGTGAACATTTCTTGGAAGCTTTGTATGCTCAAAATGAGGAAGATCGAGTCGCTAACAAACTGGCAGTGAATTATTTTAGTTGGGCACGTTATATTGACAAGAAATTGGGAAATTTGGAAAAATTGGAAAATTCAGATGGAACAAATCCCACAATTTTAGCTCAAATATGGCAAAATAGAGAAATACGAATAAAATTACTAAGTAAATTTTTAAAAAAACTTACAATAAATTTGGTTACACTTTTCAGATAAATATGATGGATTGGGAAATACGAAATTGGAATTATTAAAGGCCAGAAAAATTTATTTAGCAAGATTCCATTTGGACATTCTGGAATTGATTGAGAAAGACGAAAAAGAAGTTTTCACGAAAGAAAAATTAGAGGAAATTTTTGATCAAATTTTGAGGAAATGGAAAAATGTAAAACACGATAAAGAATGGGAAGAAAACAAAGATAAAAAATTGACCGAATATTTTAACCGAATTCATGAATTCAATCGAGAAGAATTGATGGAACAATTTAACACACATATTTCGTTGGGAAATGAAGAAAGTGAAGCGAGGAGGAATTTCTTTGCTCGAATAATCGAAAGTAAGCCAAATTTGTTTTGCAAAAAATAAACCCTTATTAAAGGTTTAAAAAATAAAGACGCAAAAAATATATTAGTCCAATTGATTGGAGGGGATGGAATCAAAAATGTGGGAAAAATTTAAGCCTAAAAGAGAGGAAAATATTCAAAAAGGAAATAAATTGGTCGAAATTGAAGCAAATGTTGCTGAGGAAACTGTGAACGAAAATGCTTCGAAAAAAGAAATAATTGAAGAGAAAGAATCTGGCACTTCAAATAAAGAAAATGTTCAGATGATAGAAAATGCCTCTTCGAGCCCAAAAAGTGAGAAAAATTGATTAATCTTTAATAAATAAAATTTTTAGAGTTTATCCCTGCAATTGGCACTGAATTTGCCGAATCGATTGGAAATGCCCCGAATGAAATATTGACGGAAAAAATTCAAAAACATAGCAGTAAAGCACATTTAGAGGATTCCGAATTACTGATAAAAGGGAAAGGGCTTAAAAAGGAAGAAGAAATTTTTCGAGAAAATATTCAAACAACTGTCGAATCAAAAAAAATTAGCGGAGATTCAGCCAGCCCGAAAAAGGAAAATGAAATTAAAAAAGTATTAAGAAAAAAGAACAGCATGCGAAGTAATCAGAAATTCAGGCAAAATAAAAAGGAAAGAAAAGCAAGAAAAAAAGCCGAACAAGAAGAAAAATGGCGAAACAAAGCCAGGGAAAAAGCAGAAGCAGATAAAATTACATTGGAAGAGGAAAAGAAACAAATTAATGAACATTTAATTATTGAAGAGGTTGGGGAAAAAATTCATTGAATTTTCAATAAATAATTTAATATTTCAAATTAAGCTCGTAGAAATGTTAAAAAATAAAGGATATGGAGAATTCCCAGATCTAGATGCGAATGAAGAAAGCGAGAAGAGAAGGATGGCAGGAAGAAAAAAATATTTAAATCAAAGTGAATTTGTAATCTTGGAATTAATGGAAATATTGGCAAAATGGGTGGGTGAGAATAAATACGGACAAATGAAAAATTTAGATTTTATTAAAATTAGTTTTTACAATTTGAAAAATTGGTTTATTTACAAATTGTAATTTTCTAATTTAGTTGCAAATTTACAATTGATTTGTTTTGCAATTGTAATTTTGTTTTAGAAATTAGAATTGAATTTTATTTTGCAATTGTAATTTTGTTTTACAATTGTAATTTTGTTTTAGAATTGTAATTTTATTTTGCAATTGCAATTTTGTTTTACAATTGTAATTTTGTTTTACAATTGTAATTTTGTTTTACAATTGCAATTTTGTTTTACAATTGTAATTTTGTTTTACAATTGCAATTTTGTTTTACAATTGTAATTTTGTTTTACAATTGTAATTTTGTTTTACAATTGTAATTTTTTTTTACAATTGTAATTTTGTTTTACAATTGTAATTTTGTTTTACAATTGTAATTTTGTTTTACAATTGTAATTTTGTTTTACAATTGTAATTTTGTTTTACAATTGTAATTTTGTTTTACAATTGTAATTTTGTTTTACAATTGTAATTTTGTTTTACAATTGTAATTTTGTTTTACAATTGTAATTTTGTTTTACAATTGTAATTTTGTTTTACAATTGTAATTTTGTTTTACAATTGAATTTTATTTTACAATTGTAATTTTGTTTTACAATTGTAATTTTGTTTTAGAATTGTAATTTTATTTTGCAATTGCAATTTTGTTTTACAATTGTAATTTTGTTTTACAATTGTAATTTTGTTTTAGATTTGTAATTTTGTTTTACAATTGTAATTTTGTTTTACAATTGTAATTTTGTTTTAGATTTGTAATTTTGTTTTAGATTTGTAATTTTGTTTTACAATTGTAATTTTGTTTTACAATTGTAATTTTGTTTTACAATTGTAATTTTGTTTTACAATTGTAATTTTGTTTTACAATTGTAATTTTGTTTTACAATTGTAATTTTGTTTTACAATTGTAATTTTGTTTTACAATTGTAATTTTGTTTTACAATTGTAATTTTGTTTTACAATTGTAATTTTGTTTTACAATTGTAATTTTGTTTTACAATTGAATTTTATTTTACAATTGTAATTTTGTTTTACAATTGTAATTTTGTTTTACAATTGTAATTTTGTTTTAGAATTGTAATTTTATTTTGCAATTGCAATTTTGTTTTACAATTGTAATTTTGTTTTACAATTGTAATTTTGTTTTACAATTGCAATTTTGTTTTACAATTGTAATTTTGTTTTACAATTGTAATTTTGTTTTACAATTGTAATTTTGTTTTACAATTGTAATTTTGTTTTACAATTGCAATTTTGTTTTACAATTGTAATTTTGTTTTACAATTGTAATTTTGTTTTACAATTGTAATTTTGTTTTACAATTGTAATTTTGTTTTACAATTGTAATTTTGTTTTACAATTGTAATTTTGTTTTACAATTGTAATTTTGTTTTACAATTGTAATTTTGTTTTACAATTGTAATTTTGTTTTACAATTGTAATTTTGTTTTACAATTGTAATTTTGTTTTACAATTGTAATTTTGTTTTACAATTGCAATTTTGTTTTACAATTGTAATTTTGTTTTACAATTGTAATTTTGTTTTACAATTGTAATTTTGTTTTACAATTGTAATTTTGTTTTACAATTGTAATTTTGTTTTAGATTTGTAATTTTGTTTTACAATTGTAATTTTGTTTTACAATTGCAATTTTGTTTTACAATTGCAATTTTATTTTACAATTGCAATTTTGTTTTACAATTGTAATTTTGTTTTACAATTGCAATTTTGTTTTACAATTGCAATTTTGTTTTACAATTGTACTTTTGTTTTACAATTGTAATTTTGTTTTACAATTGTAATTTTGTTTTACAATTGTAATTTTGTTTTACAATTGTAATTTTGTTTTTACAATTAGTATATTTTTATTTTGTCATTCTTCTATTTAAATTAACTATTTTAAATTGACCTAAAATAACATTTTTAGAATAAAGAAAGCAGATTACTAATTTCGGGTTCAATGCAATTAAAATTGAATTCAATCGATTCTGACCTAGATTTAATTGTACTTTTGCCATATGAGGCAAATGAAAATTGGGCAAATGAATTTGAAAAGAATTTTATGGGAAATCCAAAATCAAAATGTGTCAAGAATAAATGTGAAAATGGAGACCAAATTTCACTTTATTGTTTTCTTTGTCAGGTTAAGTATAAAAAAAATAATAAATTATATAAAATTATTTTATAGGCAGAAAAAGTGTTTTTATTAGAAAAAATTTACGGCCATGTTCCGCTTATAAAAATTCGTAAACGAAATATTTCCGTTGACATAAATATGGCACTAGTGATAAAAGAATTGCTTATCAATTTTCCAACAATTGAACAACAATTAAAATATTTGAAAAATTACAAGAAAATGAAAGAGAAAATGAAAGAAATAATGGAAAATCAACCAAGCTTGGGTCAAATTGATCAATTAATTCGAAATATTGTTATTGAAATTGGGAAGGAACAGATTGAAAAAGAAAAAGGAGAAAATGTTGAGATTAATGAAAATGATTTAAAAAGTAGGGTAGAGTTAGAAGAATATGCTGGGACCAAAATGTTGCGTTTAAATCCAAGGGATAAAAGGAACGGAATGATTTTCACATTGTCAGGTACAAAATTAATATGTCGTAGGAAAAGTTGAAATTCAGGAAAAGTTGAAATTTATACACTATTTTTGTCAAAGAATTAGAGAAAGTTGGAATTTTGAAAAACTAACTAGGGGTTTAGGGTTAGGGGCTCGGCAGCATGGGATTAGGGGTAGGGGCTAAGGGCTAGGGCTAGGTTTGTACTCTGCTTCTTCGGCGAAATAGTGTGTAAATTTCAACTTTTCCTGAATTTCAACTATTCCTACAACAAATACATTAATTATGTCATTTTAATATATTAGAAAAATTAAAGCATATTTAACTAAAATTATCATTTTTTTTATTAGGATATCGAGCCAATAAACAAATTATTGAATTATTGCCAAAGGATGAAAATTACAGGAATTTCCAAATTGCCTATTCAACTCTGAAATTATGGTTAAAAAGTATGTGTTGAATATTTATGTATTAATTTAATAAATTGGAATTTAATAGATCATTTTATTTATGGTGGCATTTTTGGGTTCATCAATGGGACAACATTGTCCGTGATGATTTGCAAATTGGCAATGGAATTAGGGGAAAATGCATCGGCCATTGAAATTGTGGAACAATTCTTTCATAAATATCACAAGTAAATTAAATAACAAATAATTAAATTTGAATTGATTTGAATTCGCAGAAGAGAAAATGAAGTGTTGGAAAGAATTGAATTGGAATTCAATAAAAATTATAAAAATATTAGCAATATATTGGACTGGTTCCCATATGAAAATGCCAAGGGCTGGCAAGTGATTACGCCTGGATTTCCCACTCAAAATGCGGCATTCTCAATTATTCCCCCATCCGATCGAATTATCAATGCAGAATTGGGCAATGGTTGGACGAAATAAAATAAAATAAATTTATTTTTAATTTAGGCTTGGAACAAGTTGGCAAAATTCGGAAATTAATTGAAATAGCCGGCGAACCATCAGCAGAAATAATCCATGGAATGTTGACAAATTTTTTGTTTCCATTACAGAAATTTGAAGATAAAGTAAGTACAAAATATTTTAACAATAATTAATTTCCAATTACATCAGTACCCACATTTTGCGGCCATTGTTTGTAAATATCCTCCTAAAAATGAAAATGCAAGAGCATTTTGTAACTTTCTTCAGCTTAAACTTCGCATTGAACTTCCAAAAATCAATGTTCCACAAATTGATTATTTCCATATAAAACCTGAAAAAATGTTCGATAAAAAAATTTGCCCAGAACAATTTCGGCTAGAAAATGAAGAAAAATTTTGCACAATTTGGTTGGCCGGCATCAAATTGAAGAATGATGTATGGAATTAATAAAAATGAATAATTTTAGTTTAATATTTAACAGATTAATGTTGAAAATGTCGAATTTGAGGCGGCCATTAATGAGAGTTCTAAACAATTAATCGTAAAAATCAAGGAAGAATTTTATAGAAAATTTCCTGAAATTGCAAATGAAAAAAATGATAAAGAAGAGGGAAAATTTGATATTATTTTCCGCTATTTTTCCAAAAAAGATTTACTCAAATTTAAGTAACAACAAAAAAATTAAACGATTTTTAAAAATTTATTGCACTTTATGAATCCACAATTTTCCATTTTTAAATTGTTAAAAAAAATAAAAGTACTATATTTTGACGGGTGATTTTAGGAATATATTTTCAATTTTTAGAATATTTATAAATTAAAAAAATTGTTAGGTCAACAATTATGATATATCAATAAAACTTTCAATATCGGGGTTTTATTTTTCTTTAAGATTTCCTCTAATTTGGTTCTTTTAATTTCATCAATTTTTTGTAAAAGTAGTGGATATTGGTAAATTCCCAAAAAAATGTTGATGTATTTACTAATTTTACCGAAATATTCATTTATTCAAATTTCAAATGCCAATTCATTTTTTATTCAAATTTTAACTTTGTTTCAAGAATAAAAACAAAATAATTATAATTTATCATCGCCCACATATTTTGGGAATGCAATTGACTTTATTTGTGGATCAATGACCAAGCAATGTTTTTGCTGGAAAAATGGTCCTCCAAAAATCCATGGAGCATTTGCATCATTTCCATCAAAAGTGTCATCCAATTCTTGAATTGCCCAAAGACATTGACCGTGGGGCAACAAATTTCTGGGCAATTTAATTTTTAAATTCTCCTAAAAATTAACAAATTATTGGAATCCACTTATGAATTTAAATTTCTGCTGGTAACCTTTTCCAATGAGATGTCTAATCTCAATTTGAATGCCAATGGCCCATATTGTTGATTGCATTCAATCATGTACAATTGATGGCGGCCAATTGTCTGTTTCTTGGCTTTGGCCATCATCGCCAATTTTGCCACTGTTCGTCGGGGGCCTTGAATGAACATTGCATTCGGATTGACCAATGCCCTTCTTGCAATATTGTCATCATATTCCATATTTGTTCCCTCTCCTTTCATGTTTAAGCCCTTTGGGAGAAATTTGTTGATATTTAAAGCTTTCATAATTAGTTAAATTTTGATGGGCCAAAAAATTGCTAAAATTGCTAAAAAAAAACTTTCGAAAATAATTTTTTTTGGTTACCCGACATTTACGGTCGCAATATTTGCGGGCGGAACAGTCTGGTGCCGAAGGTGGAAAAACGGTTATGGAATTGCTTAGAGCATTTTATTAGGCATAAAATTTGCTAAAAAATTTTTATCAAAAGCTTTGACCAATGTTGAATATTCACCGAGTTTTGGCAAAAAAACCGTTGTTTCAATTAAAATTGCGACTATAATTCGGTGAATATTCATCATTGGCTAATGCTTTTCATGTCATTTTGTAGCTAATTTTATGCCTAATAAAATGCTTTAAACTAGGACTCTACAACATTTACTACCATCGTCACCAGACTGTTCCATCCTTAATTGTTGGGTCCGCAAAAAAGTAATACGTTTTTTAAATGTAAACACAATTTTTTTTATTTTCAGTCATTTGTTAATCTTGTTGAGAATATTCATCATATAAAAATGTGGCTTATTAAAATTGACAGGAATTGGTTAAAATGAAGGACTTTTCCTTAATTACTCATTCGAAAAATTTTTTAGAAAACAAAATTTTGGCCAACATAAACTTATAATAAAAAATTAATTCCATTTATGCAAAAATATTTTTAAAAAACACCTGAATTTTGACTCGAAATGCATCCATGATTGGCCCAGTCTCATTGCCAAAATCACTTTCCAAATGATAATAAAGTGGCCTATTTTGACATAATTTATTCCATAAATCCCGAGCTGTGTCAATGACCAATTTGCCATACTGTTTTCCATAAATTAACATAGCTCTCTTTGGCTTTGACTGATCATCGTTGGGATCATCATTGATAATTTTTGCCATAAATTCGCTCTGCTTGCTCATGCTCAATATTCCGCCCACCGATAATTGACTAAACAATTTACTGTCTTGCATTTGCTCAATTTGGGCTAATGATCGTTCCCGCACATTGATGTTGTTTGATTTTTCGATATTTCTGAACTAAAATACAAAAATTATAATAATTTAAGATTTTATCCAATTTTTCAGAAAGCATACTTATAATTATTTACCGACCCTATTATGAGCCAAAAAATTTCAAACATTTTTTGAAGTCAGAAATTTAAATAAATTTGGTTAAATTTTGCTCTGAATGGTGTCCTGCCTAATAAGCTTTAGTAAATTCTGAATATTTATTTTGTCAAACTTGCTTAAAATTATTAATTTTTTCTACACGAAAATATTGATGTAATATAATTTTAATTTTGATAATATTCTGCTTATTTTGAGTTCCATTAATTATTTATTTCCTATATAATTAATGTAACTCATTTAAATTTTGGCATTTAAAAAAAACATAAAATGATCAATTCAGAATTTGTAAAAATCTATCCTATTTTAATATACTTTAAAATCAAAGCTTAAAATTAATAATAATATTTTATATTTTTTTTGTACTAATTTATATTTACTTAAATATTTTAATTTTAAAATTAAATATTTTTTTTTAAATTTTTTAATTCTCATACCATGATGTTGTCTTCGCCGTAGAAACCCTTCACACTGATATTCAAGAAAGTCGATGGTTGAATTTTGGTTTGGAATGTTGCATCCGAATGAGAAATGAATGTATTTGATGCGCTGGCATTAAAACTATTGGTTGAAGTGACATTCACAGATGGGCCAAATGCATTTGGAGTGAGCAAAAATGAAAGGTCACCAACGCCGGGAGAAATCATGCCGCCCACCCAATTGAATAGGAAATCGACGGGTTGGGGTGGATTGCCAACGCCCAATCGTGCTGTGTACACACTCTTGCCAAATGCCAAAATTGCATCGAATCGACCATCATAGAAAGCCTCTTGAGTGACATTTGCAGTCAGGTTCAAACGTTCAAAAAGATCAACAAATTGAAGGTCAATCGAAATTTCATTGGTTTTAGAAAATGCAGAGGCAAAAAGGAAGCAAAAGAGGGAGACAAGAAATAGTTTGGATGACATATTTTTTGGGAAATAATTATATAAAATGGAATAATGAAAGAAGAAAAATTCGAGAATTATAAAGGATTAATGATGTGGACGAATTCCATAATTTTAAATTTTTGGGCTAGTCCGTACCTTAATAGTCACTCCCAAATTTTAATCTACATTGTTCTTCTTTTTTGATTAATTTTTGTTTCTTTTAATTAAACATCAATTCTAACATAATTATTCAGTATATTTGGGACGAATATATTAAAATTTGTGTGGCTGCACCTTAAAAAATGATAAGAAAGGAAGGATTAAAGTTAAAATTATCTTTAGACTTTTAATCAGACCTATTATTTTAGATAATAAAGGAAATTTTAGAAATGTTAAAATTGATAAATATATTATCTACTAGGTATGGAATATATGGATGGACCTGTCAATTTTTTAGAATGGTAATATATTAATTAAATTGTATAGTAGAACCATTAGATCAGAAAGTTCATTCAATTTTTGTCCAAGTTCAATTTATTCCAATTCCACAATTATAAAACAAATAATTGAACTATTTGGCAGAAATCTAGCCCTAGACCTAGCCTGTTAATGATCCAATTTTGGCCTGGCCCAATGAAATATTCTGTCAGAACTCAGAAATCAATTGAGAAATTGGCTTATTATCATGTTATTTGTGATGATTAATATTTGACATTTAAAAATCCCAGCGAACTTTAAAAATCTCGGCCTCTATCCTCTAAAGACACATTCGTTCTGACATGATTATAAATATTTGAATCTTGAGTTTCATAAACTAATCGAGTATACTGAATCTAATGGAATGAAGAGATCCTCGTCAGCAGTTTTTGGATTGTTCACTTTTAATAATTTCTGTGTTTAAATAAATATTCGTGAAAATTAACCCAATCAAATAATAATTATTTTAAGCCATAGATCATTTCGGACATTAAAAAATCACATAAAAATCTTTTATCAAATTATGTCAAATATCAAATAACAAAATATCATAAACACAAAAATATATTGTCCAATTATCTGCATTTCCTTCCCCTTCCTCCTTTTATTTTAACATCTCAATGTCATCGGCGTATTTGCGCCATTTGCATTTTGTGTTCCGCATCGAACAAATTCACCAATTGTGCCCCAAGGGCAGTCACCTTGTACCAATCTGACACTGAACATTTGTCTTTGCACCGTACAATTATTGGAATTGAATGAGGCCAAAGTGTTGACAATTTGGGTGATTTTGGCCGCCGGCGTCATTGACCTATTCGAAATGGTCGTTCGCAATGAATTCAAATAGCTATTCGAGCTGAGACGTTGGGCAGATGTCATATTTTGGTTAACGAATGTTGTCACAGCCGTAAGTAATACAGTTTGATTGTTGGCATTTGGAGTGATCAATGGCAGACGTTGGGCACAATTTCCCGTAGTGGGGCATCCTTTTGGAAAAGAGGGAAATATATTTTAATTTATGGAATTTTAGGATCAAAATGTAATTCTTTTACCTCAAAAAAAGACTTGAAAATGTCAAAAATTTACCTCCACAAGTTGAATTCAGTGCAACCCGAAGGCGTTGGCCAAATGTGACATTCACTTTGGTGAATTCTTCCAACATTTTACATTGAATTCGAGGCAATGCGCCACCCAAATTGCCGGCAATATTCTCTACTAGGCGTCCTCTGGCACCTTCATCCAATTGCTTAAATAATAAAATCATTAATAAATAAGATAAATAAGTCCATTTTTAAAATAAGATTATTTATTGGAAATGTTTTAGGATCGAATTCATGAATGAATATTTTTATAAGCAAAATTTGTGACAAAAAAATTTATATTATTCTTAAATTTAATTTTAGCAATTTTTTGTACATTTTAATTAAATAATATTTTATAACATAATCACTTATTCTTATTAGCCTTCAATAAAAATCACTTATAGAAATTATTGAAAAATGAAAAAAAAAATAAATAAAATTTCGGTTGATAGCCGATCAATAAAAACCAACCGTATTCCACATGATCGCCGGTTGATCATAATTATCATCGCCGCCGGACTCGAATCGAGCCACGGTTGTATTCAAAATTGACCATGCCGAATCCGGTTCCCCGGTAATTTGGGGGCCATTGAATGTGTTTGGATGATAGACCGGTGCACCGCCCTCATTTCCATCGAATCGCATAAATCCATTAATTTGGGTGTTGTTCACACGGAATGGACAATTTATGGGCAATTTCATGAAATTCACACCCAATCGATGCAGCTGAGTGTCCGGATAGGCGAACAGACGGCCTTGGAGCATTTTGTCCGGCGATGCCTCAACGCCGGGCACCATCCGTGCCGGGGCGAATGCCGCCTGCTCACATTTCTCAAAATAGTTTTCCGGATTCCTATTCAAAGTGATGGTGCCGACGGAAATCAGTGGGAATTCATCTTCTGGCCAAGTTTTGGTCACATCGAACGGATTCCAACGATGGACGGCTGCTTGGGCGAAGGTCATCACCTAAAAATGCACCAAATATTTAATTGTCTTTTGGCACATTCAAAAACCTGAATTTTCAAATCCCATTTTGGGAAATCGCCATTCTCAATGGTATTGTACAAATCCTTTTGGGCATAGTCTGGGTCTTCAGCCTGGAGTTCACGGGCCCGTTGTGCGGTCAAATTGTGCACACCTTGTTGCGTTTTCAAATGGAATTTGCAAAAAACGGAAGTGCCATTGGCATTCACCTTAAATAAAAATTAATTTCGAATTTTTAAGTGAATTAATTTAAATTATTAATAAGTAAATATTAAAAAGAAAAATGTATTGCTAACCAATTTGAATGTGTGCGACCCAAATCCATCCATTTTCCTGTATCCATCCGGAGTGCCCAAATCCGAAAAAATTCGCATAATCATATTGATGGCTTCCGGTCGTTGTGACCAAAAGTCCCAGACCATATTTGGGTCATGTAAATTCGTACGGGGATTCCTCTTTTGGGAATGAATGAAGCTGGGGAAGAGGATTGGGTCACGGATGAAGAAAATGGGCGCATTATTGCCGACCAAATCCCAATTGCCCTCCTCCGTATAATATTTCATGGCAAATCCTCGTGGATCGCGTGCAGTGTCGGCACTTCCCATTTCGCCGGCCACGGTGGAGAATCGCCAAAAGCATGGAGTTCGTTTGCCAATTTGGGAAAATAATTTTGCTTTTGTGAATCGGCTTATGTCATGGGTGATCACCAATTCGCCATGGGCACATGAGCCTCTGGCATGTACCTGGGGAAAAGAAATTTATTGTAAATTAAAAAAAATTAATGTATGATTGATTAGTTTATGAGATGAACATAAGACATTGAATTTTGCTCATTAATAAGTAAAATATTTTTCAAATAAATATTTATTTTAAATAAATATTAACCAAATCTATATAATAGCATGAAAATGAATTATTTTATGAAAAAATTAATGAATTTGATTGAAAATTGCAAAAAGCTCTGACCAAAAAATGTCAAAATATAACAAAATTAATAAAAAGTTTTCGGTTTTTTGTTCATAACTTTGTGACCTATTTACTTATATATTTTGATTAATCATTTTGATAGCAAAATTCTTTACAAAAATATTAATAGTTTAATAAGCTTTTAAAGATTGTTAAAAAAATTAGCCATATTAGCTTCCTTATAATGCTTACCACACGTTCCGGAATGCGTTCCCTGTCGAAATGGGACATTTCATCCAAATAGACAACATCTTGAAGCAGAACTGGGCCCCTTGGACCAGCGGTCAAAACGGCGGTTTTTGTAGACACTGGTGCACCCCATGAGGTGGTCATCCTCTCCGGGTTGGGTTTGGATTGCAAAAATTCCACAAGTTGTTGGGCCGCACGATTTGATGAAGCATTTTGTCCAATTGAATAGGGAATGAGGAAGGAAAAGACAAAAATGGTGAATGCGGACATTTTAATGCTTAATTTTATGAAATGAATGAATTTTGGTGAAAAATGCTCAATATTTTATATTGAAACCATACAAATCACATTATTCAAAAAAGTTTACTAAAAAGGGCCCATAAAATGTTTAAACAGTTGCCTAATCTCCCTATGGCCAAATTTGAACCAAAATCATAAAATATAAATTTATTTAAATTTTATTAATCCAATAAAATTCTTTAATTTGCTCATCTGTCATTTGGAGGATGAATGTCTGTGAAATAATTCGGAAATTAAAATTGCCCTCTATTTCCCTTTTAAAATATGCAAATATTCCCACCTAAATGATCCAAACACAAAGTGGGAAAAAATTGAAATTTTTTTTTGCTATTCTACGAGATCTTACAAACTATACGAAAAGAATCATAGGATTAAAATTTTTATATTAACTGAAAAAAATGAACCAATTTGCGTCAGGGAACTATTCATAAATTGCAATCAAAAAAAAATTAATTATTTTGTTATATTGGCAAATTCTAATGTTGAATTTTTATATTCCTGTTTCCTAATTTTATCGAAAATAAAATAAATATATCAGAGAATGAATTGAATTATTTATGTAATTTAATTAAAATATTGGAAATAAGAGAAAAGTTTTTTTTAAATAATAGAAATAAAATGTATGGATTTTATTTTATTTGTATGAACTTTTAGCTATTTATTGATGAGCCTTTTAAATTGGTAAAAATTGTTTACAATTTCAAATGAACTTTTTAGTAATCAAACGGAAATTATGACACTCTTATTAGATGACACAAATATTTGTCTGGAATTATTTAAATTTAAATGAAAACAAATATCCTCACAGATTCGGATCAGACATTGATAGAAGGAAAAAAGAATTTTAAATAAAATATTAATATTATTTTATTTTATTTATTAAATCATGATTCTCAGAATTTTTAATGATTTTTTTTCTCAATCGAAAAGCCCAACTTTGCCCTTTAAAAAATTGCTGTCTATTTCAACGAATCTTCAGTACAGACAATGTTATCACGTTCAAATTATTTGACTTTTGACAACATCCAATAATTAATTTATCCATCATTTTTTTGATTAAATTTCATTGCACCTGCCTACTTTTCTACACCTAAATTGTTGGGTGAATGAAATCTCCTAAAATTTTTAAATAACTTCCTAATTGGCAGGTTAAAATTCTTATTATTGTGAGAAGACAAAGTTTTTATATTAATAAAATTGTGGGGTACGCACTTTCTTGATGAGAATGCAATTATTAATTTTTTTCATTTAAAAAAAAATTTGTTCATTTAAAAATTTTTAGTATCTTTTTATTGCAATTTTTGAAGAATTAGAGTAGTTTGCAATTTTATAGACCGTAGATTTTAAAATAAATTCGGAAATATAGCACTTGAAAATCATATATATCCTCTAAAATTCATTTTTACAAAATAAATTTTACTCGAAAAATTCAATTTTATTAAAGTTGTAAAGACTTAACTTTTTTAAAGTTTTAAAAATTTAAGAAGGTCAATTATAGAGGAAATTTGGGTTTTCCAATGGCATATATCTTACCAAAAATTATAAAAGAATGGCCCATGTACTTGAATTAGACTACTGTTTATTTCTTAAATATTTTCCCAAATTATTATTTAATTAATAGAAATAATAAAATGAGCTCATTTGTGGCTAATTCGTTGCCCAAGCTGATGATGATCGTTAATTGGCCAATTCCCCTGATTGGAACATTCTTCAATGGATTCATATTTTATGTCACATTGAAAGATAGGTAAACAATTTAAAATTAGTAGTAAAATTTATTCAACCTATTCGAGATAATGTCTAAAAAATTATTCTTTACTATTAAAATAAATAATAAAAATCACTTTAATTTAATCGATTAAATTAGATCTCTTCATGGCACTTGTAATTTTTTAATTGGTCTCAATTCTCTATTCGATGCATTTGTTCAATTCTCATGGGTCACAATTTTTACTTTTATCCAAATGGTTCAAGAAAAATGGACACTTTTAAAGTGTTTATTTGTGAGTTGGCCAAGTATGTCCGGTTTTGTTTGTTCCAGCCTATGCATTTTGTTGATTGGCTCTGATCGATTGATTTGTGTTGTTTGGCCAATTTGGTTAGCAGTCATAAAAATTTTATTTAATTAACACAAATAAGTTAGAATAGATGTTGAAAAAAAAATAAAATATTATTTATCAATAAAATCATTGAGATAAATTTTGCCTCCTAATTTTTGTTGTCATCTTTAACTAATTTTCTTCAATATATTTACCTATAAAATTTTTAAGAAAATATAGCCTAGATACAATTTAAATAAAAATGAAAAATCGAAATTTGACAAATTTTATGACCCCAAAAATGTTGATTTTTATTATTATTATGTTTTAGAAAAATAAATTTTCGTATAAATAAAAATTGATTTAGCTAGAAAAATTTAATATTTTAAAAAGCATATTTTAAAATCCTTTAAAAAGCAATTAATAAAAAAAAATAGCTTAAAAAATAAATCCATTAATAAAATTATAAAAATTATTAAATCAAAAAAATTGGCAAAATTTTAAAATTAAAGAATCAATTTAAAAATTTTTTTATATTAGGTATCGTTCGAAGAAATCCAGAAAACTTTATATTCTTATGCTTATAATTATTGCTCTGCTTTATTATGCTTGGATTATGCAATTCCCAATTCGCACCATCCTAATATTGGGCCCAAATTCGTGAGAGCCCCAATTCATAAAAATATTCAATTAATAACTACTATAATTTCACTTTTATACATTTTTATTGGAAAATGAATTTGTATTCTTTTATTTCCAAAAAAATCATAAAAATAAAGAAAAGATTATAAAGGCTCAGTCAGTGATATTTCATATACACAAAAATGTTATCCAATCGATAGATCTCATTTTGTCGCATCGATTAATTATTTGATATAATTTAGTTGTTCTTATATTAGTTTTAATTAAAACTAAATAATTTTGAACCAAAAGCCCAAAATTGGTTAAAACAGTATTTGTTAATTTTTGTCCAAAATATGACAAATTATCTATCATTCTATATATTTTATTTTGGCAATCAACTCCAATATCTTCAGTGGTTTATTTTATAATTATTTTAGTATTGTTTATATTTTTTCCAACTACAATTACAATACTTACTTTTGTAAATTAATTTTTTTATTAATCTCATTTTATAGAATGGTTTTATGCAAACCTCCTTCAATTTTAACTGGAATTTACAATGATCTATTCCATTCCACATTATTGGTGGTGAATTTGTCGACCATTGGCATTTATATTCTTCTTTGGATTTTGTTGAAATACCATGGAAAATGTAAATATTAGAATATTTATTAAATTTTATATATGAATGGCTTTCCATCAAAAATTTATAAATAGTATTTTCCTCAAATATCAAAAGAAGATATCTATGTGCATTTAAGTAAATATTTGAAAATTATGAATTTTCTCTGTCAATATTTTCCATAGCCTTTACCAAAAAACTTAAAAACAGTACTTTATCAAATCATCGACTGTCCACCAAATTGTCCAAAATGCCCAAATAATCTATCTACTTATAAGAAATATATCTACTTTTTAATTGAGGTATCCATCGTGAGGAAACAAATCGTATTTTCAAATCAATTTTGAAATTTTGCCCTTTTAACGGATTGCTGTTTATTTCAATTCTACGAATCAGCAGAGACTATATTTTAATTTCACCCTAATCAAAAATTTTTGTCAACATCAAAAAATATAATTATATATTTGAATGAATTTCTTTGCAATTGCATCCTCTTAATTTTTACGACCAAATTGATGAGTATGAAATTTGATATTTTTTAAACTAATTAAGTAAAATAAATTGGCAATTTAAAATTCTTGTCATTACCAAATATCGTGATGTTCAGTTTGCACATTTTTTTTTAAATTTTGGCAAATTCAATTACTCTTTATAAGAATTAACATTACAATTAGTTATTCATTTAAAAAAATGTAATTTTTTTTGTTATTATTTGCAAAGAAACACAAATAAGATTAAGAAATATGTCCCTTTGAAATAATAATGTTTCGATTCATCAAAATCAACCATACATTTTACTAAATCACTCGTAACTTAAAATTCTCACGAATGACCAAATCATATTCCCAAATTATGGGCTTTTCCTCGCACATTATAATGGGCATATGACAATGGCATATAAAGTATCTGTTGAGTGGAGGCGAGCTCCATGGACTCAACGAGGCCCAAAGTCTTTTAATGCATTTAATTCGCCAGCTTTATGCGGATATTATCTTTTTTTATCCCATATTCGACTCCCTGTTCTCTTCATATAAAAATACTAATTTCGCACCCTCCAATACTTAGCATATGCGTAAATAAAATATACAATTACATATTATATAAATTTGGGCTTAAAAAATACAATCATATTCTGCTTTAATTCATGAATAGTTAGTATCAAGTCATACAGCATTTATACTACAATATTTGAAAAAATCAATTTTATCTTTCACAATATTGCGTCATTAATTGAGAAATGTCAATCTGCTGTTTATATTCACATGGTTCAATCTCTTTAAATTAATTTAATATTCTTAAAATTAATTCATTCCTTTTGGCCATCTAAAATATGTATGAATTGAACATTCACTTCACAGCTGCTTTATTAATTTAATCAGAAAATTCCACGAATAATGTCAAAATAGAAAGGACATATATGCAGGTGGTCGACAAGGAATTCAATTAATTTATTAAAGTAATATAACAAACACCAAGAAATATCATAATTCTGGCAAATCGAGTAAAATCCATTTTGAAAAATGAAATAAAAAAAAAAATGTTTAATAGTGAGAAATATTGCTTTATAAATTAAAAATCCTCAATGATAAAATTGGGGAAACCAAAAAAAAACAAGTCAAAATAATTTATACCAATTTCAGTAGGAAATAAGCAGTATTAAAAGCCTCGAAATGTCCTATAATACATCCACTGACTTGGTAATGAATTTTTTAAAAAGCAATTTAAATTAATTCACACAACCCCTAAAGTGATATCAATATTTTAAAAGTGATGATGGACCCCAAGCGGTGATTCTCATCGCCTTTTATGGCGGTCGTGCGCTGTTTGCCACGCTTGGTGTGCTTTTCAATGCGAGCATTGTGTATGTGACCGTCAAGAGCAAGTAAGATGATTCTTTAATGATGCGAGTAAAATAGAGATGTCACATGAAAATAGTTTTTAAGCGATTTAAACACAAATTTACAATTACGACTCAATTCGGTGGATTAGAAATACATGGATTCGCCTCTTTGAGAGCGTAAACCAAGGATAAGCAATTAATGGATTTAATTAACCAAGGATAAAGACGAACATACAGATTTCACTTTGTACTTTTCCATGGATAATAGCTCATGAATAAGCCGTTTATATAAATTGGTTAAAGGAGTTGGCAAAGGGCCCAGGCCAAAATTGAAATTGGCCAGGCTTAGGCCCTAAAGCCCGGTAGGAAACACGACCCCATAAAAATTACTTTTTCAATAGAAATTTTGAATATTTTATGAAATTTAAAATTTAATTTTTTTTTACCATTTTTGCAAAATTTCATTTCAAATTTTTCTTTTTAAAATTTCTTTGAAGAATTAACAATTTTTACAAAAAATTTAGATGAAAAAATTTTTCCTTAAAAAATTTTTATTACCCGAGCTTTCGGGCCCGCCCAGGCCAGATCGGGTCGGGTTTGGGTATGGGCCGGGCCCGGATTTCTTGGGCTAGTGCCTACTCATGACTGGTTATCCATGAGATGAGCATAAGGCCCCGGTCCTCCCCGACAATTATTTTCATTAATTATACCTTGATTTTTTTTTATTTTTTTTTCTTACAAAATTTGGTATTTAACATTTCATTAAAAAAATTCCAAAGCCTAGAAATTCTAATGGAAATTTACAAAAAAAATAATTCTAGACATGTTTCTTAACTTTTGCAAGAGCTGGAAACAAGCTTACGAATAAATTTAATCAATCAACTAAATATTATAGAAAAAAAATAAATTTATTACAAAATGCCTAAAACCAATAAAGGTCCCTACATGGAGTATGCAATATCATGATCGCGATGGACAGTGCATTCTCAATGATTCTTGACGCAAGCTTCTACAACAGTTTTGTTGTCCAACTTTCTGGACTGCGTTTCGTGCGCTACGATCAATGCTTTTGGTTTTTGCTCCCATTCGGTATGTTCGGCGAAATGGCCCAGTTGACCATGGTCTTCACTGGGATTGACCGACTGCTCGCTGTGCTCTTCCCTTTTTGGTGTGTTTAGGAGGATACGTACATACTAAATCTAAATATTTTCCTTTCGGAAAGCATTTTTTGGTCTCTTTTCTCTTTAATCAAGCACTGGAGTCCATTTAGCGATAGATCCGGGACGCCACAATGACGGGCCAACTGAGCGATGGCGATTATATCTCATTTTAAGGGCTTAACCGATATGGATGATTTTGGTATCAAATAATAAAGAGCGCACTTCTGGCTATCGAATGATATAAAATTTATTTGAATTGATTCAGAATTAGCTGAGTATACTTAAAAAACCTTTAAATAAGAATACTATTCTAAATTTGCAAATTTTATACGGTTTTCTGAATACAATTCCACCAAATCATAAATTTTATATTAACCGATAGCCAGAAGTGTGCTCTTTAAAATTATATTAAATTCATTAATATCGGTTTATTTAAACCCTTAATTAGCTACAAGCGTCGTCGCCCAGTTTGCCCATCGCCCAGTTGGACATGCCCCATAGAATCGAGTAGAAAAGATAATAGGCGCGAATTCTCCCTCCAACAGCCTGAGCCTCCACTTACAAAGGAGTGTCTGCCCGAAACTTTCACGAAAGTGATAAAAAATCCAAACTCATCAATGATTGTACAAGAAGAAGCGAGATGAAAAAAATTTTGCGAAAAAAGCATGTATACGGCCTTAGAGAAAAATCTTAATATGTTTAGTACAAAATTAAAATTTAAAAAAGTTTTAATTTAAAATTAGGTACTATTCCGTTTTTCGACACCTCCACCAAA
This sequence comes from Pratylenchus scribneri, assembly GCA_030063045.1. Classification (NCBI taxonomy): domain Eukaryota; kingdom Metazoa; phylum Nematoda; class Chromadorea; order Rhabditida; family Pratylenchidae; genus Pratylenchus; species Pratylenchus scribneri. The sequence continues at coordinate 1,241,393 of JAQSEB010000072.1, forward strand.
AAGTAAAGGGTCCCCCCTATGGGTCTAGGAAAGAATTTTCATCATTTTTGATGGGGATGTCGCGAAACCGAAAAGTACACAAAATTATTTGGTATATTGATTTATAATTATATAAAAAATACAATGATAATATGAATTATGAAATTTTAGATGATTTTTTAAAATTTATTAAAAACTTTTTAATGCAAATGTTAAAATGCTCGAAATGGACTAGAAAATAATTAAGTTTTTTAATATATCTCAAGTTGTTGATGCTTTAATTTTAAAAAAATTTGAAAATTATTGATTACTTTTATTATATACCTATATGTATTGTTTAACGGAACATCCAATCCATTAGGTATAACAAGCGCAGCAAAAAATTCCACTTTCTGATTCTCAGCACTGTGCTAACGCTGTTTGCTACCTATAACATCATCATCAACTACTTCGACTTTAATCAGAGTCTTGATGTGTCAGTAAAAGCTGTGAAAATATTTTTCCTTAACTATTTTAGGATGGTGGCATGCGCAACGAACGAGATGGGCCAAACAGCCTTGTTCGGGTCCATCATGCATGTGAATGGGCTCACTCTCAGTGGAAGCTTAATGATAATATACAGCACTCTGTGGTTCATTGTGTTTCAGCTGAAAACGACCAATATTAGTTGGTGAATTTAAATTAAACTTATTCTTATAAAATTATAATTTAAAAGATTTTCAATATTTCAAGTGATATCTAATTTTAAATTTTGTCTTTAACTAAATTTAAATTTAATATTTTATTGCATAGTAGGAAAAAATTAACAATAATAGAATGGGAACTATTTAAAATTTCGAAAAAAACATAGAAAATTGTGAAAAAGAGTATTGCAAATTGCGAAAATAACGGTTTAGTGGTTTGCCCAAAATTCACAATCCATATGTTGCGGCCAATACTGATTACCGGCCAAAACTGATTTTGGCCGGCCAAAACTGATTTTGGCCGATTTTCGGCCAAAACTGATTATGGCTAGCCAAAACTGATTTTGGCTAGCCAAAACTGATTTTGGCTAGCCAAAAGTGATTGAAGATGGAAATAGAGGGATTAAGCTGGATATGGGGGGATTAAACCGGATTAAGCCCCGAAATGGAATGGAAATAGTCCGGAAGGCCACAGGAAGGTCGGAGAAAGGTGTCGAAGGCCTTAATAGTGCACGGGATTAAGCCGGATATAGAGGGATTAAGGTGGATATAAGGGGATTAAGCTGGATCAAGCCCTGAAATCTATGGGAAATGGCCCGGAAGGAAGGCCACTGGAACGTCGGGGAAGTGTAACAGAGGCCTGTAGACGGCGCGGGATTAAGCCCCGGATATATGAGGATATACGTGGATTAAGGGGGATTAAGCTTAGCTAGGGGCTAGGGATTAGGGTTATGTTTAGGGGCGGCATGGGATCTAGTGGTTTAGGAGTTCGGAGCACGCGGGATATAGCAGGATATAGGGAGATTAACGTGGATAATGGGGATTAAGCCGGATTAAACCTATTTAGGGGATAGAGTTAGGGCCAGGATGACCAATCAAGAGCCGTCAGCGGCTCGGTAGAGGAATTTGAGCCTAATACTACATCTATTCCGGGGCTTAATCCGGCTTAATTCACCCTTATCCACCTTAATCCCCCAATATCCGGTTATATCCCGCGCACTCTCAGGCACTACCCGACCTTCCAATGGCCCTTTGGACCATTTCCCTTCAATTTCTGGGCTTAATCCGGCTTATCCCCCCATATCCACCTTAATCCTCCTATATCCAGCTATATCCCGCGCACTATCAGACACTTCCCCTACACCCCACTGGCCCTGCGGGCCATTTCCCTTCAATTTCTGGGCTTAATCCGGCTTATCCCCCCATATCCACCTTAATCCCTCTATTTCCATCTTCAATCAGTTTTGGCCGGCTATAATCAGTTTTGGCCGGCCATGATCAGTTTTGGCCGGCCATAATCAGTTTTGGCTAGCCACAATCACTTTTGGCTAGCCAAAATCAGTTTTGGCTAGCCAAAATCAGTTTTGGCTAGCCATAATCAGTATTGGCCGAAAATCGGCCAAAATCAGTTTTGGCCGGCCAAAATCAGTTTTGGCCGGTAATCAGTATTGGCCGCAACACATATACCATTGGATAGAGCTCGTTCAGACGCGTCGAATGGTATATAATTTGTCTTGGTTTAATTGGTTTTGAAAAACGGTTTAAGTGGTTTAAAAACTTTAATTTTTGGTCAAACTAATACAAAATATAGACCAATCGACACGGAAGAGATCTATTGATTGGGTATAAGATTTGGGGGTCTAAGACAAACTGTTTATATTCTTTTCGCAATTTTCAATGTTTTTTTTCGCAAAATTAAATACCATCCATAATAGAATCAGAAAAATCGTTTTTAGATTTATTATAAAAATAAAGTCATTGATTTTTTTTTATTAATTTCAAAAATATTTAATTTTTAAAACAATACTTTGAACAATATTATTCTTAAAGAATGATGGACATTTTATTCTTTCTTTTATTATAATATAATCTCGATCTCGAATGCCCAAATTTAAATTCCATTAGAGTAAATCTTTGGATGTTACTCTTTGATATTTTCTTTTGGTCTTTTTAGATGTGAATGAGAACAACCGAAAGGTGATTAAGTCCCTCATTTTCATCATCTTCCTCAACATGTTCGGCGTATTCTGTCGGATTAGTGTGAACATGCTTTTCAAACTTTTCTCGCCCAACGTTTTCATTAAGCGAGGCTTTTCCAATGTCGCATCGCTACTCGTCATCATAGTTTACAGTGCCAATGCCCCGGTTCTGTACACGATCAGGTGAACTAGTTATGTATTTGGAAGAAAAACAAAAATATTTATTCAGTAATGAGTACCGTGATAATTTCAATCGCCATTACAAGTGGCTCACGAAAGTGATCAGTATCGGCCCAAATCAAGTTCAAATCCAGAACATCGTGACGAATAACACAACAGGACCAATGCCGATGGTACAAATCGTTTCGATTCCAAATCGTCGCGGTTCCTATATTTTCTCTTCTTGATTGATGTATGCACACCAAAATGGAGACCCGGAGTCACATAAAAAATAGATGCAAAAATATGTTGAAAATTTGATGTAATTCTCAAAATATTGTAAAAATGAGAAAATTGTCAAAATATTTTGAAAAGATATAAATTGTCAAAATATTTTTAAAATGAGTAAAATTCTGAAAATTCAAAGTCAAAAAAAAAATTCAAAAGATTTTGAATATAATAGGAAAAAATCTGCTCAAAATTGTTTACATATTCAAAATATACCAACTTCTAAAATATTCTGGAAATAGATAAAATTCTGGGAACATTTTGAGAATTTAAAAATTTTGAAAATATATTTTCACACTCATTTTCAAAATCAATTTGAAAATTTGAGTTAAAATATTGACAAAATAGTACCATTTACAAAATATTTTTGGAACACATCTAAATTTTGAGAATATTCTGCCAAATTGTGTTATTGACCTTTCCCTTTGTTTGACTTGGGCCGAAGGCAATGAAAGGAACAAATAAATGTTTTAATGGAAGAGGATACAGAGCCTCTTTAGCTCAATGTTATGTCGCTGACTTTGGGCCTTGACTACTCAGGTTCGAATCCCAGCAGAATCAGAACAAGGAAAAAAAGTCAGAACAGTGCGCGAGAAAAATCAGAACAAAGGAAAAAGTCAGAACAGAAAATCAGAACAAGGGAAAAAATCAGAACAGAAAACCAGAACAATGCAAATCAGCTTTTTTGTCCCATTTTCAAAATATTCTGAAAATGAGTCCCATTTTGAAAATTCATTTTCACCCATATTTTGAATGGATATTGAAAATATGGTTCAATAGATTTTGAAAATGTTTTCAATTTTCAAATTATTTTCAAAATTCAGACAAATGTTTAAATTCAATAGATTTTGACTAGATTTTTAAAATGAAAATGAAAAGAATTTTAAATATCTTTACAAAATTTAAGCCATTTTAAAAAAATTCCCAAAATATTGTGCATTTCTAAAGTGGTTTTATCTCTGAAAATTCGGTGAATTTTCAGAAGATTTTCAAAATTCGGTCCAAAAATTGTGACTCCGGGGATTTCTACTATCACGACAAAGAGTTCAAAATTTTAAACAATAAGATGCTAATAACTAACCACCCTCTTTGATTGATGCTGTTGGGAGCTGTCGCTGTGTATGAGAAAGCCAAAAGAGAAACGATAGAATAATGCCACGAGATAGAAAAAATTTACAAATGATATATGAATCAAATTTTCTATTAATCAGAAAAATTAATTTTTTAATATTTTTATGAAAATTTTTTAAATTTTTACGCCATTTTTCAAAAAATCGGAAAACCGAAACCAGGATCGTCAAACCGGACATCGAAACAGAGGACCTTGATTTAAAAGCAACTTCCAATCCTATTTGTTAGCAACGAAAATTACAAAAATCTCATTTTGAAAAGTAAGCAAAATAAAGTTTAAAAAAGAGAAATAAACAGAATCAACCTTACCATAAATTTTTGCGTTCCCTATATTAGTTGCATTAAATATTGAATAGCCAATTTTAGTATTACTTTTTAAAAAATCGAAGGAAACATTTTCCTATATTTAAACTTATTGAACCATATTCATGGAATAAAATATACAAATGATTAGATTTATTTTTCTTTTTATTCGTAAAAATATTTTTGAATATTCAGATTAGGAGCATTCTACATATGGAATAATTCTTTAATCCCATCAAAACAAATAATGTAATCCACGAATTATTCTCGTTCTATATGATTCATTCAGAATGGCCAAAAATTGTACAATGATTTTGGCGATGAGTTCTCTGTGTTTTTTGTACAAATATATTTTCACTCAATGCATTCTTGCCATTGAAGAATTTGCATAATTTAGACTAATTTTTACGCTTGATCTATTTACAATAATAAATTGGGGAATATATAAGGGCGATTCAAAATTAAAGGCCATTCATTCAGCAAGATAATAATTGTCCAATTCTACACCCAAAATAGAAAAAATTTTTGAAATGAAGAATTCTACAAAAAATTCTGCGTATTTTTTGTCCATTTTCTTGTTGATTTTCTTGCTCAATTGCGAATTTTTCGATCAAACTTTTGGCGATGTTTTGAGTGGAAAATTTAAAGGTTTAAGTATTTATGAAATTTAGGAACTTGTGCATTTTAAATAAAAAAATTTTTAATTTTGTATCCTAGAGGCTATTATGAATAATAATGTTACGTATAAATCTTTTCTTTTCATTTTTTTTTCAATTTGTGTTAAGTTAATTTTATTAAGTAAAGGACAACATAGGTATTTACATACAGAATAGACTTGCCAAAATGGCCGAGATATGATTAAAATAAGATCATATTCGTCTTTAATAAATAAAATTGATTTGGAAAAGTTTTTAGTAAATTTTTTTGCCATATTAGCTCCCATTATAAATTATAGTTGATTTGCTCAGCATTTAAATTAATTTTTTAAAAATTTTAGGGCCATGTATGAGCGATTCAAATTGTAATGGCGTTTGCAAATCGGAGGGCAGAAAGGGAGGTCATTGTAGCACAACATTCTTTGGCAAATGTTGGTGCGATACTTGAATTGGGGCAATTTTCGGATGATGTGAACAATTTGACGAAATGAATTAAATAAATTCGAGAAATAAAAATTAATTTAAAATTAACCATAATGTTAAAAAAAGATGATAATTTTCCGTGAAATTATTTCATCAATTTAATGATAAATGAATACAGCATTATTATCCCTTCATATTAGAGTTGCACCCCGGAGCCCGGGGAACGATTTTCGGGGACGGGGAATTGCGGGGAGGCAAGCTTCGGGGACGGGGATTTTCCAAACTTCGGGGACGGGGACGGGGGACGGGGGCAAAAAAGCCCGGGGACGGGGGAGGGGGGGGGGGGGGGGAACGGGACGGGGAGTGGACAGGGTGCAACCCTACTTCATATCCATTCAATGCATTAAATATTAATTAATCCCATTTTTAGTCATTCACATTCATCACTTATACTATGCGAGTAAAAATTAAATAATTTGCCTCGGAGACAAAATCATTCATTCTTGTTCCCAATCAAAATTGAATTACCCTAGGGGCCCGACCCGAAACCCTCAAACTCAAGTGAATGCAACCTTGCGCACTATTAATTAAGCCATTTTTTTTTCAAGCACAGCTTCCTTTTGCATTTAATATAGAGGCTTAAAATATCCAAATATAATTTTTTTTACTCCTTAAATATTAAAAAAGTTTTTCTAAAAATTTTATAAAAATTTGTTTACAAGACCATTAAAAATTTTTCGATCAATTTTAAAAATGGACAAAAATGCGGAAACTCCTTTGAAACACCAAAATCGACCGATGGGGTCCCCTCATTTTATTCCATCAATGTGATGTGAATGAATGAATGGATTAAAAGGCGGCGAATATTAAATATGAAGATTATGGGAGGGAATGAACGAATTGGAGAGGGCGTCGTCGGCTGACGGATTCGACGGCTGGGCCGGGGTTGGGCTCATTCAAAGTGGAATAATAATGGGAAAATGGGAGGAAAATGAGGGGAGCATTAAAAGAAGGGGGAGGAGGAGGATGGGCGCGGATTGGGAGCCGAATATGCTATTGGGGAGGGAAATGGACTTCGATTTGTAAGGCCCAAATATATTTATTTTAAACAAATCATTCAGCCTGCAGTCAGCCTTTTGAAAAGGCACAAAAGGTGAGGCTAGACTAGCGTTTATATTGTAAATTGTTTTTTGATCCGAATAGTATATTTCGTTTAGAAATGCCTTATAAAATCTATAAAAATGTATACAAGTGACTACCGAGCTCATACAAAAAAGTTATGACTTCATGAAAATCGAAAAAGTGCTTGGTCCCCCCTATGAGTCGGAAAGCGAAAAAATTTTTGAAATTTTTTTTCGGTCAAATCATACCTCAATCGACGCGTCTCGATGAGAGGAACACGAATCTGTCATTGGTTTCGCATAAAACTCAAAACTAAGAAAGTTATGGTCATTTTAATCTCGCTGGAATGTGTTGGAACTGCGGAGGAATGTAAGAAGGGACTCCGGAGTGGCGTAGCCGTAGCGACGACCCGGACCGCGGAGCGGTCCGGCGGCGAGCTTAGCGAGCGCTAGCGAGCTAAGTGAGCCGTGAGGAGCGAAGGCGGAGCACACGTAGGAGTCCCTTCTGAAATGCCCACCGGAGCAGTTCCAATCCGTATTTCCTTTGCGCAACTTCAACTTTTTATTTCGGGCTTGGTAGTCACTTTTGTATATTTTTAGACGTATTACAATACATTTCTAGAAGAAATACCGTCATACAACCAAAAAATACGTTACAATATAAACGCTAGTCTTACCAAAGGTGATTTGAATTGAATAAAACAAATTCAATTGGTCCTATTCCAATTTCATATTTACAAAAATTCATCCATTGTTCCATTTTTCCCTAAACATTTTTGTATAATGGTTTAATGGATTTGGGCATTTATTATATTTTTCCTTTTATGTGATTGAATTTTCCCTATCTGAATCTGAATTTAATCGATTATGTTTTCTAATTTATTAAATTGATTTTTGAATTTATTTTTATAAAAATTATAGAAAAGTGGTATTATGGCCATCTAATCAATTCCACCAAAAAATAAATTTTCACCAAAAATTTTTATTTTCTTGGGGGTATTAGGAAAATTTAAGCAAAAAATATTTTCTAATTGCCAATACTGGTACTTATCCAGTTTAGGTCCCCTATTTGGGTCACCCTGGAAAAAGTGAAGGGTCCCCCCTTTGGGTGTTAGGGTTTGGGTGGTGTCAGGTTTTGGGTTTAGGATACACGTGAGATGATTTTTAGCCCATCCCCATCCAATCCCTAACATATCCCTGAATGACCCCAACCCTAAACCTGATGACCCATAGGGGGGACCCTTCACTTTTCAAAAAGGGGACCTAAACTGGATAAGTACCCCAATACTAATACTGATAAGTAAATGGTAACATTTACAGAGATCGAAATAAGATTATATTTATTCGTTTTTAACATCCACATCCTGTTAAAATTTGAAATTTTTTCTGGAATTAAATTTTTAAAAATTCATTTAATCCATAAATTCTGCAAAAATGTCAATTTAATTCAGCAATTTATAAAATTTCTAATCCATGCTATTTAATTGTTACTTATTTCTATTTTAAATTAATTTCCTTTTTTTTCATCTTAATCTCACAAAAATATTCAAAAATTTTTTTTCGTAATTTATTTACATTTATTTATCAATACATAAATCCCTTTTACACGAATATTAATAAAATTTTAAAAATGAAGCTAATTTTTGATATCCACAACACATTGATTAAACACTCCTAAAATTAATGAAATATTTGCCCAGCAGCATTGAGGGGAATTTGTATTTTTTGTTGGAAGGCTTTGGCGGCTAAAAATAATCCAATTAATGGGCACACACACAAAACGCACCGCACAAGGGCAACATTCATTCATTCATTTATTCACATTCATTTGCGCCCTGCGGCCAGCTTCCCACACATTTATATCCACCCTCCCCCCTCCCATATATCCAAATGCCCCAATGGACCCCTTTGCCCCACCAAAAGCATCCAACCAACCCATCCAAAAGAGCATTTTCCACCTCTTTTCCATCGTCCACATTCACCCCAATGGTGCACATTCCAAAGCCATTTTCCCAAATTGGATGTCCCCCATTTTTGTCCCATTCACCCATTCTTTCCCAGAAAATGTGGCCCCGCGCTCTCATTTTCCCTCAATTTTCATTAAAACATTCCACAACATAATGGCTAGCCAAAAGTCTAAAACCCTAAGCCATATTGGTTTTATTTTTATGGCACACGGTTTATCAATTTCATAAAATTTAAGCCCTCTAATAAGGAAGGAATGAATAATTTGATAAATTCCCAAGCAAAAAAAATGGTAAAAAAATTGAATGGAAACTTACTTATATTTGGGTTTTCGAATTTATTTAAAAAAATTCAAATTTTTGTTATCCACTAAAAATTTTCAAACACAATTCTCATCCAGGAAATATTCTAAACATATGAAATAGAAATATTTTTAAGCAAAAAAAAAAATAAAATATTGAAAAATTTAATATTAAAGTAAAAAATGGGGGCAACATATATCTCTTTGACGATAGAGAATGGCATTAGGTTAATTAATTTTACGGCTGCAACAAAAATGTTCTCAAATAGGCTAGCTGTCAATATTCTATAATATCCCTCTTTTCCTTCTATTCTATCGATTTCGCCATTTTTTTTTTAATAAAATTGATATCTAATAGTCAAAAGATATTTCTTATTTCATTTTTATAAATATATAATTTGTAATTAATTTCATTTTTTCTAATTTATTATATTTTATTTAGACATTTTTATCTACCTTTTATTTTATTCATCCATTAAAAATGATAATAAAATCCGTAATTTTTTCATCTTTCTCCATTTTTTCAATTTTTTTTCATGTTCTTTTTCTTTCTTTATATTCAAGTGTCGCACCAACATTTGCCAAAGAATGTTGTGTTGCAATGGCCTCCCTTTTTGCCCTCCGATTTGCAAACGCCATTACAATTTGAATCACTCAAACATGGTCCTGAGAATAATAATGTTGGGGTATTAAAAATGATTCTCCCCCTTTTTAAAATATTAAAGGAATATTAAAAAATTATTTTTAATATTTTCAATTTAATTAACATTTTCAAATATTAAAATTATTTTTTTTAGATTTTAAAAATTCCACAAAATTTTTAGAATTATTTTTCTTGAGGTAACCTTTAAATTTGCCGCTGAGCACATCGCCATTTACACTATTGATTGTTGCCAATCCGGCCAAAATAGCAAAAATACTAGCCAACAAAATAAAAGCGTGGCGTTGAAATTTCATTGTTTAATTTATAGAAATAAAATAAATTTGATAGCAATAAATTTTAAAAAAATTGAAAATAATTAAGGAATGAAATTTGCGCACTAAAATCAAGTTTTTGAGAATTTACTTTAATTTTAATAAATTTATGAAACATTTAGGTTAGTGATGGAGTTTGGGGGATGAGTAGGAAAAAGTGAATATTATCCCCTATGGGTTGGTGGTTTAAAGACTTTGTAGAAAGAATTAAATCCAAGATATACATGTTTTATTTAAAGCTTAAAAAATTCCCTACATATTTATCAGTGCAAAATTTGGATAGTAAATAAAATTTAATAAATAAAATAATAAAAATTAAAATAAACTGCGCAAGAATGAAATTTTCTAATAATCCAGCCTTCTTTAAATGCGGCTCAATGTCCTTTTCTAATTGATCATCAAATATGTTCACCCCCGTTCATTCGGGGAATAAGCCAACAATGATCATCATCATCCCCTCGCCCAATGATGAGCGAATTCTCTATTCTTTTTATTAATTAATCATCAATTTGGGAACATCAACCAACCCGTTTGATCAACAAACATGCATTTCGCCCAATTATTACAATTAGTTGTTTATCAAAGAATTTGTTTTTTAAAAATGAATTACCGCTCTTTTGTAATATTTTCTTTGGATGGGATCAAAGAATAAAGTAAGAAAATTGAAAAAATTTTGAACGAAAAATTTTACCGGATTTTTATTGGTACTTTTCCGTTTTGGTACACCCCCATAAAAAATGATGAAAATCATGTCCTATGAGTAATTTTAGGCGTAGAACGCGAATCTGACATCCATTTTGTCATATTGTACCATCTTGGTAAGATAATGTCAACTTTACCATGAAAATGTCAAGGGGGGCACCAAGGGCATTTTTTATCAAAATTTTTGTATGGCCAATATATAGCTCATTTTACTCAGCTCGATGAGCTGTATCGAATGTACCATTTTTATTTCATAAAATTGCGTTTCGCTCAAGTTAGAGGTCTAAATACCTTACCAAGATAAATTTTTCTTTTGGCCATAACTTGGCTATATTGCAATATTATCTCATAAAAGTAGTACCATTAGATTCAGCTCGTCAAGCCTCGTCGATAGAGCAATAATATTCCTTTATTAAAAATATTTTGAAAATTGGACTTTGTTCCCCATTGACATTTTCATGGTAAAGTTGACATTATCTTACCAAGATGGTACAATATGACAAAATGGATGTCAGATTTGCGTTCTACGCCTAAAATTACTCCTAGGACGTGATTTTCATCATTTTTTATGAGGGTGTACCAAAACGGAAAAGTACCTTTTTATTGAAGGAATTAATCAAGGAAATATAACACAAAAAAGCATTTTGGAATAAATTAGTGATGCTCATTATCCATGGTAATTAATTTTATTTTGAATTTGTTTCTTTCTTAGGCATCCGTTCATTTTGTCATTTATCATTTTAATAAATTATGCATATTATTTAAATACATTAATTAAATATTTTTACTCTCATCAACTCTACTTTTCTATTCAAATTTATAAAACCTATTAATCCATCTGATTTAACTTGATTATGAATTTGCGGTCATCGAAGGCAGCAGTGCTGCGCGTCAGCTATTTTGAGCCCCAGCCCCGGCCCCGGAGCTTAACTCTTGGCCCCGGCCCCAGCCACGGGGCTGCCCCGGGGCCGGCCCCGGACAAAGAGTAAAAAAATTTTTTGGCTTCTAAATTTTGAAAAATTTTTTAAAATCAAACAAATTTTGTAAAAATTATTAAATTTTTTAATGTATTTTTTATTTTTAACTATCTATCCTCGAAATATAACGATATTTCCATTATTTCATTTTCAAAAAATATAATTTTACCCTTCAAAATCAAAATAATGACCATAATTTTTGTTAAATTCGGGGCCGGTCCCGGGGCTGGCCCCGACCCTCAAAAAGTCGGCCCCAGCCCCGGCCCCGAGTCCCGGGTTTTCAGAATCCCAGCCCCGGCCCCGGGGGCCGCCCCGGGGCTGGCCCCGGAGCCGGGGCCCGCGCAGCACTGGAAGGCAGTAGTCATGCTAAATTTTGATGCATTCTGATTTCATTTTATTCCATTCAAATTAATAACCAAATCCTCAAACCGTTTATTCCTTTCATGAAAATACCAAACCATCATTTTCCACAATACCAACCTATCTCAAAGCGCGCGGCGCCGCAAGACTAGACGCCAGTCTTGAAAAAAAAATAGATGGAAACGCTCGCTTATAAAAGGAAAATATTCCCTAGAGAAAGAGAAAATCACGAAGAGAAAATGAGAATTGAATTGAGAGATTGGCCAAAAATGGGGAAGCGAGCAGCTATACTCACTCTCGAATTGATGCGGCCCATTTAGGGCCCTTCTAGTTTTAGGTCCCTCATATAGCGATCCTTCACTTCTCGTCGATCCCGGAGCCAAATATATTCGTGGCTTTTGGGGCAAATGGCCCTATGAGGGCTCCGCTTGGTCCGTCCAATCCTAATTCCCGACTGCATTTTGAGCTCCCGGAATTTCCATTTTTATATAATCGCCTTGAATTTTCATTTTCCCAATTTTGCCCCTTTTCAATATGAATAGAAGTTTTCAGTTTATTTAATTTCATTGGTAGTGTTTATTAGCCTTAAACATTTAAATACTCAAAATTGAATATTGAATCATTCCAAAAGAAACGTTAAAAGATTAAATATTTATTTTTAAGATTTATTTTGAAAAAATTCTTTATTCCATCGAATATTCATTTGTTATTTCTTTAAATTATATTTAAAAATTGTTGTAATATTCTCAAAAATTATAACGAAAATGAATCAAATTTGGAAGATATTTTTATTTTTTACTATTAAAAAGTAAAATTTGCCTAATAATAAGCTATTTATTTTAATTTTCATAATTGAGAGATAAATTTTTAATAAAAAAAATTGCTCAAGTCTTTCCGCATTGAACACAAATTTTCGCTCTCAATTATAAATTTTATTTTTTGAACAAGTTCAAAAATGATTCAGCTTTCCATGTTTTCATTTTTTTCATATTTTTGCATTTACTTCTCATCAACTTTAATCTCAAAAATATTTTTTTCTAAAGTACAAAAAAAATTGCCAATTATAATTTTTCCCTTTGTAAGCACTCTCAAAATTGTCAGCTTCACAACGTATATCATGCCAATGCCAATGCCATTTACACAAATTGAAAGAAAAACAATTTATCTTTCCATAGTAATGAAATAATTGGCCACTGCACTAATAAATTGCCAATATTTCTATCGTAAATGTGTCATCGACCGTGTCCTTCGCCAATATCACACCACTATTTTTCACTTTTCCTCTCATTTTTCCACCTTTCTCGCCCCAATAGACGACAGCGCGGCCACAAAAAGCTGTCCCCTTCAATTCCGTCTCATTTACTCCCCTCCTCACGCACACACACATATCAAGCCCCTTCCCCCCTATTGCCCTCTCCTATCCGTGCGGCATTTAATTAAAGTCCCCTCTTTTTGGCCAAGACCCCTCTCGGCTGCGAGGCTAAGCCCTTGGACGCAATTGCCGCTGCCATCGCTATCCATCCACCATTTCATTCCATTTTTGCCTCACATTCGATGTGGCAACGTCCGTGTATGTCGTCCTTTTGGCCATTTTCACACCCCAATCCCCTTCCCTTCTTCTCATATCAATGTGCGCACGCCAACCTCGGAATCCAACCATCAAAATTGTTGGGCCAATGCCTCATTCTGCGCTTTTGGATTTCCTTATCCCTTATATTTTATATACTTTAAGTCAGGCCATTTACTCCAAATAATCTGGTTATTGCTAAAATCCAGGGGAGGAGGTTCATAATGGCTCATTATCTCTGGCTGGGCTGATGAAGTCAATTCAGATTCAGACAAAATAGTCTATTAATAATGTAACGAGTATTGATAACGTCCCCGGCATTTTCTCACTACCAACCATTGAATCCCATCCTTCTTTTCCCTTTCTTTACTCATATCAATATGTGCTCGCTGACTTCAGAAACCTACCATCAAAATGTTGGAACGTACGAGGTCAATTCCTCAATAGGCAAAGGTCCGTGCAAATGTGGACGATTCCTCAATAGTGCAAATGTAGGCGATTTGAACTTATAATAAATCAGAAACCGGTTTCAGACCCTACAACCTTATACCATTTTGTAGATCTCAACAAGACGCATCGATTTGTATATAATTTGTAATGGTTTAGTCAAAATTAGAGGGTATTAAACCGTTCAAACCACTTTTTCCAGTTTTTGTTTTTAAGCTCTTTATTTTTAGGCTAACCATGACAATTTACACACCATTTGATGCGTCTTGATGAGATCTATAAAATGATACAAGGTTTATAGAGTCTAAAACCGGTTTCTGATTTATTATAAGTCGAAAACACTCACATTTGCACTATTGAGGAATCAACATAGCACCCTTCAATAAATTGACTTTGGATTAAACCAAGGACAGTGCGCAGAAACAAAGAGGGAAAAAATAAAGTGGCATTGTTTCACAAAATTTTTGCTGAAGATCAAGTAAATTGGCAATTGCCCTTTTCTTACTTTTTGACAATCTTTTTCAACTCATTAATAATTAATGGATATATTTTCCGATTGAAAAGGTCGCATAATTTCATTAGGGCATAAATTTTTATTTCTCATTTATGATCTACTGCTGTTGCCATCTGTGATTTGGCCAAAAACAATCGCACATCCTAGGCTTTTGCGATAAAATATTTTCCCTCCCAGAAAAGAAGTAATCCGTCTTATAGTTTTTATTCCCAGAGAGTTGAATCATTTCATCTGTTTTAAATAAACTCTTTTTTTTTCAAATACGTGCGAAAATTATCGGCGGGCAAAATTCCTAGTAGCCATAAGTATGATAAGCCCAATGCGTCAATTCCTCAATTTAATCTCACAAAAAAAGAGATTATACATATTGAAAGTGGCTGGAAGTAGTAAAATGGAAGAGGGAACTGGACGATGAAGGGATTTTCAATAAAAATGGACGAAAAATGCCCGCACTAAAATTGCCCACTGATGAGTGAGGTATATGTATAATTTGTAGGAGAATTACGCGCAAAAATATTTTGCTCAATTTTTCACTTCCATTTCCATATTTTTCCCATCCATCGATGCGCGCAATATCCTCTTTCTAAATATAAATTTTAATGGACTGACTCTATGTATTTTTTTCCTCATGGAATTTGTGCAATTTGCAAGAGATGGAATGCAAATTAAAGTGAATTGGGTTTTTTTCAGGATTTTTGCACATTTTCCATAAATATTATTTATCATTTGAGAATGACATTTACCAAAAATACTTTTATTAGAGTAATGGATTTGATGGCTAAAATAATTTTATTTTTGATAAAAATATATTATTTTAGCCAAGTTAATTTTAGAAAGAAAGCCAATTATATAAATGAGAATTAATTATTTGGATGAAATATTATTTTATTTAAAGTTTATAAATATTAGTACATCAATTTGCTATTATGAAGGATCAGAATTGGAAAATTATGAATTAGAATCAGACTAATTTATTCTCAATATTTTTTTTACCTTTTTTTTAAAATTTTATACAAAATATGAAATAAATGTGAAAAATCTTTTGTGCTATTTATTCATGAAATCATTTATGGATGGCAATTTGCAATTAAATAATTTAGAATTGGTTTTAAACTGAGGTTTTCGCAAAATTCTTGTTTCAATTATAAAAAAAATTAGTCCAAAAATTCCCAATTTATTGATTTTTGAAACCAAAGCTAATTGACATGAGAACAATTTAAAAATAAATTAGTAAATTAATCAAAAGCTCAAACTCATTTTTTGATAATTTAATTCATTAATCAATATTCCGTTCATAAAATTCAATCTTTATGCTTTATTTTAACAAAAAATAATGATTAATTGATCATATTCCCCCCACCCCCGACCCCCCCCCCCAAATTGCTTGCTTTTCTTTTAATTCATGTTCATTCAATAAGAAATTTTGTGCAATAAGTCAAAAAAATATGAATGAATATTGAATAAATGATTTTCCAAATTGGATGAATCAACCACCGCCAATTTCCGTCAATTTCAATAATTTTTATAATTTTCATTCCAATTTTCCCTCCTCTCAATTTTAGCGGTAATTTAACAAAAAAACTATAAATTTTTCGGTCTATTGTAAATTCAAATTTATTTCTTCTTCAAAAAATCTACACTTTTGACGGCAAAAAATCAAACGGTGACGGCCAATTCTTCAATTGCTGCTGCTTCCTCCTCTTCGACGAGTAACAAGCCATCAACGGCCGCTTTCAATCCGGGTTTTTCTTTTATTCATATTTTATTACGTAAATCCACAAATATTACTTATATAGTAAAATAGCAATTTTTAGGCTATCTAGAAAATTTTTATCATTGATTTAATCTATTTTTATAGAGCATTTTCATTTTAAGTTATGATAGAATATTGGCCACAAAAAGTCAATTTTCCGATTTTTTTAATCATAAATTTTTGAAATTTCAATCAAATCTTCTAATTATTTAGCCCCAATAAAAAGGAAATAAAATGGTAAAAATCTGCTAAAATTTAAGCTAATATCCACTTTAAAAAATTTTTGATTCGAAAAATTCGGTTGCCTAATTCTTTGTGTAAATTTTTAGACCAAATTTATAAATTTTATACATATTATTTGTTTCAATATTCTACAGGTCAAAAGCGTCCTCAGTCCAGTAGTGTTGTTGCCGGCGCCTTAAGCCATCATTTTCCTTCTTTCGCTGCTGCTTCTCCTCTTTCTATCGCACCTCTGGTAAAATAATAATTACATTTATTTTCCAATTTTCCCTTTCTTCACAGCTTCATTCGCAGCTTTTGCTTGGCAGCGGCATTCCGTCACTGCAAAATTCGCTTCTCACACTGGCTGATGCAAATTTGCTGCAACAAGTTGCGGCCTCACAAAATTTGGTGAATTTCCAGCAACAAGAAATTGCTGCTAAACGGTTTAAATAATTGAATTCAAATTATAATATTATTTATTTTTGGTAGAATTCGCTTCGCCTGTCCTCAAATTCTTCCAATTTCTACGGTTTCCGGCAACCAAATTGTTGTTTCCTCCTCCGCTACTAATACTGTACCCACTGCTGCTTTACTCAATACAAATACGGTATATTTTTTTGATAAAAGAGAAAAGACCAAATCTCAAAATTTAATAAATTTGGAAACAAGATAAATAATACTTAAAGATATAAATACAAATAATTTCTAAAAATTTAATAAATAATTTTTCGAATTATTTATTAATTTCAAATATGAATATTGGATTCATTTAAATATTCAATTTAAAAACCAATTAAATAATATCAAATTATAGGCTTTTAAAAAAGTTAGCTTATTAGATTTTCATTTAAAAACAAAATAAGAGAAGCCTCCAAGTTAATTTAGGAAGGCAAAAATTAAATTACAGAATCAGTTTCGGCTCGAGAAAATCGATGAAATTTCAAAAATTGGGAAATTTTAATATGAATGAAAATAGAATCAAACCGAAAATCAACATTTTTAAAACCGAAATGCGGGTTTTCAAACCGACTTTCAAACCGACGCGTTCAAAAAACCAACTCTTTACTAGTCTAGGTCTAGTAAAAATATGACTGAAATCCATCAATTAATTCAATAAAATAAATGTGACAATTTCCTAACTTTTAAGTTGACCAATCAGCCAGCAGGAAGTTTAATCCAGCTTTCACCTTCATCAAATCCACAATCGACAATAAATCCATCGACTAATCCAATGGCCCAACTAACTCATCAATTCCATCATCATCATCCGCAGGCCATGATTGGTGGAGGAGGCACCAAAATTAATGAAAATGTCGGCATTGTTGCTGGTGCCGTCGAATCGGCCAAAAATGGGGGAAGTGGAGCAGTTGGCAATGAATTGATGATGGCTGCTGGGCAAGGAGTTGGAAATGTTGTTGGGAATGGTGGTGGTGATTTTGTTTCCGACGGAGGACGATATCCAGGAGATAATGGGGTAAGATTAAAGGAAAATTAAGAGATAAAATTGTTGGATTTTTACAAAAATGTTAGTGCCAAATCCTCTGACTCTGATTTTTGTCGTTAATGTCAGAATCCAATTCTCAACCACATTGAATATTTACAAAGAACGTAAATTCAGTACTTGTAGAGTTTTTATTGAGTTTTTGGATCGATTGGCCAAAATGAAGGCTTCTCCATTTCCCTAAGAGTCGTCATCATAAGCAGGATTATGGTTATAATCATTAGGGCTCATTAGGAGATAGGAAATCAACTTATTTATCCACTAATTATCCTAAATCTTTTCCCAACACCCATAGGGGACCCTTCACTTTTTTCTTCTCAATAAAAAATTGGATCAAACTTATTAACAAGTACCTTGAATTCATATGGATTTGATGTATTAAAGCCTACCAAAAATAGTGCACAATGGACATTATTTCATCACCTTTTAAATTTAGGCATCAACTAAAACTTATTTAAGAGCATATGACCAAAAAGCAAGAATTGCGATTATGGCCTTTATATTTTGCAATTTTTCGGTTATAAATTTTTGTTATTCCAATCAAATCCATCAATTCTTTTTTTTCAATTCATCCCGATTAAAGAATTACAAAGCAAGGAATATAAAATCAAAAATTGATTTATTAAACAAATTCTCTTCATATTAATCCATTAATTTAAAACATTGCCATTTCCAGAATTACATTCCTCAAGGCGCCGATCCAAATGGACCAAACAATGGTGGGGGTGTTGTCCTTCCAATGGGCCAACATTCATTGAATGGAGGGTCAATTTCGCAAAGTTATCAAGATTTGTCCAGCGGTGTTCAACATCAACCAAATTCCATTTTGGTTTGCATTAATGGATTAAATTAATTAAAAATATTTTTTCAGCGAATTATAATCGATTGTATGCTTTATCCAGTCACTTTGGATGTTCTTTACATGGTTTATTTTTGATTTTATTATATTTTCCTTAATGGTTACTATTTTTTGCAAACAAAATACAGTTTTTGACTACTATAAATTAGAAACCTGTTTTAGTCCCCGTAAACCTTATACCATTTTGTAGATTTCATCAAGACATATCGATTAGTTTATAAAATGTCAGTTTGGTCCAAAATTGAGAATATTTGGTTTAAACTCTTAAATTTTGGCCAAACCAAGACAAAATATATATAACATTCGTGCGTCTCGATGAGATCTACAAATTGGAATAATAATTATAGGGTCTAAAACCGGTTTATTATTTAATAGAAGTCAAAAACTGTATTTTGTCTGCAAATTTTCCTTGATTATTTTGGATATTTAATTTGGTGAAAAACTTGAAAATGGTGAAAAGAGTATCGAAAATGGGGAAAAGCTTATAGAGGTTCAATAGTTTAATATAGATACTCAAACATTATCCATTCTATAGATCTCAACAAGACGCATCGATTGGTATATAATTTGTCATGGTTTGATCAAAAAGTAAAGATTTTAAATCGTTTAAAACATCGTATGTTTTTGGCTCAAAATTAGTTTAGAATTGGTTAAATCTAAATAAAATCATTATCAAACGATGCGTATTGATGAGATCTACCGAGTGGTTATATGGTTTAAAGGTCTATGTTTAAACACTTAACTGTTATAAACCGTTTTATTCTTTTCGCCATTTTCAATGTTTTTTCGCTATTATCAATGTTTTTTCGTTATTTTAAATATTTTGAATTATTTTTTCACAGATTTTTTCACGCTATGGCAAAGTGCTGCGCATTATAACATTCAACAAAAATAGTAATCAAAAAATAAATTTATTTTAAATTGCTCATTTCCCCAAAATAGATTCATTCCAAGCATTGATCCAATTAAGTGAGGCAAGTGTGGCACAAAATGCCAAAGCAACACTGGATGGGATGAACATTTACAATGGATGTTGCACGGTACCCAAATTAATATTTTAAAAATTTTGTTAAAATATTTCAATCTCATACTACATTTCTCGATTTGTGATTGTGAATGACATTTGACTATTATTCCTAGGGTTTATTGGGGAATTGCCTTTTTCTATAATTAAATCAAAAATAAGAAAATAACTTCGAACAATTCGGAACTATAAAAATGTATATTTAAAGGATTCAGACCTATAATACTGTAAAGAATTCTGATCTATAAATATATGATAATGAAGATTTGGAGATTACCTAATAGTTAAAGAAATGAATAATTTAATACAAATAAAATGCTTCATCTCATAGAGTTTATAATAATTTTTATAATATAATATTGCTGACATTTATTTAATTTATAATTATTTATACAAAATATTCTTCTGACTGACAATGAATGAGATATACATACAAAAATATTATTTGAATGAATTCACAAAATTGTAAATAAATAAGGCTCATTTTTTCTTCCGAAAAAAGTTCATTGTGATAGAAACTTGTTTCAATTTTCTGAATGAAAAATTTATGGACGCAAATATACCAATTATTTATTATTATTAAATTTAGTTGCGCATTGAGTTCAGCAAATTGAATACACTGAACGTCAAATACAACAATGACAAAAGCCGTGACTACACAAATCCGAATTTGCCATCCGGCGAATTGACCTATGAACAAAAATTGCAATTAATTTTGCAAAATGCTCAGTTGGGTGGAGCCGGTGCCGCCGCCGCTTCAAATCATCATCATCATCAATTCGCCGGTGCAATGGGCACTTTGATTCCGTTCAGCGCAGCGGCGGCTGCAGCTGCGGCAGCCGCAAATGCATCGGCGGCTGCGGCTGCCTTTCCATTCAATGCTGCCGGGGCCGGAGGAGCGGCAATGGCATTGCAGACAAATAATGGTGAATTTTTAAAGCCAGTTATTTAATAAATTTCTATTAACTTTTCAATCTTTTTTTTAATAAAATATTAAAAATTTATTGACTTACAGAAAACAAAAATAATGAAATGATGCAAATTCTTTTAATTATTGTTTTCGGCTATTTTTAGAATTATTTAATTGCCAAAAAATTGGTAAATTAAATTATAAAATGTAAAAAAACAACAAGGACAAAATTGCGCAAATATAAATAAAATCAAATTTCTTAGCTTCAGCCGTCACTGCTGGCCAAGTTTTGCCGAATAATTTGACCGGCATTGTGCTGAACACAGCTCAATTCCAATCCGTCGCAAACACCCCAGTCATTTTGGTCTCGAATTTGGATGAAGCGGTCAGTTTTAAATATAAATATTTATCTATTCTTTTAAATTCATTCTGCTGAAATAATTTTCGAAAAAAAATAATTGTGGTTTTTTTTAAATAATAAAAATAATAAGTTTTAAAATTGAAAAAATGTTTGTTTTCGGAACAATTTTT
Organism: Pratylenchus scribneri; assembly: GCA_030063045.1. Lineage (NCBI taxonomy): Eukaryota > Metazoa > Nematoda > Chromadorea > Rhabditida > Pratylenchidae > Pratylenchus > Pratylenchus scribneri. The sequence continues at coordinate 1,262,723 of JAQSEB010000072.1, forward strand.
TAATATAATTAAATTTTTTACTTATAAAAAATCAATAAAAATAATTTTTTGAATAAAAAACTTTTTTCGCCATTAATTTTTTGCTGCCAAAAATTAGCATTTTTGGACCAAAAAAAGTAACCAATTCAAAAACTCCTTTGAAAAATATAATTTCAGTAAAAAAGAAATAATGTACCCTTTTTACTTTTTAGTATTTATTTTTCCATATTTTTCAAATTTCTTTTATTTTTTATTTTTGTGTGCGCATTTTCAACTATCACATTTTATTTTCCCTTATAAAATCATTAAAAATTTCTATCTTCGCCTTTAAAAACTATTTTTTTCCATTTTTCCATTTCAGACTGTGACTCCTGATCAACTTTTCATTCTGTTCGGTATGTTTTGCAATTTTCTATTATCTGCCTTTTTGACTACCCTTTTCATTCCAATTTTCTCTGCTTTGCTAAATTTTTTCCAAATAAATTAAATAGGCTAGATGTTTGGTTTATTCAATTTTATTATATAAAATTTTTGCACATGAATTTTGCGCACCAAATTGGTTTTTCGATGCAAAATTTTAATAAATTAATATGTCAATTATTGATTTTACATGAGTTTATTTGCAAAAAAAAATTAATTAATTTGGAAATTACAAAAAGTTATATGTTATGAGTTATGACCAAAAAAATAATACAACAAAATCAATTGGTGTTCGATTTGTTATTTTGTAAATATTTCTGACATTAATATATGTATTTAGCACAAGAGCTGAAAAATGGTTTTGAAAGACTTATTAATAGCTTGATAAAATCGTTGAGTATTGTCTTAATAGCAAATTTAAGTGCGCAAAATTTGATACAGTTGAAAATATTTATATGAGTACGATGGCTAATAAGGATTAAAATTATTTACACTGAAATTAATATTTAAATTCTATAGGTGTTTATGGGGATGTTGTGCGCGTCAAAATCTTGTTCAACAAAAAGGACAATGCCCTCATCCAATATGCTGATCCACAACAAGCACAACTGGGCAAGATATAATTTTATAAAATTTTTAATTAATCAATGCAATTTAAATTTGTCTATTATTAATATTATTATTTTAAATTCTAAAAATGATAAAAATTTTTAACTATTAATAAAAGATAAAAAATTAAATTTACGTAAATTAAATTTAAATCAAATATAAATTTTTATTTCTAGCCATTCAACATTTGGACAAAGTGAAATGGAATGGCCGCAACATTCGGGTGACCTCTTCCAAGCACAATGTCGTTCAAATGCCAAAAGAAGGTTCTTTCAAATTTTTATTTTTTATAATTTTTTTTTCAGGGCAACCGGATGCCGGTTTAACCAAGGAATTTTTGAACAATTCGCTGCATCGCTTCAAGAAACCGGGCAGCAAAAATTACATGGCAAGTGTGGGAGTGAAAATATAGATTGAGAGACTCAAACCCCAAATATTGCCATTTTAAATTTTTTTTTAAGCCATCTTTTTGGTTTTTTGGCCATTGAAATTGACGAAAATAACTTTTTGAAAAATTGATTAAAAAAACTACAAGATTTTTTTAATAATTTAAATTTGATAAATATAAAAGTGAAAAAAATTCTGTAAAAATTCTATTTTAGGACGATTTAATTTAATTCCATTTAAAAAGGCCAATAATAGGTCATGATCATGACTATTTCATTTAAGAAAATGAATTCAATTTTTGCTTAAAATCCAAATATAATCTAACAGAATAATTAATGAATCAGCGTTCGAATTTTTATATTCATTTATAACTAATAAAACACATTTCAAGTATAACTAAAATAATTTGGTAATCCCATTTTTACAGAACATTTATCCGCCAAGTTCCACATTGCATTTGTCCAATATTCCAACCGGAATGACCGAAGAACAAATGAATGAAATATTCAAGGGCCTCAAAATTGTGGAATTCAAATTCTTTCAGTTCGTCATTTTATTGTTAAATAATTTCAAACAAATTAATTTTAGAAAAGACCACAAAATGGCATTGGTCCAAATGGAGGACATCGAATCGGCCGTTGCCTTCCTCATCGAAATGCATGTAAGTATAAAAATTTTAGCTAATAAAATTCAAGTGAATATTAGCGTAAAAATTAGTAAATTTTGTACATTTAATAGCCAAGAAATTGCAAAAAAATTAGGGTAAAATATAAGATCAAAATAAGCCAAAATTAGGCGTTAAGATTTTTAACCATTATAATCAATCATTTTGACAATAAAAATTTCTAAAATATAAGATTAGCATAAATGTTTAAAATTTTTATAATTATTTGAATATCAATAATAATTGAGATTCTGTAAAATTCGGGTAGCAGAATTTTTATTCATTCTATTTAAAGGAGTTAATCCATAAACATAAATAATTTATTAATAATTAAATTTTAATGTACTTCATTGAAATTAATTTTTAAAATAAAAAAAATTATTAATATTTTTTATTTCCAGAATTACAAATTGGCTGACAATGCTCATTTGCGTGTCTCATTTTCGAAAAAGGGAATCAATGGCTAAAACAATGAATGGTGTTTGGTGTATCCAGCAATTCGGAATATTTTTTCAACGCTTTAAAATTTTCTTTAAATTCCATTCCTTTGGCTAGTTTTTGTGATAGAAATTAATCTTATTAATAGGTTGTTTATATTTTTTTATTTCAAGAGTAATTATTTTATTTTTAATTGATGAGTCATTTTTTATTCTTCTCCTTTTAACCAACTTTTATCTTCTCTAGATACATTTTTTTCGTTAAAATTTTAATTCTATTGTCATAATTTCATCAGGTGTAATTCAATTTTGGACTATGCAAAACATTGTTTTTAATCAATTTTTAATTCTAAGAAAAATTTAAATTAAATTATTTATTTAATTTTTTGCTGGAAGAATTAGAAAAATTTTATTTAGTCTAAAATTCTATTTTTATTGATGATGAATTACAATATTTCCTTTCAACATTTTTTTTATTATTTTGTTAATTTCCATCTAACAAATTTTTACCAACCCAAAAATGCTCTGATCAGAATTTGCGCAATTCAAAACAAAAAACCAATTCTAAGTCATCATAATCAAATATTCATTAATTGTGATATATTTTATCTTTTTTATTTTAATTTTTAACCATTCCTATATAAATCGAATAAATTTATTTAAAGTGATAGAATTTATTTCTTTAGGCAAAATAAGAATTTTTGAATAATTAAAATTTGTTGATATCCTTTTTATGAAATTATTATTAAAATAATTTTTTTAAATATACAAAATTTTTAATTAATTATAGTAATTCTATCACTTTATTCATTAAAATTTAATTTTATTATATATTTTTAATTATAATATTATTTGTTTACCACAAAAAACCGCTGACCAAGAATATGAAATAATACGCATATCAGAATTGTGTTCATACAAATCTTTTTAAAATTATTTAATATTTCTTTTATTCAAAGTTCAAATTCTAATATTTTTGTTTTATTAATTCAATTTATTCAAAATATTTGAATATTTTGTTAAAAACGTATATAAAATATTTTTAATTTTTTGTCTCTTTTTAAATAAAACTATATTTTGGATAAAATGAATTCTCTGTGAAAAAATTTACGTACTTTATTTAAAATCTTCAATTTTTCCTGATAAATCCATCTCGAAGATATCGAACAAAATTTTCCAATAAAGAGCAATCCAGGGATCTGAAAGTTTTTCCCTCTATTTAACTAAAAACAATCAAATACTATAAAAATTATTTAAATAACTTCAAGAATGACATTTAATTTAATTGGAATTTAGGTAGATATGGATTATGTGAATTTGGTAGAATTTTTAAATTTTCCATCGTTATCATTGGATTCTCATCGAGCTGATATGAGTATTAAATTGTTAGAAATTTCATTATATTTGCATTTTTATCTAAATTATCCATTAAAGAATAATTAGATTAACTCCTAAAAGAGAAATCCACTTAAGGGGAGAAATGAAGTTAAAAATTTGATTGTGTTTTATCTCAAAAAGCTTCGATTTATTTTGCCTAAATCTGTTATTGGTTTCCTCTGATAAAATTCAAAAATAAAAATTAACAATATTTGAATTAAAATTGCCGAATTGATGTGGAGGCAATCCGCAGAAGGACATAGCCGATTTAACAATCCTTGCCTCACTAATTAATTCGGCGTCAAATTAAATTTTTTTCTGATAATTATGAATTCAATTAAAATTAAAAAAAATTTTGATTTACTCCATTCCTAATTTGAAATTTTCTGCTTATTTTTTTGGCTCTATCATTGAGTTACAATTAATTCAATTATGATTAGAAAAATCCATTAGAATAATAAATATAATATTGCACTTTGATTAAAATAATTTAATTAAAATTTTATAAACGCGTGATAAAAAATTTTATTAGCAACTTATTTTTATTTACACTTAATTTCTCAGGAAAGTATAATTTATTCTTTAAAAAGTTATTTTAAAAAAACGCCTCAAATACCTAGATATTTTTTCTACCAGAAGTTAGAAGTTTTAAAATCAAAGTTCGATACATTTTTAAAATGTATTAATTTCGGTCAAACAATTAGTCTGATATAGGAATGATTTTTTAGAAAATTTTTGAGGTTAAAAATTTCAAAATTTTTTAAGCAAAAATTTATTTTTTGAGTAATCTATATATGTTGGATATAATTAATATATTTTATGAGCTAAGTATTCCCATAAAAATAATTAAGAAAAAATATTATTATAATGTAAGATTGATTTTTCAGGAAATTTTGATGACCAAAATCAAATTGGAAATTTCACTGCTTTTAATTCAAAAATTTATTTTTTGAGTAATCTATATATTTTGGATATAATTAATATATTGTATGAGCTAAGTATTCCCATAAAAATAATTAAGAAAAAATATTATTATAATGTAAGATTGATTTTTCAGGAAATTTTGATGACCAAAATCAAATTGGAAATTTCACTGCTTTTAATTCAAAAATTTATTTTTTGAGTAATCTATATATTTTGGATATAATTAATATATTGTATGAGATAGCTCTTTACATAAAAATTATTAAGAAAAAAAATTATTATAATGTAGGAAAGAATTTTTTAGAAAATTTTGATGACTAAAATCAAATTGAAAATTTCACTGCTTTTAATGCAAAAATTTATTTTTTGAGTAATCTATATATTTTGGATATAATTAATATATTGTATGAGATAGCTCTTTCCATAAAAATAATTTAAAAAAAAATATTATTATAATGTAAGATTGATTTTTCAGGAAATTTTGATGACCAAAATCAAATTGAAAATTTCAGTGCTTTTAATGCAAAAATTTATTTTTTGAGTAATCTATATATTTTGGTTATAATTAATATATTGTATGAGCTAGGTATTCCCATCAAAATAATTAAGAAAAAAAATTATTATAATGCAGGAAAGAATTTTTTAGAAAATTTTATGACCAAAATCAAATTGAAAATTTCACTGCTTTTAATGCAAAAATTTATTTTTTGAGTAATCTATATATTTTGGATATAATTAATATATTGTATGAGCTAGGTATTCCCATCAAAATAATTAAGAAAAAAAAAAATTATTATAATGCAGGAAAGAATTTTTTAGAAAATTTTGATGACCAAAATCAAATTGAAAATTTCACTGCTTTTAATGCAAAAATTTATTTTTTGAGTAATCTATATATTTTGGATATAATTAATATATTGTATGAGATAGCTCTTTCCATAAAAATAATTAAGAAAAAAAAAATTATTATAATGCAGGAAAGAATTTTTTAGAAAATTTTGATGACCAAAATCAAATTGAAAATTTCACTGCTTTTAATGCAAAAATTTATTTTTTGAGTAATCTAAATATTTTGGATATAATTAATATATTGTATGAGATAGCTCTTTCCATAAAAATAATTAAGAAAAAAAATTATTATAATGTAGGAAAGAATTTTTTAGAAAATTTTGATGACCAAAATCAAATTGAAAATTTCACTGCTTTTAATGCAAAAATTTATTTTTTGAGTAATCTAAATATTTTGGATATAATTAATATATTGTATGAGCTAGGTATTCCCATCAAAATAATTAAGAAAAAAAAAATTATTATAATGCAGGAAAGAATTTTTTAGAAAATTTTGATGACCAAAATCAAATTGAAAATTTCACTGCTTTTAATGCAAAAATTTATTTTTTGAGTAATCTATATATTTTGGATATAATTAATATATTGTATGAGCTAGGTATTGTCACCAAAATAATTAAGAAAAAAAATTATTATAATGTAGGAAAGAATTTTTTAGAAAATTTTGATGACCAAAATCAAATTGAAAATTTCACTGCTTTTAATGCAAAAATTTATTTTTTGAGTAATCTATATATTTTGGATATAATTAATATATTGTATGAGCTAGGTATTCCCATCAAAATAATTAAGAAAAAAAAAATTATTATAATGCAGGAAAGAATTTTTTAGAAAATTTTGATGACCAAAATCAAATTGAAAATTTCACTGCTTTTAATGCAAAAATTTATTTTTTGAGTAATCTATATATTTTGGATATAATTAATATATTGTATGAGCTAGGTATTGTCACCAAAATAATTAAGAAAAAAAATTATTATAATGTAGGAAAGAATTTTTTAGAAAATTTTGATGACCAAAATCAAATTGAAAATTTCACTGCTTTTAATGCAAAAATTTATTTTTTGAGTAATCTAAATATTTTGGATATAATTAATATATTGTATGAGATAGCTCTTTCCATAAAAATAATTAAGAAAAAAAATTATTATAATGTAGGAAAGAATTTTTTAGAAAATTTTGATGACCAAAATCAAATTGAAAATTTCACTGCTTTTAATGCAAAAATTTATTTTTTGAGTAATCTATATATTTTGGATATAATTAATATATTGTATGAGCTAGGTATTCCCATCAAAATAATTAAGAAAAAAAATTATTATAATGCAGGAAAGAATTTTTTAGAAAATTTTGATGACCAAAATCAAATTGAAAATTTCACTGCTTTTAATTCAAAAATTTATTTTTTGAGTAATCTATATATTTTGGATATAATTAATATATTTTATGAGCTAAGTATTCCCATCAAAATAATTAAGAAAAAATATTATTATAATGTAAGATTGATTTTACAGGAAATTTTGATGCCCAAAATCAAATTGAAAATTTCACTGCTTTTAATGCAAAAATTTATTTTTTGAGTAATCTATATATTTTGGTTATAATTAATATATTGTATGAGCTAGGTATTCCCATCAAAATAATTAAGAAAAAAAATTATTATAATGCAGGAAAGAATTTTTTAGAAAATTTTGATGACCAAAATCAAATTGAAAATTTCACTGCTTTTAATGCAAAAATTTATTTTTTGAGTAATCTATATATTTTGGATATAATTAATATATTGTATGAGCTAGGTATTCCCATCAAAATAATTAAGAAAAAAAATTATTATAATGTAGGAAAGAATTTTTTAGAAAATTTTGATGACCAAAATCAAATTGAAAATTTCACTGCTTTTAATGCAAAAATTTATTTTTTGAGTAATCTATATATTTTGGATATAATTAATATATTGTATGAGCTAGGTATTCCCATCAAAATAATTAAGAAAAAAAATTATTATAATGCAGGAAAGAATTTTTTAGAAAATTTTGATGACCAAAATCAAATTGAAAATTTCACTGCTTTTAATGCAAAAATTTATTTTTTGAGTAATCTATATATTTTGGATATAATTAATATATTGTATGAGCTAGGTATTCCCATCAAAATAATTAAGAAAAAAAATTATTATAATGTAGGAAAGAATTTTTTAGAAAATTTTGATGACCAAAATCAAATTGAAAATTTCACTGCTTTTAATGCAAAAATTTATTTTTTGAGTAATCTATATATTTTGGATATAATTAATATATTGTATGAGCTAGGTATTCCCATCAAAATAATTAAGAAAAAAAATTATTATAATGCAGGAAAGAATTTTTTAGAAAATTTTGATGACCAAAATCAAATTGAAAATTTCACTGCTTTTAATGCAAAAATTTATTTTTTGAGTAATCTATATATTTTGGATATAATTAATATATTGTATGAGATAGCTCTTTCCATAAAAATAATTAAGAAAAAAAATTATTATAATGTAGGAAAGAATTTTTTAGAAAATTTTGATGACCAAAATCAAATTGAAAATTTCACTGCTTTTAATGCAAAAATTTATTTTTTGAGTAATCTATATATTTTGGATATAATTAATATATTGTATGAGCTAGGTATTCCCATCAAAATAATTAAGAAAAAAAAAATTATTATAATGCAGGAAAGAATTTTTTAGAAAATTTTGATGACCAAAATCAAATTGAAAATTTCACTGCTTTTAATGCAAAAATTTATTTTTTGAGTAATCTATATATTTTGGATATAATTAATATATTGTATGAGCTAGGTATTGTCACCAAAATAATTAAGAAAAAAAATTATTATAATGTAGGAAAGAATTTTTTAGAAAATTTTGATGACCAAAATCAAATTGAAAATTTCACTGCTTTAAATGCAAAAATTTATTTTTTGAGTAATCTAAATATTTTGGATATAATTAATATATTGTATGAGATAGCTCTTTCCATAAAAATAATTAAGAAAAAAAATTATTATAATGTAGGAAAGAATTTTTTAGAAAATTTTGATGACCAAAATCAAATTGAAAATTTCACTGCTTTTAATGCAAAAATTTATTTTTTGAGTAATCTAAATATTTTGGATATAATTAATATATTGTATGAGCTAGGTATTCCCATCAAAATAATTAAGAAAAAAAATTATTATAATGCAGGAAAGAATTTTTTAGAAAATTTTGATGACCAAAATCAAATTGAAAATTTCACTGCTTTTAATGCAAAAATTTATTTTTTGAGTAATCTATATATTTTGGATATAATTAATATATTGTATGAGCTAGGTATTCCCATCAAAATAATTAAGAAAAAAAATTATTATAATGTAGGAAAGAATTTTTTAGAAAATTTTGATGACCAAAATCAAATTGAAAATTTCACTGCTTTTAATGCAAAAATTTATTTTTTGAGTAATCTATATATTTTGGATATAATTAATATATTGTATGAGCTAGGTATTCCCATCAAAATAATTAAGAAAAAAAAAATTATTATAATGCAGGAAAGAATTTTTTAGAAAATTTTGATGACCAAAATCAAATTGAAAATTTCACTGCTTTTAATGCAAAAATTTATTTTTTGAGTAATCTATATATTTTGGATATAATTAATATATTGTATGAGCTAGGTATTCCCATCAAAATAATTAAGAAAAAAAAAATTATTATAATGCAGGAAAGAATTTTTTAGAAAATTTTGATGACCAAAATCAAATTGAAAATTTCACTGCTTTTAATGCAAAAATTTATTTTTTGAGTAATCTATATATTTTGGATATAATTAATATATTGTATGAGCTAGGTATTGTCACCAAAATAATTAAGAAAAAAAATATTATAATGTAGGAAAGAATTTTTTAGAAAATTTTGATGACCAAAATCAAATTGAAAATTTCACTGCTTTTAATGCAAAAATTTATTTTTTGAGTAATCTAAATATTTTGGATATAATTAATATATTGTATGAGCTAGGTATTCCCATCAAAATAATTAAGAAAAAAAATTATTATAATGCAGGAAAGAATTTTTTAGAAAATTTTGATGACCAAAATCAAATTGAAAATTTCACTGCTTTTAATGCAAAAATTTATTTTTTGAGTAATCTATATATTTTGGATATAATTAATATATTGTATGAGCTAGGTATTCCCATCAAAATAATTAAGAAAAAAAAATTATTATAATGCAGGAAAGAATTTTTTAGAAAATTTTGATGACCAAAATCAAATTGAAAATTTCACTGCTTTTAATGCAAAAATTTATTTTTTGAGTAATCTATATATTTTGGATATAATTAATATATTTTATGGGCTAGGTATTCCCATCAAAATAATTAAGAAAAAAAAATTATTATAATGCAGGAAAGAATTTTTTAGAAAATTTTGATGACCAAAATCAAATTGAAAATTTCACTGCTTTTAATGCAAAAATTTATTTTTTGAGTAATCTATATATTTTGGATATAATTAATATATTGTATGAGCTAGGTATTCCCATCAAAATAATTAAGAAAAAAAAAATTATTATAATGCAGGAAAGAATTTTTTAGAAAATTTTGATGACCAAAATCAAATTGAAAATTTCACTGCTTTTAATGCAAAAATTTATTTTTTGAGTAATCTATATATTTTGGATATAATTAATATATTGTATGAGCTAGGTATTGTCACCAAAATAATTAAGAAAAAAAAATATTATAATGTAGGAAAGAATTTTTTAGAAAATTTTGATGACCAAAATCAAATTGAAAATTTCACTGCTTTTAATGCAAAAATTTATTTTTTGAGTAATCTATATATTTTGGATATAATTAATATATTGTATGAGATAGCTCTTGCGCCCACGTTTGAGCGCCAGTAGACGTTTGAGCGCCGTTTGTTCTCCCTTTATATTTTGACCTAAAAACCGGTTTTTTAGGGTTTTCGACTATGGGGAATCCAATCTGATGTCGATTTAATTGATATCTTATCAAATAAAAAATCTATGAGATGATGAAAAAATCAATGATACCAAAATCAAGTAAAATTATATATCATGACGCGTCTTGATGAGTCGAGTCCGAATCTGGCATCAATTTTGCGTAAAATCTAAAAATAAAAAAGTTATGAACATTTTAGTCATGCAAATTTCTTAGGCATTTTTGCCAATTTTAAATGACCTTAACTTTTTCATTTTTTGGTTTTATGCGAAATCAATACCAGATTCGGACTCTGCTCATCAAGACGCGTCGAATGATATATAATTTTACTTGATTTTGGTATCATTGATTTTTCATCATGTCATAGATTTTTTACTTGATAAGATCAATTAAATCGACATCAGATTGGATTCCCCATAGTCGAAAACCCTAAAAAACCGGTTTTTAGGTCAAAATATAAAGGGAGAACAAATGGCGCTCAAACGTCTACTGGCGCTCAATCGGTGGCGCTCAAACGTGGCCGCTCAAACATTACTGACCGAAAATTGCGCCGTAATTCTCCCTATCAAGGTAAATAAATTATATCCTAGTTACTAACAATGAAATTGCAGTTAAACAAACTTTTCATTTCGCTGATTTTTGCAAAATTCTGGTCCTCCATGATGCACATTCATTTGTTCGGGCATTGGATCAACTCATTGTGGAATTGACAGCGGAAAATTTGAGCAAAAATTGCAAATTCAAGGTTTGTGGTGAAAAAATTGAAAATAGCAAAAGATTATAATGGTTTATAACAGTTTAATGTTTTATTCTAGACCCTCAAATCATATGCTTAATCGCTAGATCTCGTCAAGACGCATCGTTTATAAAAATTTGTCTTAGTTTAACAAAGTTTTTGATCAAAAACCCAAAGTTTGTTTATATTTTAAACAGTTTAATACTCTTACTTTTTTGTCAACCCCTGACAATTTTTTAAATATTCGGTGCGTATTGATGAGATCTATCGGATGAGGTAAGGTTTGTGGGTCTAGGATAAATTTTTAAACAGTCAAAAATGCCATTCTTTTCCCGAGATGGACATTTCCGTCTCAACGATTTTGGTGAACAGCTCGCCAACTAATTAATCAATTTGAATGGTTTAAAGTACATTTAAGAGCCATAATTATTGGCTATTCATTGATACATTGATAATCCAAAACATTAAAATTTTAGCCAAGTTGTGGCCAAAAACGGAATAATCTCGTTTATTTTTGTACTATGACCATATCTCGACTAAAATTTTTCAGTTTTGTTTTATCAAAATACCAATGAATAGCCAATAGTTAAGACTATTAAATACATTTTAGATCATTTAAATTGGTTAATTGGCTGATGAGATATGTTAGTCAAAAGTGAGGCAGAAATGGCCGAGACAGAAATGGCCCCCAACCCCAACCGATTCTTTTCGCCATTTTCAATACCAGATGAAAAACTAACAAATTTTTATTTAGATCCCAATCGAATTTGAAATGTGCTGAACTGACTGGCCAAAACCACAAATACCAATTGGAATTGTTGCTTTTTCGAAATATCGCCGACAAAGTGAATGGTCAAGTGCAACAAAATTACCTCCGACTTTGCACCGTGAACAAAATCATTGATTACAAATGCCGGATGATTTTGCTATTCAAAGTATGTTTGATAATGCCATTATTCAATTCTACTTCATTTTCAGGTCACCCACGATTCACTTGCCAGTGAATGTGGAGAGCGAGCATTGCTTTGCTCTGGGGATGATTAGGTACCGCCGATTCTTTCCTAGCATGGATTATTGATTTTTAATTCAGCGAAAGAAAGCTACCAATCAAAGGAATCGATATTTTGCGGAAAATTTGAGGAATGATAAATACCGGGATTTACCAAGCTGCTGGGGGGTAAATTTCAAAAATCTTGGCTTCTAGGTCTCGTACTGACTTGAGAATATGGTTATTCGACACAGCATGGTCGATTTACTATATGAAATTTCAATCGATTTGGGCTAGTTTAATAACTTTTCGCTTGATTCCTATTCCGCCTCCGGCGCTTACTCTTAACCCTACACTAAACCGGTTTGAAATTGAAATTTCATTTAGTAAATCGACCATGCCGCATCGAATAAACCTATTATCGAGTCATATGATGTCTTGAAGCCGAGTTTCCCGAAATTTACCGGCCCCCTGCAACTTGGTAAATTCCGGATTTACTAATTCCCCAAATTTACCCAACAAATCGATTCCTTTGATTAGTGTCTTTCAGGCTGATGAGCTCTGGTCAAAAATTCTGTCCAGGCATTGAATCGGCGGAACCGACTTGTCTTGTTTTGCAATGATGATGAGAGGAAGAACAAAGCATACATTTTTTTGCTTTTGTTTTTTCCCTTTTTATTGGATAAAATTGATAAATAAATGAATTTTTTATTTTAATCCCATCGCGGGTGGAGTGTAATATTCTATGGAGCTATACCTGGACGGCTAAACGGTATCCTTGGCCCTATCAAGAAAGGACAGAGAAATAAGAGTTGTAGAAAAAACCATGAACCACAGGGTCAAGATAATTTTGGCTAAAAATGGTTATCCTTCGTTTCTGGTTTAACTTGAGATATAAAATTCTTTTTTTGGCTCTCTCTAACCGGAACCGGTAAAAAAGGAATTTTCTCATTTATGTTAAAAACTGTTAGGTGCCGTTAATATTTTCCTTCACGGAATTAAAGCAGTTTAAGTTTGCAATTAGCAGACTCTTAACACAACATTCTCCGAAAATAATTTGGCAAAACTTTATGCATAGCCAGCCCTAAACCTAGCCCTAATCAGAGGAGCCTTAAACATGGGCTGCAAAATATGTAGGGAAGGCTAAATTGAGCTAAGTTATTTTTGGTAATTATGTAGTTTTTATATCCCGTTTTTGGATTAACTAGGACCCCATAAAGGTTATCAAGATTAGGGTCATTTTAAGGAATATCTGAGATGAAATCCTCTATCATTGACCCTAACCCTTATTTTGATAAACCATAGGGGGTACCTTCAATTTCTTTCCGTTTCTCCAAAAAAGGATGAACAAACTACACAAGTACCGTTATTTTTAGAGTATGACAAGATTGATTCAAGCGGAATTTACAAGCGCAAATCAGAACAGGCGGAATTTACAATCACAAATCAGAACAGATGGAATTTATAATTACAAATCAGAAGAGGCGGAATTTACAATCCTAAATCAGAACAGGCGGAATTTACAATCGCAAATCAGAACAGGCGGTTACAATTACAAATCAGAACAGGCGGAATTTACAATCGCAAATCAGAACAGGCGGAATTTACAATCGCAAATCAGAACAGGCGGAATTTACAATCGCAAATCAGAACGGCGGAATTTACAATCAGAACAGGCGGAATTTACAATCGCAAATCAGAACAGGCGGAATTTACAATTACAAATCAGAACAGATGGAATTTATAATTACTAGGGCTGGCAAATATAGTTATTTAACTATTTTATGCGGAGCATTATTTATGCATAAAAACGCAATAAAAAACATATCTAACTTGGTTTGAGCCCAAAATATTGAACTTTTTTTCAACTTTTTTCACTATTTTTAACTATTTTGCTACCTTTGCAACTATTTAACTATTTGATCACTATTTCAGCCCAAAACAACTATTTTATATAACTTTTTTTGGAAATTTCTTAAAAATGCCACCAAATAATACAAAATATGCATTGTTTCGCCAGTGGATTGATCGATTAAATGGAAATTCAGTTTATACAATCAATATTACCAAAGAGGGTAAAGGGATTTATTGTGAAGCGTGTCAACAACAGGTTTATATAAAATTTACAACGACCAATAGACAACGGGAATTTGTTCAACAAAAGGTTATTCAACAAAATTGTTCTACAATACTATTTGGTCATTTAAAACAACACAATGAAACATTGAAGCATAGACGTGCCCTTCTTCGAGTTTCAGAAAAGGAAAAACGACAAAAACAACAATTTTTGGACGCAACAACCTCAAATATTCCCGACCAATTCACATTCGATTTGGCCTCATCTGCTGTTTGGCAGGACCTCGCCTATATCCAATCTAATTTTGCCAAATTGGCCGAATCGATCACAAAATTGGAAAAACAAGGCCTATCCATTTATGAACAATTGCAAATCTTTGGCGAAGTACAAGATGAAATGGAAATGGCAATCGGAGAAAGTGCAGAACAAATTCAAGAGAAATTCAAGTTTATTGTTTCCAATAATCCCGGAATCGAAATCATGTCCCAAATCTGCAATATTCTTTCTGGTCAAAACAATAATTGTGATGTTTCGCCAAATCTAATTCCATTTTACAAATATTCACCACTCACATCTTGTGATGTTGAGCGTTCTTTCTCTATGTATAAGTCTATTTTGGCTGATAATCGAATGAGTTTCAACATTAATAATCTCGAAATGTATCTGATTTGCAATTATAACCAAGAACGATCTGATCAATGAATTTTTTAAATCTCTTTTCTATTTTTAACCTTTTATTTCGATAAAAAATTGTAACTTTTTTTGAAATTTTTGTCACTATTTTGGGTTTTTGCAACTATTTATGTAACTATTTTGCGATTTTTGGCAACTATTCTAGTTAACTATTTTGCGATTTTTGGCAACTATTTTTGCCAGCCCTAATAATTACAAATCAGAACAGGCGGAATTTACAATTACAAATCAGAACAGGCGGTTACAATTACAAATCAAAACAGGAGGAATTTTACAATCGCAAATCTGAACAGCTGGAATTTACAAGCGCAAATCAGAACTGGCGGAATTTACAATCACAAATCAGAACAGATGGAATTTATAATTACAAATCAGAACAGGCGGAATTTACAATCGCAAATCAGAACAGGCGGAATTTACAATCGCAAATCAGAACAGATGGAATTTATAATTACAAATCAGAACAGGCGGAATTTACAATTACAAATCAGAACAGGCGGTTACAATTAAAAATCAAAACAGGCGGAATTTTACAATCGCAAATCTGAACAGCTGGAATTTACAAGCGCAAATCAGAACAGGCGGTTACAATTACAAATCAGAACAGGCGGAATTTACAATCGCAAATCAGAACAGGCGGAATTTACAAGCGCAAATCAGAACAGATGGAATTTATAATTACAAATCAGAACAGGCGGAATTTACAATTACAAATCAGAACAGGCGGTTACAATTAAAAATCAAAACAGGCGGAATTTTACAATCGCAAATCTGAACAGCTGGAATTTACAAGCGCAAATCAGAACAGGCGGTTACAATTACAAATCAGAACAGGCGGAATTTACAATCGCAAATCAGAACAGGCGGAATTTACAAGCGCAAATCTGAACAGGTGGAATTTACAATCGCAAATCAGAACAGGCGGTTACAATTACAAATCAGAACAGGTGGAATTTACAAGCGCAAATCAGAACAGGCGGAATTTACAATCGCAAATCAGAACAGGCGGAATTTACAATCGCAAATCAGAACAGGCGGTTACAATTACAAATCAAAACAGGCGGTTACAATTACAAATCAGAACAGGCGGAATTTACAATCGCAAATCAGAACAGGCGGAATTTACAATCGCAAATCAGAACAGGCGGAATTTACAATCGCAAATCAGAACAGGCGGAATTTACAATCGCAAATCAGAACAGGCGGAATTTACAATCAGAACAGGCGGAATTTACAATCGCAAATCAGAACAGGCGGAATTTACAATCGCAAATCAGAACAGGCGGTTACAATTACAAATCAAAACAGGCGGAATTTTACAATCGCAAATCTGAACAGCTGGAATTTACAAGCGCAAATCAGAACAGGCGGAATTTACAATCGCAAATCAGAACAGGCGGTTACAATTACAAATCAGAACAGGCGGAATTTACAAGCGCAAATCAGAACAGGCGGAATTTACAATCGCAAAATTAGAACAGGCGGTTACAATTACAAATCAAAACAGGCGGAATTTACAAGCGCAAATCTGAACAGGTGGAATTTACAATCGCTAATCAGAACAGGCGGTTACAATTACAAATCAGAACAGGCGGAATTTACAAGCGCAAATCAGAACAGGCGGAATTTACAATCGCAAATCAGAACAGGTGGAATTTACAATCGCAAATCAGAACAGGCGGAATTTACAAGCGCAAATCAGAACAGGCGGAATTTACAATCGCAAATCAGAACAGGCGGTTACAATTACAAATCAAAACAGGCGGAATTTACAAGCGCAAATCAGAACAGGCGGAATTTACAAGCGCAAATTAGAACAGGCGGAATTTACAAGCGCAAATCAGAACAGGCGGAATTTACAAGCGCAAATTAGAACAGGCGGAATTTACAAGCGCAAATCAGAACAGGCGGAATTTACAAGCGCAAATCAGAACAGGCGGAATTAACAATTACAAATCAGAATAGATCATTATTCATAACATTGTCAATAAAAACAATTTTCCATATTTTCACTTTTTAAATGAAGATAAATTATTTCAAATAGAATGTATTTCCATATAATATTTTAAATGCTGTCAAACCAATCAGCTTTGCTATTTTTTTGATATTTGATTCCAATCATTTTTTGTTCATCTCCTTACACTCTCTTCTGCTTTATGTTCAATGTCCATCGAACTGAAAAAATAGAAAAACAAAGCGGGAAGCAAAAATAATTTTTAATTATTTTTAAATTTATTCTATTAATTAATTAATATATTTAAAAATTAAAATCTTAACTTTGTTATCATGTGATGAGCAATTTCTGAAAATAAAAAATTAATAATGAGAATAAATTAGTTTTTTGAATTAATTTTATCCAAAATAAGTTTTACAATCGGGAAATTTTATAAATTTAATGGGAATTTTTGAAAACAACTTTAATACTAAGCTTCAAAACGGGCATTGTCAATAAATGGATGCAATCGAAAAAATAATAAATTGCAAGAAAAAAAATAAGAAATTTTTATTCTTGTTTTATATTTTTTATTTTGGAATATTATTAACTCATATACATAAAAAATTTGGGGAATTTTACATAAAATTCAATAAAAGCTCAATTTTTTGAAACCAAAATTAGTAAATTTAAAATTTTTAAAGGCAAAATTTATAAAATTAATTTTACTGGGTCATCTTTCATGCAAACATTCTGAAAACAAAATTTTGATTATTAATTATCTGACTAGAAAAAATTAATTCATAGATTAAACTAAAAAATGACTGTAAAAATTCGACTTTATTTTCATGTTTTTTTAGATCATAAATATTATTTGATAATTCCAAATGGCTTCTGGATTTTTGTTGTTTGCTGGAAGGTTTCGTCGGGAGAGAGAGGATATGCTGAGAGGTTTCATTTTCAAGTTTTTATTTAATTATTAAAAAATATAAGGAAAAAATCCCAAACAAAAATGGCGGATAATAAGGCAAGCATGGGCCAGATTGCCGAAAGTGCAAAAAGAAGTATGGAATTCAAGGATGAAAGAAAGAATTAAGGTATTTTAAACTTATTTAAAAAATCAATAGATCAGGCAATTTAATATTTTTTGAAAATTTTTAAATTTCAATAATTATTTTTCTCTACATTTTAAAGGGTAATCGACTTGAAAGAATAAATTTTTTTGAAATAATTTTCCAGGGTTATTGGAGACAGAGCCGAAAATTTCGACTTGTCGATGTTTCTAATAAATCATTAATCAAAAATAAAATTAATTTACGTAGTTTTAAGTTTCAAATTAAAGTACAAACTGTTGAATATTAATTTTATTTAATTTTGAATCAGAATGTTGGTGTTATGTTAGGAAAATAGTTGTTCTTTTTTATGGATTAGCTAAAAAGATAAAAATTTAAAAAAATAATTGATTTTAATATTTTTAATTTTTTAGCAGCGAAATGCTGAAGAAGAAGAACATGAAGGGGAAAAGGAACAAATTGACAGTGAAGATGAAGAGGAAAAGGAGCAAATTGACAGTGAAGATGAAGAGGAAAAGGAACAAATTGACAGTGAAGATGAAGGGGAAAAGGAACAAATTGACAGTGAAGATGAAGAGGAAAAGGAACAAATTGACACTGAAGATTTAGAGGAAAAGGAACAAATTGACAGTGAAGATGAAGAGGAAAAGGAACAAATTGACAGTGAAGATGAAGAGGAAAAGGAACAAATTGACAGTGAAGATGAAGAGGAAAAGGAACAAATTGACAGTGAAGATGAAGGGGAAAAGGAACAAATTGACAGTGAAGATGAAGAGGAAAAGGAACAAATTGACAGTGAAGATGAAGAGGAAAAGGAACAAATTGACAGTGAAGATGAAGAGGAAAAGGAACAAATTGACAGTGAAGATGAAGAGGAAAAGGAACAAATTGACAGTGAAGATGAAGAGGAAAAGGAACAAATTGACAGTGAAGATGAAGAGGAAAAGGAACAAATTGACAGTGAAGATGAAGAGGAAAAGGAACAAATTGACAGTGAAGATGAAGAAGGAGGGCAGCCACAAGTATAAATTTTAATATTTTAATTAAAAAAGGGCTAATAAATTAGTTTGTGGAATTTACAATTTGATTTCATATTTAATAACTTCTTTCTTTAGATTCTCTTTTAAAATAATTAGTTATATTATAAATTTTTAGATTGATTTTCAAGTATTTAGAATTTTTTAAATTATTAAACTTTTTAAATTTTTTTTGTTGTTGTCCCGGTCCGAATTGTAGGCTACATTTCAAAATTGGTCACAAAAATTGAAAGGAATTAGAGAAAATTTATGAATGAATTTTTAAATTAAAATGCAATAGAATTTTATCGGAATTAAATTAATTTTTGGAATTTAATTGAATAGTATTTTAATGGAATTTAATTATTTTTTGAATTTAATTGATTAGAATTTTAATGGAATTAAATTTGATAACTAATAATTCATTTGGATCAATGATTGAATGAAATAAATTTTATTTAAATTCAGATTATCCGACCCGAGGGCCATAAAGAATTGACTGCGCGTTTTTCCCGGCCCAATTTATGGGATGAATTGCGAAATGATGAGACTTTGAGAAGCGAAGAGGAAGGGGAGATATGGCTGAAAGTATTTTAAATTAAATTACTTTATGAATGAATTTAATTAAAGGGATTAGAAGGGACGATTTCGATGGACTGGTTCCTATCGTTGGAGGAGCAAAGTCCCCTCTTCGTCACAATAACGGACTTTTGCATCGGCCATTTTTGCCAGAATCATCCACAAATCGTATATCTGACCCATCGACAATTTGAATTTTTTGTGAACCACAATGATGACACTGGACCAACCCAAATGGATATCGATTGGGACAATTCAATTGTCCTCGTTCACTTCAACATCCAAGGGCATTCAGTGCTGGGTGTTGCAAATTTGCATCAAAAAATACTAAAACTTCTCGACCCGGACAATGGAGAAGAGGCGGAATACATTTTCCTCAAAAATTTATTTGCAACAAATTTTTTGTAAGTGAATTAGAATAGAGAAAAGGAAAAATTAAATTGAGAACGGAATTTAATTGGGAATTGAATGAATTAAATAAAATTTGAATTTGAATATAGATTAAACATAAAATTGTAATAAAATTTTATTTAGGATGATGCTCAAAACGATGGCAAAATTGGATAATAAGAAGATTAGAAGAACGGAGTGGACCACCCTGGTCGATGTGAAAGTGCCTCAACAGGCAAGAGGGTCGAGTGATTGCGCCGTTTTTTGCATTATATTTGCGAAGGAAATAATTGATGGAAAAGAATCATATGATATAAAATTTGAACCGGAACATGGTGCATATTTTCGACGTTATTTGGCCGAATTAATTTATGATATTTCGAGGAAATAATTGATTTATATGGAAATAATTTTAATTTGAATTTGTTATAATATTTTGATACGAGTAAATGAAAAGATTAATTTTGGAATTGAAATTTAATAATTAATTCAATTGTTTGAAATTATATTTAATAAATGTGTTTGGTATTATAATTAATTTAATTGTTTTTGGAATTAATTGGAATTTTAAAAAGTTATATCATCTAGGGTTTATTTGTTTAAAATTTTTTAGTTCATTTTTTACAAAAAATTTTTTATATTAAAGTTCGAGTTCGACCCAGCCCAGTTTGGAGTCAAATCAATTAAAACTATTTTTTAGTTCATTGGTTTATCAAAAAAATTTTTATATTAAAGTTCGAGTTCGACCCACAGCCCAGTTTGGAGTCAAACTATTTTTTAGGATTATTATTTTTGTTAAGATTAAAGTTTGAATATAAAAATTTTTATAACTTATAAATTTCATTTTTAAATTCTAATTAGATTTTTAAATTAATTCTATTTAGTATTTATTATTTGGATAAATTCGTAAATATCGTGTTAACATTTTAATTCATATTTGTTTGTCAAAAATTTAGAACTATTTTAATAATTAATTGATATATTAATTTAATATTTTAAAAATGGCGAATTTTTCATTATGATAGTGATGATTGGATTGGTAAAGATAAGGTGGAGACGGGAAATATGGATGTGAATTGAATAGTGAGATAAGAATAAATGTGGAAGAAAATTAGCGCTTATCTGGCAATTTTTATTAATGAATGAAAGGAAATATATTATGAGATGAGAAGATTGAATAATGTTTAATTTTAAAATTTTGTGTTAAAAAATTTTAACCAACCAAAATTGACCATTCCATTCGGTCACCATGAAGCCCCATAATTTCAATGTCAATGCTGTCAATGGCCAATGACTTACTAGTGCACAAATTGGTTTGGGGCACAATCATTGCGTATTGATCGGTGAAGAGCCACAAAGGAATGAAACTGAATTGCGAAAAGGGGATTTTAATTAAATGTAAAAATTGTATTCTTTTTATTTTCAGTAATTTTGGTGTATTTTTATTGATTGGTATTGGTAATCATAAACCTCTGATTCTTAGTAAAATTTAACATTTTTACTAATAATTTTGTCTAATTTTCTATTAATTTGGATTAAAAAATTGTTTAATAAACAATGTGGAACAAATTTCTTAATGAATTGATCAAAAAAATTGATCGAATAAAATATTAACATTTTGAATAAAATTGGGAACTTACCGAAATGTCCGAATCCGATATTATCCTTTGTCCGGTCGCCATTCCCATTTGACATTGTTGCCATCGGCCGAAACGTCATTGCGTCTTGCGGAAAAAGTGCTGAAAAATTGCAAAAGGAATTTTAAATATTTTATTTTTTGAACAAAAACATAATTGAAATTTATAATGCGGTGTCCCTAAATCAAAAGTAATCAATAAAAGCAAATTCACTTTGCTCAATTGGTTAGGGCTTGATTAAATAGTGGGAGTGGGTACGGGATTCGAATCCCAAATGCGTTAAATCATTTATAACCAGTTTTTAAATGGTAATGTGTTTTGTGTGTTTTGGATTGTAATCATAAAATTGTAAATGTGTTTTGGATTGTAATGCAATCATAAAATTGTAAATGTGTTTTGGATTGTAATCATAAAATTGTAAATGTGTTTTGGATTGTAATTGTAAAATTGTAAATGAGTTTTGGATTGTAATTGTAAAATTGTAAATGTGTTTTGGATTGTAATTGTAAAATTTTATTTGTGTTTTGGGTTGTAATTGTAATTGTGTTTTGGGGGTTGTAATCTTGTAATCGTAAATGTGTTTTGGATTGTAATTGTAAAATTGTAAATGTGTTTTCGATTGTAATTGTAAAATTGTAATTGTGTTTTGGGTAGTAATTGTAATTGTGTTTTGGGTTGTAATTGTAAATGTGTTTTGGATTGTAATTGTAATTGTGTTTTGGGTTGTAATTGTAAATGTGTTTTGGATTGTAATCGTAATTGTGTTTTGGGTTGTAATTGTAAATGTGTTTTGGATTGTAATTGTGAAATTGTATTTGTGTTTTGGGTTGTAATTGTAATTGTGTTTTGGGGGTTGTAATCTTGTAATCGTAAATGTGTTTTGGGTTGAAATTGTAAATGTGTTTTCGATTGTAAAATTGTAATTGTGTTTTGGGTTGTAATTGTAATTGTGTTTTGGGTTGTAATTGTAAATGTGTTTTGGATTGTAATTGTGTTTTGGGTTGTAATTGTAAATGTATTTTGGATTGTAATTGTAAAATTGAAAATGTGTTTTGGATTGTGATTCAAGAATTATGAATGTTGGTAGATAAAAACAATGAGGAATGATAGATGATTGGCGATCGGTACTTATCCAGTTTAGAGTTTAGGTCTTCCTTTTTTTACTCAACAAGGAGACGTGTAGGAAAAGTGGAGTGTCCCTCCTATGAGTGATTGAGTGTTAGAGAAAAGGCTTAGGATTGCGTGAGATGATTTTTGTCCACCTCTTACCCTATCCCTGAATAAGCCTAATTCTAATCCTTATGACCCAAAAGGGGGGAGGGGGGGGGTTAAAAGCTGGATAAAATACCGGCCAATCAATAATGTTGGAATTAGTTTGGTTAGCTAATATTAAATTTTATTTGCTAAATTTACATTTGGGATTTTTAAGTAATTTTCTAAAAAATATGTAGGATTTAAACCAAATTATAAATGTAATCTCGTAATTTGATTTTAAAATTAATTATTAATTTTTTCTCTGTAAATTTGGTTTCGACAAAAATAAAGGGCTAATGCTAATTTATCAGTGAATTCTGAATTTTATTGATTAATTTATCGATCATCATATTTAAGTTTAAAACTAGTAATCATCATACCCAAATAAGATTTCAATGTGCTGACCTGATAGAGCAGAGCAATGTGATGGCAATTTCGGCTCCCACCAAAAATGCAGATTTGGACTGCGGGAATTGTGGTTGATGATTGGGCCAATATATTGAGAAGGCATCGGCAGTCAATGATCAGCAAGGAAATGGCCGAATCGCTCATTGCCTCGCCCATTGTTCTGTCAACTAAATTTTTGAATTAATTCTACATTTGAACTTTTTTCACGAATCTATGGCAAAAAAAAACAAAAATATAGAGCTTGTGAATTTATTAAAATTTTGTTTCGTCTTCTCTGTTTTTATTTTTAAATTATTAAAATTAAAACCTCAGACATTCTCGCTGGAATTCCTTCTCCCAAGGCCGGACAGAAATTGCACATTTTCCGAATTAAATTCCAAATCGCAGACCATCAGCCAACAGCCAGGGACGGACGAGATCGGCAGTACCCCCCCCCCCCCCCCCCCCGTCTGCTGGATCCGGCGACCACTCCGGCCAGCAGACTCCACCACCTAAACCTAGATTGAACATTGTTCAAATTTGAATAACGTTTTTGATCGGAAATTGATCTCGAAAAACATTTTTTTTATCTTTTTTAATGATCTCATTTTGGAAAAGTAAATTTTATTAAAACCACTTTTTGTGGTGCTCATAGAATTGTAAAATTCACTTTTTAAATGTTAGCAAACAACATGCTAAATCAGGAGTTGAGTTATTAATTTTCATTAAATATCGAATAATTAATATTTTTAAGCAACAATTATGTAGGTAAAAATGGAATGTCGGACGTTGGTTGGGTCGAATGCTTTGGTTGAAGGAATGGAGAAGATGGACGCTTAATCGTTTGAATTATAGCCCTTCAACATTTCTCCCAATCTCTCTTTCTTTTCCTTCTTCCATCTTCCCATTCCTATGTCGCAGTCGACCGACGGCCATTGATGATGTCTGCTGCTGCTGTTGAAGAAGGATAAAGAGAGCATAGACTGTTAGACTCGGCGACATTGCCTATTCCCCACTAGACGATGGGGGATAGAGGATGGGAATGAAAAAATGATGATGATGATATTGTCCACCATTCTCCAACACCACAAAACAACTCTTAGATTTTAGTAGACCCATAATTATTTGTTATTTCTCACGAATGCAATTAACAATGTCAAGAATATCTTACAAACGTAAAAATAACCCGGCATATTCTTGTAAACAGTAAATATAATTTGCAAATATAATACCTAATTGATAATGATTGATAACTGTTAAATCAGTGGCAATCTCTCGTTGAACTTTTCATCCGCATTGTTCTTTTCGTATAATCAATAATCTAATCATGTTCAAATACTGCCAATTTCCATCCCAGACCCAACCAAAAATATGAGACAAATGTGTTGGGAATTAGAACAAAAATTGGAAATATTAAAAAAATTTTAAAGAATTTCACTTGAAAATAGAAGAATTCTGAAAAAGAGCAAAATGAACATATCCTAAAAATTAATTTTTAAACCAATTTATTTTGGATGAATGGAGAGCCAACACTCATGACTAGGGCTCGGATTCTTAGGTCTATAAAAATTGTCAAATAGGTACTTAAATAGGTACGAAAAAGTGAAAAATAGGTACAAAAAAGGCAAAAATAGGTAAATAAAATTGAATTTTTTAAACATTTTTACAATATTTTTGGATCTTTTTTAATCATTTTTTGCTAAATTTTCAAAGAAAAATGCCTATGAAGCAACAAAATTAGTTTTTCAATACAAAAAAATTTTTCGGATTTGCGAGATTCGAACCTAGACCCCACCCTAGTGCTCACCATTCCAAGACCCTCCCCCCCTCTTCGCCAATTGACCAAAATTTTCGGTGGTTGGGATTTGCTTAATATTGCCAATTTAAGTATTTGAAAGGTCAAAAAGCCCATTTTTTATTTTCATTTACCCTGCCATGCTATTTTTCATTGATTTTTAGGCATATTTTCTTGATTTTTTGCTGAAAAAGGGCTAAAATAGGTAAATTAGGTACAAAAAACTAAAAATAGGTAAATAGGTATGAAAAGTTCAAAATAGGTAAATTTAGGTAAATAAAACTTCACGCTAGAAGCTTCAAACCAAGTGGGAAATGCTTTTTTCGTGTATATTTCACCGTTCTTATATCAGGAAAAAAATAGGTATTTACCTAAGAATCCGAGCCCTACTCATGACTATTAAATGAAGACATTAAATCATTTAAAATTTATTAATTTGCTACTGGGTTCTGGCTTCTGGCTAGTTTAAATTCGCTGCTGAGGCCGAAATAACTTGAACCGTTTTCCTCAATGGAATTTCTGAATACTTATAAGCAAATTTTTTGAAAATCAACATTATTTCGGCGAGGCGATTTTTTCCCATTCATTTCAACAATTGGTAATAGTTGACTTTGTTGCCCCCATTTTTTTCTAAAAATTTTTTTTTATTTTATTTTAAGCTTTGTAAATGTTGTCATTTCATTTCCTTATCAAGATGGAAGACTTAAAAAGACAAATTCATGTTTAGTATTCCGAATTATTCCAGAGAATTTTGCCAATTTTTAGGTTTCTGATTTATATTTTTTTAAATATTGTATTTTTTCAATCCAAATTCTCTAGAAAAATTTTTACTAGCTATTTTACAAGTTTTCATTTTTTTTAAATGTTGTATTTCTCGAAACATAAATCTAACCATTTTTTGTATGTTTGATCTATTTTTTTATATTATAAATAAAAATTTAATGCGGGTTTTTTTTATTGCGCATTCAATCCTTCCAAATCTCGCCCATCAAAGTCACTGATCCCATATTTAATTCCATTTTCGTAATTTCCCCCAATTCATTCATCAAAAACAATTTTAATCTTCCAAATTTGCCCCATCCATTTTCCCTTCATCTCGACCAATTTAAAGGCGATTTTGTGGCCTTCGGAGCGCCGAACTAGTTTTACACAAACGGCGGCGTTTGGCGGTGAAAAATCCTCTCCGCCTTTCGAGACCGAACAAAAAAATATTTATTACACGGCTGCCCCTTATGATGGAATTTGAACGCCGATGGAAAATGGCGAAATTGGATGATGGATATTAAAAATGGAAGGAAATGTGGGAAGGTCAAAAGGCAACTTTTTCCTCTCTTTTTTTCAAACTCGGCCTACTATAGCATTTTTCCATTACATTTTAATTGTAGTAAACAAAAATGTTGACGTTCAATAAATTTATGGAAGATTTTCTTGTGATTAACACAAAGAGCAGCCATACAGCAAATTTTATTCATTTTTTTTTTCATTTTTTACTGTTTTTCATCTTTCTTGACAGATTTAAAATTAGGAAATTAATTTTTTAAAAATTATTTCGCTCAATCTGACCAATGTATAGTTAAGCGAGGAAATTTTAGTGAAAATTTTTATAGTTTGGAATAGAAAATATTTTTTGTCCATAAAATTGCATTTTTTTTGTCCATTAATAAGTAATAACTTGTCAGGCAGTTTATACGAGTCTATTGATAAATTATTTGTCTGAGATTGGTGCGAAACTAAAAGAGTTACAAACCAAAAAAAACAGAAGAGGGTTTAAACGGTTTAATACTTTGAATTTTGGCTAAAACGCGACATATTATAAATCAATCGACGCGTCTCGATTAGATCTATAAAATGGGTTTAAGATTTTATGGTCTGGGATAAATAATAAGTTATTACTGGACATGCAATTTTGTGGACAAAAGAATGTAAATTTGGACAATAAATGTTTTATTGACCTTAATTAAATTTCTAATTTACTACTTGATTATCCAAATTTTATGCCAATAAATTATTTTTTGCTCAAATATTTTTTTTAAACAATTTTTGAAAAAATTAAATTTATTATTAAATTTCCCACAGCTATATTCTCATAATCAGTTCCAATCTTCTCTGAATCTGAACAATAAGGAAAAAATGCTGAAACAATTGCTCATCCTCGCAGCTCTAATTGCCTTGGCCATTGCCAAATGTGAACCAGGATGGCAGCAATTTGAGAGCAAATGCTATTTGGTATTGTTTTGAGGGGGAAATTATATGATGAATAAAATTTATAACGACATTTCAAACCCGACACTTGCGGACAAAAAGGTCTGCTGTCGATGGCAGTAAAGCTGAGGCGTGGAATTATTTAGTTTATTTTATTAGGCATAAAATTAACTACAAAATGACATCAAATCAAAGCTTAGGCAAATGTTGCGTATTCACCGAGTAATGGCCAAAAAACGTCCAGAAACACAATTTAAACCAATGGTTTTTTGGCATAACTCGGTGAATACGCAACATTTGCCTAATGTCATTTTGTAGTTAATTTTATGCCTATTAAAATGCACTAAATAATTCCACAGCAGCTTTACCACCATCAACACCAGACCATTTCGTCTGCAAGTATCGGGTCCACAAATGTCGGTTAATCGAATAAAAATATGAATTAATAAAAAAAATTAATAATATTCTATATTTATTTTCTTTCAAATGAATGGCTCCTCTCCTCAATTAAATTAATTAAAAATGAATTATTAAATATAAAATTTTCTACTCTGAAGTTTTAAAAATATTTAATGGTATCGAATTCAAAAATCTTATAAAGAAATTTAAAAATTAAAAATTTAGCTATTTCTAATTGTTGTCTCAAAAAATGAAAGAAATAAAATGAAAAAAATTCGCTTGTTGGACAGTGAAAAAAAGGGTTTTTGATGATTTTTGGAATAACATACCGTATATAAAAATACGGAAAGAAATAATTACCAAAAACTATTTAAAGGTTGCCAAAGGCTCAATCAACCATCCAACTGCACAGGCAAATTGCACTTCCAAAAATGCCAATCTTCTCTCGGTGCACAGTGAGGCGGAGAACAATTTTGTCAAAGGTTGGTCGATTTATTGGGGGCATAAAGTCATTAATGAATTTATTAGAATAATATTTTTACAAAAAAACGCGCATTAGGCAGCAAACTTTCGTCAAACTTAAATTAATAATTATTTTTTAATAATGGAAATTGAATCATTTTTTTATCAAAATAGACAAATTTAAATTTAATACGAATTTAAACTGTAAAAGCTAAATCCGTTAATTAATTTTTCATCTTCCTTAAGGTCTACTTCACGATATGATGGAGCAAACCGGGACTGGGGGCACATTTCACATTGGAATGATGTTTTCGCGCAGCACTTCCCAAGGCACTGGCCCAGTGACCAGCGCCGTTTGGATGGATGGAGCCCCGGTGGACTATGGAAATCCGGCGGCATCAGATTTTCAGGTATAGGCAAAAATTGTGATGGATAAAATGTTAAATGATTATGATTACTCTAATAGAAATGAATAATTTTGGTAATAGTCATTCAACAGTGGAGGGCAAACATTTATCAGGAGGGGGCTGGGCACCCGAAAATTCAGTATTCCATCGCCCTCGATAACTTAAAGACTGTCCTCTACAATTTAGCTCATTTTTAAAAAGTGGTACTTGTTGAGTTTAGGTCGCATTTTTCGGGAGTAGGATAAGTGAAGGACCCCCCCTATGGGTATTAGGGATAGGTTTTAGGGTTACGTGAGATGATTTGACTCCATCCTATCCATAACCTATCTCCTAATTACCATAACCCTAAGCCTCTGCTGAAGGGGCGATCCTTCTCTTTCCAAAAAAAGTACCTAAACTCAACAAGTGCCAAAAAAGTTATATGCCTCTAAATCTAATAAACTCAAACTTGGAAAAAGCCATCTTTTAAAAGGGTGTTTAATTTAAAAAATAGCCTTTTTATAGCCGAATGATATTTTTACATTTCAATTTGATTATTTCTTTCCTGCTGGCCAATGCGAATATTCAATAGAGAGACCAAAATCCCGAAATTACGCAAATTAATTTTGGGAAAATTCTCATTCATTTTATTTCCACAATTTTCTATTTAGGCCGGCACCGGCCCATGGAGTGACGGGAATTGGCGCGATGGAAAGGCCCAGCCCGATGGCGATGGCCTCAATGGGAAGGTGGAATTGTGCGTCATGGTTGGTTTAAAAATCAAAATGAATTTTGGTTTGAAATTATAATTTCACAAAAAAGATGCCTCAAAACCAGGCGGTCAACGGTGAATGGGAGGACGTGAGTTGTTCCACCCTTGGCGGATTGATTTGCAACAAATTGGCCACAAAATGAAGGAAAGAAGAAAGAAATTGATGAAATTTGATGAGCAGAAATACAAATTTAATGGATTTTTAAAATAATCAAATTTCGAAAAATTGCGTTCTAACAATTAAATCAAAATAAATATTTTTAAGGAAAAAATATATTAAAATTTTCCCAATTCGTTTTTCTCCTTTTTTTGCGATGAAATTTTGAATTTTGCAGAATATAAATTGCAATGAATAAATTTCCATTTTATTTATCAGTTATCAATGAAATCAGTAGATATAATTATTTAAATTTCATATCGAAAGCCTAACATATTTTGCACTAATTAATCCGATTAAAAATGTTATTATTGCTTCGTAATCGTAAAAAATTGCATCTTTTTTTCCACTTCAATTCCCAAATTTTAATGTCGTTCAGCAATCAGCATGCCATATCACTGTCGTGAACAGCGGATCTATTATCGAATTTGTTTCCATTTTTTAAAGAAAAGGGGCCATTTTATTTTATTTAGGGATCCTCATCCTCAAATATTATTAGAATTCTCGAAACAACAAATTATGTTTCCGGTCTTTTCTTTTGACCCTCAACTAGGAAATCAACTTATTCAGGAAGCCGATATGCTATTTGAAAGCTCTAAATATCCTCTAAAAAGTGGCTATTGCCATTTTTTTTGAAATTTTAATTATTGAAAAATAAATGGCTTTTTAAGCAGAAAATTCTGATATTATTAGTTATTTTTTTCATTGTCGAATTTCATAAAAAAGGAATATTTTCGTTGCTTTCCCAGATAAATTTTGAAAAAGGTTTTTTGCCCAGAGATTTGGGTTCTTTTGCCGAGAAATCTAGATTATAATTTTTGTGGATCTTAGACCCCCAAACCTTATGCCCATTTTATAGAGCTCATCGAGACGCATCGATTGAGGTATAATTTTTTATGGTCTGAAAATTCAAAATATTAAACCGTTCAAACCTATTTTGGTTTTTGGTTTATAACTCTCTTAATTTTGTACGAAACCCCAAATACATCAATCGACGGTCTCAATGAGCTCTATAAAAAGGATATAAAGCTTGTGGGTCTAGGATCAAGCAATAACAATTAAACATTCAACAAAAGAAACCAATTTCTCAGAAAAAAAGAATACAAATCTCTCGGCAAAAAACCTCACCCTAAAATTTGCCTAAAGCTCTATGTAAAAATTTATTTTCTAATGAGGATTTATTATTGGAAATGTGGATTGAAAAATAAGCCTAATTTCTTTTCACCTTCGAATTTCGGCAATAACTGGCAATCCCACATTCACCCATTGCCAGGAAATGTCCCGTCGTTTCCACCAAGGCAATCGGTCCAAAAATGTGTAGTGTGTTTTGAAGGATGGACGACGGCGTAAAACTGCTGCCGGCGGTGGCTCACTTTGATATCGTTTACGCATTTTTTGTTTTGCTAGAAATTTTTGTGTATAACTTAAGTGGTAATAATAAAATGAATGAAATTAAGGGATTATCTAAACAGAATTAGTAATTTTCGGAGGACATTGATAGATTTTTGAGAAAAATGGCCGCGCAGCTAAAAATTTAAGCAAAAAATAGCTGCGCAGTGAAAAATACAAGCCAAAAATGAAAAATTTTGACTATTTTTAAGTAAAATATAAATATCAGACTTAATCATGGGAATTTATAAAAAACCTGGTAAAAACAAAAAACCTGGCAAAAAAATGGCTAAAACCCCCAAAACCTGGAAAAATCCATCTTTTCCTGGTGTTATGGAATCTTTGAAGCTTAGTCTATTTCTTCCTCTCACGTTCGAATTTCAGCAATAAATAAAATGATTAAAATAAAATCAATTGTGGATTTTTATAAAGAGGATAAAAAGTTGTTTCCTCAAATTATAAAGGCTAAAGAAATATAAAATGGGCCAAAATTTAGTCAATTTTTTGAAGAACAAATGTTTGCTTAAATGCATTTTTTAGTCACAATTGAAGTTGGCCAATAATTTTTTGCCTTTGATATTTTATTGATTTGAACATACTTCCTTCCTATCTCACTGAACTCTCTGGATAATTCCCATTTTAAAATATCCATGAGCAGCTGTCAACAATATTGACGCAAACAATTTGATCAATATGAAAGAAAATTAAATAAAATAATTGATGTACAAAGTGGCTTTTTCTATTTTTTAAAAAATTTAGCAATCTCAAAATTTCAAGTTTATTAAACTAAATACATGTAACTTTTTAAAGCTGAATTATATAAACAAAAAAATGATAAATTGAGAGGAGAATTTTCAGTTTTTTCAAATGCCATTTTTCTAGTTAGTTTTTCCCTCGCTGAGCAATGGCAAAAAAAGAATGGCCATAGCATTTAGACGGCCAATATGCCTAATATTTATTAGCTAATATATTTACTTACTATAAATAACAAAATAATTCCATTAAAAAGGAAACAACTGTAAGTAAATGCAAATTTTTCTTGAATAAACATAATTAATAAATAGACTCATTTTTGTACCTATTTTATATTATGGATGAAGTTAAAAAAATTATATCATGAACTATCATTTCTCTGAATTTTTCTATAATTACATAATATTGTTCATTGAACGATTTTTTGTGAAATTGACCTCCAATTAAATGAATTGTCCGTGGATAAACAATAGAATAATTTATCATATTTTAAAAAAGATGGAACCGAAATGAAAATATTAATTATATAAAATAAAAAAATTGGAATTTTAAATTTAAATATTTTCCATCCTATAGACTTCCTCCTTTCCCTCAATTTTCATACAGAATTCCGCCGATTATCATGACCATCGGTAATTAATGCTATATAAATTTTCGAAACATGTGCAATCATTTCTTGTTCACTTTTTAACATTATTTTACCCCCAATGAATTCCTCAATTTCCTCTTTTCCCCCATTTTTCATTTTTTCGGCCCATTCCATGTTCATTTTATTTTTATATCCCATAATTTTCATTTGCATTTTAATCTCCCTAATCGCATGCATTTTTAGCATCATATCATCAGAAAGTTCGGCTTTTGCATTTGTACTTTCGTCATAATCTTTTCCTTCATTTTCCTCATTTTCAACATAGCCAAAAGCCAATAAACCACCATATGCAAAGTTTCCAACAATTTCTTGAACAATGGGAAGCTTTCTGGCATAATATTTCATCTGCAAATAAATTTATAAAATTTACATTAGAAAATTTTCTTAATTATTAGAATAACATTTATCAGCATACGAATTTTCTAAGGATTACTATTTTTTTAAATAAAAAAATTTTTGCATGAAAATTTGTTTATGTTTTCTAATAAATCAAAAATCGGTTTTAGACCTTATAATTTTATACCATTTCGTTGATCTCATCGAGACACATTGAATAATATATAACATTTCAGGTTTTGGCCCAAAATTAGTATTTATAACCAAAAACTGTAAATATAGTTTAAATGGTTTAAGCTCGTTCTATTCCGATTTAAACATTTCTCGATGAAATCTACAAAATGGTATAAAGTTTATAGTGTCTAAAACCGGTTTTTGATTTATTAGAAACCAAAATACTTTTGGTGCAAAAGATTTTTTAATGATATAAAAAATATTTATTCATTTTCTAATGTGAAGATTAATTTCATTTTTTTTAAATAAATCTACTCATAAATTAAATATAAAAAATGTATGTAATTAATAACAATAAAACCATAATTAGTATATCTTGATAATTTTTTTTCTTAACTTAGTCTAAATTGGAAATAATAATGTTACATAATTATCTGTAAAATCTATTTTATTCACAATATTTCCAATAAAATAATTATAAATTCGACCTCTGCCAATTCCATCAATTCTGCCTCATCATTTTCGGCATTCTGTGCAAATTTTGCGGCACTCAAACCCAATACGACCATTTCAAAATGCAATTTAAATTGTTCCATTTCAATCAATTTTGCCAATATTGGTTCCTTCCTTTGCATTTTTAACTTATGAAGAAATTCGGTCTCTTGATTAATTAAAATTAATTGCAGATCTTTTTGCAAAATTGGTAATTTCTCCTCAATAATTGTCTTTATTTTTCCCAAATCAATGTTTTGCAAAAAATTTTCTTCATTTTTACCAAACAATGGAATTTTCCCATCCTCATCCAATGACAAATATTTTTTCATAAAATTCGTCAATATTTCATTCAATAATTCATCCATTTCCCTTGGCAGACCAGATAAATCGACCTTGGAAAATTAAAATTTTAAATTGATTACTTTTTTATATTAATTTTAAATTCATTTAATCCATTATATTGG
This sequence comes from Pratylenchus scribneri, assembly GCA_030063045.1. NCBI lineage: Eukaryota > Metazoa > Nematoda > Chromadorea > Rhabditida > Pratylenchidae > Pratylenchus > Pratylenchus scribneri. The sequence continues at coordinate 1,296,535 of JAQSEB010000072.1, forward strand.
GGTGCGAATTTTTTTGTTCATAAATTTGCATTTATTTGTCCAAAAATATATTGTTTTGTAACTTTTTTCATATTTTATTTTAGAACCACAAACCGCATATACCCATTTTATAGACTCATCAAGACGCGTCGATTGATTTTGGTTTGTTGGGGTTTGGTTCAAAACCAAAAGAGTTATATACCAAAAATCATAATATGGTTTAAACGGTTTAATATACTTTGAATTATGGCTAAACCGCGACAAACTATATATCACTCGACGCGTCTCAATGAGCTCTATAAAATGGGTATAAGGTTTGGGGGTCTAAAAGATCAAATGAAAAAGTTATCCAATAAAAAATGTGGGCAAAAAATATTTCTCATTTTTGTTGTGATTATTCCCTTTTTTGAATAATTCTCTGAAGAAATTTGACGAGGAGAAAAAATAAATCTGAGTCCCATTTACTTTTCCTATGTCCTTAATAGTCTAATGGTTAGTGTTTCACGCCCTCACCATGATGAAAACCAGCCTGGTTCAATTCCCTGCCATTTAATTTCATTTTTTTCAGTGTTTAAATTATAATTTATAAATTAGTTAAAATATAAAATTATTTAAAAAAAATTATAAAATTTTTTAAATAAATTTACCCCAGATTTCCCAATCCAATAAATGGCGTGCAATTTTTTCAATTGACCAAAGGCAAATATCATCGCTTTATTAAATATTTGTTTACGATTCGCACGAATTTTTTCCATTTTTTCTCTATCAATTTGCACATCCATTCGCCATTTGTTCCATTTTTCCGCTTCAATTCTTTCCAAATTTTTCATTTTTTGGTCAATTTCATTCTTTCCTTTGGCTTGCGGTGTTGGCAATGAATTGAACCAATGATTGGCCTCATTTTCTCTTTCTGCTGGTATTTGATAATTTTCATCCACATTCTCATTGTCATCTTTTTGCCACTCTTTAATTTCTTCATCTGTCCAAAAAACTTTGCGAAATTCAACAAAATCTTCGTGCGTCTCTCTTAAGGCCTTCATTTTTGTTTTCAAATCATTTCTCAAATAATAACGTTCAACTGCAAAAATAATAAATTATTTTTATTTAAATTCCAATTTCCAACCTTCTTCTTCTGTAAATCCTCTCGGCCATTTAAGCGGTATTTTGATCAATTGTGTATGTTTAGGGATTTCTTGTGAAGGCATTGTTGAATATTTGGCCATTAATGGATTAATTTGTTTGGTTAAGGCGAGAAGCTGATTTATATTATTCTTTAAAAGACCGCCAAAAGATAAAGGAGAAGTCAGTGTTGAATATGAACTTTGTTTTTGCATCTTAAATAAATTTATTTATTATTTAATGGCGGAATCGGCATCAAATCATTAAAATGAATATTAAAGCTAGAGATCGGCCATTGTACCCGATCGAGACCTCGGCCCGAGATCCTCGGTCTCAGTCAGTATCGGTTTTTCTGAAAAAAAATCCATCGTGACCTCGGCAGAGACCTGGTATTGGTCCCATCTCTAATTATAGCTCTTAGAAAATTTAATAATGCCCTATTTGACTAGCAAATGAATTAATTGAAAATTGCAAAAAGTTATCACAAAAAATTGGAAAAAAAGGTTAAAATCAGGAAATTTCCGCTTATTTTTGAGATCAATCACTTCGATATTAAAATTTACCACGGTATTTAAATTACTTGAAAGATTGTTATATTATAAAACAGGCCTCTCAAGATTTTCAAATTAAATAAATGAATCTAACATTTTGAAAAGCGGAAACTGGCGAAGCTACATTTGAAGAAGGTCGAAAAGATGCAAATTTGCTGCCGTGGTTTGAATGCAACGGTTTAGCCGAAGATATTGCTCTTAACACATTTTCGTGAATTGGATTGTTTCCAATTAATGATCTTTGCTTTGACTTCAACAATCCCTGTTTGATCATTGTCCTAGCTATTTGTGAAAATTTTGTTGGTTGGCCAAATACGAAGCTAATGATCAATATCAATATAAGGCATAAAAAGTTCAAATTCATTTCTCTGGAAAAAAAATTAATTAAAATGATTGATTAAATGATATGTTAATTAATAATTATCAAAAAAATATAATAATTGAATTTAGCCTAAACCTTCTCGTAAAATTGGTATTTTGATTGTCGTGACTATAAAAGATAGTCAAATCAGACTTTATTATTAACGTTTCTTACCCTAGTTCTGATCCTGACCTAATTGAAAATTCTAAATTTCCTTATGGCCAAGTTCTATGTTCTGAAAAACGATTTTTCGGTATCAATAATTTTGAATAAATTCAATGATTTTATGGATAAATTAATTTCTTAAATTAAATTAAAATAATGGAACGAAGTCTCAACGGATTGTATGAAATATACCTTCTGCTGATTATATTTTCAATTGTTTATCAAAAACAGAGTGGCGCTCGCCCCGATGCCACATCATTTTTTATTGATGGCATCCAATGATGACTATGATATGATGAGTTGATGCGCGAAAATCGAGACTCTTCTAAATTGAGGGAAAAGAAATAGGCAAGATTCGAAAGATGGAAAATGCCGAGAATGGCCGAGATGAGCAGGACGATCGACATTTTTTGCCATATAAAAATTTAATGGGAAAGGAAGGAAAAACCGAGAAAGAGAAGGGAAGAGGCTGTTAGAGTGAAATGAGTGAGAGAATGGAGGATTTTGAGATCAGAGGAAGAAGGTACATTCGATCGAGAAATTCAGGAGATCGGCAAGAGGACCTGTAGGTCGAGAATGGATGAAGAGCACCCTCACATCAGCAGATTGAATCGAGAAAGGACGAAGTAGGGAAGGAACGGATGGGGTTGGGGTTGGGGATGGCGATGATCGCCCGCGGTCCCGTGGTATTTGAAGAAGGAGGAAAGAAGAGAGGAGGATGGATAGATGATGGACCTTGAGGTTGAGGATGATAATTATTTTTATTTTAATAATTAAGTCTAATGAATTAATATGACCGAATTGAAAGAAAAGAAGGATTTGGGAATAATGGGGAGTGGAGGGATCAGCAGAAGAGATGAAAAAGGGGTGAAATTTTTGAGATTTTTTCTTATTTAATTTTGATCTTTTTCATCGATTGATTTTCTTTGAACAAAAATCAAATGAATAGAAATTATACTCTCGAATATTTTATTTTTTTTCAAATAGACAAAATTTTAATTTATATTTAAATTGAACAAAAATACAACATAAACAAAAAAGCTTTAATTTAAAAAATAAATGTTTGAGATTTTGTGATCATTTTTTGGAATGTTCCATTTTTTTGCTGCATTTTTGAATTTTTTCAGGCACTTTTCTCGTTTTCAATCCTCTTCCATTCGCGCATCAAAAGTCAACAAAATAGTAATGAGGAATCATTCTTTCCGCCTTTGAAGTCCAAACAATAAATGTTCAAATGGGAATTGGTTGTTGCTCTCCGAAATTGAGCGACGCATTCTTGATGTGCAACATCTGGAATTAATAATAAATTTTTGAATTTTATTTGAATAATTTATATTTGTTAGATAATTTTAAACCATTCTAAGCCTGTTTTATTTTCAAATCGGCATTTTGGCTTTCGACTTTTCTTCTTTTGGGTTTGAAAATATATCCTTGTTTAAACTAAACAGACAATGGACTTATTTATTAACCTATATTTGGAATTTATGAAATATTGATGAATAAATGAGAAAAAACTATTTATTTTTTTATCTCTTTTAAATCCGTTATAAATATTTTATGCCAAAAAATTGCCATCAAATTAGAGAAAAAATTTGGAGATTGGCTAATTAAATTCATCCTAGCCTAGATATAAAAATATTTTTCGTACGATTTTTGTATTATTTAAGATTTTGGACTTTTAACTAATTTGTAGCGAAATGCGAAACAAATATTTTTGCCAATTAATTCCGTCGAAAATTGTTTTTTTTTATAATTCTTCGAATTCAATTTTACAAATTTATTGCCCCTCGTTGAAAAATAATTTCCGTACCTGGCACAGAGTCGTTCCCTTCGGTACCGGGCGCAGCTGGGCCCACATTGGCAAAGGTCAATTTGAATGGTGCCCTCTGCACTCCATGCAAATGCCAAAATGATTAGCAAAATTGTTGCCAAAAGGACGAGGGAAATTTGCAATTTTATACTTCTTTTAGTCATTTTTGGGATAAATTTGGAAAATTTGGAAATTTTCTGAAAAAAAATTGTTGAATGATATTTATTTTGGCAAATCTTGAGGTCATTTATATATTGGAAAAATTACATTTAAAAATTTTTCTGACAATTTTCCCATAATTTTGTGACCATTTTCTGACAATTTTCTGACAATTTAGGTCATTTTTTTATTTGGAAAAAAATTTAAATGAACTAATTTGAATAAATTGTATTTAAAAAGGAAACTTTGGACTTAAATATTTTCGTAAATTCTCACGAATTTTTACTAAATTGAACCAATCCTCTTGCCAGTGCCAATCCCCTTTTGACACTTGCAAAATTAAATTAAATTAATTCGGATTTTTGAGACACCAAAAAGTATGAAAAATGGACGAAATTGCAATGCGAGATGCAGGGAAATAAAAATAATTTTTTATACGCGCGGCACTCCTTATTTTCCCACCAATTTGCCTCTTTTTAACCCAATTTTTTTGTGCGTTGTTTGGGGCGAATTTAAATAAGAAAATTATATTTTCCTATAAATTAAATTTGGCCATAATGAAATTTTTTACACACGCCAATGTCCAAATAAAAATAAAATTATTTATTAAATTATTTTTGAGGGAGGGAGGCTATAATACGGAATTAATATGAAAAATACATGGATTAAATTTTGGTCCAGTAAAATCATAAATTCAACTCAAAATAAAATGTGTTGTGATTGTGATCTTTGTAGGCAAAAAACCGGCTCATTTTTCTCAATTAATTAATGATGACGTGCAAAAGAAAAAAGTCAATATATTTGCTTGGTGCATTTTTTCGGAAATGACGATTAATATTTTGGTCCTACCCGAATTTTGTGCGATGACCAATTTTTTGTCTATCTTTTAATTATAAAAAGTGTTGCTCAAAGTCGGTTTCGGTTTGAAAAATCGATGCAATATAAAATCGAATTGGGAATTTTTGCTCAAAAAAACGAAAATTGGAAAACAGAAAACTAACTTTTTTAAAAAATCGAAAACCGGCAAAAATCGGAAACCGGGTTTTCAAATCGACATGTACGAAAAACCAACTTTGAGCAACCCTACACCCTAGCTATAAATAAAACTTTCTTAAAATTAATTAGTTTCGTAATTATTATTTCGCTATATTCGTTCCATTGAAAATGTAAAATCTCTTTTAATTTCCCACCCTCTAATCATACCCCACCTTCAATTTTGAGGATCCATAACTCTTGGTGTAGGGTTGATTTTAAAAAATTTATGGCTTTTTCTTATTAGTTCCCTAAAAGTCTAACTCCGCTATAATTTGTTCAAAAATATTAATAAATTAATGAGCTATAACTTAAAATTTCCAAATTTTTAAGAGGTTGAAAAATAATCACCAAGTGAATTAAAAGAGGGTGTATTATTTGATTCAAAAATTGTCATAGAAAATATTTTCTAAAAAACATAGTATATTTTGATCCAATTAAAAAATGTTTTTAATGGATTAATTTATAATTAAATTATTTAGAAAAACTCCAAAAATTTATATAATTTTAGATCCCTAATTTTATAAAAAAGACAATGAAATTATCGTCAAAAAAGAGGGAAAATATTTGTGACATTTTTTGGTAAATTAAATTAATTTTTTGGCCAAATTAGGAACAATAATAATAATAATTTGTATTTACTGTTGAGAATATTTGTATATTATAAATTTGAATGAAATGCATGCGACTTTTGGCATATAAAATGGAATTGGAATAAAAATAAAATGTTAAGAAATTTTTGAGGAAATTTTGTAATTTGGGACACGCAATTTTATTATTCTAAAAATTAAGGAATAATTATAATTAGGGAAAAGGAAGACGAAAGAATTTGTATGTCCAAAATATTTTGGACACATTTTTTTATGTTTTAATTTTTTTAATTTTTAATATATATTTTTCGTGTTTTATGTTCTTTGGTTTGGATTAGTTCAGCGAAATTAAAATAAATTCGCAAAGAAAGGGTGTGGTCTTTATAAAATTAAAATGATGTAAACTAAAAATCTCGAAAATGCTAAAATAAATACTTTGGGAACTCACATGCAAATGCAAACCATTTACCATTTTGGAAAGAAAATATTTCCCTTCCAATTACGTATTTAATAACTCCAATTATCATTATCATTGAACAAAAAAGGAACCACACGCAAATTTGCCCACAATGAATTAAATAAATGGAAATAATGTGCATTTTTTGAAATACTAGATGGCAAAAAGTTGACTTTTTAGACCATTTTTAATTGTAAATATATGTATATTTACGGCAATCATCAAATTGAATTAATTTTTAATTAATTTAGGCATATTGAAATATTTTATGACATAAATGTTGAAATATTTTTTATAAATTTTGGGACAAGAAAATTAATAAAAATATAATATTCTAAAATATTCTCCTTATACTAGATTTGGAATTTTTGACAGACATACTGAATTTTGTTTAAATTCTAAAATTTTTTTTTTGATAATTAAGAGGAAAGTACTGCTATTGAAAAGAATTTCTTGAATATGCATATATAAAATATCGCCTTCACAATAATTAATCCTTTTAGGTTTTAGCCATCCATTTTAAGCAAAAAATTTGTCAAATATAACAAAAATATGGATGGATGGGGTCGCATAGGGGCTATTACGTAAATAGATTTTACAAAATATGAAAATAGCCGAAAATGTTGTATTCTTCTTTAACTTCTTCTTTTCGACATTTCATATTATTTATTTTTATTGCCTTTTTCCTTGCATTTATCCCGGAAGTCATATCGCAGGATTATTCTTTGGAAAATGCATAGTTTTATTTGGGGAAATTTTATGGATGCGAAAAACAGGATGGGAAACTATCTTTTTGCACCTAAAGGCCATAAGGAAATTATTGTTTTTCACTCGCCTAAATAACAATCCCCAATTGGGTCTGCGCGGGTTTCGTCCACTTCCCCTTTTAAGTCATAATCCGCTTAAAACCTCAAAGGCATTTTGGTCTAATGCGAAAGCACTAAAATTAAACCTTTCCAAAATTGTAATTTCTTTGAATATTATTTATAGTTGAATTACCGAAAATTTATTTAAAAATTTTCTTTTTTTTTGTGCATTGGAATTGGAGGTTCAGCAGTTTTGATGTTGTCTGCACTGGGAATATTTCTTCAATTTTAAGTTAAAATTTGGAACCATTTTTCAACACTTTTACCATAACATTTCCGGTATTCTTGGAAAATAACACGTTATTGACTTGTCTAGACCCTTTATACTTTGGAAAAAGCATGATTTTTATATGGATGTGAAAAACAAGATGGGGGAATGAATTAAATTTTTGCACTTTTTCTTCTCTTCCTACCTTTGATAATAACCTCGAATGGGATTGCGCGGGTTTCTTCCTCTTCCCTTTTTGAGTCATAATCGGCTTAATCCAAAGAGCATTTTGGTCTATTACATGGATATCAAAATTAAGCCTTTACAAAATTATACTCTACCGACAATTTGTTCAGGAATTTTTCTTATGGTATTTGGGTGTCTGCGTATTTTGGCAGTTGTCTAGTGTTTATTTTTCTGTTAATGATTATAAAATATTTTTCAATTTTTGGTTCAATTTGGGTACAATTTCGTCAATATTTTGTCTCATAACATTTTTGGCATTCTGGGAAAATAACCTAATTGTTGACTTAAATAGAATGTATTTTCGTCAATTTGGAAAAGAATATAAAAAAATATGTAAAAACTAAAATTAGACCGCCAAAAATAACTAATTAGAATATTAATATTTTTATGTATTTGAAAGGGTTGATCAAAGTCGGTTACGGTTTGAAAATCGATGCAATTAAAACCGAAATCGAGATTTTTACTCTTTAAAACCGAAGTAGGAAAAACCGAAATATCGGTACATATTTCATCAAAACTAAAATGATTTGGAGAATATTTTATTATAAAATTTCGCATTAATTTCTATCAAAGAAAATATGTTATAATAAAATAAGATAATATTTTGCAAAAGCACATTTTTTGGCAAGAATTTTAAAAAAATGGAAAATATTTATTGAAGAAATATTAAAAATGTTATGAAGGAAAGAAAATTGAAATGAATTTAGTAGAATGGAAATGGACATAAATTGTAAATATTAAAATCTGTGAGCCGGAAAAAAAGTCCTGAATTCAATCATTTAAAATGGATTTTGACATTTCCTAGTTTAATGTTTAATCCACGATTTGGCCCATAGCCATCCTATTTTGGCTAATAAACTCTATTGCATTCTACTTTTACAAAAACACTTTGAGCGGCTTAATTTCCTCTTTTCCACCCCATATTCAATTTTTTAATGGCATCTATCTTATTTGGCTAATTTCCTTGTCATAAGAGTACTTTTGGCATGACCATCCCTAATCCCTATCTATTTTGCCAAAAAATCCAAACAATAATCCATTCAATTCCTTCCATATTTTTCCCAAAGAATTGTTCACATTCTACAAATTAAAAATTAGTAAATTAGACCAAAATGAATGCGTTTTCATATTTGTTAATCCTATTTCCTATATTTTCCTATTTTCACCCCCCACATTCTATTATCCTTTTTCCAGTTCCACTTCCACGCCCACACAGATTAGTAATAAAATTTAGCTTAAAAAATAAATATTATTTGAATTTAAAAATTGAATATTTATGAAAAGTATATTTTTTAAAAATTTCATGTAAAAAGAAATAAAACTGAAAATTATTTTCACCTTTGATTCACATAAAGTATTCAATTTTATGGAACTTTTTAAATTCATTTATATTAGAATATTAATTTTATTTGGACATTTATTTGCTAAATTTTTATTTATTCTATTCAATTTATTTCATTTCAATCTTTTATCTCATATCATTTTTCTTCAATTTTATCGCCTGGTTCCATCCTCGAAAAATACACCTCCGTCCAATGCACAATATTTTGGACAAATTCCGCGTTCGCCAGGTGCGCCCGGATGTCCGGGTTGACCTTCATCGCCTGGCAAGCCTGCTGGCCCCGGTGGGCCTGCTGGGCCCGGAGGTCCTTGTGGGCCAGGCAAACCTTCGGCACCGGGACGACCTGGTTCACCTTCCTCACCCGGTAATCCTTGTGCTCCCTTAAAATATAAAGAATAATTAATTTAATATATTTAATTTGCACATCCAAAGAAATCATCCTATTTCAAGTGAATATTAATTAACTTTAAATTTCTCAAATTTTTTATCATTTTATTGACCCTCATGAATTATTTTTTTTTAAGTTTTTAAAGAAAAGTTAATGGATTTGATTGGAAGTCAGTATCCTAAAAGGGTCAAAATACGCTGATATTAAGCAATTTTCGTTAAGTTTTTTCTTATTTTTATTAAAATAACCCATTAAATACATAATATTTTATGGTCACAAAACTGCTGATTAACTCAAGAAATTTTATAATAAATTATATTATTTCAAAATATATTTTGTAAAATTGTTTTATATATTTTTACGATTTATTAAATTTTTTATTATTTTTTAGTTAGCCCAAATTTATAGAATTTAAGCATTAATTTATTAGTAGTTAAAAATAAAATGTTGTTTATTTCACTTACAGGCTCTCCAGGTGCTCCCGTATCTCCGGGCAATGAAGGAGTTGAAATTGCCGGACGTCCTGGATCTCCTCTCAGCCCATCTCGGCCTGGTTCTCCAGGCGGTCCTTGTGGCCCAGGTGGCCCTTGAGGTCCTAGAAAAAGCACAAAAATAATTTTAGGCAATTTTTACTTCCTTTTTAGAAGCGAATGCAATTTAAGGGTTTAAAAATTTGAAAATTTTAAATTTATTTTTACTTTAATTTGTATATATTTTCAATGATTTATTTGGAATAATAAAACAAATTCCAGCTTAATTTTGTCCAATTTATTTTATTTTTGTAATAAAATGTAAACATTTATTGTGGAGGTCACATTTGTAAATTTCGTCAATCATAATTTAACTTTTTGCATCCAAATTTAATAAAGAAAATTTTTTTTACCCATTTTATATTTTGGTACCCATTGAGTTCCCCATTCCACTTTATTCTAATTTACCTGGCAATCCATCATTTCCGGCTCTTCCGGGATGTCCGGCAGGTCCCAGACCTCCTTGATCGCCGGGAGGTCCAGGTGGTCCAGGCAGGCCCGGAGGGCATGCAACGCAAGGTGACTGAGTTATTTCCTCACAAATACTTAAAAAATTACATCTATTTGTATAAATAATATTGATAAATTACGCCGGCACTCGGCCAGGGAATCCGGGAGCCCCAGGTGCTCCAGGACGACCAGGCATTCCATTATGACCAGGTGGACCAGGTGGGCCAAGCAAACCAGGAATGCAGCAACCTTCAAATTGTTAATAAGTTTTTATGTGCCTATTCCAAAGGATCCTAAATTATTATTTCTACAATTCAGTAAAATTTAATATAAAAATACAATAATAAATAGGGACCTGTTTTTAAGTCACTAAAATCGAAAAATATGTGCCTATTTAGGTTTTTCCAGTAAATTTGCCAAAAATAAGTTTCAAAACCGAAAATAGGTAGTTTTTGTTTTTTTATTATTGCATTTTTACAGTGAAATATTCCCCCAAAAAGTGACAAAATAGGTAAAAAAAGTCAAAAAAAAATTCGTCAAATACATATATGAAATAAATGCACAAAATATCATTTATATGGTTTTCTCATATTCTGATGAAAACAAAAAATAGGTAAAAACTTAAATACTGGTCACTAATTGATCCTAATTCAAAGCCAAATGTGCGACTAAGTAAGTTCCCTTTTGATAATTATATTTTATTTAATTTTTATTATTATCAAGGTCTCAATATTGATTTATTAGCTAAATTTTTATAAAACTTATTAGAATATAATCCATTTATTAAATTAGTAAGTAATAGTAAAAAAATGAAAATGAATGGAAAAATAAATTCAATATTCCTATTAATTAAAAAACAAAAATACATAATTTTTTTGATCTTTGAACTTTCAATCCCACCTTCACATTGTGCGCGGCTTGCCTGTCGTCGAAATCGGCTTTTTGTTCCATTTTGAATTTGTCCATCCATTTCCATTGTGCCGCCACCATTTGTTTGTAGGAATTGTAATAATGAGGATGGCAATGCCAACATTTCGCCATTCTCACCATGCATAAATTCCTTTTTTGGTCGACCAAGTTCATTCATTTCTAACTAGGGTTGGCCCCCGTCCCCTCCCCGTCCCCGTTCCCCCCCCGTCCCCGGGCTTTTTTGCCCCCGTCCCCCGTCCCCGTCCCCGAAAATGAATATTCCCCGTCCCCGAATCCCTCCCCGTGGAGCCTCTCCCCGGCCGGGGACCCCGAAATTTCGGGGGAAATGTTTTTTCGGAAATTCAACTAAAAAGTCTTTTTTTTTCTCTATTTTCATGTATGAAAATTGATATTTTTAATGAAAAATAATCAATTTTTATTGAAAAATTCATTTTTCTCACTCAATTTCCATATTTTATACTAATTCATAATTCATTATTTTTTCTTTATTATTTCATATTTTATTATTCATATTTCATTATAAATTGTAAAAAAGGAAGCTGACAGGCTTTATGTTATTTATAAATTAAATAAAAATTATTTTACAGAGAAAAATATCGTCAAAACTTTAGACCACTTCTTTTTTGTTGAGAAGGAAGAAAGTGAAGGATTACCCCTAGGCATCATCAGGATTAAAATGTTTAGAATAATTCAAAGAATATCATGTAATGTAACCCTAAACTTACACTCTTAATAACTAGAGAGGGCCCATCCCTTTACTTTCCCTACGCTTTCTTCTTTATGACAAAAAGATGGCCTAAATGGGCCTAAACTAGAGTCTTCTAAAGTGTGTCCACCAAAAAATTCTTATCAATATTGAAATTCGTCTCAATCCATTAAATGCGCTTAAATGTTAATATTTGTCGGGCATTATGCCTCCTTATTCATTTTCGGGTTCATATCTACAATTGGTCAATTGGCATTGTAACTGTTGAAAAAGACGGCACATAGCGCAAAAAGTTTGGAACTTGGAAGCATTGGGGTCTGAGCTGAAAAGGGCGGATGCCATTGCCGAACAATTGGATACAACCCATGTATATTCCTTGGCTGGAAAGACATCCATCCACTTTCATTTCGCCCTCACAAGTCACAATCAAGGTCTTCTTCCATGAATTGGCCCGATCGACGGAATCACTCAATCGGCTACAGCTACTCTTCCCAGATGAACAATTGCCTCCATTGGCCATTGCATTCACTCCTTTGTTGAATGAAAGAAGGCAAAGGCATTTTTTGGCCGGAATAACCATCCAACAAGCGCAAGAGGAAGAACCGGATTTCGGATTGTTAGAGGCCGAAAGTGGGATCAGTAACTTTTTACTTGTCGGAAGGGACATGCCGAGTTGTGGACAGTGAATCTAACTATGGAGAACATCGACCCTGAGAAATTGGACATTTTCAAATGATGGAATGCTCATCAACTCTAATTTCCTATGCTTTCGCGTGCAGCCCTAGCACTTCATTTCTTTACTGCCACTTCCGTCTCGTCAGAATGCCTTTTCAACAAAGCAACTTTGCTTTTCTACAATAATTTGCGCAATAGGTTTAAGAACAATATTCTAATTTAATATTAAAATATTTCGACAATTCAGTATCCATGCTAGCACTGTTCAAAATTTGCTGGTTGCAAAGGCCAATTTGATTTCGAATCCATTGTTGGAGGAAGAAAAAACAAAAGAAAATGAGCCAGGATCGGATGATGAGCCAATTTGGGAACAAATTCCGGATGAAGAAATGGGACGACTTTTATTATAAAATATTTTAAATCATTCAATTTTATACATTTTATTTATTTATTAGACGTTCGGAAAAATTTTAGAAATAAAAAGATTTTTTGAAAGTTGGAAAAAAAATTTTTTCCAAGAAAGGGCAAATTCCCCGAAATTTCGGGGACCCCGTCCCCGTCCCCGTTCCCCTCCCCGCGAAGCTCTCCCCGTCCCCGTCCCCGAAGCTTGTCTCCCCGCAATTCCCCGTCCCCGAAAATCGTTCCCCGGGCGCCGGGGGCCAACCCTATTTCTAACATCACTTCTTGGGCGGAATACTTAACAATGCATTAAAAGATTTTTTAATTTAAAAATTATTACAAACATTTAAAAGTGTAATCATGAGAAGATTGTAAAAGTATGCAAGTTACTAATTGGATTTATATTTTTCATATCGAAAATGTTAAATTTGTATAAACTCTGACCAAATCAAGCTTTTTATATCGTCTAATTTAACCCTGATTAGTACAGTAAATAATAAATCTAATCGCTAGCCTAATAATCAAAATAGTCAGCGTAACCCTATCGCCAAATTTTTTAATTATTTTTTTGCCAAATTCATTTTTAAAAATCTCAATATACATAATTAATTATAATCTACAATTAAAAAATTGCCATAAACATGCCTTTATAATTAATTCAATGGTCTTAAAAATACAATAAATAAAATCAGCATTTATTAAGAAATAATTTAAAAATTAAATTTAAATTTATCAAAAAAATTCATGGAAAATTAAAAAAAACTAAATGATTTTTTACCTTGCAAAATTCCATTTCATGTTGCACTCGACTGTGTACATTGTTTATGTATTGATTGGCCAAAGGCAATGTAATGAAAATGGCCACAATTGCGGCCAACGAAAATGAAACCGCCGAATATACCTTATTTAAATTAGTAAATTAAAGGGATTAAAAAATTGCCATACCACAAAACGATAGGCCGTTTCCCGAATTTCCGATTCCACTTTCATTGTATCTGTTAATAAAAAAAATGATAAAAGAATAAATTATTGATGATAATTTTTCTAAAATTTGATGCCATAAAATGCAATCAAATTGGGTGCCTTTTTAAATTCTATCTTATAAAAATAAGCCTTTCTCTAGTAATTCCTTATGGCAATGATACAAAAATGCCAATTTTTCAAAAAGAAAAATTTTGACATATTAATAATTCAATTTTTACATTCTCTGTATATTTCCTATGGTCTTTTCATCCAAAAATTCCTCTTAAAAGCCAAAAGATTGCATTCGCGAAATTTCCTCTGAGGAAATTGTTTGATTAGCAATGCGCGGAAAAGAAGAAATGAAGGAAGGCAAAGGGATTTGTACAGCTTTATGAATGGGAAGAAGATTGCTTTTGGTCGATTTTTTACCGCATTTATTGGGGAAAAATGTTCGCGAAGGCAGAACGACGACTCCCTCCGGGCAAATTGCTTTCAACCGATGAATGAACGCCAACCACAATTTGGGAATGTGGAAAGAAAAGGGAGGATGGAAGGAAGCTAGAAATAATAAAACGGAAGATGTGGATCATGGCGATTGGCTGAATAATGGCTAATTTCAAGGAATGGAGAGGCGGGGGGGGGGGATTAGGATCAAGAAATTGGAGAGGTTCAAACATTTCTTTTATTCGATGGATGGTGCATAGGCGGATTAATCAGCAATTAGCAAAAAATTCAGTGGAATGAGAATATATCATTCAAATTAATTTTTGGGGATTCTTTTTTATTCCTTTTTCGAACAAAATGAGGCTGTCCCGCACTTATGGACGAAAAAAGTTCTAATGTCGAAGATAAATTACCTATAGTTGCTGAATGAATTTATATTAATCCGGGCAAATTGCGTTCAACCGATGGATGAACGACCACCATAATTTGGGAATGTGGAAAGAATAGGGAGGAGGATGGAAGGACGGAAGGAAGCTGGAAATAATTAAACAGAAGAAAAATAGCCGTTTTTCGGGGATCATGGCGATTGGCAGAGTAATGGCTAATGACGGTGTATGGGTGGATTGGGATCAAGAAAATAGAGGGGACCGAACAATCCATTCAAATGATGGGGAAAAGACGGATTAGCCAACAATTTACAAAAGATCAGAATTCAGTGGAATTATAAGATATATATAATTCACATTAATTTTTGGAGTTTTTTTATTTTATTTTTTTAATTTATAAAGCGGCTTTACCTCAATAGTAGATTGTTTAAAATGGTCTAATGTCGGTCATTATAACATGAATCTATATTAATATTTTACTAGGCTAGTATATTTGAGTGATTAGATTTAAAACTGAAGTCTAATTTGGCCAATTTAATGGTTTTAAGAATGCCGATATTTCAATTCGAATTTAGGTGAAATAAACAATTTTAATAAAATAACCTAATTTTTAAAATTATTCTGAATTAAAAATATGAAATATATTATACCTAATAGCCAACATTTTATAAAATAATTTATTTCAAATATTTAATCCTTATTCATTTAAAATTCGAACATCCCTAAAGTTCATCTTTATCCATGTAAATTATATCGCATTCAGTCTTATTATTTATCCAATATATTTTTCATTCTCCCTAAATCCAATTGCAGCATAATTCCGGGCATGTAAATTGTTGGCAATATGTTGCATTCGAACAAATTTGTTCTTGGGTCACATTTGGCGTAAAACAACCAGCCCGGGTGACGCATAGTTCACAAGATGGATGTTCCCTACAAACACAATAATGTATTATTAATGAAAGACAATAATTAAATTATTCTTAAAATCATTTAATTTATTAAAAAATTTTTGTTTACAAAATTAAAGCATCTTTAGACGGTATTGATAAAATGTGGACCTTTTTAAAGCTAGTCTTTCACGTCGATTTTTGGACCAACCTATGTAAATTCGATAATTTTATAGGTAAAAGATAAATTTTAATCTTAATATTATTAATTCACAAAGAGCACTGGTATATTATACAATGTAAATAATTCTAAATTTAATTTTAATGTCTATTTAGATTTTCACACAGCATTGACTACCCATTCATTTGTTCCATTTTGCCTTGTGCAATAACCAACAAAAGAATAAATTTGAAATAAATTCGAAATTGCATTTAAAAAAAGTTGATTTTATTATTTTTTAAAATTGGTTATTCTCTGTAATTAATACGGATTTCCAATAAATACAAATCTATTATCCCCAAATTCAATAATTTTCGAGGATTATTTTTTTTTGAATTTATAAATTCATTACTATGCAAATCCAGTGGGAGAGTAATTTTAAAAATTAAATGTGCCTTATTGAGTGGATTTTTATGATTTTAAAATGAATACAAAAATTTATTTGCACAAATGTTTACTTTGACATTTTTTATAGGTGGCAATGATCAATGAAAGAAGTTAATATTTTCTCTACTTGTTTATTTTAGTGGAATTGGACCCTAACATTTTGATAAACTCAAATAGAAAAATTAAAATTATTTTTGGCATTATAATTGATTGGTTCAATTATAGGATGGATAAACAGAGGCAAATGTTTAATTAAATTTTAAATATCTTTT
Organism: Pratylenchus scribneri; assembly: GCA_030063045.1. Lineage (NCBI taxonomy): Eukaryota > Metazoa > Nematoda > Chromadorea > Rhabditida > Pratylenchidae > Pratylenchus > Pratylenchus scribneri. Next base: position 1,313,060 of record JAQSEB010000072.1, read on the forward strand.
TATAATTTTCACCTTTCCATTCTAATGAACTTTATAAAAGATCTATTAATAGACCTTTTCCATTGTAATCAAGAGTTTATGAATTCGTGTACTATTTTTATTACTCCATGGCCCACTTTATTTGAAATTACTATTCCGACTTTTTCAATACTCTATTTTTTAATAGAGTTGGACAGTTGGACAGAGTCTCTTCCGATTCTAAAAACCGATGCATTTTAGAACCGATATTAGGAATTTTTTCTATAGAACCGAAAAAACCAAAATTTTTTCAATAACCGAAAACCGGGTTTTAGAACTGATGAGACCGTCTATAAACAGACGCTGTTCTACTCTAGTTTTTAGGTCCAAAAATAACAAATCCATCTTAACTAGAATTCTTCCATCAGTTATAATTAATCCTAACCCAATGAATTGTTGCATTTCAATTCAGCTGATATTTTATGCAGCAAATTTAAATAAAATATACTTTTTCATATTATTATTATTATTCTTTTCTTCTTTTCTCCCAAATTTTCTTCATTCTTCAATGCTTGCAAACATATCCGCGGGTTGAATCGCATGCGGAGTCAATGTAGCCCTAGAAAAGTACATTTATTACAATATATATTCAAAAATGGCTATCGGATTGGCGCCGTCAAGCAGCATTGCCACGCAGGTCTCCTTCCCATGGACGTTGTTGGGCTCCGATCCTGCACCAAATTTTCCCCACGGCTTCTTGCCAACACCCATTTTGCATTCTCCATAATCAAATGGGGTGCCATCGGTGAAGTGGCAGCCGATCAATTGCTCATTTTCCGATTGACGGACCAGCTTGAGTCCGATGAAGAAATACGATTTCTTCTTTGGATCAGCCTTTTGCAATAGACCTGTAAATGAAAAAATCAGAAAGAATACCATTACAAAAAGTGAAGCCTTTGGCCCGAAATTACATTTTTTTGTAAAATAAAAATCATAATCTAATTAAGCAGAAATGGGTTTTTTGTATTATTATAAATCAAGCTTATGGAGATTATCTATTTCCATAATGTTTGTATGTACTAATTTCATAAAATTTAATAAATTTAATTTATTGTACTTTTTTATTTTTAAAATTTTAGTATAGAATCAAAAATTGATAGTTAACTAAACCGTTTGCCAAAAATTTTATAGGTTCTTATTTTGTCTAGTCTAATTTCAATTATATTTGAAAGACTAATAAAATTTGTGTAATTAAGTACCAAAAAAAATATCCAAAAACTAACCTGTCACAAAGTCGTACTCCGCCTCGCTATGGATGCTGGCCAAGGTCGCACCATTTGCTTTGCATTTGTCGATGGCCTTTGGCTCGGTGACAGAATCCACAACAGCCTGAAAAATAATCCGATATTCGATAAATAGGCCATTGGTCAGTTGATTCTTACCAAATAGCAATGTCCTTTGAAGGCAGAGAATCCTGAATTGCAGCCCGGGTCAGTTGCATCCACCGATGGCATGGTGGCCAATTGCATGGCAAGAAGGGAGCCCAAAACGAAAAGGCAAAGGGAATTCATCCTTTCGTCGGTGGTTGAAAAATTTGGATTTTTATTTGTTTGAAAGTTGAGGATTGGTTTGAAGAAGATTTTAGAAATGAAGACTTTTGGGGAGAATGGCTTGGCTTAAATGGAGGGAAAAAGAGGCGTTCTCCATTAAGCAGGATGGCCGAGGGATCAGAGTTCAGACGAATAATTTTAAATTTTGAACATAAAATGGCCGTTAAAAGCATGTGAACGATTTAAAATTGCAAATTTTTGCAAAATGGCATCACCTTAAAGCCACCCCCCCCCCCCCGCGGTCAATCCATTTTAAATGGATTTTTAATCGAATTTTATTTTAAAATTAAAAATGCGCCAGATAATGGATTGGCAAAATTAAAAATGCGCCAGATAATGGATTAGCCAAAATTAAAAATGCGCCAGATAATGGATTGGCCAAAATTAAAAATGCGGCAGATAATGGATTGGCCAATTTTTTGATTTTTGAAATGATTAAATTATGAATTTTAAAATGGCGTAAAAAATACAAAAAATTTTTTAAATTGAAAAAATCAATAAGAATATAAAAATCTTGCAATAATTCTGACTTTCATGACAATCTTATTCTTATTTATGACTTAATGACCAATGCTTTGTGTGCTTTAATGTATTAGAGTCGTTGTCTGCAAAAGAAATATCATCTTTAGAAAAGGATATAATTTCATAAGCTAATTTCCATTTCCATGTAAGCCAAGCTTGCATTTTTATTTATGAGTGATTTCTATTCATTAAGAAAAACTTAACAAAAGAGTAGTCAAGGGCCATATGTTTCGAAGATATTTTGTTTATTAAAATTTTTGCATTTTTGAAGGTTGTTTCAATTTTAAATTGACTAAGCATATTTTCACCGAAAATCTCATTATGAATAATATATTAGAATATGCACATTTCGGTCATAATTAATAATAATTTTATACCAGAATTTGGTTAAATTTTTCTGTAGAACATTTTTGTATCTATATGATTGATCAACCCATTTGTCTTTTAAATTTATTTATAATCAATCATCGTAATAAACTTTATCTATTCCATCATTTGCAATATGCATTATCGGAAATTATTTAATAATTATGTCATTATTATTGGATTTTCCAATTAGCTTCTATCATTCATTCACAATTGTTTCGTAAGGGGAGGCAAAATCTGTGGGGTTCCCCATGAAAGTGTTCAAAACCTAGTGTAAATTCAAAATTTTATCATCATTATTTTTCTTGTTTTGTTATTTCCACCCACTTTTTTTTATTTTCGTAAAATTCATATGTGGATGTGGACATTCTTAACTATCATTTGATTTTAGTACATGGATATTTTTTATTCCCAAATTATATCCATTCTTGATCCATATTTTGATGATTCACATGAATTCGGTTCTATAATGAATTCAAATTATTTTCACAGCTTTATTCCACTGTTGAATGTTTGAAATTGCTTGCTCAGCCCAAATATGGATGGAAATATGTCATTACAAACAATGTATATAGACATTTAATTTAACTTTGATCTATACCTTTATAATTTTGTTAATTGATTATTCAGAATCACGATGTCCAGTTGAAAACAAACCAGGAATTGGTGCAAATTTTCAAATGGATGAATGGCACAAACGATATTGAATATACACCGAACAACGTTAGAAATGCGTTTTATAATGCCGGGAATTGGACACTTGCAAATTTGCATTTGTTTAAAAATAGTATGAATGTGTGTTTGAATTTGTTAATTTATATTTGAAAGGAAAAAATTATATCCTCAATATTCAAATTTATGCTTTGAGAGAGTAATTTATATTTATGTTTTTTCGTATAAAATTAATTAAGGCTCGAACCTCGAAGCTTGAAAGATTTATTAATTTGGTGTTTTAGTTTTAGCTTTATTGTTGAAAAATGCAGAAAATGTAGAATTGTTGAGATAATAATTTTATGATCAAGGAAAAATCAATGAATCCAAGACTAAAAGGGGAACTGAAGATTCAGAAAAAAAGTAGGACCTCATTTCTTGGAAATGTAAATGTAACCTTATCGGAATCTGGAAACAAGTATTATCATTATCATCCCATCCTTAAAATTATCATTGGAAAATTTGATTTATGAAATCTTTTTCAACCGATAGGCAATTTTAGATAAATGATAGTAAATTTTTTTATTGTAATTCATAATAAATGATTTATTAGACCAATTTGTCAAATGTTCATGTTTATTTTCTTGAATTTCTTCTTAAATAACATCATCACAATTCTTTAATTATTGAATATATCATCGCAAGGATGTGGTTTCAGTTGCAATGATTTGGCCATTAACAAGTCAATCTGGATGAAATAGATATAGAAAGATTTAATTTAAAGATTAATAAATTTAGATTAATTGAGAATTGAAATAAAAAAAATGTGAATATTTTTTTTTGGAAATCTTCGAGAAAAATAATATAAGGGTTTTTCGAACATATGCCTGGGCGATTTTAGGAAAATGAACAGTAATATTCGTAATTGATTGAAGTTCCAATTCCATTTTTCATCCCTAACAAATTATAGTTGCTTATTTTTTTAAAATAATTTCTCTCTTTTATGGCTGATTTAAATATTATTTTAAAAATTATATTTTTTGTAGCTTGCATTATAAGTATAAAATTTTTAATTATAAAAAATAGATGAACCGAAATATTTGTATAAAGAGGCAAATATTCAATTTCCCTCAGCTCATAATCCAAATTATTAAGGCCATCCGTTTGCCAATTATCCACTCGCCATTCCCTCAATATTTTACTACATTTATCTTCGATTTTTGGATTGGTTGGATCATCCGGTTTGTTGATCAATTCCAAACTTGTATAGTCTCCAATGGGGCGCTTCATAAATTCAACTTCTTGATTGGAAGCTTTATATCTGGAAGGAACACTTTTATATATGAAAATTACAAATAGTTGGAAAAAAATATGAAAATTTTTCATATCGCCCAGAGAGCTTATTTCACCAAATACCAATCATTAACGATATGGTTAAAATATCAGTTTCAAATATTTTGGATCTTTGGAAGGGGACAGTAAATTTTCGTAAATTATTTTATTGTGAATTTTATAACGATTTTTCTATCGACAAAATGGGTTTTGCGGTATGCGTAGCGGTATTTTTTCCTCCAAAAATTTGCGGTGCATATTAATTGCGATGTAATACCGCAAAATACCGCAATACCACATGCGGTATACCGCACCGCACCGATCTCTAATGCTAATTTTTATTTCGAAAGAATAAATTTTAAAAGCTAATAATTTTTTTATTATATTTTCCTTCATTGTCAGAACTTTAGAAGTTTTCAAAAAATTTTATAATTCACCTATATCGCATGTCCCCATCTTCATTTCCCCAGCCCCAATAAATATTAGGAAATCCATTCGCTTTGATGAATTGTTCGCCTGTTTGTGCGCATATTGAGCCAACAACATCTTTATTGGGATCTCTGAATGGATTTGAAAAATTTGGGATTAATCTAACTAAGGATCAAGGTATTTGATACTTTTTTATAATTTATATATAATTTACTTTCTAACATATATCCATTAAGTTATTTATCGGTTAGCTGATTGAAAAAATTTTATTTGAGTTTATTATTTTATTAATAAATTTAATTGCAAAACGATGATGGAAAAAAAAACATTATTTTGGGTTTAGAATCTTATGAGAAATTTTGAGGGATAATATAGGAAGATTTTAGGGTGAAAAAAATCTGGAGACACATAACCGAAAAGTATCATTAATATTTCTTCAACAGTATTTCCACTTTTTGAAAAATTTTTTTTAATATTATAAAAAATACTTATAATATATATCTTAATCAAAGAATTAGAATAATAGCATAAATTTTTAATTTTTTAATCTCCGAAAATTTCGATGTTTATTTTTTCGAAATTCTGTGGCATAAATATTTATTTTTTAGTGCTATAACCTTTTTTTTTAAATATTTGGTAGAACATTCTCTTTAAATTTAAAAATTTATATATTTAACATTTTAACCATATTAACTTACGTCCAATAATTCCATTCATCGGCAGTTGCAAATAGTCGAATTGGTCCAGGCCCACATCTATAAATATTTGTGTCATAATCGGGCACCAAATCAACATCATGGAAAATATAACAGTCTGTTGAATCATTCTTGCCCCAAATTTTTTTAATTTCTTCAAATGCAGCTGAATTAAAATTAATTTATACATCAAATATTATAAATTTACAGTTTAGTATTTTAGCCCTGTTAAATTTGTCCATTGTTCCATCCATTGGATATGCTTGATCCGCTACAAAAATTCGATAATTCGCTTGTTGTCTTTGAAGTAATGAATGCAAATTGTTAAGCACAGTCATCAAATGGGCAGTACGATTTCTAAAGAATTATGAAATTGTATTATTTTGAATAAATTCGCCTGTATGGAATGACAATGGCAATTCGATTTCTTTCCTGACGGCATTCTGTTGGTTTCCATGATCCATTTTTCACATTTGGATATTTTTCCACCACTTCTTCCATATTATTTGGTGTTGTTTTATTTATTGGCCATTTGCCGACCAAATAAGGCGATCGTTCGGGACATTTATTTATTATCGGATTATGCTGGGGTGGATTAATAAATTAATAAATTTCAAAGTAATGAAAAATTTTTAAGGAAAAAAATTAGGTATCAAATTAATATTTTATTAATTTCAAATTTGAATATGAACCATGATTAAAAAACGCAGTAAAATTTGTACTGAAGGACCAGACCCAAAATCATAAAATGATTTACCATTCGACGCGTCTTGATGTGCCAAGTGCGAAACTGCAAAAATTATTACCCGAAAAGCACTTAAGACCAAGTTATGGCCATTATCACTTTTCCTTTAAAGTGAATTCCCCTTATGGGTCGAAAAATTTCGAAATTCTCATATTATAGCTCAATCGACACTTCTCGATGAGCAGAGCACGAATCTGCCGTCGTTTTCGCATAAATTCCAAAACTAAGAAAGTTATGGTCATTTTATTCTCGCTGGAATGTGTTGGATTGGAACTGTGGAGTAATGTAAAGAGTGGACTTCGGAGTGTGCGGTGTGCGTAGCCGTAGCTCGGGAACTGGACGAATGTTTGGCGAGCGTAGCGATCCAAGCGCTCGTCTGCTGGTCACGCGGAGGCGGAACACACGGGGAGTCCATTCTGATATGCCCACCGCAGCATTTCCTTCTAATCCGTATTTCCTTAGAAGAATGGTAACTTTTTTATATATGAGTTTTATGAAAAAATAATGTCAGATTTTTATTCCGCTCGTTGAGATGCGTCGATTGATATAAATATGTTGATAGAAAAATTTTGTCATTTTCGACCCATAGGGGTACCCTGGCCATAAGTGCTTGACGGGTAAAAATTTTGGTACTATTCCGTTTTGCGACAGCCCCATCCATAAAGTGAAGGGCTCTCTAATGGATCTGGGAGAGAATTTTTATCATTTTTGATGGGAGTGTCGCAAAACGGAAAAGTTGGCACGTAAGGACGCGTCAAAAGGCATATCATTTATGCTCTGTCCGAGCCTTCCGGTTCTTTAGTCAAACCCTTTTAATTTAACTCAGTTTTCCAAATATGCTTTACTTCCAAAATAAATTAAAAACTTCAATTGAGTAAAAGAAAGTTTGGCTTCAATTGAGTAAAAGAAAAGTGGGTCGAAAAAGAGAGGTGAGAGTGGTGATTGGCATTGTAAGGGGGCATCTTAAATAGGCCAAGAAATTGGGAGGAGCGAAGGGGGAATTGGACAGAAATAAGAATATTCGCCAGAAGGATTGGATGGACATCAAAAGGGGAGATTTGGGGGTTGGGCAATGCCTAGAAGGATTTTACAACATAAAGAGGAGATTGGATGAATATTCAGAGGGGGAGAAAGGATTGGATGACATTTACGATAGAATGATTGACAGAAATAAAATAGGGCGAATGGAGAAGTTAAAAAAATAAATAGGAATAAAGAAATTAAATAAAAGAATTAAATATTAAATTAAATAATTCAAGTAAAGACAGCACATTTCCCTCTCCTCGTTCAAAACTCCCAACGCCCATTGAGCCAGCGATCCTGCGAAGTGTCCATCGGCGGCCAGCTTTCATGTTGAAAATCCAACGGCTCGAAGCGATCCTGTCGTCGGTCTCTCGGCTGTCGCTGAATTCCCGAAGATGATGATGCCTCGGCGATTTCAGCCGGATCAGCTACTGGAAAAGCAGGGGGTCCCCACCCGCAATTAAAGCATTTTCCACGGGCGCTATTCATATTTTGCCTCTTTTGTATCGCCATAGCTTCAAATCTTTCATCCAATTCTGCCACTTGGGCGCTTGCATAAGAGGGTCGTTTTAAATGGGCAAGCAATTCATATTGCTGCGCTATTTCATAAGCTTTGGAATACTCATTCGGTCTTTGCGCGTTAACCTCGTATTGAAGGTCTGGCAACAGCCGATCCATAAATTCTTCCAAAAGGCGCTTCCTTATGATATTTTCTTCCTCGCCTGCCAAGGCGGTGCGAACTGCTTCATTTAAGCGATTTGCGAATTCAAAAACCTTTTCGCTTGGCATTTGTTTGCAACTCGAAAGTTTTTGTCGAGCGATGCTTTTTGTATTGTCATTCTCAAATTTTGATTTGAGATGCGCAATCGCTTCCTCAAGGCTATTTGGTTCGATTGAATCCAATTCAGCCCTGGCTTGACCCTCAAGGCAAAATTTGAGTCGGCTAATCTTTTGTTGCTCGCTCAATCGCGTTGTGAATAAAGACAAAATATCCTCAAATTTCTGCGACCAACGGGTAAAAGAAACACTTGGGTTGCCATCAAATGGCTGAATTTGACTCCCAGTGCTCAAAAAGGGGTCTCCGACCATTATCTCACATATTGATTGCTCGTTTTGCCCAAAACGAAATTCTTCAAGTGCCATAATTTCGCACCCAATCAATTCATGGTGCAGCCCAGCATCAATGATGGGCTCAATTTGGAGCTCCAAACTTCCTTCAAGAATGGTTCCACGAACCAAATCTAATTGGCTTTTCACTCCTTCCATATATTCCTCCAATAAAATTGGGTTGAAGGGTTCACTTTTAATTTCTTTTAATTCCATCTGATCTTCTTCCAAACTGCGGATGGTTTGGCACACAGCTGATTCAAAAGCACGCAATTTGGCTAACAATTCCATGCGCTTTTGATTTTTCTCATGGGCGATGTCATAGCCCGAACCAATTGATTTGCTGCTTTCCATTATTACTTCAAATGGCACACAGTCGACTAAACACTCAGTTTCTAGCTAGGGCACTTAGTCAATGTGCTCACAATTTATTAATATTTGGAATAAGCACGCAGCTCGGCTACTGGACCACAGCCAGGCTAGCTCAAATTATTTAATGGGAGGATGATGGCGAGCACCTAGCTGCGAACCACCAATTTGGGGAAAGGGAAAATTGGAAAGGGTTTACTCGGGTTTGACTCCCGGCTAGTGGCACCAGAAAATTGCTCTGTCCGAGCCTTCCGGTTCTTTAGTCAAACCCTTTTAATTTAACTCAGTTTTCCAAATATGCTTTACTTCCAAAATAAATTAAAAACTTCAATTGAGTAAAAGAAAGTTTGGCTTCAATTGAGTAAAAGAAAAGTGGGTCGAAAAAGAGAGGTGAGAGTGGTGATTGGCATTGTAAGGGGGCATCTTAAATAGGCCAAGAAATTGGGAGGAGCGAAGGGGGAATTGGACAGAAATAAGAATATTCGCCAGAAGGATTGGATGGACATCAAAAGGGGAGATTTGGGGGTTGGGCAATGCCTAGAAGGATTTTACAACATAAAGAGGAGATTGGATGAATATTCAGAGGGGGAGAAAGGATTGGATGACATTTACGATAGAATGATTGACAGAAATAAAATAGGGCGAATGGAGAAGTTAAAAAAATAAATAGGAATAAAGAAATTAAATAAAAGAATTAAATATTAAATTAAATAATTCAAATAAAGACAGCACAATTTACCTACCATACATGGTTCGAGTCTGAGCCCTCAAGAACAAATTTTCCAAAAACTCTAATGTTTGTTCGTTTTCCTTTAAAAATCTTTTAAAAAATAAAGCAAAAAATATGAATATATTATAAAAAATAGCATAAATTTAATAATTAACATTTTTTACTTTTGCTTGATCGCAACAGCATTTCGTTGATTTGTTGGAAAAAATTTGCTAAATAAATTCAAATTTAAATAAAAATTAAAAATGATTTACATTGTCATTATTTTGAGAAATTATTGCGGAAAATGAGTTTATTAAATCGGCCTCATTATTCCAATAAATTTCAAGAATTATGAGGAAGATCACCAGAGAAGGGATTAATAAAATTAGGAATCCATTTTTATTTGAAAAAATTTTGGTGGGAGAAAACATTGCAATAAATAAATTCACTTTCGCAGTAAAAATGAATAGTTTTTTTTCTTCAAAGCGCCCTTCATATAGAATAAATTAAATTTCCATCTACTATAACACTAACGCTCATAAAATGAATACCGCTTATATAATATTAAAAATATAGCGTCAAATATTGATTGCAAATTATTTTTTTAAAAATGATGAAAAGAAGAATTCCTAGATTCTTGTATCCCAGGTAAAGGAGAACTGCGATTTGTGAATAATTTTTACATTCTTTGGAATCAAAAACAAATAATTTTAATTCAAAAAAAATAATTTGCCTCGCCTTTTTGGATAAATTGTTGCTTTCGATTCCGGCCAACATTTTGCTCCATAGAATATCCTCCAGAAATGTGCCAGCACCAGTTTGCTTAAAAAATTCTTGCAATGTCAAATTTGATCCCAAAGAATAATTTTTAATATTTCTTCCATTTTCTTGAATTGAAATATTTTCCAGCTTAAACATGAATCGTTTTGTCGTTTTATAGTGATTTTCCTGCTGATACTGCAGCATTTGTGCATCGTAGCAAACTTTTCTGAAAATTATATATTAAAAATTATGGAAGAAGGATATTTTAGAAATATTGCCTAGGCAGTAAATAATCAAGAAATCCGATTAAATATGAAAAAATAATTCTAAAGAATCATATATCATCTGCTGATGATCTATTAATATTAAAAGGAATTTTATGAAATCTAAAAATTAAAAAATGAAAAAAAATTTTATTATTTAATGGATATGGCTTCAACTTCAAAAAAATTTTTCAATAATAAAATTATAAGATTTTGCTCCCAGTCACCAATTTACAAATTAATTTGTAAAGAATTATTAAATTGGAAAGAAATAGGCAAAATTTGAATGAATTTATAATAAAATTATTTAATATGGGATTTGACTAACAAAAGTTCATTTAATTTTTTCATTACAAAATTAGTAAATAATTTTGATCAAAAGATTCTTATTAGGAATATTATTTTATTGGCCTAATATTTAACATTGATTGATGAAATGAGATCTCAGGTTTTCTAATGCCGTGGACAATCGCTAATTGCATCTCATTTTTTATTTAATAAGCATAATATTACCGATGTATGTCACATTTGATAGTCCATTTTTTCAGTTGCTTAAATTCGCAATTGTTCCTATCATTTTCGGCAGAAAGACAATAACTGAAAAAAAACAGTCGAAATTTTTATGAAAATGAAAAAGACCTTGTATCTAGAGTGCTGTGCTAATTCCTGTATGCCTTTCTTATTATTAAATGAAAATATTAACATACAATTTTTAAAGAATTTCAATCTGGATTTGACAGTGAAACCGGCAGTTCCTGTTCAAAAGATGGGCCAATGGTATTTGATTGGAAAGGGTGGCAAAATTGTGAAGGTGTTTTTCATTTCTTTTATTTGTTCTGTTATGTTTTTTTTCAGAAATCCACCAACAAGTCATTGCCTTTGAGTAAGAAAATGCCAAAGAAAAATGCTAAAATTGAGAAGGTACACATCTTTCTCATATTGATCTATTATTCCCATTTTTAAGAAATGTGGCATCAAATCATTGCAATTGGCCAAGACAATTCGTCCAATTCCTTTGGCAAACATTGTTCCAATTATAGTGCCTGTCCAATTCTCAGATGAAGAGAAATTTGTTGGCCGCACTTATGCGGACGTAGTGAAGATTGCACCAGCACCAAAGATCCGCGTTGAGTATCTGGAATGTGCTCCGAAAAAGGAAGTGGAGAAGAAGGTTAATCTATTTTTTGAGAGATTGGTTGTATTTTATAAATTTTTATAGGAAATTAAAGCTTTCTTCTGGAAGAAATATTGGCGAGTAAAACGCCGATCATTTGGAGCGGCGTTGAAGGGGGCGACCATCGCTCCGGTAAAATTAATATTTTTTTCAATTTTTAAATTGTTTATTTAAGTTGTCCAAAATGTTCAAGCCAATGAAGGTGAATAAAATTGAGAAAAAGGAAGTGGAAGCTTGGCCGGTTTTGAATTGCCCGATTTTGCAGCCGAAGGTGCGGCAAAATTCTATCGGTGCAATTTTTTCGACAATATTGACATTGCCGGTTAATCACAATTTTATATATAATTTTTCAACATTTTTCATTCAGAATAAAAGATTTGCCCTATCAAATTGGCCAAAAGGAAAAGCTGTACCTGAAAAAGAGGAAAAGAAAAAGAAGGAAGAAAAACAGGAAGAAAATACAACACCAAAAGGGCCATGGGGTTCAAGAGCTAAAAAGGATCAAGAAAAAATGCGAAAAATATTGGCCAGATCATTGCAAAGTCCAACGTCAGCTTCTCAACCGGCTTCTGCAGCTTCTTCTTCATCACGAGGACGACCTTCTGGTGGATCTTTTCAACTACAACAAAGAAAAAAAGCCCGAGATGTATTGCAGGCGAAGTCAACGCCTAAGACATCTCGCCCAAATCAAACTTCGGCCAGAATTTCAATGCGCCAACAAATAACAACATCTAATGTCAGTGAATCTTCGGAACAATTTCTACGTGATTCTGCAAGTCCACTCGAGGCAAAACCCATTATTAAAAGGGAGCAGAGAAGAGAGGAATGTGCACGTTTGAAGGATTGCCAATATGGCGGATTCATTGTCCAGAGTGGAACTACGCTGAATGGCGTCCTTTTGAGAGATTGTTTGCGTCATCGCATGCATGTACATTGCTTGGCAGCTCACAAGTTAACAATTGTATTTATAACAATATATTTTAACGAAAATTTATAGAAGGAAATTTAAAAATGAATTATGCCCAATTTGCCACCCTCCAATTGATGATCCGGATGCTCGCTTAAACAGAACACCATCACCTGTTTGCTTGAGCGGTGATGAACGTTCTGTTGAATCATCCGATTCAGAATGTAATAAATAAAATTCACACTTGACTTTATCTTATATTTTTAGCTACGACGCATTCCTCACAATCTCAGCCAAGGCAAAAAGGTCGTTTTGTAAAAAGGATGCCGAAAAAGAAATTACGGCGAGGCAAAGATGGACGTTTCTCAAAAAAAATTCCCATCATTGGTACTAAATATAATTTTACAATTTATTCTTATTGCTTTTCAGACCTTGAAGAAATAATGGCAGAAGATCGCAATGTATTTTATGATCCAGACGGAATGCATATTCTAAGTCAAGAACAGCCTGAATTCCAATTGGTGTCAGAAGAAGAGGAAGAAGATGCACCACCAGAACCACCACAACCACGACGCAATCCACCGCGGAATAGAAGGCCACCACAGCGATATGATCCGGCATCACCTCCAAAATGGACGGATATTACAATCACCGACAAATGCCGCCACCATCAGCACAAGGGCCTTGGATGTGCAGCTGTCTCGGCTGGCCACACTCCACGATATTATAACAGCTTGAAACCGGTATGAAATATTATTCTTTTGCATGTATATTTTATATATTTTTAGCATGGTGATGACACTGTTTACCGATGCCCTTTCTGCGTGGCTTTACTTCTACGAAGCGAGGCAAAGGGACGGAACAAATATAGCAAGTGTTGTGCCAAAGGCAAAATCGATCTGCTTATGGCCTACTATGGCTTGCTCAAACCATTCCTTCATCCACAACAACGTCGCGATGAAGATGAAGATGAACATGATAGATTGGATGAAGAAACGCAAGAATTGGACACACTTCTCTACACCTTAATTTCCGGTCTACATCCAGACAGCAAGAATTTTGCCAAATTTGCAAGACGGTACAACAAAGAGTTCTCTTGCGGCACGATTTCGACTGTTTCCCAACCTGTGCCCGGGGACTATCCGCCTGTAAAAATCAATGGCCAAGTTGTCCTTAATATGAGCGGGCTGCATCCACCAATTAATCCTGAAACTGGTGAAAGAAGATTGCATCTTGGTGGCCAAGTATGGACAATGGATCCAGATGATGCTATCAATTTGCGACAAGGGCGGAATGCAGATGCCCGATTGCATTTATCTGTTAGTTTTTATTCTATTTAGATGAATAATTTCATTTTGCCAATTTAAAGGATCTTCTGTTGGAAAAATTGCATCATCTTCTGCAGCACCCTCAAATTGGACATCCATATGCACGTGCATATCAACGTGCTGAAGAACTTTTCAAACAAAAAGAACAAGAATTGGCAGCTGAAGGTCAACCGATGGACAACAGCAGATTCATCGTTGAATTGATGACGCCACATGAAGTGGAGCAGAGAGGTGTGCAAACTCCAGCTACAGTACATCCACATCAAGTGCTAATGCAGGCTGACAAAAACCATCTTGCCCAAGTCTACTTTATTGAAGGCGACAATCCAGTACCGCCAACGAAAGAAACAGGCATTTTATTGACAGCAAGGGATGGTGAAGTGAAAAAACTTCCCTGGTGGGACATTCACACTGATGGCGCCCTTTTGCCTCTTCTTTTCCCACGATGTGATACTATTTGGAGGCCTAAATTGCCGCAGCGCGAAATTAACGAGAATTGCAATCAAGACCCAATTGCTTTGCCACCATTACCAGCACCAATGATGCCATTACCCGATGCAGAATTGGATGACTATAATAACGATCCAAATATGGCCATCAATCCATTTCGCGATGAAGACGACAATCCTCATCATCAACTCGACGAAATGGACAGCCAAGGAGAAGGCGAACAACTCATCATTGAAGAAGAACATCATTCCAAATTCGTCTCCAAATCACAGGCTGCTCGATATCACATGCAAATTCGAGAACCGCCCAAGAATCCGGGAGACCCAAACCGCAACCCATGGCGTGACCCGCATTTCATCTGGTGGAGTCAACGGCTTGCTGAAGAATACGTGTGCATTTTGACAAACAAGATTGAAAGGGAACGCTATGCAGAATTCAAAAAGAAGCAGAAGAACTTGCGCACGGCACTTCCGAAAGCCATGATTGACATGCTGCAGGGAAAGATTCGAAAACTCTTGGGTAAATCTTTAACTTTCGTTATATTTTTTAATTTTGTATTTTAAAGATCCACAAGGAAGGCCATTGGAAGGACGGGGAGAATTGGGCCGTGTGTACATCGCTCCGGAAACAATGAGAGGCAGCCGAAAATACTACCAACGTGCTTTTGGTGATGCCACTGCCATTTGTCGTGAAGAAGGAACACCACACCTGCTCATCACTTATACAATGGACAAGGATGCAGAAGAATTCAACACAATGCTAAATCCAGGCCAATTGTGCTTCATGCGTCCTGACATCATTGCGCGCCTCTTCAGGGACAAATTGGATGAATTCCTGAAGGACATTGTTCAGCGTGAAGTGATGGGTCCGGTGAAAGGATGGTTTTATAGCGTCGAACACCAGAAACGGTAATTTTTACGATTGATAGATCATTTTTGATATTACTCTTTTACAGAGGCCTTCCGCATGTGCATCTTGTGGTCATATTGGACTTCGAGCGCATGAATTTGACGCACGAAGAATACATCGAGGAATACATCACGGCAGAAATCCCTGAAAATCCAAGAGGGACTGACCGGAGTACGGCAGCAAGGTTGCAAGAAAGATACAGGCAGATGGTTTGCAAAAAAATGTACCACACCTGCAATCCTCGATTCTGCCTCAAAGATGGAAGATGCACAAAACGTTCCCCGGTAAAATTTCATATTATCTAATTTTATTTTCATTCCTAAAATTTAGAAACCATATTCGGACAAAACTGTCATTCACCATCGTGGAGTTGGTGTAAACTATATCAGGCGTCCACCTGCCTCCAGTATTGCTGAATGGAAGGCCAACAAAGATACTCTTGGCTATCCGGAAATCGGCAAAGACAATCGCTATGTTGTGCCGCATAACCGATTTTTGGTTTGCAAATATGGATTTCAGTATGTTACTTAGGAAATTGATCGTTAGATTTATTTTGATTTTCATTATAGCATCAATGTTGAATGGATCCAGGGTGATGCGTGCATAAAATATGTGCTCAAATATGTCATGAAAGGCGCCGATCTTGCCTTCGTTCAAATTGTGCCAGTCAATGATGATGGAACCGGTCAAGTCAAAGTTGACTATGATGAGACCAAGGAAATGAGCTTGGCACGCTATCAAACGGCATCAGAAGGCATGCTAACCATCTACGGCAACAAAATTGTCCGTCATTCACATCAAGTAATAGTTGCTTATGCATTTTTCATTATTCATATATTTGTTTTTAGTGCGATGTCAACTACATCCATCTGCCTGGCCAATATCGGATGGTTTTCCATGAAGGTCAAGAATTGTTGGCGGCAGAAGAATTAGCTGCACAAATGCAAGATGGAGAGGAACAGCAAACTCCCCTGACTGCATATTTTGCATTGAATAGGACATTGGACCCGGATGAGGCACAACTCTACACCTATGAAACGATCAACAAGGCCTACTGCTACGACAAATCCAACAAGGAATGGCGACCAAGACAATATATTCGCCAAAATCACATTTCACGTCTTGGCACAGTGGGGGCATCAAACCATGAAGCACAAGTGAATAAAACTAACTAAAATATATTACAATATATGTTTTATAGATCTTGCGAATGCTTCTTCTCACTGTGCATGGACCAACAGGATGGGATGATTTGCGTGGCGACGATGGAACATTCCTCAGCAAGGCAATTGAACTTGGCCTGGTCGAAAGTTCTCAGATCTGGATCAAGACAATCGGTGAGGCATTTGGTTCAATGCGGGCATTCGGGCGCCGTTTCAACTGGCTTGCCACACTGTTTGCGAACAACCGCATTCATGATCCAATGGAGGTGCTCAATGGTGTATTGGAAGATTCAAATGAATGGCTTCGACCTGCCAGAATGCGAAATAGCCCTCTTCGGGATGTAATGCAATATGTGCTCCGAAGATTGGAGTTTGTCTTTCGGCTTCAAAACGTCCGACATATGGATGATCAAACCTGTTGCGAAGCATTGGGACTCGATGCACCTGAAGGGTTTGCAATGACCGATCAAGATATTCTTGACGTAATAATTAAAATAATTATATCATAATTAATTCTGCTTTTTTAGTCGGTATACATGGCGGGTGACTTCCACCAGAGGCATGTGGCTGATGATGATGACGACGATGACGATAACAATGATCTCGGTCCACCAACACATGCTCGCTATGCTGCATTCTATTTTGCAAATTTCCGCAAATTGAATGCTGGCCAAAGTATGTATCGAGCAGAAGTCTTCCGAGTGGCCAATGAACGCCGAGACAATAATGGTCGCCCACAATCGAGGCATATTTTCATGTTGTCTGGCGATGGTGGAACAGGAAAAACATTCGCTAATAATGTAGTTTCATATAATGTTATTCATTTTAGTTTTTTTTTTATATTAAAGGTCTTAATCGCCAATTTAAAGACAGCTGGCTTCAATATTTTGGTTACGGCGTCAACTGGCATTGCCTCCGAACTATTGTTTGAAGGCGGAACAATGCACAACCGGCTCCATATTCCGTTGAACATCGACGAAAACACTGAACCTATGCTGGACTATGAAAACGAATTTGCCAAAATCCTCCGCCATCTGGATGTTCTCATTATCGACGAAGTGAGCGCCGTCCATAAAAACGTATTGTTTTATGTCGATCGCCTCCTTCGTTCGATTGATACTTCAAAAAGAAATCTTGATTTCGGTGGAAAGGTTAATAGATTGATAGTCAATTTGTTATGCATAATTTATATACTTTATAGGTCATTGTAATGTGTGGCGATTGGAAACAGCTATTGCCAATTGTGCGCGACTATGATCGCTATTCTGCATATGCTGCATCGGTGAAGAATACCGATTGGTTCAAAAACAACAAAGTGGTCCCAATTCATCTGACCGAAATTATGCGACTGGTGCCTGGACAGGACATATATGCCAAAAAGCTGAAATGCTGGGGCACGGGCTATGGCACAACAACTGATGACATCACACAAATTGATGAAGAGATGGTTGTGCGCAGCGAAGCCGAATTGATTAAATTCGTATTCGGTGATGCTTTGGACGACCCAATGTCTCAAGCAAACATGGAAAGACTCAGCAATTCAGCAATTTTGACACCTCTGAACGACACCGCATTGAAATTGGATCAAGAAATTCAAGTAATTTAACTTTTGAATTAAAAACGTGCATTTTATTTTCCTACATTTCAGAAAAAAATCAAAGGCGTCTCCAAAACATATTTGTCCGTCGATCGGGTAGTTAGCGACAATCCTGCTGATGAATTGGCCGTCAATATTGCCGATCGGAACATTGAAAATTTGTATGGCCGTACACCACCTGGTTTGCCTGCCCATAAATTGGATGTGAAAGTCGGCGCAATCATGATGATCGTCAGGAACATCTCTATTCCGGAAGGATTGTGCAATGAAACTCGCATTCAAATTGTTGGGCTCGGCGATGACGTCATCCATTGCCGTTATATTTATGGCCCGAGAGCTGGCAAAACATTTGAATTGAGCCGCTACCGCTTCCAATTTGGCGGCGAAGATGATCCGGATCCTGACCGCTATGGTGGCGTCCGATGGGAGAGGCTGCAATTCCCATTACAACCAGGATTTGTGTTAACAACCAACAAATCCCAAGGCCAAACGCTAGAACGTGTCGGACTTCATCTCGGCGAATCACAATGCTTTTCCCATGGCCAATTCTATGTTTCGGTGTCACGTGTCAAAAGTGGCCTCAACATTCGTGTATACACCAGAAGCACAAATCGATTGGTCAAGAACATTGTTGTCAAGGATATTGTGGACCAAAAGAACATTGACATTGCCAAAGAATATGCCAAAGATGTGAGAAAATTTCTCTTTAATTTCTTTTATTTTTTTTATATTTTTCAGTTGGCCCGAAATTTGCCGACTCCACCGCCCACTACAGGCACTGTGCCAATTCAAGACATACCAACAACAACGGTTGACAGAAGACCAGGAAATGTATTGTCGCCTCCGCCTTCACCACCACCACGACCTTATCAATGCCCATTGAGAGGAGAAATGCGCCAGCGATGTCATTATTGGCGGCAACGGAAATACGCATTTCCTCATGAAGGTGTCATCTATGAAGATGCTGTGGGAAGTGGCGATTGTTTATTTTGGGCGGCAATGTTGGCAGCAAGAGGGATTGTGGAAATGCCAAATGATCAAATGTATGCTGAATGGCCAGAGGAATTTTTTCATGAACAACTATGGAAAACTCAATCTGCTTTGCGCAAAAACCTTGCGGAACGAAAAATGGCTGACTTTTTGACTGTGATGACGGACGAACAACAAGGCCTTCGAATCCAAGCGGCCATCGAAGCTTTGAATTATCGCGATTTTGCCTCATACATCGAAAGGATGAAGAGGGATTCCAACTTGGATCCACGGGCTTACGCAAGTGTTGAATTGGAAGGACCTTTTATTGCACGTTCATATGGCCGTCCATTGGCTGTTTACAGAGACGATGGCCGGGTTTTCGTGTGCTTTCCAGACTCACTGGATGTGCTGACCTTCACGGATGTACAAAATCCATTGGAGATTCCGAATCTCACATATCAAATAAATGAGAATGGCAGTGCGGAAAGAGGTGGAAACCTTCGGCTGGACAATCCCATCGTCATACGCTTTATTGGCGACGACCATTTCCAGGCAGTTTATTTCAAAAGAAGAATAGAAAAGAATGTTCCTGCACCTTTGGCCGCAGCAACATCGCTAAACCAGCCTGAATTCTCCGTTCCATCTCCAGCAATCAGAACACCGATCAATGAAACGGCTTTCAATTATGCATTTGGACAATTGTCTGTGACACCCAAGAGTGTGCCACAATCTGGCTGGACTGCAACATCTGGAGGTCAGCAAGATCAACAAACACCACCCCCGGAAACAAGGGAAAGCCCATTGGCTAAAAAGCAACGGAGACAACAACAAACGCAGAGTCCTTTGGCCCAGCAACAACGGCCACATGATCCAAATCAAACACAGCCATCAACAACGGCTCACAGACAATTAATTGCTCAAAGAAATGAACCAACAACACCAACCACACAGCCAGTTGAGCCATTCAGCTTTTTTACTCCATCGCCTCAATCGCGAACAGGGGAGGAAATGCCATTCTCAAGAACAAAAAAGTAAAACATTAAATTTTTAACAATGTAAAAAGTTCAATTTTAGATCGTCTATCAAAAAAATTTTCGGCAATTTGATAAAGAGAATTGACCCAACTCGGCATAGGGAAACACCGCCTCCAAGGCCACCAAGGTGGGAAAGACCAATTGTGCCTCAAAAGCCATTTAACTTCTATCCTTCTTCTACTGAATCAACACCAACCAAGAAGCAGACAGATAGCAGATCATTTGAGGAAGAAAGAAGAAGAAAAAAGGAAGAAAAGCTTGGAAAATTTCGCCAGCAATTGCAGCACGAAAGTACTAATATGGAACAACAAATAAGGGAAGCTGACGAATTACAAAGGCAAAGAAGAATGGCTGAAGAACAACTCAGTCAACAGGAACAACAATCTGAGGAAAATCAGAGAAGAGAAGCTGCAGAATTGCAAAGGCAAAGAAGATTAGATGCAAAACAGATGCTAAGGCAACAACAAGAAGAGGAACAGCAAAGGCAGCAAAATATCAGGATTATCCAAGAGGAAGAGCCTCAAAGGGAAAGGGAACAACAGCAAATTCTTCCCTCAACAAGCTTCTTGCCGCCCAATTTACTGCGATATCCTGATCGGAGTGTTGCTATAGATGAGGATGAAGAAGATGAAGAAATAGAACAGGAAGAAGAGCAAATGGATGAACAGCAAGAAGAGGAACAGTTGGTAGAAGAACAGAAAATTGAGGTCGAACAGCAGGAAATAATTGAGCAAGAACAGATGCGAGTGGCAATGAAAAAGGCATTGATGATGAACCACCAGTTGGTTTTCCGGAAGATGAATTAGACAGAAATTTGCCGAAAACTCGACCAAATGATGAAGAGATGAATGAGGACTGCGCAATTTGCAGTATAATTTTCAATGATGGAAGAACATTATGCAAGCTGCAATGCACTCATATCTTTCATCGAGAATGCATTGTTCGATGGTTGAAGGATCATAAATCATGTCCCAATTGCCGAGGCGAAGTATTGGATGCTGCTGGAAATATGCGGTTGCCAACAACACCTCAACGTCCACCACTTCCACCAACAACTGGAAGAGAAGCATAATCTTTGGCAGAAGCAACAACATCCCATGTGCCTTTGAATTTCCAACTACCACGGAATCATTTTCCAACAAGGCATGCCAATGTTTGGATTGTTGACGCCAACATTGTTCATTTGCACGTCGATGCAATTGTCAATGCTGCCAACCATTCATTGTTAGGCGGGAGTGGAATTGATGGTGCCATTCATGCAGCAGCTGGTCACGAACTGCATGATTTTTGTGCTCGAATTAGGCCAATTGGAGGAAAACGATGTCAAACCGGCCACGCTGTATTGACGCCTGCCTTTAATATCTGGAATGTACAATGTAAATAAATTGATATCTTTAATTTTGAAATATTTTTCAATTTATAGCCATAATTCACACTGTTGGACCAAATATCCAACCGGCAGGGAGACAACCAACTGATCTTGAAAAGCAACAACTCCGAAATTGCTACATACGATGCTTGGATTTGGCCCAGGCAAATGGAATTAGATCGATTGTTAGTTTTCTAATAAAATTTATTTTTGAAAATTTATTTTTAAAGGCATTCCCGTGCATATCCATCAACATTTTCCACTTCCCCGAAATGGAGGCTGCACAAATTGCAACGGCGGCAATATTTGATTGGCTGAATACGCCAGGACATCGGATGGATGCAATTTTAATATGCATCTACAACAGCCATAGATTGGTCTCCATCTACCAATCTTTAATTGGCCTTCCAACTCCACCAATGGCTCAACAACCACCAAATATTCCATCTCAAACGGCCTCAACATCTGTCAAACAAACGCAACAACCACCACAATCACAAGGACAACAAAGGCCTTCTCCACACATTGGCCAATCATTCAAACTTCCGCCAAGGCATTTCCCAACAAGACGACAACCAATTGTTTGGATTGTTATGGAAGACATCACACAATTGCATGTGGACGCAATTGTCAATGCTGCCAATTCAACATTGCTTGGCGGTGGCGGAGTGGACGGTGCTATCCATGCTGCTGCTGGACCTGAATTGCGAAATGCATGCTCGCAGTTCAACCAATATCAGCCTGGACTGAGATGCCGAATTGGAGAAGCAAAAATGACGAAGGCTTATAACATCCGCACAGTTAGATGTAATTCAAATATTGTTGAAATATCATATCATTTTTAACTTTTTTAAGACATTATCCACACAGTCGGACCAAGGCTGCATAAACGAGGTGATCAACCAACCCAACAACAAGAGGAACAATTGCGAAATTGTTATTTGAGTTCCTTGGATTTGGCCAGGCAACGCGGAATTCGATCTATTGTATTTTATTCTATATAGTAATGGAATTTATTTTTTTATTTTAAGGCCTTCCCTTGCATCTCCACCAACATTTACAACTTCCCTCCGGATGAAGCAGCAGTAATTGCTTGGACGGCCATTTGTGATTGGTTGGGCTGGCCTGGAAACAATATGGAAGCAATCCTCATTTGCGTATTCGATGCTGGAGGTGTGCAATGCTATCAAAGAATTGCAGAATGAAGATTGCAATGCTCACACAAAAATTTTGGAAAATTCACACAATAAATATGGCTATTTCACACAATAATTATGGCTTTTTTTTAATTTTATATATAATTTTGTTTGTTAGTAAATTCATTTTTTATATCTTCGCAGTCGAATTCCAATGTCGTTCCAGCTCTCGGGGTCTATCCGTAGACACATTTGAGCGAGATTGAGGGCCGAAGGCCCGAAGATTGACAACTGATAGTCCTAAATAAAAAATATCCTTTCTATCCAATTTCCAATAAAAAGTACACATCTAGGAAATGGTATTCCAACGCAACTGGCTGTTAAATAACTAGACCCGGGGCTTGCCCCCGGGTCTAGTTTATTTAATAAGCATAATATTACCGATGTATGTCACATTTGATAGTCCATTTTTTCAGTTGCTTAAATTCGCAATTGTTCCTATCATTTTCGGCAGAAAGACAATAACTGAAAAAAAACAGTCGAAATTTTTATGAAAATGAAAAAGACCTTGTATCTAGAGTGGCAACAAAAATAATGGAAAAAACAACGAACATTATGCCCAATTTTTTTGGGATAAAAATGTCGATAAACCAACAATTTCGAAGGCTCACTTCGAAACAATGAGAAAATTATAATTTTAAAATTATTAAAAATACTCCAAAATCTTTAGCAATAAAGAGAATCTAAATTATTTATTCAAATAATTTTTTGTCTAGACTATGGTTTATGTATTTTTTTTATCAAATTGAAATGCATTTATACTTGATTTATTTTAAAAAAGATTAATAATTATAATTAGTTCATTCATTTTATTAAATTAATATGACGTGTCTTTTTCTATTTCAATTCTAAATTATAAAAAGTGAATGATGATTGATTGAAAGTGATGAAAAGATTTTTTCCCCCAAATTTTACTAATTTTTGCATCAAATTAGATGAAAAAAAGTTTCTATAGAGAAAAATTTTTTAAGGGCTAAGGTAAGGTTAAGGTTAGGTTAGGGTGGCATGGGTTCTAGGAGCTAAGGGCTATGCATATCTAGGGGTAAATCTTGGTCATAAACTTGTTGAATTAAGCCCCTTTTTAAGCTAATTTTATTTTTGGCTTATAAGAGAGTCACCAATGAACCAATTTATGCAATCATCTTAAGTGCCGATAGCAGCTTTTTGTATGAGCTATCGAATGGTATACCGATCATTATGAAATAAACTAAGTTTCGTCTTGCGTTTAATACGTGAAATGAATTTATAATTATAGGCATTTTGAATAGACGAAAAAATTCAAAAAGAGTGAACATGGAAATGGGCCCAAAAAAGCAATGTGCGAATTGTGCAAATTGGCAAATGAAGAACCGAGACAACAGAAGCAAATTAAAAATATTTTCCAATTCTGGGAAAATGGTCAATGCCAAGTGGATATGGAGGGAAAATTGCACAAGGAAAATAAAAAAATTAAATTAATTTAAAACATTGAATTCTTATTGACATGAGTAAATTTTTTAATTGAATTTTCCGCTTTTAGATTAAATGTTATAAGTGCCGGATGCAATTGTTAGATAGAATGAATCACGAAAATACGTATATATTTCATATCAAAAATAAATGGATGAAATGTTAAATATTAAATTATTTATTTCTGTTTTTCATCTCGTTTCTTGTGTTTTATTTCTTACCGGAATGGCCGAACCGTTAAAAATCGGAATCGATCTGGAACCGAAACACCGGAATCGTTAAAAATTGGAACTGATTCGGGATAGGAATCGCGGAACCGATCAAAAATTTAGAACCGAGATATCACTAATGTCCAATGTAGAAAATCCATCACTGTCGAAATATTTACTGTTGAAATGTCCTAGAGCACTTTTTGCTTTTTTGATGAAATTTTTAATATTTGGCTCACACATATTAAAAAAGAACCAACTCGAATACCCACCCAGCAGGTTTTTTGGACAAATTATTGCTTATTAATAATTACTGAATGGATAGAATGATTCGATAGGTGCGAATAAATATGGTTAATCAAATTTAAATAAAATATTTGTAAATTTTATTAAACAATAATGAAATTGGGAATATAATGATCAATTTATTTATTAATTAAAATTTGCTAATCAGCCAATGTTTAATTTGAATTTATCCCATATATATTTCGATCGTATCCAAAAATTTGTAACTACAATTGAATTTGTTTGCATCAAAATTCATAGGATCCAATGATTTTTCTCGATTATAACGTACCTGAAATGAAGGAACTGATATTAGTTACATTTAAATATAATTTTTTGCATAATTGATTCCCTCTTAGTTATTGAATTCATGGAATCGTCCAAGCTAATCAAACCCGAATTAGTTTATCATTAAAAGTTTAAGATTTTAGAATCCAAAGGAAATTCTCAGGTCTATTAGATTTATTTTTAATTGCCTAGATAATTTTGATAATAAAAATATCAAATCGATTCAATCTCAAATTATCCTTCGGCTTAAATTTGAAATATATTGTATATAAGGATGAAATTTATTTTTTTTTATTTTATAAATTTATACTTGAGGAAGTTCTGTATAATATGCCCGGCACAATCTATGCAAGCCTCGTTCAAAATGTGTTCTATTGTATATCATTTCGTGGATGCAACATGCAATCAATGGCACCAGCGTCCATCTTTTGAATATTTTAAATTTTCTTTCATTCATCAATTTAATTTACCTCGGGCATCATTTTGTTGGCAAAAAGAGATGACGATTGCCGCAGTATTGCCACATCCTCCAGTCCTAATACACAAATTGCATGGCGCCATTGTCCGCTTTGGCAGTGTTTATTATTAGGCCACCAAATCGATAGTCTATATTAATGCAATATACAAATTTAAACATTATATTTTATTTTTTCTATTTATTATAAACGGACATTTTTGCCTTGTTTTGAAAATTTTTAATAATTTTAATTATATTAATTGCTGTTTTCCTTTTATGATTTTAAATAAATTATTATTTGAAAGAGTATGCGTTTCTTCGGCTAGTTTGACAAGGCACAAAAAGAATTTAGGTAGTAGAATAGTATTGTCAAAAGGATTTATTATTTCAACGTTGAAATTTGAAAGTGACAGATGAGACAAGAATTATATTAAGCTGAATTATACGGTTTTATTTCATTTATGATTTATTTAATTATTAAAAATTTATGTTTTTAGTCTCTTTTTTGGTTAAAGCCTTATAACTAATTATTAATTAGAGTAGGACAAAGACGGTTTTAAACTAAATTCCACTGTTTCTGTTTTACCCGATTTGACGATCTCGGTTTGTTTTTGAGACTTTACTTATTCAACTAAATAGTTGCATGATTATAGGTAATATACCGGAAATATGGAAAATCTATATTTTTTACTTTTTGAAATTTTGAGCTTTAAAATTTGGCCAAATAATTTTAATATACTATAAGAAAATAAATAATACCATTGGTAGCTTTTTCAGAATTTTCAAAAATATCAGTTAATTTATAAAAAATTCCAATGTTGCCGAAAAGGTTTAAAATTAAAACCCAAGGGTTTTTAGCCAAACCTCTATAGAAACCAGGAAAAATTATTAATTATATTTAGTCAAGTTTGGAGAATGAATAGGCATCTTTCCAGAAATTTTCCAAATAAATCAGTCTTTTTTAAAGGAACTGGTTTTGGCAATATTCAAGTTTATTTATGCTATTAATTTATATTGGATTGAAATTGTTTATGAAATAAAATATAAATGACGAATAAAATTTTATGTTCCTTGAAAGGTCATCGCCAGATTTTCGTCATTTAAAATCGTTTTACAGCTTTTCCTCAGAGCAAATCGCGACAATAGCAATATGGAGCAATTTGATGTTTTAAGTGATCAATGCATTTTGCCTGCTTCCCATACTCATTAAGACGGGGGAATTTTGTGCTAATAAATTTGTGAGTGATGTTGCGATGACCTTTTGGCCATTCATTCTCCTCCAATTGAATATAGCCCCAGAAACGACCATCACCAGGCACTGTCTCAAATGTGACCTGTGGATATGAATTTGAGGAAGATAAATATTTTTAATTTAAAAATTCACTTGAAAAATATTGAGCCTCTTTTCGGGTTCAAATTCCAAACATTCAACAGCTGGCTTATTGTCAGCTCGGAATTTTAACTCAATTCAACACAATGTTCACTAACTGAATAGAGATAAAAATTAAATGTGGAGAAGTCTTATAATAATTCTAAATTTATCTATAAAAATTTTAAATAGATGCTTGGTCATTTCCACTTTCCACAATAATCCAAACATAAAGTGTTTTTACATATTTAAATATTCAATTTTGATACAATGTGAACCTTTTAAAAACATTTCCCAGAATATAATACAATCTCAATGAATATTATTATTAAGTAAAATAATAACTTAATTTTTTATTAACATTACCATTTTGTTGCCGTAAATCTGCGTTCATTCTTTTCACCAAAATTTGTGCCAAATTTAAGGCCAATTTGGGTTTCTCATTAGTCACATCGTTCTTGTTAAATTGGCAAAGGCAAAATTCGAAAGGAATATGCAATGTACCACAATGACGTATAAAGGTTGGATCAAATGGATGCAGAAATGATTGGCCGAACGGGGCCAATTTGGTGAGATAGGAAGGAGGGTGAATTTTATTGAAAGAAGTTGTAATAGTCCATTCGGAATGTTCCTGAAATATAAAGTCGTGAACAATTTGATCATCAAATTCAAATGATTCCATTTTCTAATGATACGCAGTAACAAATTAAAGATAGGAAATTATCCTCCGGGGTCATGTCCACAATAGATAAAGGGCTCTGCATATATGGTCATATCCACAATTCTGCAAATGTGAGCATTTTCGACTTATAATAAATCAGAAACCAGTTTTAGACCCCATAAACCTTCTAACATTTTGTAGATCTCATCGATACGCATCGATTGATATATAATTTATCATGGTTTGGTTCAAAATTAAAGAGTTTAAAACAAAGAATGGAAAAATGGTTTAATTCTTTAATTTTTGGTCAAAACCTAATATTTTATATACCAATCGATGCGTCTCCATGAGATCTACAAAATGGTATAAGGTTTGTGGGGTCTAAAACTAGTTTCTGATTTACTGTAAGTCGAAAGCGCTCATATTTGCAGAATTGTGGAGATGACTTAGCACCGGAAATTATAAATCCAAGTTAACTTATGTTTTATCATCTTTTTAGAATTTTTTCTAAAGAGACAAATCTAGTCAATTTTTTGTTTTGGCAGATACTGAGATGCAAAAATCAAATAGTTTTCATCTTATTAGATTCTTTTTATTAGAAATTCCTTCATTTTGGGATATTTAAATTTTTTAAATACATTTACCATGACAATGTTCAACAAAGTAGCATGCGTATCAAAATGGGTGACCAATTGGCGGGAATTTTCTTTCAAATTAGCCATCAATTCACGATTTCGACGTAAATGTTTGGGTACAACCAAGAATAATGCCGGATTGTTGTCCTCCACTTCACCTTGTTTTGTATCACGAATTGGGGTGTAACGCATACCATGATCACCGGTAATAAACAAAAATGCATTCTCCAACTGAAGCATATTTAAAAAGAAACATTTTTAAATTATTACAAGGTTCCTTCAAATATCATATCTAGATGGATTTTTAGATTCCATAGAATAATAATATTCGATTTCCTAATTGGAATTTATTCTTTTTTTTTCATTGAATCTAATTTGAAATTTAGGATTTATGTAGTCAAAATCACATAAGTAATCAATCCCTCATTTTTATGAATTTTGTTTTCACTTACCAATTTACTAGTAAATAAATCTAATAAGACCAAAAAATCAAGTTTTTAATGCCCACACCTTCTCTGCATATTCCATCAGAAAATTGTAGAAATAATTATCAAATAGAAAGGCCCCATTTGGGTTATCATGTGCTAACATTGTGAACCAAGTAATGCTAAATTTTGGCTCATTTTCATAAACATCAATAAATTGTTTCAAATAATCCAACAAATAATGATGATAGTCTTTGCAACTATTCGCATACAACTAAAGAAAATTAAAATGTCAAATATAATTTGAAATGGCAAACATTTTCAGCTAATTTATTTCCATCTTCCATTGCTTCATAACGATTGTGAAATGGACGCATATAGTGATCCACGGGTTGATGCTTATATCCAGGATATCTTGGCCAATTAAACATACCGCCTAAAATTGTACAAAATAAATATATGTAATTACATCCTTTAGCCAATTTTTGCCTATCATTTTTAAATGAAATCTATTCCAAAATCCGTTAAGACATTTTAGAATATTTCATGCTTGCTAATTTTAAATTAATTCAAGAATTAGAATTAGGCAATTCCAATACTATTATTAAGAAAGATCGTTAGTGGAAAAAAAAATCCATTAAACTTTCCGACTTAATAATGTCTGAATATTATTTCAAGAAATGATATTGGAAAAATGTTAATTTCTGTCACTTCTATATCCAAATATGAATCGATGATTTTTCGATAATTTTAATTTAAATTCATGAATTTTTGTATATTTTACAATTATAAAATCTGGAAAAAGCAATTTTTGGATCGAAATTTTTAGTACCAGCAAATTAGAGAATTATATGACAAAGAGGATATTAACTGGATATTGCTAACGGGCTCTACAAATAATTAATGAAAATTTACCTATAAGTAATCTTAATATTAATTTTTCATAGATTATGTTCAATAATTTTTTAGATAAAAAACGATAACAATTTAATTAAAAATCTTATTTTAGATTTTAAATATATTATCATTCGAATAATATAATTTAATCTACCTTTAACATTATCCTCAGCCATCATTGTTCGATAATTTTTCTCACGGAATTTGTATCCGATAAATGGTTCATTGTCAATGTAATTTTCTCCAATTTGTTCCTCTGTTCTTTCAGGGGGATATGCAGGACCCATTGGATTCTCCTCAATTGGCCAAAGTTGAAATCCTATAAAGTTAATTATAGAGGATATTATTAAAATAAAATTTTACCAAAAAACATAGCAAAGGCATTTGGTAAACTATTTTTGGCAACTTTATTTGAATGAGGAAATGGAATGGCCTCCATTCGTTCCATAAGATTAATAGTGCTTTTTGGCAAGGATCTAAATATAAGAGAAAGGAAAAATTTGAATAAGATTTAATAAAATTGTTATTGATGATAAGAAATTTTATTCGCTTTTTAAAGACAATATATCTTAAAATTTTATTGTTAAAAATATCATCATAAATTAATGCTATATGCTTTGGATACTAATTCCATCAAATGAATCATTCACCGAAGGAACTGTGTGTGGGATACGGAGTCAAGCACAATAACATGAACATCCGGTGACCGATTGGTAAGATTTTCAACGGATTCCGGCCTCACTTCCAAGGGAAAATCGATAGAAGAAGAAGAAGAGGAAAAAATTGAAACATTGGATTGCTTGGAATTTGCATTTGAACTTAAACTTTTTAAAAGTTATAATTAGGAGGTATTTTATTTTCTTATCATAATTATAGCTTATTTAAATGAGAAAATGTCCTTCCATGTATCCCATAGGATATAAAATGATGTTTGCTAAAATCATCTTTTCGACTCAGGAATATCCGAATTCCAAATCCGTTTAATAAAATTTACAATAAAATTTGTTTAGTTTTTATGTTTTTATTTCTTGTCAAAAGCAAATAATATGGTCGAAATATTTAGAATATTTCTTTTTCTTGTTTTTTATTTTTAATATTCTCGAAAAAAAATGATAGATAATAATGAAATTTGAGGTGAAATAAAGTAGATATAATTCTTTAAAATTAATTTCGGCAAGTAATCCTTTATATTATAATTATAAGTATCGAATTAGAATTGAAAAATGGACATTCCATGACATTTCTAAAGATGTGATCGAATCCATCTTTTTGGAGGACCATAAAAACCAGCACCAAAATATGTATATAAATATAAAATAAACCCTTCTCCTCTTGGATCATAGATTTGATGGTGCAAATAGTTGTAAATTGGTATGGGATTTGTGGCATTGCTATTGCATTGAACCTCCAAAATGTCACATTCCGGTTTTGTGGAAATGTTCTTCCATGGCCCAAGTGACACTTTCAAATCATTTTTATTCAGAAGGCATCTGAATATTGTTAAAGAAAAAAATCAAAAAAATGAAATTATAAAGCTGCACATCAATCGAATTTGCAACATTAGGTTAATGTAATAATTTCAAAGAGAAACGTATTAAATTTAACTTCAATGACAAATATTGGCTAATAAGATAAAAAATTTGGTTTCCTTTGTTTAAAATTGTGATTTTATTTGTTCCACGAATTAAATTTTAAAAATATATTATTTTCAATGTTGATCAGGGGTGTGAAGCGATATAAAGTTTCAATATTAGTATCCGGCATATCCGAAGGGTTTAATATCCGTCCATCCGTATCCAGATATATCCTTATTCGTTTCCCACCTGAGGCTGAATAAACCATATCTCTTCTGGGTATTGATTTTTCTCTCCAATAAGGATAGGAATCTCATCAAATCAATTAAAATTGCTAAAAATTATCTTAGGAATATTTTAATAAATAAAAAAAAATTCCGAAAACACATCCCAGATGAATTATCAACGGATATCCGAGGAATCACCGAATTGGTCCCAATCTTCCAAAAAAATTAACTCTTCCCATCTTCCCTAAGAAAATAAAAATGAATCAGTAACTATGCTCATTTTCCGTTGTGAAAATAAATAATTTATCCAAATCAAACCTGAATTGGCACACATTTTGATTGTCCAACAAATTGCTATCTATTTGCACGTAGCCTCCAGTCAATTTCGAAATTTCCGGATATTGTCTTTCGCATTTTTCATTCTCCTTGCCCAATGCCCAATATTTTGGGTCCAAATGCCGTACAAGAGCCGGATCCCAAGGGTCAATCCGCGGCAATCGACATTCCATCAACCTCTTTCCATTTTTCACTGTTCCATTATTATCGTATTGTTGATAATTTTTATTATTGTTAGAATAATTGTACAGCAAAAAATAAAAAGTAAAGAAACAGATCAAAAGGATTATCTTAATAAATTAATTATTATTAGAATATTTTTATATTTTTTATTTTACCTTGTATGAGGTAATCGAAAATTCCTTCCACCGATGAATATCAAATAATTTTTTGTAAATTTCCATTTTGATAAAGCAGGATAGAGCCAACTTTTAAAGTAATATCTAAAATAAAATGCATTTTATAATTAAATTTAATTTAAGCCAATTTTTCAGTTGATAATTGCTGTTTTGTTTACTTTTTTTTCAACGGAAAAATTATTTTCTATTTACAGATATGAATTTCTTGATTTTAATTAATAAATTTTGGGAAAAGAAATTAGAAATACCCATAAATTATAATATTTATTTTCTATAAAAAATTTCTTAAGAAGGTCATATCATAATCAATACCATTTTTGATCTCAAATAATGATTGAATCGTAAAAAGTGAAAATCGAAATATTATATTCTCATGTGTTACGCATATGTAATTTCCATTAAAAGCGAAGAAAGAAATGTTTGAAAATTGCTTTAGAAATGGAAGAGCAATACTTTTATGAATTTGTCGATGAATGAGTGGATATAAAAATGAGAATTTCAATTAAATCGGTTATTAAATCATCCATTAATATCAAAATTTTTCTTTTTTTTATGATTCATTTTTGTCCACCAAATTTTCACCCAAAAAAGGAAATACAATCTGATCCAATTAGACAATTTATTGAGAAAAAAAATTTTAACAATCAATATATAAATAAGAAAAAATAAGATTACGAAATGTGATATATAAAAGCCTAAATAAAGTATTTATCGGTTATCTGTCGCAAGATTTGAAAATTTTTTGGTGATTCTTATTTTATTATATTATTAATATTTGAGTGTAAAACAATGGAAAAGCAGTATTTTAGGATTAGAGTCTTATTTTGTGAAGGATGATAAATCGTGAAACAGATAACCGATAAATACTCTAATCTTCGATCTTGTTACGCAAAAATTAGCTTAATTCTACCATAAACTCATATCTTGATTTGATTGATTCGTGTGTGTTAAACTCTGAGTGGTACCATTTTTGAATCATAATCTGAATACCGTAAAACTTCTATTTGAAGCCCATGCTCTATTTGAAGCCCACGCTCTATTTGAAGCCCACCCTAGAGAGGCTCTGAAATTTATAAGCCCATGCTCTATTTGAAGCCCACGCTCTATTTGAAGCCCACCCCAAAAAATTTTTTTCATCGTTAATTTTTTGAATCGATAAACATGTTTTTAATCGATAAAACATGTTGTGAATACCGAAAAACATGTTGTAAATTCCGAAAAACATGTTTTGAATACCGAAAAACATGTTCGAAAAATGTTTTTAGTCAAAAAAACATGTTATGAATTGTAAAAAAAATGTTTGAATTTCAAAAAATGTACTAAAAAAGGTTAAATCATGTTCTGATATATAAAATTGTATAAAAATTTAGTAAAAACATGTTTTGGATTGTAAAAACAAGTTTGATTTTTTGAAAATTTTATGGCATAAAATTTAATTTTCATCTATTTTTCCTCTCTGAAATTTATAAGCCCATGCTCTATTTGAAGCCCATGCTCTATTTGAAGCCCACCCTAGAGAGGCTCTGAAATTTATAAGCCCATGGGCTTCTAATAGAAGTTTTACGGTACATATATTCATCAGGGAAGGATTTCTTGTTGCTTTTATCTGAATGTGTAACTCAAAAATAAGTATTTGGGTTTTCATCAAAATTCAAAAAGGTTTGCAAAAACATTTATTCATTATTCCTTTCGTTTTTAGTTTTCCGTTTTCACATTTGTTTATGTACAATGTTGTTCATATTTGCATGCATCAGTATTATTATTATTATTATTATTAGTTTTAAAATTATTGTGATTCGATAAGTTCGAAATTTTAAAATGGCTTCTAATTTATCGGAGACTAATCAAAGCTTAAAATTTGAGTTTATTAATTGGAAATTTAATCAATTTGTTATTCCATAAAATGATTTAAATTTTAAAAATCAGAATTAAATGCCATTTTACTAAAATTATATATCGTTTCTTACTCTCGGATGGTTTTAATTAAATGTTATTTGTCGTTTTCTTAAATATATTACAATTTTACTTTATCAGAAAAAAGAGAATTCGTTCCCAACTTTTTAAATAATTATTCATTAAAATTCAGCATTGATGGCTTTAATTCATTCAAAAATGTTAATAATATTCAAATTATTCAAAATTATAATGTGCCAGAGGTCAATAAAAATTGGAAATCTGCTGATGATAATTTAGCAGGAAAGTATGAGGAATTCGATGGAATAAATCGAACAATTTCATTTAAAATGAATTTCGCTGGCCACCTTTCGATATGAATTTACGAAAGAATGTTGATCAAATCATTTAATTTTGTTTATTCGTTAATTTCAAAATGATTAATTGTGCATTAAATGCCCAAGCAGTGGAACATCCCTGCATAGATCATTGGTCAAAATTCCCAAAATTAGTGCATCCTAAATGTTCTGAAAAATGGATGCCTATAAATAACTTGTCGGTAGATGGGTCTTTAGGGAATGAATGAGTAGGGAAGGCAATTCCTAGACTCGTTTTTCCCCTTCTTTTCCAATAAGAAAATTCGAATTAAATAAATTTATCACGAATAAAAATATTTAACGAATCAAAATAAATGGAAAAAGGACAGTTTAATTGGAGAAGGGATCACAAGCTAACAATGGAGTAAAGCAGGGAATAGTCAAAGTGAAGGTGGGAGTCAAGTGAAGTGAGGATTTAGGCAATATTCCTCGGTTTATATAGGGCCAGTGGGGCGTATTTTGGACAAAAACATTCCAAAAATGGGCGTGTTGTTTGTGTCAATAAGCTTATTTGGAAAAAACATTTTAGAAAGAACAATGATTGATCACAAAAACACAAATAGAATGGAAAATATCTGAGTCATCAATTGGGTCGAGAAATGAGGAAAATAAATTCCAATCCAAGAAGAGAAGAAAAAATGAGGGAAACAAATTCTAAGTCCGGGAACGGAAAATAAAGATCGTTTTCCACGACATAACTCATTGTTGATTATGGTCAAAACGGGTGCAAAAAGGAACGCGGTAAATTTTTGCAGACTATCATAAAACCTGCTGTATTCAACCAAATAAACTTTTAAAAAAATCAATTATTCGATATAAACTGTATCTATAAAAATTAGCTTAATTTGTTAGAAAGTTATAAAATTATAAAATTAAAGTAGAATTTTGACCTATTTTGACCGTTTTTTACCAATTCATTCCCTAATCAAGAAACATATCAGAAAGCTATGCATATGCACTAGATAATGAATAAAAATTTATTTGAATTAAAAAGGTGTTAAAAAACATTGCAATTTTTTCAATCAATCTTTAGTTTCGAAATAGGGTTGCGCCCCCGCAGTGCGGGGGCGGGTTGTGCGGGGGTCGGGGTTTGCGGGGTTGGCACTTGCGGGGACGGGTTCGGGGGTGACCCCTTGCGGGGCCCCCGCGGGGATCCCCGCGGGGGCGGGGGTAGCGTAAATTTTTTAAAAAGCCACATTTTTCAAATAAAAAATTTTTTTGAAGAAAAATTTCATCCAAAATGGCCGCGCAGCGAAAAATTTTACCTAAAAATAGCCTTGCAGAGAAAAATTTTAATAAAAAATTTTAATATCCTACAAAAATTTGGTCAAAATTTCCCTATCGAACCCCATTTTCCTTGAAAAATCCAATAATATGGGGTGCATGTTCACCCCCGCGGGGGTGCGGGGGCACGGGGTTGGCATATGCGGGGGTAGGGTCGGGGGTGAAACCCAAAAAGTGCGGGGATCCCCGTCGAGGGTGGCCCCCGCGGGTGCGGGGGCGCAACCCTATTTCGAAATGCAATACGCGAAACATATGGTGGTGAGAAACGGTTTTATTCAAATTATGTTTTGAATCATTATTATAAAAATATACGTTTAAAATCTCTTTTTTTGGTCATATAACTAATTATTAATTAGAGTAGGACAAAGTCGGTTTTAAACCAAAGTCCTCGGTTTCGGTTTTATCCGATTTGACGATCTCGGTTTTTGAGACTTTACTTATTCAATTAAATAGTTGCATGATTATATGTATAAGTAGTATACCGGAAATTTAGAAAAACTATATTTTTTACTTTATGAAATTTTGAGCTTTAAAATTTGGCCAGATAATTTTAATATAATATAAGAAAATAAATAAAACCATTGGTAGCTTTTTAATTTCAAAAATATCAGTTAAATTATAAAAAACAATGTTGCCGAAAAGGTTTAAAACCCAAGGGTTTTTAGTCAAACCTCTATAGAAACCAGGAAAAATTATTAATTATATTTAGTCAAGTTAGGAGAATGTTATCCCGCTTTACAGAATTTTAAAACAAGTTTTTTTTAAGAAATTGATTTTGGCTATATATGTCAAGTTTATTTATGCTATTAATTTATATTGGATTGAAATTGTTTAGGAAATAAAATATAAATGACGAATAAAATTTTATGTTCCTTGAAAGGTCATCGCCAGATTTTCGTCATTTAAAATCGTTTTACAGCTTTTCCTCAGAGCAAATCGCGACAATAGCAATATGGAGCAATTTGATGTTTTAAATGATCAATGCATTTTGCCTGCTTCCCATACTCATTAAGACGTGGGAATTTTGTGCTAATAAATTTGTGAGTGATTTTAGGATGACCTTTTGGCCCTTCATTCTCCTCCAATTGAATATAACCCCAAAAGCGACCATCACCAGGCACTGTCTCAAATGTGACCTGTGGATATGAATTTGAGGAAGATAAATATTTTTAATTTAAAAATTCACTTGAAAAATATTGAGCCTCTTTTCGGGTTCAAATTCCAAACATTCAACAGCTGGCTTATTGTCAGCTTGAAATTTTAATTCCAATTCAGCACAATGTTCACTAACTGAACAAAGATAAAAATTAAGTCGTCTTTCTATTATTGAAAAAGTGCATATAATAATTCTAAATTTAAAAATTTAAATAAATTTTAAATAAATGCTAGGCCATTTCCATTTTCCACAATGATTCAAATATGGGTGATTCTGCTATTTGATTATAAATTTTCCATTATTTAAATTTGAAATAAATTCAACAATTTTTCAGACCAAATCTAAATTCAGAATATCCTCTCGAATTCTTTAATGAGAGATGGGGCCCCAAATTCAAATTTTCATTGCGGAATCTTTGGGTTAATTGGGCCGAGTCGATATAGGATTAATCAACTTGCAAACATGGTCTTTTTCGCCATGGAACAATCCTCAATTACAATTACAATCCCTTTCCGAAATTAACTTAGTAAATTACAATTTTGCAATCTCAATTACAATTACAATCCAATGGGATTCACTAGGATGGACAAATCTTTCTCTTCCTATATAAATAAACGCATTAGCCATGTATTTTAAATTTTATTATATTCCAAATTATTTTTAATTTATAAATCAGAAATTTTCAATTGTATAATTGTGAAATTATCTAGTATATTTGAAAATCCCCTTGTCTATTATGTTTCTACCTTGTAAGTCATACCTCAACTCATCAGTGAAATTTAATTATTGTCTCTTTCTCTCTCTCTCTCTCGTAAGAGTAAGACTCAATTTTGATACAATGTGACCTTTTTAAAGCATTTACCAAAATATAATACAAATACAAACTCAATGTATATTATAAATAAATAAAGTAATTACCATTTTGTTGCCGCAAATCTGCGTTCATTTTTTTCACGATACTTTGTGCCAAATCTAAGGTCAATTTAGGTTTCTCATTAGTCATATCGTTCTTCTTAAATTGACAAAGGCAAAATTCAAAAGGAATATACAATGTGCCACAATGACGTAAAAAGGTTGGATCAAATGGATGCAAAAAGGATTGGCCGAACGGGGCCAATTTGGTGAGATTGGAAGGAGGAGGAATTTTATTGAAAGAAGTTGTAATAGTCCATTCGGAAGCTTCCTTAAATGTAAAAATTGCAATTTTGTCGAAATTCTAATAATTCTAACGAACTTTATTTTCCCAAAATATAAATTAGAAATTATTATCTAAAAAATAATTTTCATATGG
Organism: Pratylenchus scribneri; assembly: GCA_030063045.1. Lineage (NCBI taxonomy): Eukaryota > Metazoa > Nematoda > Chromadorea > Rhabditida > Pratylenchidae > Pratylenchus > Pratylenchus scribneri. The sequence continues at coordinate 1,350,875 of JAQSEB010000072.1, forward strand.
AGGTATCGAATCAAAGCTATACAATGCCCATTCTAAAACTTAATTTTTTGCAAAATTTTTCTATCGGATCACAAATTTTAGTTATTCCTTTTGTTTTGAAAAAAAAAAATTCTTAAAAACCCAATTTCTCTATTTTCTTTATTATATAAAAGATTGTTATTTATTTTGGGAAATTTTTCTTCTTAATTCTTTTACCAAGGCAATATTCAAAAGAGTAGCATGCGTATCAAAATGCGTGACTAATTGTTGTGCATTATTTCGTAAATTAGCCATCAATTCATTGTTTCGACGCAAATATTTGGGTACAACCATGAATAATGCCGGATTGTTGTCCTCAATTTCACCTTGTTTTGTGTCACGTATTGAAGTGAAACGAAGACCATGGTCGCCGGAAATGAATACAAACGCATTGTTCAACTGGAGTAAAATAATTTTTAAAAATAATCAAAATAAAAAAGTTTAATTCATGGAATTGTGATCGGACTATCTCCGAAAAAGCTAAGAAAATATTCCATTGAAATAGAGGAAAAATCAACAGCCATTAAAAAATAGGCCAAGTTTATTTAATTAAATCCAAAAGAGAATATTTGAATTGTTTGTAAATTTTAAAGATTAGGCCTGGTTACATTTGATATTAGCTCCTTTTGTCCTAGAATTATAGTTTATATTTTGGAGCAATGCTAGTATAATATAAGGCCCTAAAAATGATTTACCTTCCTTTCATATTCCATCAAAAAATTGAAAAAATCATCGTCAAAAAGAAAAGCTCCATTTGGACTATCGTGCCCTTGACTTGTGAACCAAGTAATGCTGAATTTCGGTTCATTTTTGTAGGCATCGATGAATTGTTTCAAATAATCAAACAAATAATGTCGATAATCTTTGCAACTTTTCGTATATAACTAATTAAATAAAATTCAAAATTAAAATGGCATTTAAAATAGCGAACATTTTCTGATAATGTTTTTCCATCATCCATTGTTTCATAACGATTTTGAAATGGGCGCAAATAATGATCCACAGGTTGCCGTTCAAATCCAGGATAGTTTGGCCAATTAAGCATACCTATAAATGAATTGGTAAATATATCTCGATTAATAATCAAAAATGTATTTCCCGTGTTACAAAAAGAAAATTTATTTATTGTTTATTTCAATAATGGTACAACCGAGAATGTTAGTATTGAAGAAATATTTTTGATAATTTCGGTTTCATCCCGCTGTAATAAGAGGGGGTGGCATGCTCGTATAGGGTATTTATTTGTAATTGTAACCACCCATCATTTTAATTATAATAAATGCCCCATTTTTAATGGGATAATACCACAATTTAAATTATTTCTAACTCTGTTTACGATAAAGCTAAAAAATTAAATTTTAAAAAAATATAACAAATAATTAAAATTCTTTTTAAAAAAAAAATTATAATACGAATTAAAAATTCTCTCTCTCTTGATTATTTGATATTCACCTTTAGCCCAAACATGCTATTTTTTTCTCCCCAAAAAAAACTTTTTTTCCCCAAAAAAATCTTTTTTTTCCCCAAAACTTTTTTTCCCCCAAAAAACACTTTTTTATCCCCAATAAACACAAAAGTGAAAATTTTTTGATTTTTTCTTAAAAATCATAAAAGTAAATGGAATTTAAGCTTCAAAAGATGAAATTATCTCAATATTTTCAATGTGAATTTTCATGTAAATTTCCTTCGGCATTACAAACTTAGCTTTACCTAGCTCAAAATCTTACCCTAATCTTAGCCCTTAGCCCCTAGAACCCATGCTCTGACCCTAACCCTAGCCCATAGCCCCTAAAACCCATCCTCCGACCCTAGCTTAACCCTATCCCATAGCCCCTAAAACCCATGGTCTGATAGCCTAGCCCCTAATTCGGAAAATCACATCCGAGTCATAAACATTAAGCTTATTAGAAAATTTATATTTTTGCACTTTGGAACATGTGAAATGAGTTCCATTCCATTTACTTTTATGATTTTTAAGAAAAAATCAAAAAATTTTCACTTTTGGGTTTATTGGGGATAAAAAAGTGTTTTTTGGGGGAAAAAAAGTTTTGGGGAAAAAAAAGATTTTTTTGCGGAAAAAAAAAGTTTTTTTTGGGGAGAAAAAAGGTTATCACTTAGCCCAATCATCGGCCATCATTGTTCGATAATTTTTTTCATGAAATTTGAATCCGATAAATGGTTCTTTATCCAAATAATTTTCGCCCAATTTTTCCTCTGTTTTTTCGGGTTGGTATGCAGGGCCCATGGGATTCTCTTCGATTTGTGTAATTTGTAAGCCTAAAAAATATGATTATTTTTATTTTTAAAAGAAAAATTTACCAAAAAACATAGCAAATGCATTTGGCAAACTATTTTTGCCCACTTTATTTAAATGCGGAAATGGAATGGCCTCCATTCGTTCCAGCAGATGGATTGTGCTTTTGGGCAATGATCTATCAAATAAAAAATTAGAAATAGTTTTGGTACTAAGAAAATAAAATAATTTACCGAAGGAACATTGTGTGAGAAATGGAGTCTAGGGGCCGCAAAATTCGGGGACGCAAGTTTCGGGGCCGCAAATTTCGGGGCCGCAAAATGCGCCACACCGAGTCAAGCACGATAATAATAACCTCTGGGGTGGTGCGAAATTTCCGGACCGAATTTTCCGGACCGAGGTTTCCGGACCCGAAATTTCCGGACCCGAAATTTCCGGATCGAAGTTTCCGGACCGAGGTTTCCGGACCGAATTTTCCGGACCGAATTTTCCGGATTTCGATAAAAATTTCAATTAAAAATGGTATTAAAAAATTTAGGAAAATCAATTTGGAAGACAAGAATTAAAAATGTTAAATAGAAAATTAACTAGATAAATATTCTTTTTAAAATTGTATATTCATGTTAATTTTAGATATGATTATTATTAATTATGATCAATCTTCCCAACAAAAATTTAATTGTTGTTTTGAACCAAAGAAGAGTGGGAGGCTAATTCTGAGCACACTGCTCATGAGTCGAGAATATATGGAGGTCTAAAATATTCCAATGTGACCAATAAACAGAAAAGAGAAAGAAACTACTCAAATGTTTCCATTCAACATTATTTAGAGAGAGCATACTACCCAATGTTTTTGCCATCGGAAAAATTTATTTGTCTCCCAAAATCGACTTATTTTTGCACCAAATTTTTCCCTCTCCCAAAATCGACTTATTTTTGCAGCAAATTTTCACCTCTCCCAAAATCGACTTGTTTTTGCACCAAATTGGGCGGAAATTTGAATTTTCACATTTACTTCCTCTTTTCTCTACTCAAATCTAATATGCATTAACGTTACGCTTTTATTAATCTATGAATATGTTAATATTATTAAAATGTAAATAAAATGGAATAAAATTAAATTTATAGAGATGGATTCATATAATGATAATGAGCACGATTATTTACAAAATAATTCAACAATTATAAATCAAAATAATTCTTCCAGTTTTGAAGAACCGCGAACAGATGAGACAATTTTCCACGAGCCAAACAACGTTGGGTGGATATACTTGGATTAAGGGGGATTAAGCCCTGAAATTGATGGAAAATTATCCGGCGGGCCAGTGGAAGGTTAAAAGAGTCACGGAACTAAGCCGGTTATAGGAGGATTAAGATGGATATAGGGGAATTAAGCCGGATAAGTCTAGTTAGGGGCTAGGGACTTAGGGTTATGGTCGGCATGGGATTTATTAGGGGCTAGGGACTTAGGGTTATGGTCGGCATTTTTGCCATTCATATATTATCGATTTTTAAGGCTATAAGACGATTGGGGAAGACATTTAGGGATGCAATAATTGGGGATTATTTTTTTAAATTAAATATGGTTAGCATACGGAACAAGTTTTCGCTAACGAATTATAAATAAGATTATCGGAATTTTAATAAAATGATAAAAAATTTAAATTAATATTTTTGTAACATTTATTTATTAACGGCAATTTTAAATATGATAAGATAATCATTAATATGAATTGCCAAATAATCAATCTTCCCAACAAAAATTCAATTGCAATTTGAATGGCTGCTCATTCCCTTTTAAGCTGCGGATTACAATATTATCTAATTCCGTTTTTTGTCCGATATTGCGATAAATTCTTCTTTTGTCACCATTTTGATCGTAGTAGCAAATGTTTTGGACATAGAAAAGATTTTCGGCCACAGTTAGCTTTTGGAAAAGAATTTCTGTGTCGAATTCTTCGTAGGTTAGCATAAATTCGGCATGAGGAATTATGACACGGATGGGAAAAAGATTTTTTGCTAATCTCGCTAAGTCCTCGTCATTTTTCTCCAAATATTCATTCAGATAAATGCCCGATGCGGCACCAATTCCGACTGCTGCGCCTGTTTTAACTAAAAAACATATAAAATTCTAGTATTTACTATTTTTTATTCTTTATTGAACCTATATATATATATATATATATATATATAATATATATATATATATATATATATATATATATATATATTAATTTAAATTTAGTTAAATTTTCATTTATTAAAAGAAATTTCGATTGTTAAGGCCATTAAAATGGAAACAGAATTATACCTAACATTATTCGACAATTAACGAAATATAAACTCAAAATTAATTAAAATTGAGCCATTTAACTGAATTTATCGTATTCAATTAAATTTGAGCAAAATTTCCATTTCAATTAACCATTCAATCTATACTTATTATTTCAATATCAAATCTTATTTTAGGTGAATCATCGGTTGTTGGAGCTTTTATACTAATGGCAAATAAGGCTTTTGACACTTATGTGCGTGTTTTTGAACAAATAAGAGGGCGGTTAAATGGTGTGGCACCGCAAAGCATCATAATTGATTTCGAGCAGAGTAATAATTTATATCTTTTCCATAGTTCTTTTATTGCCGATCATCACTCTGTGATGGTTTAACAGATTATGGGCTTAGTTTACTAAATTTGGAGCATTGATTAAAATGTTTTTTAAGGTGCAAAAAATGCCATTAATCATGTCTGGCCGGGAACACAAGTGCGTACATGCCTTTTCCATCTGGGCCAAAGTATATTAAGGCGAGTACAGGTTCGAAATTTTATTTTAAATATTCAAAAATATCATTAAATTAGCTCCTATGTCCTATATACCATATTATTTCTTATTGTATAGGCAATTGAAAGTTTATCAAATCTAAAATTTCATCTATCTGAGATGGAGTTTTATTTTTATACTCTCTATTTTAATAAGCAAAAAATTTTATTTAATCAAAACTATTTTATTTTTTTAAGAGAGAAGGCTTTATTGGGATGTATGAACACGATGAAGATACCAGAATTATTATTCGTTGTTTGGCCTCCCTTTCTTTTTTACCAATCAATCGAGTTCAATATGGATTTAATTTATTATATCAAAATCCCGCCGCCCAAATTGTCCATCCCATCTTTGATTATTTTCGCCGGTAATTATCGATTTGAAAGTACATTTACTAAATATTTGTAGAAATTATATTATGAGGGATAATAACGATCCCCCTTTATTTCCAATTGATCTCTGGAATCAACATGATGCCGTTATCGCAGATTTATGTAGGACAAATAACGCTATTGAATCATTTCATCGGACTTTGAGAGGCCATTTTGTCAATGTCCACCCTCCTTTATCTAAGTCAATTTTTATGATTTGGGTAGAATAATGGTTGCTATTATCACTAAATTATTCCTTTTTTATTTACGTTCGAATATAATTATAAATAAAGCAACCATTATTATCTGCATCAATAATAATAAACAATATTTTTAGAGTTATTAGTGCATTGAAAACGGAAGAGAGAATGGTGCAAGATAAACTTAGAATTTATGAACTGGATTTTACAAGGGGAATCACATTGCGAAAAAGGACACGAACATATGTGAATAATGACGCTGCATTGAAAAGAATGGTTTTACAATTTGATCAAAATCCAAATATGAACGATGCTGAATTTTTTACCCACTTACGTGCAATCCAATTTAGATTAGCACAAAATGGATTTAACCATTGGGATGATTAATTTATATAGCATAAAAATAAATTTTTGAAGAAATTAATTTGACTTTTTAAATTATAATCCGGAAAATTCGGTCCGGAAAATTCGGTCCGGAAAATTCGGTCCGGAAACCTCGGTCCGGAAACTTCAATCCGGAAATTTCGGGTCCGGAAACCTCGGTCCGGAAAATTCGGTGCGGAAATCTCGGTCCGGAAAATTCGATCCGGAAATTTCGGCTAGCCACATCTGGTGGACGATAACTACCATTATCAACAGGTTCCGGTCTCACTTCCACGGGAAAATCGAAGGAAGGAGACGAGGAAAAAATTGAAGCATTGGATTGCTTGGAATTTGAATCTTGACTTAAAATTACATAATTTAATTTTAATAGATTTATTTATTTATTTCTAATAAATCAAATAGGTATTATTTCGACTTAACAATAAGAAAATTTCAAAAATAAAGAGCATGTAATACTATATATGATTTTAATATGGTTTATTTAATTTATTGAAAAATAACTTTCTATATACATAGTATTCTTTGATGAGCTCATAACATAATACATTATTATACATTTTTGTTATTATATTAAAGAATTTTTAGATTCAATTATTGTAAAAACAAAAAGTATGCGTTAAAGCAAAAGGAAAAAATTGGAAAATTTCTTATCATTGTATTCATTTTCATTTGAATATTTTCGAAAAGATAGATTTGAAATTTACAAAGGATTTAACTTAATTTTCTAATTTCCCGGCTGAGATTCCAATTTCCATCCGAATTATAAATGCATTGGGTAATTCTTTTTATAAAAATCCAATTTAGATAAAATTTAGACTTTGGTGTTTGGAGTTTGGACTCACTCTTCTCTTCGCGGATCGTAGATTTGATGGTGCAAATATTTGTTAATTGGCTTGGGATTTGTGACACTGATATTGCATTGAACCTCCAAAATGTCGCATTCAGGTTTTATAGAAATATTCTTCCACGGCCCAAGTGACACTTCCAAATCATTTTTATTCAAAAGGCATCTGAATATCAGCCGAGGTCAAAAAGGATTATATAGCCCACTGTCCTGAGGGTCCATCATTTAAATTTTACGGAGAAAAGATATTTATTATAATTTAGTGATTCAATTGCAAATAAATATTGGATTCTTTTTAATTATAATTTTGGAATGTTCCATTTTTATTATTCTCTAAAATATTCTTTTGTTTTTTATAAAAAATGTATTCTTTTCAAAATTAGACCGATAGTCGATTAAGTCATCTTTTTCAAATTAACAAAATAACCTAATCACAATTATTAGTGCCAAAAATTATTTATGGGTATTTCGCAATAAATAGAAACCCGAAAATACATTTTATTCGAAATATTCTCTCTAAAATTTAGAAATACTCAAATTGATTTCTTCTCCCTTGAGATTCGAGATATTTTCCTAAAAAAATTAACAACTCTACCATCTTCCCATCATTTTTTTCAAAAATAAAAATTCCACTAAATGCTTCGCTGGGATATTTTTTCGCTTCCATCCAAGTAATGCAATTCAAATAAATTATCTAAATCAAACCTGAATTGGCACACATTTTGATTGTCCAACAAATTGCTATCTATTTGCACATAGCCTCCATTCAATTTCGAAATTTCGGGATATTGTCTTTCGCTTTTTTCATTCTCCTTGCCCAATGCCCAATATTTTGGGTCCAAATGCCGTACAAGAGCCGGATCCCAAGGGTCAATCCGAGGCAGTCGACATTCCATCAATCTATTTGCATTTTTCGTCATTCCATTCTTATCGTATTGTTGATAAATTTGATTATTGCTATAATAATCGTACAATAAAATATAGAAAGCAAGGAAGCAGATCAAAAGGAATATCTTAATAAATTAAATACGATTATTTTCATGTTTTTATTTTTACCTTGCATTTGGTAATCGAAAATTCCTTCCATTGATAAATTAAAAATAATCTTTTGTAAATTTGCATTTTGATAAATTATAATAGGATCAAGTCTAGAAAAAATTGAAAAAGTATTTTTTTTATCAAATTTAAGTCAATTTTATCAGGTCAATGGAAATAGTCATACATATCAAATTTCGGTAACTTTCTCCGAATTTCATCGTATAAATTATTTCACTTTTACTTTAATCAATAAATACTAAAGGAGAGCAAAACATCCATATAAATATTATTTATTTTTGGTATAAAAATTTCATTTTGAAAAAATATTTGATATTATGTTGATTGAATCATCTATTTTCGAAAAGTGAAAAATCGAAATAATATTTATATTCTCATTTAATTCAAATTCGAATATATAATTTCCAGTAGAGCGAAGGAATAAAATAAAATGTTTAAAAAGCACTTATATTTTAATTAGAAATGAAAATAGAATAATGGTATAATATTGTAGGATTAATGAATAATGGGAATATGAATAACCGAAATAATTTTTTATAAAATTGATTGATTATTTAAATCATTCACTTATTTATTTGTGTGATTCATTCATTTTCTAGGAATCAAATTTTGCCCAATAATTGAATAAATTAAAATTTGATTTATTTTATTATACAATATACACATATTACATTAACAATTCAAAATCGGTCAACCGAAATGAAACCGAAATCGCATTTTTGGCCAAAAAAAAAAACTAAATGGGGTCAAAACCGATCCGTTTTCTGTTTATAAATGAGGAGTAATTTTTGCAAAAATGTTAACTTGTGTGGCAATTTTTAGTAGCTAAAATTTTTCCGTGGCAGTGTTTTTTTGAATATTCTCCATTCGTGGTTATTTTTAATTAAAATGTCTGTCTTTTTGGCAAAAAAAAAAGATTTAATGAAGGAAAAATGTTGATTGATATATCAATTATTACGATTGTTTGAATTTTTGTTATATTTTTTATGTGTGAAAAATTTAAATTTTATTTTATAAAAACCAAAAAACAGAGAAAGCCGAAACCGAGGATTTTTTCATACCGTAACCAAACACATCAGATTTTAAAATATCCTAAACATAACATCATAAATAAAATAGAAAAATAAACTTGCGAATATCGAAGACACACATTTTTAAGAATAAGACTAAAAATAGAGAATTGTAGATTAAAATTGAAACAATGAAATTTGTTTCGAAAAGTGATTAAACGAGATTAATTTTAAATAATAATAGGAAAAATTTTTTAAATTATAAAATGAAGTCTAAATTCTTAGTTTCGACTCATAGCTGTTAGTGGTAGAAGTAGTATATTCCAAAAAGAAGTAGCAATACATGGTTATAATGCCCAAAATGTATATTAAATATTACTTATCATTTTTCATTAATTTACGATATTAAAATAAATTAAAATAATATTTTATTTTAATAAAAATACAATGTTAAAACGAATTATAAATATGGCCATTTTTAATCAAAAATAATGACACCATTTTTAAGCCCTATCGGCGTCCATTCCGGCAAAAAATTTTCACGCACGTAAGGCGTATGGTCAAGAACGGAATTATTTGAATTTTTTTTCACTGAATTTTAATACAAATTTCAAAGCCGAATAAATAATATGACCCATGAAAAATCATAAATTAGACTATCAAGCATATATAAAATTCCCAATTCAAATTTTAATATTCTTTTGTTTATGGATATTTTATACACGATATTAATATTATGTCTTACACTTATAATCTTTATTATTAAATTCTTTTTCGTGTTGGAATACAAAATTTACGATATAAAACATTTAAAAAATCTATTTTCAAGGCAAAAATGGCAAAAAAAGTGAAAATTTTTTTCTTAACAAATCATTTTCGGGGGTCAAAAAAGTCCGGGGTTGGCCACGGGGACGGGGACTCCCCGAGGTCGGGGACAAAATTCACGGGGAACAAGTCGGGGTTCCCCCGGGGAAGTTCAAATTTTCGGGGAACATATCGGGCATCGGGGTTGTTTTTCGGGGAAAATGCTCGGGGATCCCCGGGGTTTCGGGGATCCCCGTCCCCGGGGCTGCAACCCTAATTGGAATGGAACTGCTCCGGTGGGCATTTCACAGTGGACTCCGCTGTGCTCGCCATCGCCACAAGCTCGTCCAGTTCCCGCGCTTCGGCTACGCACATTCCGGAGTCCACTCTTACATTCCTCCGCAGTTCCAACACATTCCAGCGAGATTAAAATGGCCATAACTTTTTTAGTTTTGAGTTTTATGCAAAATCGATTGTAGATTCCCATTTTGCTGAGAAAATTTGAGTCCATCTTTATCAATAATTTGATTGAATTTAATCGGTGAATCAGTAGAGAGGAATGATTGTAATTTCAGATCGGTAAAAACTGAAAATGGCAAAAAGAACGAGATCGGATAAAATTGGGAAAAAATTTAACTATAATTTTTCATCTTAAATGAATCCAATGGATTGAAAAATGAAATACGACTAATTGCAGGAAGAGATTTTTATTAAAAATTAACCATTGGATATTAGTTTTTTTTTTTTAAATAAAAAATCATATATTCAGAAAATTTATTTGATCGATATAAAAGTAAAGATATTTTTATCTTTGCGGCTTCGATTTCTACAAAGATAAATGAAAAGCATTACATATTAATATAACAAATTCGATTTCAATAGCCCCAACAAAATATCATCCCTACACCCATCTCCACTTTAAATGTGAATTCATTATTCAAACGCATCGCTTCGTCCAAATGGATGATGCATTCATCATACCTCTCTTTTATTAGTTTGTTACCCATTCATTTTTTTAAATGAATTTTTCATTCCATATTTAGCTTTCTCACCTCGATTTTTGTTTTTTATTTCATTAATAGTCTTCAACCATAAAATTTCTCAATTTTAAAAGCCAATAAATTCTAAATTATGATTCGTAATCCTATTAATTTTCGAATGAAGAAAATACTCCTATCATCTATTATATTTTTATTTATTTTTTCCTGCTGACGGATTTGATAGGGAACGTCAATGGATGGGAAAAGGGAATTCAAGATTATCTCCGCTTTCCAATAAATCAATTAATTTTCCACTAAAATTATGGAATAAAATGAAGTTTCCTTGTGCCAAATTAATTAGCCTTTTGATGCCGGTTTTCAATTATTTCGCCGGTAACAATCCAAAGCTTGTGGCCACAAGTCGTCAAATTCCGCTATCAATCCTTGAGGCAAATTTAGGTGAAAATCGACGAAATGAAGAACGAAAGGAATTTGAGGGAAAATGGGAAAGAGGGAAAATGGATGGGGAAATTGGATAAATAAATGTGATAAAATCCTAAGGGAACAACTCAAAATTCCCCCGAAAATTCCCCAATTAATTGAATCAAATTGAGAAGAAAAAATTCACTTTCACGCCAAAAATATTATAAAATGCGGACAGAATAAAAGGATCGCTTTTGGTTTTTTCTTGCCAAAGAATGATTAATGTAGAAGCGTAGTTTAGAAGAGAAAGGCGTCCTTTTTATAGGCAAAAGCTGGGCGTGGTGATTGTTGTCGTTGTCCCTTTTTGTCGGGGTTCCGACACCTGCTTCATCTATTTCACATTTTACCCAAAATCAATGGACATTTATATGCAGAAATTGGAAACAAAAAATGCAAAATTCAAGTTAGAAAAAAATATTTAAATATATTAAATATTAATTGTATGAAAGATTTATTTTGATTGATCCTATTTGTTTGGAACGCCTTTCACTGAAATTGGAATGCGAATTGCCGATTCGAATAGCAGCCGAAATTGGCTATGAGAATGAACAACAATTTGGCGCATTTGAAGGCAAAATCAATTTGGAATTTCATTGGAATAAGAGTCGCGGAAAGGATTTTTGGCTTTTCAGTCCAATTTCCAATGTTTCTTCAACAAATGGTCAAATAGCCACAAAAAGGTATAAACGGTTCCCTAGTCTTTCTTAAAAAGTGTAAATTGCTGAATTTCTTAAAAAGTAAAAATTTCAAAAATTTAAGAGAGTTTACTTTTCCGATTAGCACCCTCCCCCTACCAATAATAAAATTATGAAATTTACTCCATAGAGAAAATTTCGGATACTTATCGAAAATCTGATATCCCTTTCGTTATATGTTATATCAAGTAAATTTGATAAGAGAATGTCGAATTTTACCAAGAAAATGCCAGCCAGCAGAATCAAGGGTTATTTGGTAGGGGACCCATACGAAGAGAAGTCCTTTAGCTTTAATTATTTTGATGGAAATTTGCCTATTTTAAGTGCCAATGCATGCCTACGAGCCTACGACTAAATCGCTATTTTTCTGTGAAGATGGCCATAAAACCTTCTTTTCCGTCATTTTGGCCAAGTGCATATCTCCTTATAGATTTATCTTAAAAATATGTTCTAAATGCCATTTGAATTAAAATTAATGGTCTTTAATATTGGTGTAAGTTTACTAGGTTTAAAAATTTTTGGAAAATTTTTATTGATTTTTTCTAAAAAAATGGCAAATTTGACCAATTTCCAATGGGCCCATAATTTCAATCGGTAATATGGCTGTATCCAAAAAAGATTTGTTACTATTCTCAACAGAGAAATAGCGATTTGTTTTATTAGGTATGCTACGCCTAAAAATAGAAAAATTTTCATCAAAATTGGTCACCTTAAGAAAGGCCTTGCTTTTAAAAATTTTACACTTTTTTAAGAAACATAACATTTTTACACTTTTTTTAAGAAACACAACAATTTAAACACTTTAAGTAATGCAAACGCCACCGTGCATGAACTATATTATTATTTTTTTATTGATTTTTCTTTATATTTCAGGTTTTCTACTGTTCCATTTTCTTCATTTTCAACCCAATTTGGCCAAATTCCCGATTTGGATGTGCCAATTCCAATTCAATCGTTCTTAAAATCATGGGAAAGAGGAAAATTTTTTGAATGTGGCGATGGAAAAGGCCGACCTTTGCTTGAGCGGACAGATGACGAAAAGAAAAAACAAATTATTCCATTGGATTTTGTGAAAAGATTGGCCGAATTTATGGATTTGTTGGAGATGCACAATGCGACTGGGATTTTGTTTGGTGGCACCTTACTTGGTTGGTTTTTGTTTTTATTTAAGTGAAAATCGTCATCCTTGAGGAATTTCATAAAGATTTAGAAATAAAAATAAGTTACTATTTTTACCAACAACAAAAATATTTTTTACCAACAGGATTAAATTATTTTAGTCGCGGGGCCATCAATTAAAACTCTCCAATAAAAGACAAAAACCCACTTGCTCGGGGGGGGGGGGGAGAGTGGACGTCCGCCCGTCCGGGACATCTCCACAAAATGCAAAGGCAGTACAAATATGGGTAAAAAATTATTTTTAATATCATAAAGTGAAAATATTAAAAATATGTAAAATAATAATAAATTCATCATTTTTTTAAATTCACATTGCATAAATTAAGGTTACTACTTTTTAACCGACAAAAGAGTTTTTGACTTCTAATAAAACAGAAACTGCTTTTATAGGCTACAAATCTTATACCATTTTGTAGATCTCATCGAGATTCATCGATTTGTTTATAAATTGTCTGATTACGGCCAAAATTAAAGAGCTAAACCATGTAAACATTTCTAGTTTTTTGGTCTTTAACTTTTAAATATATGGCCCAAAACCTAACATTTTTATATAATTCGATGCACTCGATGAGATATACAAATTGGTATATTGTTTGTATAAAGTCTAAAACCGGTTTCTGATTTATTAGAATTAGAAATCAAAAACTGTTTTGTCTGTAAAAAATAGTAACCTTAATTTATGCAATGTGAATTAAAAAATGGTGAATTTACTATTATTTTATATATTTTAATATTTTCACTTTATACTATTAAAAATGTTTTTTGTACCACTGTGAAGATGACACAGCACCGTGGACGCCGTTGAGCGAATAAATAATTCAAAACCAAGAAAACGTCAATCAAATGGAACACAGGACTATAAATATTAATAACCTAATAAAAATAGTTTTTTCGAAGATTATTTAATATTTACAAATACTACTAAGGATGGCGACGTGAATGTTCAATCATTCTACACACTCATGACATCGATTTGGGCATTTTGCGCGAAGAACACGGTGAAGGCCTGGTTCGAGCATTGATCAAGTCTTTCGATGGCTCATCTTTATTAGGTGAGTGATATTTTGTTTTGATGCATTTTTTATATAAGTTAAAAATTTTGTCAGGTCATTTGAACGACAGTTTAATAATTAAATTTGATGTTGACGGAGTCCGAATCAATTTGTTCTATGTTTATCCGCATCCAGAAAACAAAACCAACAAATCCTATATAGCCGGTTTTCGCGACTATAACCGGCTAGTTTTTTTTTAAATTCAAAATATTTTCAAATAAATTTAGACAAATTGTTTTTTGGGTTTATCCTCAAATTTCGGAATTTTGTGCAGGCGAATTACTCGGCCATCTCGTCCATTTTCCCTGCAATTTTGATGCAGTCATCATTGTAAAATAATTAACATAATTCCATTCAAATTTGTGAATATTTCAGTCCGAATATGGCAAAGAATGGCAAATCGACTTCCCAAGTTCCAAATTCATTTGGGACCAATCCTCTAAAAATATCGTAATTTTTGCAGTGCCAATTTATTATAGAAATTAATTATTTAGGAATACCGAGAAATTCGTACTCCCGAAGAATATTCCAAAACATACATCCAAATTGACCAACGATGGAAATACAACGAGACAATTGTGAATGAAGGACTGAAGCAAATGGGAATAATCCAATAATAATGCCATAAATAAATATTAAATAATATTTTTTATATAATTTGATGTTAATTTATGTATATTTAATGAATTCTATATCTTTGTTTGAATGCAATTTCCAACTCTTTACCGGATTGAATATATTGCAGAATTTTTCTTAGCTTTCATTTTTGGATATAATGAATTAGGGATTGGGGAAACGAACTCTCGAAGGGTCAAAAAATTTTTCGAAATCGAAAAACGAACTTCAGGTTATTTAAATTTTTAGACAAAAAAAATTTTAGAGTTTCCAAATGACACCTTTCATAGAAAACCTATCATTTAAAGTAATAATAGATTGAGAAAATGTAGATTTATGTGTTTTTGTTTATATATATTTTTTAAATTCACAAATCTTTATGCACTTTTTGCAAATTAACAGAATTCAGTAATTCAGTTAATTTCCATCTTTTTCGTAATCTTTTTTCGTATTTTTCAATCAATATTTGATTCTGGCCAAAATACGTCAGCATTTATAATAGTCATTTATTTTACTTATGACTTGTGAGCAATCCATCCAATCGAAATTTAATTTATTTTGCTCCAGCATCGGTTTTTTTATTTTTATAAAATTGAGAAAAAATCTTGAAATTTTGGATCAATGTTTCTTCCTAATCCTAAAATGACATCAATTAAAAATGCATTCCTACTTTTATTAATCTCTTCTCTTTTGGTCTTGCTCTTAATACTGCAAATTTATTGGAATAATGAAGATTTAGTATATTCTGCGAAAAGTTCTGTAAAGAATGACAATGTTAATAATTTTTAAATTTTATCTAAATAATAATAATTAATTTAGCAAAATGTGACCAATTGTGCCAAATGTTGTTATGACCAGACAAAAGTAAAATTTTCTATTTATAGAGTTGGAAAATGCCTTATATATGTTACAGGCAATACTGATTATCAGGCAAAACTGATTATGCCTAGGCAAAACTGATTATGCCTGAAAATCAGGCATAACTGATTATGCCTAGTCAAAACTGATTATGCCTAGGCAAAAATGATTATGCCTAGTCAAAACTGATTATGCCTAGTCAAAACTGATTATGCCTAGGCAAAAATGATTATGCCTAGTCAAAACTGATTATGCCTAGTCAAAACTGATTATGCCTAGGCAAAATTGGATTAAGATGAAAACAAGGTGGATATTGGGGGATTAAGGTGGATATTGGGGGATTAAGGTGGATATTGGTGGATATTTGGGGATTAAGGTGGATATTGGGGGATTAAGGTGGATATTGGGGGATTAAGGTGGATATTGGTGGATATTGGGGGATTAAGGTGGATATTGGGGGATTAAGGTGGATATTGGGGGATTAAGGTGGATATTGGGGGATTAAGGTGGATATTGGGGGATTAAGGTGGATATTGGGGGATTAAGGTGGATATTGGGGGATTAAGGTGGATATTGGGGGATTAAGGTGGATATTGGGGGATTAAGGTGGATATTGGGGGATTAAGGTGGATATTGGGGGATTAAGGTGGATATTGGTGGATATTGGGGGAATAAGCCCTGGAATAGATGGGAAATGGTCCGGAAGGCCACTGGAAGATAGGGAAACTGCAAGAAAGGCCGGTAGAGTTCATGGGATTAAGCCGGATATAGGGGGATTATGGTGGATATAGAGGGATTAAGCCCAGAAATAGATGCTAAATGCCTCAGAAGGCCATTGGAAGATCGGGGAAGTGTAACAGAGGACCGGAGATAGCGCGGGATTAAGGAGGATTTAGGTAGAATAAGCCGGGTTAAGCCTAGCTAGGGGCTAGGGATTAGGGTTATGGGTTCGGAGCATAGGAATCTCGCGAAGCCGGAAGCCAAACAGCCTAAACCAGGACTCGCGACCTTCCATTTAGGGGTTTAATCCCCCCTTAATCCCCCTTAATCCTTCTTAATCCCCATATATCCGGCTTAATCCCGCGTATCTACTGACCTCTGTTACACTTTCCCGACCTTCTACTGTCCCTCCGGAAAATTTCCCAACTATTTCGGGACTTAATTCGACTAAATCCCCCATTATCCATCTTAATCCTCCTATATCCGGCTATATCCCACGCAATTTCAGGCACTTCCCCAACTATCCAGTGGCCTTCCGTGGCATTTCCCTTCCATTTCGGGGCTTATTCCCCCAATATCCACCTTAATCCCCCTATATCCACCTTAATCCCCCTATATCCACCTTAATCCCCCAATATCCACCTTAATCCCCTTATATCCACCTTAATCCCCCAATATCCACCTTAATCCCCCTATATCCACCTTAATCCCCCAATATCCACCTTAATCCCCTTATATCCACCTTAATCCCCCAATATCCACCTTAATCCCCCTATATCCACCTTAATCCCCCAATATCCACCTTAATCCCCCAATATCTACCTTGTTTTCATCTTAATCCAATTTTGTCTAGGCATAATCAGTTTTGCCTAGGCATAATCAGTTTTGACTAGGCATAATCATTTTTGCCTAGGCATAATCAGTTTTGACTAGGCATAATCAGTTTTGACTAGGCATAATCAGTTTTGCCTAGGCATAATCAGTTTTGCCTAGGCATAATCAGTTATGCCTGATTTTCAGGCATAATCAGTTTTGCCTAGGCATAATCAGTTTTGCCTGATAATCAGTATTGCCTGTAACATATATATATATATATTCTCTTAAAAATATTCTTTTATTGGAGGGGAAATAATTTCATAAGATGCAATTTTTTATCTACTAGTTTTTGCTGTAAATTTAATAATAAATTCAGCAATTATTATTACGTGGGGCTTAATTACCTGTCTAAAGGGGCTGAATTTTGAGTCTAATTTTTCTCCTGTCTAAAGGGGCTGAATTTTGAGTCTAATTTTTCTCCTGTCTAAAGGGGCTGAATTTTGAGTCTAATTTGGAGGATTTTGAATTAAACTATATAAAAAGGTTTTTCGACATTCTGGTGTGTGCGGAAATCAAAAAGGAGGTGCGCAGGATTAAGCCGGATATAGAGGGATTAAGGTGGATATAGAGGGATTAAGGTGGATATAAAGGGATGATTAAGGTGGATATAGAGGGATTAAGTCCCGAAATTGATGGGAAATGACCTGGAGGGCCAGTGGAAGGTCGGGAGATGGGCGAAGGCCCTGAGAGTGGGTGGGATATAGCCGGATATAAGGGGATATACGTGGATTTAGGGAGATTAAGCCGGATTAAGCCCCGAAATTGATGGGCGTGAGTCTTGGTTTGGTTGTTTGCTTCCCCGGCTTCGCGAGAATCCTATGCTCCGAACACCTAACCCTAATCCCTATCCCTTAACTAAGCTTAATCCGGTTTAATACCCCTATATCCACCTTAATCTCCCTTTATCTGGCTATATCTCGCGCGCTCCGAACCCCTAAGCCCCTAGCCCCTAGATCACATGCCGCCCCTAACCATAACCCTAATCCCTAGCCCCTAACTAAACTTAATCCCTCTTAATCCACGTATATCCCCTTATATCTGACTTAATCCCGCGCAGTCTCCGGGCCTCTGCTACACTTCCCCGACGTTCCCATGGCCTTCCGGGACATTCCCATTTTTCGGAGCTTTATCCCCTTTAATCCTCTTTAATCCCCCTTAATCCACGTATATCCCCTTATATCCGGCTATATCCCACCCACTCTCAGGGCCTTCGCCCATCTCCCGACCTTCCACTGGCCCTTCAGGCCATTTCCCATCAATTTCGGGACTTAATCCCTCTATATCCACCTTAATCCCCTTATTTCCACCTTAATCCCCCTATATCCACCTTAATTTCTCTATATCCGGCTTAATCCTGCGCACCTCCTTTTTGATTTCCGCACACACCAGAATGTCGAAAAACCTTTTTATATAGTTTAATTCAAAATCCTCCAAATTAGACTCAAAATTCAGCCCCTTTAGACAGGAGAAAAATTAGACTCAAAATTCAGCCCCTTTAGACAGGAGAAAAATTAGACTCAAAATTCAGCCCCTTTAGACAGGAGAAAAATTAGACTCAAAATTCAGCCCCTTTAGTCAGGCAATTAAGCTTTTCCGATTATTATTTCTATCCAAATTAATATTTTTTCATGAATGAAATTTTATATAAGATTATAAAAATATATCAAAAATTTAAAAAAATTCTTAAAATTGTATTGCTTTGTAAAAAATATGTAAATTATTTATTTAATTTCCAATTTCATACTATTTTTATTGATAATAAAATTTTGGCTTTTATTATTATTTTATTTTTTGCAATTAATATTTTGGGCGCCCTATAGTATAGTGGATGTAAAATTCAGAGATCATTCATCATTCTATATACCATTCGACTCCACTCGACGAGCTGAGTCCAACGGTACCAACATTAGGTCCCGGAATTAATCCGTTAAAAAGTTACACTATGAATAAAAAATAAAAACGGAAAAAGTGAAGGGTCCCCCTTTGGGTCGAAAATTTTCGAACAATTTTTTTAGCGAAATTACATCCGCGTGATACATTAGACTTCTTTACGAATTCTATGCTAGCCCTTAACCCTAACCATAAACCCCTAATCCTAGCCCTATCAGTGAAATTATAAATGGCCATAACTTTTTTATTTTTGGTTTTATGAGAATCTGAGAGCAGATTCGCACTCTACACATCGAGACGCGTCAATTGAACTATAATTTGGCCAAGGAAAAAATTTTAAAATTTCTTCGAGTTTCATCTTATAGGGGGGACCCTTCACTTTTGCGATTTTCATGAGGTCATAACTTTGCAATCGAGGACATAATTTTAGTACCATTGGACTCAGCTCACTGAGAGGAGTTGAATGGTATATAGTATGACCCCAAACTTTTACATCCGCTATAATATAGTAATGCCAATATTTTTTATCTTGTTTATTATTTTTTATTATTAAATCTTATATATCTTTAAATTGAATAAGAGATAAGACAGATATAAAATATATTTTTTGGAAATTTATGGTTTGTTTTTATAACATCTAAAATTGGAAACCCAAAATGGATTGTTTAAAAAATATTTTTGCGAGATATCATATCATTATATAAAAATTGAATTATTCCAACATTTATATTTATTATTTTTAAGGAAATTCCTCCCTTCAAAAAACAATATTCGGACCTGGATTGTGCCAGAATCGTAAATGGTGAGAAAAATTTTTAATATAAAACATTATTTTAAAAATGGTTCATATTCAAATTATTTGCTTTTAATTTAAAATTAATTTAATAATTGAGCTACCTATTTATTTATAATAATTAGATCATGAATCGAATTCTAAATCTTATCTGATGAAACAAATTTTTAAGCTTTAAATCGCTAAAAATTTGAGAAAAAATAAAAATATTTCTTCTAAATTTTGAAAAATTTAAAAATCATTTGTTCATTATAGCCGTTAACCAAATTATTTACTTAATTAATTATTCATAATTATAAAAAGGTGATTTAAAATATATTCGTGAAGAATTGGCAAAAAATGGAAGGCGGAAACAATTGGAATATAAGATGGAAGAAATGGATTGTCAATCCATATATGAACGACACAATTTCCATTTATTCAATTCATCTGATTATTATTGTGAAGAGGAAGAGCAATTCCCGATTGCATTCGTCAGACTGGTATACAAGGTTGGTCATCGAACCTGGATGAAGGTCATTGTATTTCTATGTTATCTGTGACCAGTTGATTTTTAAATGCAGGATCCACCTTACGGGTGATTATGTTTAGGATTACGGATACATGCAATGATTCCCTATCCCTAGATAACTCTAACCATATACCGGTTGACCCATTTGGGTAACCTTAACAATTACCTTGTAGAAAAAATCTGGACGCAGATAATATACAACTATCGATTAAATTTTGATAAAAAATTTATTTGAATGATTTTTGAATTTAATATATAAATCATTCGAATTGCATTTATTAATAATTTATCGGATACCAAATTTAAAAGCAGAGTTTAAAAGGCATTGATAATTTTTAGCCCTCTTTTTTATATTATCATTTTTATCTAACAATTAAATCTTATTAAATATATAAATTCAGAATTTTAATTTCCCTTATATACAGTTTTCTTTACTTTTAATTTAAATCAATTAGAACCAAATTCCCATATAAATAATTAATACTAAAATATATTTGGCAAATGAATTAAAGGATTACCGAATGCTGGAAGATGAATTCGCCATCTCTTATGCTCCTCAAAATTTTTATTGCTATGCAATCGATGCCAAATCCCCAGATTTATTTCATCAACAAATTCGTTCATTTGAAAGCTGTTTTCCAAATGTTTTTGTGTTGCCTAAAGAGAAGCAACGAAAAATGGATGGCGGTGGGTTGAACGTGGTAGGTGGTTAATGGTTACCTCAAAAATGCAAAAATAAATTAATGATAGAGAGTATAGGCGCTTCATCAAAAGGTGCAAAACAAAAATGTGACAAAATAATACAAAAGTAAGAATGCAGCTAGAGGATCGAAAATGCGCCAAATGGCGCTTCTCGAGATAATTACGTCATCTTTAATCAAATCAAATAAATGCATAAAATATATATGAGGAAAATTTTATCCAAAAATGGTTCTGAGAGGGTAAATTTTAGATAAAATAGCCCTGTCATCAAAAAATAAATTATTTTTTCTTATAAAAATGCCATTCTTAGGCGTGTATTTTCGCACAGTATGCCCCAAAAACGGTAATGCTAAACTTTAAGGACCAAAAACACAGAATTCAAGGTAAACCATAATGGTACCCAGCCCCTGATTCACAAGTTTAATATTTTCCTATATTTTAATAGGATTTATGAGGACTTATTAGAATGATTATTGAATTTGAATTCTAATTTATATCATTTCATTAATAGAAAAAAATAAAAATGCGATAATTTACTAAATTGTTTATTTTTACATTTTTGGGTAATTAACGACTTAACATGGGTTAATCAAGTTTAACAATACGAAAATAATGGATTGGAATGGATAATGAATTCAAATTATTTTCACCAGCTTTATTCCACTGTTGAATGTTTAAAATTGATTGCTCAGCCTAAATATGGATGGAAATATGCCATTACAACCAATGTAAATATTTCAATTTAGACATTCACGATTGAATTTATATGATCATTTTGATCTATACATTATACAATTCTATTTTATTTTTTTTAAATAATTATTCCAATCGATTATCAGAATCACGATGTCCAGCTGAAAACAAATCAAGAATTGGTACAAATTTTCAAATGGATGAATGGCACAAACGATATTGAATATTCACCGGCATATCTTAGAAAAACATTTTATAATGCCGGGAATTGGACGCTTACTAATTTGAATTTGTTTAAAAATGGTACGAAAATTTATTTTTATTTGGTAATTTTTCATTGAAAGAAATATTAATATTCATATGGATATGGAATATGGATCCCATTTTTTTCTACCGCCCATTTTATTTTTTTTTACAATCAGCTTTAAAACAAATTTATTTTACCACCCATTCTATTTTTTACCACGCACGTGGGATTTTTGTCCTTCATGTTGCAAAAAATAATAAAAATGGTTTGTAATATTGAAATTTGGATAAAATGGGATGAATAAAGGTAAAAATGGGCCCAAAAATGGGTGCGCGGGATATATCTAGATATAGGGGGATTAAGGTGGATATAGGGGGATTAAGCCAGGAAATGGATAGGAAATGGCCCGGAAAGCTATTAGAAAGGTCAGGGAAGAGCCGAAAAGAACGCGGGATATAGCCGGATATAGGAGGATTAGGGTGGATATGGTCGGGGTAAAATTGGTTCATAGGTCCCAGACTCGAAATCAAGTTACTGATATACCAATCGACGTGTCTTGACGAGCTGTGTCCGGTTCAGAGCCGACCGTTTCAGTGCCAGTGATTTTGGTGAGTCATAACTCAGCAAAGGAAAAACCGTTTGATGCATACTTGGTATCATTGGATAGAGCTATTCAAGCTCTATTGAATAGTGGATAAAGCTTTTTTGATTAATCAAAATTTTAATGATTTAAAGTGGAAAAATTGAATAAGAGTCGTATTTCTTTATTTAGAAGCTTGTAATTAAGTGGATATTTCACTATTCACATATTGCTCTATATCATTTAATAGAGATTGAATAGCTCTATCTAATGATACCAAAATTGCATCAAATAGTTTCTTTATTGCTGAAATATGAGTCTTCAAAATGGCTGTCACTGAACATCCATCGCGATCGCGGCCTCAATTAAACCTATTTTAGGCAAATTTCAATATTACAAACCATATAAAAAAATAGAATGGATAGTAAAATAAGATTATTGTTTTAGTTTGGTGGTAAAAAAATAAAATGGGTGGTAAAAATATTATTCCATCATATTCATATTTATAATATGAAAGAGTAAATTATATTTATTTTTTATATATAAAAATATAAATTTCCAATTGATTTAAAACTCAAAACTAGAAGATTTGATGGTTATTGTTTTGGTATAAAGATGGCAAAATTGTTGAGCCAGTAATAAAATTAAATTAAAAAATATGTTGTGGAATTGATTTCTTGATAATTAAAAAACTTGTTTTTGAATGTGATAAATTTTACAACTAATAAAACATAGATAATATATATACATTCTGGTGAACATTTTATGAACAAATTGGTATAAAAATATTTTATAGTGAATACAAAAATAATGCATTTTTATTATAAAAATAATTTTTTTTAAAAATTGAAGAAAGCATGAATTTGCGGCGGGATCATGCCGGCCAATTGCTTACTTTGCGGTACAGTAAAGGTGCTTTTCAAGTCAGCCTTAGTCGACAATTCGTTAATTGGATGTTGGAAAATTTGAATTTGGGGCCAATGCTGGACCAATTGAATACATTCTATGCCAATGATGAACATTTTTGGGGCGTATTGTCCGCAAATGAATTTATGGAAGCACCAGGCGGTTTCACCCAAAAATGTTTTGATCAAAAAATTTTGGCACCTAGTTTTACCAGGTTAAATAAAAAATAAAAACTTCCACACATTATGGACTTTTGTTAACTAATTCGCGTCATGCTCTATTTTAATAGTGGCAATTGCAATGGAAATTCCTGATTACCTTAGAAGGGAAAATATCAATTAATAAAATAAAAATTTAAAAACAATTAAAAAAACTCAATTTTAAAAAAAAAATATAAAAAATTTGCACATAAAATTAATATATAGATTTAGTTGAATATTTTCGATTAATATAATTTTAATAAGATATTGTATTTGGGGTCCTGATAATAAACTCTGTGGAAGCGGACTATGGCGCCATTCTATTTGTGTATTAGGGGTGGAGGATATGGCAATCGTGCAGAAAACGCCATATCTCTTTGCCAACAAAATGATGCCCGAGGTTAAATTTATAATTGATGAATGAAAATTTAAAATTGCTCAATTGCGAATACAGATGGATGCTGGTGCCATTGAATGCATCCATGAAATGATATACAATAGAACGCATTTTGAACGAGGCTTGCATAGATTGCGCAAGGAATATTATTCAGAACTCCCTCAAGTATAAATATTATTATTAAAAAATGAGAAGAAAAATTTACATCCTATATATTTTCAATTGAATTTTAGTCGATATTGAACTCGTATAATAAATAGATAATATTGGATTCGATATTTTTCGAATCAAAATCATATTAAAAATACGACAATAATAATTTCCTATAGCATCGACTACTTTCTAGAATCCTAAATTTTAATGATTGAGGGCGAAGCGATTCCATAAAATTGGACGGTATTAAGAAAGCAATGTGAAATTTTCCATTTTTTTATGCATAAATTAACATTCAAATTTAATTAAAATGTTTCCCTTCGTTTCAGGTACGTTATAATCATGACAAATTATTAGATCATACAAAATTTGATGCGAACAAATTCAATTGTTCCTACATATTATTGGATTCAATCGAAATGTACCTGCAAAAATGTTATTACGGAAATGGGTTATAAAATACAAATAAATCAATCAATTATTTATTAAATTGCTTATTATTGTATTTTTATTAGATAATAATTTCCATTTTTACTTGCTCGTAAAAGTCAAGTTTGGATTTATCTTTAAGTCGAAATAACTCGTAATTCGATCATTTCTATTTTACAAGCAAATCAGCTCAATGAGCTAACATTAAATTTTTAAGCTGATCTTTATGCAATAATATAAAATATTGTATTTAAATTTAACGAGGGTATTTTGTTGTTATAAATTTTTTAGAATAATCGATAGCTATTATGTTTACTATATAAGAAACTAAGAAAAATAAAATTTTATAAAAATTCATTCGTCCATGATTTAATAAATTTGTTTCATCTTCCTCCTTCAATAATTTTCATCAGTGCTGTGCAAAACGCGGCATTTTTATTTTCCAAATTAAGTGTTTTTTTTGTCCATTTTCTTAAGGTTATTATTTTTTTGGCATAAAAATTTCTTTTTTTTTTGGCACAAAATGCTTTTTTTTGACACAAAACTATTTTTTAACTTTGTAACCAGGTTTAGACACCGCAAATCTTATATATACCATTTTGTAGAGCTCATCAGTTCGCATCGAATGGTATATTAATTTGTCCGTTTATGACCAAAATTAAAGGATATTAAACCGTTTAAACCACTTTTACAGTTTTTGGTTTTAAACTATTTTGGGCCATAACAAGTTATATACCATTCGATGCGCAA
Source organism: Pratylenchus scribneri (assembly GCA_030063045.1). Classification (NCBI taxonomy): domain Eukaryota; kingdom Metazoa; phylum Nematoda; class Chromadorea; order Rhabditida; family Pratylenchidae; genus Pratylenchus; species Pratylenchus scribneri. The sequence continues at coordinate 1,376,344 of JAQSEB010000072.1, forward strand.
TGACGAGATCTACAAATTGGTATAAGATTTGTGGAGTCTAAAACCGGTTTCTGATTTATTAAAAGTCAAAAATTGTTTTGTGTCAAGAAATTTTTGTGCCGAAAAGAGTAATTTTTGTGCCAAAAAATAGTCTCCTTTTCTTAATTTTATTTTTTTAAATGTATGATTTTTAAAAACATATCTTCAAAGCCAAAAATTATGACTTTTATTAGAATCCTAATATATTATTTGAGCCATGTTTTTCCGAAATATTGCTGTTTAAATTTTGGCGTTTTGTATTTTTTAAATTTTTAAGATTTTTTATCCAAAAATTAAATGATAGAGTGAAGAAATAAAGAAAAAGAGCTTTTAGAGTATAAATATAAAGAAATAAAGGAAATTCAAATAAATTTTTTTCCCGCGGACTATAATTATAAAAATATTATAGGTATATTTCATTATTTTAATTAATTATTTTAAGTAAATCGTTATAAAATAATAATTATTTATAAAAATTTAAGTAAATTGTACTGATGGGAATGTAAAATGACAAAAAAGCATATAAGAAGTATTAAAAATTAACAATAGGAGCGGCCGGGAGCCGCGCAGCGGCGACCGGGCGCTCCTTTAAGCAATTAAAACAATGGAAAAATGAATAAGCATAATGCAAAATGCCTTAAACATTTAATTCATTAAAATATCGTTAAGAATTTGAAGGAAAAATAGAGAATGAGTTAGTATAAATGGGTAAAGTATTGAATGAGTATCAAGAACGACGGGAAGGTAAAAAGCCAGGAATAGTCGAGAATGAAGGGTATAAAGCCGGGAATAGTCGGCCGGGAATTGTCGAGAATAAGGGTAAAAAGCCAGGAATAGTCGAGAATAAGGGTAAAAAGCCAGGAATAGTCGAGAATGAAGGGTAAAAAGCCAGGAATAGTCGAGAATGAAGGGTAAAAAGCCAGGAATAGTCGAGAATGAAGGGTAAAAAGCCAGGAATAGTCGAGAATGAAGGGTAAAAAGCCGGGAATAGTCGAGAATGAAGGGTAAAAAGCCGGGAATAGTCGAGAATGAAGGGTAAAAAGCCGGGAATAGTCGAGAATGAAGGGTAAAAAGCCGGGAATAGTCGAGAATGTTTTAGATGAAATAAGATGAGAAGGAATGAATATAGAATGATGAATTAGAGGCATAGGTTTGAACACTGTTCAGGAATCTTTATTTTCCATTATTCTATTTAAACATAATGGAAAGTTGCGAATTTTAAGCTTTCATCTTTTAAAAACTTTTAGCGAGCGTTGGGATGCCGCGAAGCGGCATCCCAACGCTCGTTAAAAAATTAATTCAAAAAACTACTACATTTAATGAAAAGATATGCTGCAAATGTATCATCCAATTTTACGAAGTGATGCGTGTGAATAATGAATTCACGTTTGAATGATGAAAGGGACGATATTTTGTTAGGGGGCTGTTGAAATTGAATTTGTTATTTTCATTAATGCTTTCCATTTATCATTATAAAAATCAATACAGAAAAAATACCTTTTCTTTTATTTCGGCCAAATAAATTTCCCAAAATGTGATTTTATTATATAATATACAGTCATTAATTTTTAATAAAATCATTTCTCTGGAATTAGTCATATTTAATTTTTACCGATGGTTCATTCAATTCCCAATTTTTTAATAATTACATTAACAAAATTATAATTACATTCATTTCTCCAATTTTATTTTTATCCTATTCATTTTACCATTTCTTTCCAAGATTTCAATCATTCGTCTTCAAATTTTGAGACAATGTCCACCTAGGAATATTTTTTCTTTTATAATAGATTAATATTTGAATATCTCATGTTCAATTTTCATAAAATTAACGAAACAATTTCTCTAGAATTTATTTGTTTCAAAGCTTTCCAATACTAATCAGATCATATTTATGAATCAATTAATTGATAAGTAACTACCTGAACCTATGCCAATTTTTAACATTTAATAAAAACCCTCATCAATTAAAAAATACATATGAGAAATTAGCTACTAATTTTACAGTCTATTTAAGTTCACCCCCATAGCTTGATATTTAATTGGCCGGTGTTTACTTTGATTCAAATTTTTTGAAAACCATTTTTAGCCAAAACTGTGAAACATACAAATCAGCAGCAAAAGAATCTTTGGCTTACAATTCCTTTCGGAATTGTGCGAACAACGCAAAATATGCATTTTGGTTTTTTTGGCAGAAAAGGTTGAAAAAAAAAACATTGATATGAATATTCCTTTATTTTTATTTAGTTTTCCGTTTCCATCTTCGCTTCTGTATCTTTTTACACATAATTGCATGCAGCATTATTATTCTTTTTTTCAAGTATCAATTTTATAATGTGCCAGAAGCCAATGAAAATCGGAATATTGATGAGAAAAATTTAGCAGGAAAATATGCAGAATTCGTTGGAATAAACCAAACAATTTCATTCAAAAAAGAATTTGGTTGGCCACCTTTCGATGTGAATTTGCGAAAAGAAGTTGTTTAGATTATTTAATATTTTTTTATTCATTAATTTAAAAAAAAAGGTTAATCGCGCATTAAACGGCCAACCCGAGCAACATCCCCGCATCAATCATTGGTCAAAATTTCGCGTATTAGCCAGTCCAAAATGTTCTGAAAAAGCAATGCCCATAAATAATTCTTTGTTGATTATGGTCAGAACGGGAGCTGAGAGAAATGAGGTAAAATTCAATTCTTTTTTAATTTTTCCTACATCCAATTTTTCCGTTATTCAAAATATTTAAAACAATATCATTAAATAAAAGATAAAAATTCACTGAATTGGAAAATTTGATATCAAAATGATTGATAAAAATTAATTTGCTAAAAAAAGTCATGGCATAAAACCAGGATTTGGAAATAATTAAGCCCTTTTGTCAAACGTGCAGAAGTGTGGTCTGGCCGAGTTTTGATTTTAAAAACAAGGGAAACACATTTTTATGGGTATTTTGATACGTTAAGCACAATTCTGTGAGCTCAGATTTTGATATCTTACCATCTTGGTAAGATAATGTAAAATTTTACCTTGTTAAAGTAAAGGGGGGCCAAGGGCATTTTTGGTGAAAATTTTTTGCAAGACCTATATATAGCTCATTCGGCGCAGCTTGGCGAACTGAATCGAATGGTAGCATTTTTATAAGGTAATATACAATTATTGGCAGGTTATGGCCAAAAGAAAAAATTTGTCTTAATAAACTATTGGACCTCTAACATTAACGAAACGCAATATTATGAAATAAAAGTGATACCACTCGATTTCTCTCGACGAGCTGTGCCGCCCTTTTTGTTCATAATTTTTAAATAAATTCACTCCTAACAATTTATATCAAAACTATTTCCATAATTATCATATCATTAGTAAATTATTTTTATTAGTATCGAAAGACAGTCCGAGAAACTTATGGCCTTTTGAAACAATTGAAATTGAAGGATGGGAGCAAATTCTATCTTCAACTGGTTTTTGTTATGGGAATTGGCAATGATAAAGTGATGAATGGAGTGCACGAGGAAATACACAAATTTAATGATATTTTGTTGGTCGATTTTGAGGACAATTATTATACCAGCACATATAAGGTTTTTGATTTTGAAAATTATGTATTAACAATAATAAAGTGATTCAAACAATCTTCTTAATTTATGGAATAATAGGTCATATTTTATTTAATAATATTTTATGTTTACTTGAAAATTTAAAAATTAATTCATTTCGTTTTTAATGAGTTCTTAAAATGATTTTCAGTTCATTCATGCCATCAAATTTGGCGACCAAAATTGCTTCATTCCAAGTGGTTCATTCCCCTATGTTCTCCTCATTGATGATAATTATTTCTTTTTACCTTGGAATTTGGCAGAAGAAGCCAAAAAGCATGACCCAAATGAGAATTTATACATGGGAGCTGTAATTGGACATGATGTGGGCCGAATGGGTAAATGGGCGGTGAGTGTATTATGTACTTTTCGGTGATTAAAGAGAAAATATTATCCATAATTTAATAAAGAATTTAATCGAATTATCAAGGAAATTCTGGATTCGAAATCGAAAAATGATCAAATGATCAGAAATTTATGGTTAATAAATAATTATTAAAACAGAAACGGATAAGGAAAGCCTGAAATGTTAAAAGTGATAATTTTAAATTAAGGAATTTTGGATTTAAACTGTAAAAGATATGTAAAATATATTTATATGCATAAGTATTTCAAAAAAAAAAAAAGTAAAAAATCTTTTAATATAAAAAGTAGAAAAAACAAAAAATATATTAAAAATGGTAAATTTTTTGATTTACTTAATGAGAAAATGGTTATTTCGAAAAATGTTTTATTTTCCGAAAAATTTTGAACAAAATATATTTTTCCATTTGCTTTCATTTATCAATTTGCTTTTACTCATTAAATCAAAAATTCTCATCTATTAAGAATAAGCCCATTAAACTTTTGATAGGAAATTTAATTAATAGCACGAATCTAATAATAATAAATAATTTTATTTATAGGTCAATCTTTCTCAATATCCCTTTGATGAGTATCCGGAATTTGTCTCAGGTGGTGGTGTCTTCTTCTCTAGGCGAACTATCCAAGAATTATTCTTGGCCATTCAACATACGCAATTATTTATATTTGATGACGTTTACACAGGTTTCTTTCTAGATTATATCTTTTATTTAATATTGTAGGCCATCTCGGTTTATACCCCTGTTTTAAATTCGAAAAAAAATAATTGAAAATTGTTAATTTAAAAAATCAACTTTCCGAAACTATTCATAATAAATTAAGGAATAATGATCAAATTATTGGGTATTCGACCGCATCCAAATCCATTCTTCATGAGCGATGTTTTTTCCACACAAAATCAGAATTCAAACAAAGCAGTGAAATTAATTAATGCAAATGGTTGGTGGAAAACAGTGATTGCCGCAATGGATTACAGTCCGGAAATGTTACGCAAAAAATATGCAGAAGCTGAGAATTTGTTTCATAATGATTTATAAATTTGGTTTTCTATAACAAAAAAATTTTCCATCATATCATGCTTATGTTTATTGAAAAATTGTCTTATTCCAATTAAATAATATAGTGTACTACGTATGAATATGATAATAAAGCTCCTATTTATTGGTATTTATTTGTAAGTTTCATATAGGATACAAAACAATCAATTAGTCTAGGATAGGAATTCATCTTGTTATAAACCGGGGATGAATCCAAGTAGTTTTGTTTCTGATAGAATGAGTTTGCAAAAATGCCAAAAAATACAACTTACAATTCTTGATTTTTGCCTAGATTCCGGATTCTGTTGGATCCTCCGAAAAATCTGGCCTCATATTGTTTTCTATTTTTTAATAGAATTGTCGTAATTCGGCAATTCATTTTAAAATTAATTAATATATTTTACGATCCTCTTCATTTTCATTTCTATATACATTACAATATCAATTAATTCAAAATAAAGGCTGAGAATATTTTTGGGAAATTACTACAAATTGTGAGGATATTTCTGGGAATCCATGTTAAATTTTGGGAATTTTTCTGAGAATATTTTTCAAAAATATTTTTGAGAACTTTCATTTGTAATTTTTCTTGATAAAATTGCGAATCTAATAATTTGTTGATTTTTTAGTTATTTTTAATTTTCCGAAATAAATTAGAAAAATTTTCTGAACATATAAAGAAAATTAAAAAACTTGAATTTTTCAACTTTTGAATTAATTATCTAAAAAATTTTACATTTTTGAATAAATTCTGAATTTAATCCTAAAAATAATTTCAACAAGGGATTTTAATAATAATTTCGGTCTATGATCAAATTAGATACTTTAATGGGTTCGTGTTGAAAAATTAGATAAAGTGTTGCTTATATAAGTAAATAATAGTAAATTGTTCAAAATATGAGCTAGGCCAAAAGTTGTTGCTCTCGGAAATTTTTTATATATTCGTACTAAGCTCGTCGAGCTCTGTCGATGAGATATCGTTCGACCGAATCCAAGCCAACACCGTAACCCCTCGGACAGAATGGAGCGTTTTCCCGCCGCGAGTTGTAAAAAGTGTGTTCACAGTGAAGCGGGAAAAATGGAGCGGGAAAACGCTCAGCGGGAGGCAATCCGCCAGCGGGTTTTGGTTGTGAACATCCTCCAGCTGGTTGTTTTACACCTTCGGCGCCAGACCGTTTCGTCCGCAAGTGTCGGCAAACCGCGTTTTTCCGCCGCGGGAAAACGCCGCGGGAACCCGCTGGAGAATGTTCACAACCAAAACCCGCTGGCGGGTTGCCGTTTTCCCGCTGAGCGTTTTCCCGCTCTATTTTTCCCGCTTCACTGTGAACACACTTTTTACAACTCGCGGCGGGAAAACGCTCCATTCTGTCCGAGGGGTTACGGTGTTGGCTTGGATTCGGTCGAACGATATCTCATCGACAGAGCTCGACGAGCTTAGTACGAATATATAAAAAATTTCCGAGAGCAACAACGGATATTTGATGCCAGATGGTGCAACTGTTTTTTATGATTCTGTTCTTGACCATACGCCTTACGCGCGTGAAAATTTTTTGCCGGAATGGACGCCGATAGGGCTTAAAAATGGTGTCATTATTTTTGATTAAAATGGAGCTATATAAAATTTATTTTATCATTGTATTTTTATTAAAATAAAATATTATTTTAATTTATTTTAATATCGTAAATTAATGAAAAATGATAAGTAATATTTAATATACATTTTGGGCATTATAACCATGTATTGCTACTTCTTTTTGGAATATACTACTTCTACCACTAACAGCTATGAGTCGAAACTAAGAATTTAGACTTCATTTTATAATTTAAAAAATTTTTCCTATTATTATTTAAAATTAATCTCGTTTAATCACTTTTCGAAACAAATTTCATTGTTTCAATTTTAATCTAGAATTCTCTATTTTTAGTCTTATTCTTAAAAATGTGTGTCTTCGATATTCGCAAGTTTATTTTTCTATTTTATTTATGATGTTATGTTTAGGATATTTTAAAATCTGATGTGTTTGGTTACGGTATGAAAAAATCCTCGGTTTCGGCTTTCTCTGTTTTTTGGTTTTTATAAAATAAAATTTAAATTTTTCACACATAAAAAATATAACAAAAATTCAAACAATCGTAATAATTGATATATCAATCAACATTTTTCCTTCATTAAATCTTTTTTTTTGCCAAAAAGACAGACATTTTAATTAAAAATAATCACGAATGGAGAATATTCAAAAAAACACTGCCACGGAAAAATTTTAGCTACTAAAAATTGCCACACAAGTTAACATTTTTGCAAAAATTACTCCTCATTTATAAACAGAAAACGGATCGGTTTTGACCCCATTTAGTTTTTTTTTTTGGCCAAAAATGCGATTTCGGTTTCATTTCGGTGGACCGATTTTGAATTGTTAATGTAATATGTGTATATTGTATAATAAAATAAATCAAATTTTAATTTATTCAATTATTGGGCAAAATTTGATTCCTAGAAAATGAATGAATCACACAAATAAATAAGTGAATGATTTAAATAATCAATCAATTTTATAAAAAATTATTTCGGTTATTCATATTCCCATTATTCATTAATCCTACAATATTATACCAATATTCTACTTTCATTTCTAACTAAAATATAAGTGCTTTTTAAACATTTTATTTTATTCCTTCGCTCTACTGGAAATTATATATTCGAATTTGAATTAAATGAGAATATAAATATTATTTCGATTTTTCACTTTTCGAAAATAGATGATTCAATCAACATAATATCAAATATTTTTTCAAAATGAAATTTTTATACCAAAAATAAATAATATTTATATGGATGTTTTGCTCTCCTTTAGTATTTATTGATTAAAGTAAAAGTGAAATAATTTATACGATGAAATTCGGAGAAAGTTACCGAAATTTGATATGTATGACTATTTCCATTGACCTGATAAAATTGACTTAAATTTGATAAAAAAAATACTTTTTCAGATTTTTTCTAGACTTGATCCTATTATAATTTATCAAAATGCAAATTTACAAAAGATTATTTTTAATTTATCAATGGAAGGAATTTTCGATTACCAAATGCAAGGTAAAAATAAAAACATGAAAATAATCGTATTTAATTTATTAAGATATTCCTTTTGATCTGCTTCCTTGCTTTCTATATTTTATTGTACGATTATTATAGCAATAATCAAATTTATCAACAATACGATAAGAATGGAATGACGAAAAATGCAAATAGATTGATGGAATGTCGACTGCCTCGGATTGACCCTTGGGATCCGGCTCTTGTACGGCATTTGGACCCAAAATATTGGGCATTGGGCAAGGAGAATGAAAAATGCGAAAGACAATATCCCGAAATTTCGAAATTGAATGGAGGCTATGTTCAAGTGGATAGGAATTTGTTGGACAAGGAAAGTGTGTGCCAATTCAGGTGCTTTTTTATAAAATTAATTTAATTTCACACGGATGATGGGAATAGTTCTTGGCAAGCATTTTACTGCATTTATATTTTTTTTTATAAAAGATTTAATTTTTTGAAGCTTGGGCCCATGACTCCTTGAATAATTGTGAGAGATATTTCATGTGGGTTGTATTTTCGGAATTCTTTATTTATTATGATGCTTCTGAGATAATTTTTGTGCAATTTTAATTGATTCGGTGAGATTCTCATCCTCGAGATAAAAGTCTATGCCAGATTAAGAGATGGCTTAATCAGTCTCAGCTCTCAAGGGTGGGAAATGGATACGAATATATGTATATATGTAACAGAGAATATTGGAAACTAGCGGTTTCCGGAATTCGCTAGGAAATTGGGTTAGCGAATTTTGGAAATCTCGGCTTCTAGGCATCGTACCTACAGACCCGAGAATAGGCTCATTCGACTCGGCATGGTCGAATTAGTATATAAAATTTCAATTTCAGACTTGTTTAAGGGCTAGGGTTAGGGTCAGGGATAGGTTCGTTGTTTCGATTTTTTCTTTTCGATATCGATTTTCGGTCATTTTTGGCACCGAAATTTCGTTTTTCGATTTCGATAAATTTTTTCAACCTCCGAAATTTCGTTTTTCGATTTCGATAAATTTTTCACCTTCCGAAATTTCGTTTTTCGATTTCGATAAATTTTTCACCTTCCGAAATTTCGTTATTCGATTTCGGTAAATTTTTTCAACCTCCGAAATTTCGTTTTTCGATTTCGATAAATTTTTTCAACCTCGGAAATTTCGTTTTTCGATTTCGATAAATTTTTTCAACCTCCGAAATTTCGTTTTTCGATTTCGATAAATTTTTTCAACCTCCGAAATTTCGTTTTTCGATTTCGATAAATTTTTCACCTTCCGAAATTTCGTTTTTCGATTTCGATAAATTTTTTCACCCTCCGAAATTTCGTTATTCGATTTAGACAAATTTCGGCGAAAAATCGAAAAAATCGATCGAAAATATTATAAAATATAAAAATGAATTTTAACACGATTCCCTTTTAAATATTTATTATAATATATATATAAGGGGAGGGGGGGAGTCACCCAAAAAAATCAAACATCTCAGGATGCGAGTGGTGTACCGGGTTGTGTGATATACCGTTGGATAGCTGTGCTCCTGGGGAGTATGGGAAAAATCGGTGCGCCAAGATTACTGTGACCTCTTTAGTGTAGTGGTCTAAAAACCGGTTTTTTGCACTTTTTATACGCGGTTTTTGGCCCATAACTTTTTTCCACGGACCCGTACGAATTTGGTCCTTGCGAAAGGGCACATCTCCAGAGTGTTGCGCATCCAACGGTATATCACTTGACCCGAAAATCCGAAGGGGTGATATCGATATGCGAGGTGCAAACTCGGTAACTCATTTCGCGCAGGGTCGCGGGTTCGAGCCCCCGCCGCGCCAGATGCTTTTTTTTATTCGCAAATGATGCCAGAATAGGTTTTCGACCATGCTTATCACGATAAAAATATTTTCAAATTTTACAATTGCGATTACAATTTTACAATTGTAATCACAATTGTAAAATTTTTACAATTCAGTGATTTTTGTGATTTTTGGTTGTTTTAGGGGGTATTCGATGATGCTGATCACGATGGTGATATTAACAAATCCACAATTGTAATTACAATTGTGATTACAATTGTAATCACAATTGTAAAATTTTTACAATTTCATGATTTTTGATGAAATTCAGTATAAAACACCATTCTAATCAATCCCCCTGTATTTTTAGGCCCTCGACGGCGGTTCGCTTGGGATGAGGCGGAGCGAGCGGAGGCCGCGAAGCGGCCGTAGCGAGCGAAGCCGAGTCCCAAGCGAATTGACGACGCAACAACCAATAGTTTGCCCCTAAACTTTGAATTGAAATGGACTAGAGAACAGTCTCGAAAACTCACTTCCCCAAACATTCTCAACGGTATAACATTTCATACCCGCCCTCACATATCGCAACAGTGTAACAGGCGGGTAAAGAGCCCGCTTGCGGGCTAGTTATAATATATATATAAGGGGAGGGGGGGAGTCACCCAAAAAAATCAAACATCTCAGGATGCGAGTGGTGTACCGGGTTGTGTGATATACCGTTGGATAGCTGTGCTCCTGGGGAGTATGGGAAAAATCGGTGCGCCAAGATTACTGTGACCTCTTTAGTGTAGTGGTCTAAAAACCGGTTTTTTGCACTTTTTATACGCGGTTTTTGGCCCATAACTTTTTTCTACGGTTACGTACGAATTTGTTATACCCTGTTGGAATCATCTCCAGAGTGTGGGGAATCGAAAGGTATATCACATGACCCGAAACACTTTACGGGTTTGGCTGTACGCGTGATACAAAATTGAAACCCAGTTTTCCAGGGGGTCGCAGGTTCGAGCCCCCGCCACGGCTAATGATTTTTTTGAACCGAAAATGATGTGGGAATAGGTTTTCAGACATGCCGAACACGATAAAAATATTTTCAAATTTTACAATTGCGATTACAATTTTACAATTGTAATCACAATTGTAAAATTTGTACAATTTAGTGATTTTTGCGATTTTTGGCTGAATTAACTGGTAATCGATGGTGCTGATTACGATGGTGATATTTACAATTTTACACATATGATTACAATTGTGAGTACAATTGTAATTACAATTGTAAAATTTTTACAATTTTCAAAATTTTTCGATTTTTTGATGAAATTCGCTATATAATTGTATCCTAATCAATCCCCCGTTATTTTGGGCCCTCGACGGCGGTTCGCTTGGGATGAGGCGGAGCGAGCGGAGGCCGCGAAGCGGCCGTAGCGAGCGAAGCCGAGTCCCAAGTGAATTGACGACGCAACAACCAGTAGTTTTCCCCTAAACTTTTAGTTGAAATGGACTAGAGAACAGTCTCGAAAACTTACTTCCCCAAACATTCTCAACGGTATAACATTTCATACCCGTCCCCACATATACCGCAACAGTGTAACAGGCGGGTAAAGAGCCCGCTTGCGGGCTAGTTATTTGATATTAAAAATTTCATTCTTATTCCTAATGGGATAATCTGGGCCTGTGATCACGAATATCATATCCATGCGATATCTTGAGATGCGCGAAATAGAGCCGGATAAAAAGGGGTTAAGGAAGATTAAGACAGATTATGGTATAAAATGTTGGGATTAAGGTGAAAAATGGATCGGAAGTGAAGGGGTAGCGTGCGGAGGGCACATCTTGACCGGAGGCCCGGGGTTGCGCGAGATGCCGGATAAAGGGGGATTAAGGAGGATTATGAGGGATTAAGGATAATGATGAGATTTAGGTTGAAAATGGGTCGAAAACGAAGGCGAAGCGTAATGTAATTTGGGGTAATCGAAGTCGGGGAATATCGAATATTAAGATGCGTAAGATATAAGGGAGATAAAAAAGGAGAATAAGAAGGATTAAGTGTCAAAATGATGGGATTGATGTGTGAAATGAGTAGGAAGTGAAGGGAAAGCGCGCCTATAATAAGATACACTTTCGACACATTTCCCCACTTATTAATCTCATCAATTTTCCCCCTGATCCCCTTTAATCCCTCTTAATTTCACTTTATCTGGCTTAATCCCAAGCAGCCCTGGGCCTCCGGCCCTCTTTTATATAATTTTATGATTTATTTATTTATAAAATTTAAGCATAAAAAATTTTCTCATTTTATACAAAAAAATTTTTTTCGATTTTTTCGTTTCGATGTCGATTTTCGGTCATTTTTGACACTTAAATTTCGTTTTTCGATTTCGATAAATTTTTTGACCCTCCGAAATTTCGATTTTCGATTTCGATTTTTTTTCAAGCCATCGAACCCATCCCTGCTTCCCACTCTGAAAATAATACATTTTAAATGATTCTAGGAATAAATAAAAATTTTAATCAAAAGGAAACCAAAATTTGTTATCTTGTCAATATTTGTCATTGAAGTAAATTTAATACTTTTATTTCTCTGAAATTATTACATTAACCTAATGCAAATTCGATTGATGTGCAAATTTATAATTTGATTTTTTCTTTTTTTCCAAATATTTAGATGCCTTCTGAATAAAAATGATTTGGAAGTGTCACTTGGACCATGGAAGAACATTTCCACAAAACCAGAATGCGACATTTTGGAGGTTCAATGCAATATCAATGCCACAAATCCTGTATCAATTTATAACTATTTGCACCATCAAATCTATGATCCAAGAGGAGAAGGGTTTATTTTATATTTATATATGTTGCGGCCAATACTGATTACCGGCCAAAACTGATTTTGGCCGGCCATGATTTTGGCCGATTTTCGGCCAAAACTGATTATGGCTAGCCAAAACTGATTTTGGCTAGCCAAAACTGATTTTGGCTAGCCAAAAGTGATTGTGGCTAGCCAAAACTGATTATGGCCGGCCAAAACTGATTATGGCCGGCCAAAACTGATTATAGCCGGCCAAAACTGATTATAGCCGGCCAAAACTGATTGAAGATGGAAATAGAGGGATTAAGGTGGATATGGGGGGATAAGCCGGATTAAGCCCAGAAATTGAAGGGAAATGGCCCGCAGGGTCAGTGGGATGTAGGGGAAGTGTCTGATAGTGCGCGGGATATAGCTGGATATAGGAGGATTAAGGTGGATATGGGGGGATAAGCCGGATTAAGCCCAGAAATTGAAGGGAAATGGCCCGCAGGGTCAGTGGGGTGTAGGGGAAGTGTCTGATAGTGCGCGGGATATAGCTGGATATAGGAGGATTAAGGTGGATATGGGGGATTAAACCGGATTAAGCCCCGGAATGGACGGGAAATGGTCCAAAGGGCCAGTGGAAGGTCGGGTAGTGCCTGAGAGTGCGCGGGATATAACCGGATATTGGGGGATTAAGGTGGATATGGGGGATTAAACCGGATTAAGCCCCGAAATGGACGGGAAATGGTCCAAAGGGCCAGTGGAAGGTCGGGTAGTGCCTGAGAGTGCGCGGGATATAACCGGATATTGGGGGATTAAGGTGGATAAGGGGGAATTAAGCCGGATTAAGCCCCGGAATAGATGTAGTATTAGGCTCAAATTCCTATACCGAGCCGCTGACGGCTCTTGATTGGTCATCCTGGCCCTAACCCTATCCCCTAAATAGGTTTAATCCGGCTTAATCCCCATTATCCACGTTAATCCCCCTATATCCTGCTATATCCCGCGTGCTCCGAACTCCTAAACCCCTAGATCCCATGCCGCCCCTAACCATAACCCTAATCCCTAGCCCCTAGCTAATCTTAATCCGGCTTAATCCCCCTTAATCCACGTATATCTTCATATATCCGGGGCTTAATCTCGCGCCGTCTACAGGCCTCTGTTACACTTCCCCGACGTTCCAGTGGCCTTCCTTCCGGGCCATTTCCCATAGATTTCAGGGCTTGATCCAGCTTAATACCCTTATATCCACCTTAATCCCTCTATATCCGGCTTAATCCCGTGCACTATTAAGGCCTTCGACATCTTTCTCCGACCTTCCTGTGGCCTTCCGGACTATTTCCATTCCATTTCGGGGCTTAATCCGGTTTAATCCCCCCATATCCAGCTTAATCCCTCTATTTCCATCTTCAATCACTTTTGGCTAGCCAAAATCAGTTTTGGCTAGCCAAAATCAGTTTTGGCTAGCCATAATCAGTTTTGGCCGAAAATCGGCCAAAATCAGTTTTGGCCGGCCAAAATCAGTTTCGGCCGGTAATCAGTATTGGCCGCAACATATACATATTTTGGTGCTGGGGTCTATGGTCCTTCAAAAATGGATTCGATAATATCTTTAGAAATGTCATGGAATGTCCATTTTTCAATTCTAATTCGATACTTATAATTATAATATAAAGGATTCATTTGCCGACTACTTTACACCTCAAATTTCTTTATTAACTATCATTTTTTTTCGAGAATATTAAAAATAAAAACATGAAAAAGGAAAAAATTCTAAATTTTTCGACCATATTGTTTCTTTTGACAAGAATCTCAAAATAAAAACATAAAAACTAAACAATTTTTATTGTAAATTTTATTAAACGGATTTGGAATTCGGATATTCCTGAGTAGAAAAATGATTTTAGCAAACATCATTTTATATCCTATGGGATACATGGAAGGACATTTTCTCATTTAAATAAGCTATAATTATGATAAGAAAATAAAATACCTCCTAATTATAACTTTTAAAAAGTTTAAGTTCAAATGCAAATTCCAAGCAATCCAATGTTTCAATTTTTTCCTCTTCTTCTTCTTCTATCGATTTTCCCTTGGAAGTGAGGCCGGAATCCGTTGAAAATCTTACCAATCGGTCACCGGATGTTCATGTTATTGTGCTTGACTCCGTATCCCACACACAGTTCCTTCGGTGAATGATTCATTTGATGGAATTAGTATCCAAAGCATATAGCATTAATTTATGATGATATTTTTAACAATAAAATTTTTAAGATATACTGTCTTTAAAAAGCGAATAAAATTTCTTATCATCAATAACAATTTTATTAAATCTTATTCAAATTTTTCCTTTCTCTTATATTTAGATCCTTGCCAAAAAGCACAATTAATCTTCTGGAACGAATGGAGGCCATTCCATTCCCTCATTCAAATAAAGTTGGCAAAAATAGTTTACCAAATGCCTTTGCTATGTTTTTTGGTAAAATTTTATTTTAATAATATCCTCTATAATTAACTTTATAGGATTTCAACTTTGGCCAATTGAGGAGAATCCAATGGGTCCTGCATATCCCCCTGAAAGAACAGAGGAACAAATTGGAGAAAATTACATTGACAATGAACCATTTATCGGATACAAATTCCGTGAGAAAAATTATCGAACAATGATGGCTGAGGATAATGTTAAAGGTAGATTAAATTATATTATTCGAATGATAAAATATTAAAATCTAAAATGAGATTTTTATTAAATTGTTATCGTTTTTTATCTAAAAAATTATTGAACATAATCTATGAAAAATTAAGATTAGGTATAGGTAAATTTTCATTAATTATTTGTAGAGCCCGTTAGCAATATCTAGTTAATATCCTGTTTGTCATGTAATTTGCCGGTACTATCCAAAATTTGCTTTTTCCGGATTTTATAATTGTAAAATATACAGTTAAAAATTCACAAAAATTCATGAATTTAAATTGATAAAATTATCGAAAAATCATCGATTCATATTTGGATTTAGAAATGACAGAAATTAATATTTTTCCAATAACATTTCTTGAAATAATATTCAGACATTATTAAGTCGGAAAGTTTAATGGAATTTTTTTATCCATTAACGATCTTCCTTAATATAGTATTGGAATTGCCTAATTCAAATTATATAATTCTTGAATTAATTTAAAATTAGCAAGCATAAAATATTCTAAAATGTCTTAATGGATTTTGGAATAGATTTCATTTAAACATGATAGGCAAGAATTGGCTAAAGGATGTAATTACATATATTTATTTTGTACAATTTTAGGCGGTATGTTTAATTGGCCAAGATATCCTGGATATAAGCATCAACCCGTGGATCACTATATGCGTCCATTTCACAATCGTTATGAAGCAATGGAAGATGGAAATAAATTAGCTGAAAATGTTTGCCATTTCAAATTATATTTGACATTTTAATTTTCTTTAGTTGTATGCGAAAAGTTGCAAAGACTATCATCATTATTTGTTGGATTATTTGAAACAATTTATTGATGTTTATGAAAATGAGCCAAAATTTAGCATTACTTGGTTCACAATGTTAGCACATGATAACCCAAATGGGGCCTTTCTATTTGATAATTATTTCTACAATTTTCTGATGGAATATGCAGAGAAGGTGTGAGCATTAAAAACTTGATTTTTTGGTCTTATTAGATTTATTTACTAGTAAATTGGTAAGTGAAAACAAAATTCATATAAATGAGGGATTGATTACTTATGTGACTACTGAATACATAAATCCTAAATTTAAAATTAGATGGCCGAATTTCTACGTTTCTGGCTTCTGCCCATAATGAAAAAAAAAGAATAAATTCCAATTAGGAAATCGAATATTATTATTCTTGGAATCTAAGAATCCATCTAGATTAGGGTTGTAGCCCCCTCGGGGTTTTTTTCGGGGTGGTTTTTTCGGGGTGTAAATTTTCGGGTCGGGGCTTTCGGGTTTTTCGGGTTCTCGAAAATTTCGGGTCGGGGTTTCGGGGTTTTCGGGGGGAAAATTGTCGGGGTTTCCGGGGTTTTCGGGTCGGGTTCGGGTCGGGGCTACAACCCTAATCTAGATATGATATTTGATTTCTCATTTTAAATTGAATTAAAAATTTATTTTCATAAATTTTTACTGATTCTAAATAATTGTAAGGAACCTTGTAATAATTTAAAAATAATTCTTTTTATATGCTACAGTTGGAGAATGCTTTTTTGTTTATTACCGGTGATCATGGTATGCGTTACACCCCAATTCGTGATACAAAACAAGGTGAAGTGGAGGACAACAATCCGGCATTATTCTTGGTTGTACCCAAACATTTACGTCGAAATCGTGAATTGATGGCTAATTTGAAAGAAAATTCCCGCCAATTGGTCACCCATTTTGATACGCATGCTACTTTGTTGAACATTGTCATGGTAAATATATTTAAAAAAATTAGATATCCCAAAATGAAGGAATTTCTAATAGAAAGAATCTAATAAGATGAAACCTATTTGATTTTGCATCTCAGTATCTGCCAAAACAAAAGATTGAATAGATTTGTCTCTTTAGAAAAAAATTTTAAAAAGATCATTAATGATTAAAACATAAGCCTACTTGGATCTATAATTTCCTAGCTTTAATTTGTTACTGCGTATCATTAGAATATGAAATCATTTGAATTTGAAATGATCAAATTGTTTACGACTTTATATTTCAGGAACATTCCGAATGGACTATTACAACTTCTTTCAATAAAATTGACCCTCCTTCCTATCTCACCAAATTGGCCCCGTTCGGCCAATCATTTCTGCATCCATTTGATCCAACCTTTATACGTCATTGTGGTACATTGCATATTCCTTTCGAATTTTGCCTTTGCCAATTTAACAAGAACGATGTGACTAATGAGAAACCCAAATTGGCCTTAAATTTGGCACAAATTTTGTTGAAAAGAATGAACGCAGATTTACGGCAACAAAATGGTAATGTTAATAAAAAAATTAAGTTATTATTTTATTTAATAATAATATTCATTGAGTTTGTATTATATTCTGGGAAATGTTTTTAAACGGTTCACCTTGTATCAAAATTGAGTATTTTTTATATATGTAAAATACTTTATGATCAAGTACACAAATTGTGTCTTACAAAAGAGATACAATAATTAAATTTCATGGATGAGTTGAAGTATGAATGACTTACAAGGTAGATCCATGTTAGAGTAAAAGGGGTTTGCAAATAAGTATGATTGCACAATTACATATACATATATAATTATAATTTTCTGATTTTATAAATTATAAATAATTTGGAAATAGTAAAATTAAAATACATAGCAAATGGATTTAGCAGGAGAAAAATTTGGTCATCTTAATGTATCATCACCAAAAATTCATTGAAAAACCGTGATAACAACTTGATTTCTCTTATATCTATACGGCCCAATTAACCCAACAAAAATTCCCCAATGATAAATTGAAATTCGGGGCCTCAACTCCCATTAAGGATTTCGAGAGGATATTCTGAATTTCAATTTAGTTTGAAAAATTGTTGAATTTATTTCAAATTTAAATAATAGAAAATTTAAAATCAAATAGCCTAATCAATCATAATCACCCATATTTGAATTTGTGAAAATAGAAATGACCTAGCATCTATTTAAAATTTGTTTTAAATCTTTATAGCTAAATTTAGAATTATTATATGCATTTTCAATAATAGAAAGACGACTTAATTTTTATCTTTGTTCAGTTAGTGAACATTGTGCTGAATTGGAGTTAAAATTTCGAGCTGACAATAAGCCAGCTGTTGAATGTTTGGAATTTGAACCCGAAAAGAGGCTCAACATTTTTCAAGTGAATTTTAAATTTAGAGTAAAAATATTTCACTTCCTCTAATTCATTAACAGGTCACATTTGAGACAGTGCCTGGCGATGGTCGTTTCTGGGGCTATATTCAATTGGAGGAGAATGAATGGCCAAAAGGTCATCGCAACATCACTCACAAATTTATTAGCACAAAATTCCCCCGTCTTAATGAGTATGGGAAGCAGGCAAAATGCATTGATCACTTAAAACATCAAATTGCTCCATATTGCTATTGTCGCGATTTGCTGTGAGGAAAAGCTGTAAAACGATTTTAAATGACGAAAATCTGACGATGACCTTTCAAGGAATATATAAATTTTATTCGTCATTTATATTTTATTTCCTAAACAATTTCAATCCAATATAAATTAATAATAGCATAAATAAACTTGAATATTGCCAAAACCAGTTCCTTAAAAAAGACTGGTTTTGTGGAAAATTTCTGGAAAGATGCCTATTCATTCTCCAAGCTTGACTAAAGATAATTAATAATTTTTCCTTGTTTCTATAGAAGTTTGGCTAAAAACCCTTGGGTTTTAAACCTTTTCGGCAACATTGGAATTTTTTTATAAATTAACTGATATTTTTGAAAATTCTGAAAAAGCTACCAATGGTTTTATTATTTTCTTATAGTATATTAAAATTCTTTGGCCAAATTTTAAAGCTCAAAATTTCATAAAGTAAAAAATATAGATTTTCCATATTTCCTGTATATTACCTATAATCATGCAACTATTTAATTGAATAAGTAAAGTCTCAAAAACCGAGATCGTCAAACCGAAACCGAGGATTTTGGTTTAAAACCGACTTTGTCCTTAATAATTAGTTATAAGGCTTTAACAAAAAAAAGAGACTCAAAACGTAAATTTTTAATAATTAAATAAATCATAAATGAAATAAAACCGTATAATTCAGCTGAATATAATTCTTGACTCATCTGTCACATTCAAATTTCAATGTTGAAATTATAAATCCAGACAATACTATTCTACTACCTAAATTCTGTCTGTGCATTGCCAAATAGATTAGGTATTTCATCGAATTCCTTGCCAAATAAAACACAACGAACTCTACAACCATTTTTTAAACAAATCGTGATGATCGGGATATCCAATTCAAAATATTATAATTTCATTTAACAATTTTTTATATCCTCCATTTTGTTTTTCACAGCAATTATTATTGCATTATGCTTTAATTTTTAATAACTCGTTTAAATAAGTTAATGAAATATTTTAAAATTTAATCCCATAAAATTAAAAACCATTAAAATATCTTTTCTGCAAAATTCTGATGTCATGTTTTGGAATCTGATTCCATTTATTCGTCACATTCAGGGTGACCGTTTTACCACATAAATGTGGCTTTTGCCACATTTTCGACCATCTCGCCACATTTTTCCCACATTTTTGACTTTCCCCACATTTTGCCGCATTTTTAAAATTTTGGGAATTTTTACTAAAAATCAATGAAATTTCATAAATTTTCTCTAAAAATGCTAAAAATTTTCACTGCGCGGCCATTTTTGGTATAATTTTTCGCTGCGCGACAATTTTTTATCCCAAAATTGCATGCCTAGGTGAAAACAATGGTAAAAATATATAGAATAAATGTTTTAAATAAATTTTTAGTGATTCTTAGGCTTTTTTAAAAAAATGCCACATTTTTTGCCACATTTTTGGAAAATTTTGCCACATTTTTCCTATATTTTTCATAGTCTATGCCACATTTTTGGTCAGGCCAAACGGTCACCCTGGTCACATTTTAAATCTAAAATTTGTATTCCTTGAACGCGAGTGCGTGGCTTTTAAAATGATGCCATTTTCTTTACGATCAAAAATTACAATTTTAATCGTTCCGAATTAATCAAATGTTTTTGCTTTTGATTTTCATTTTTTGTTTAAATTTATTTTATTTATTCGTCTGGATTCTGCCAACCAGGAAAACGTCATTTTTCTTTCCATTTAAGCCAGCACATTCTCCCCAGTAACTTCATTTTCCTAAAATCTTCTAACAATCCTTAAAGTTTCTAACCAAATTTAACCAAGAAATAAAACTTTTTCACCCAAATTCGTCAATCCATCGACGCGAAGATGAATTCCAATTTCATCATCGTTCTGGGCAGCCTCATTGTCATGTATTTGACCATCCTCCCCGCGGCTGACACAACTGGATTCAATTTGACCAGCCCTTGGGCCAATGCAACTGAATCCAATTTGACCAGCCCTTGGGCCAATGCAACTGAATCCAATTTGACCAGCCCTTGGGCCAATGCAACTGAATCCAATTTGACCAGCCCTTGGGCCAATGCAACTGAATCCAATTTGACCAGCCCTTGGGCCAATGCAACTGAATCCAATTTGACCAGCCCTTGGGCCAATGCAACTGAATCCAATTTGACCAGCCCTTGGGCCAATGCAACTGAATCCAATTTGACCAGCCCTTGGGCCAATGCAACTGAATCCAATTTGACCAGCCCTTGGGCCAATGCAACTGAATCCAATTTGACCAGCCCTTGGGCCAATGCAACTGAATCCAATTTGACCAGCCCTTGGGCCAATGCAATTGAATCCAATTTGACCATCCCTTGGGCGAACGCAATTGAATCCAATTTGACCATCCCTTGGGCGAACGCAATTGAATCCAATTTGACCATCCCTTCGGCGAACGCAACCGGATGCAATTGGGGGTTTTCCGCCTTCAATGGGCATTGTTATCTGGTTTTGTTTTGATCAAATAATCAATTTGTTGATCCTATATATTAAGCGGGCCTTGCCTCTGTCCGAAATATTCTGTCTAAATTTTCGCTTATTTTGGCGTTTTGTATTTTTTAAATTTTTAAGATTTTTATCCAAAAATTAAATGATAGAGTGAAGAAATAAAGAAAAAGAGGTTTTAGAGAATAAATATAAAGAAATAAAGGAAATTAAAATAAATATTTTGCCGTGGACTATAATTAATTATAAAAATAATATATATTTCATCATTTTAATTAATTATTTTAAGTAAATCTTTATTAAATAATTATTTATTAAAATTTAAGTAAATTGTAATGCTGGGAATGTAAAATGACAAAAAAGCATATGAGAAGTATTGAAAATTGACAATAGGAGCGGCCGGGAGCCGCGCAGCGGCGACCGGGCGCTCCCTTAAGCATTTTATTAATTGGAATAAAGATTAGAATGGAAAGAAAAACGGAAATGAGTTAGAATAAATGAGGAAGAGAGGTAAAGCATGGAATTATTGTCGAAATGAGTGCCAAATTCCGGAATTTTGATAAAAAATATTGAGTAAAATGAAATGAATTGTCCGAGAATAATTGAGAAATGTAAAAATGTTGTGAAATGTCAAAAATGAAAGTTAAATATCGAGAATAAAAAGAAAATGATGAGAATCAACGGAAACAAAGAGTAAAATACTGGTAACTCTCGAGAATGAATCATTTAATGCAGACATACACGAGAATGAATAAGAAATGCTGGGAATTACGAAAATGTACCATAATGAGTCGGGAATTTTCGAGAATGAAAGTTAGAAAGGTATAAAGCCGGGAATAGTCGAGAATAAAAGATAGAAAGCCGGGAATAGTCGAGAATAAAAGATAGAAAGCCGGGAATGGTCGAGAATGAAGCGTAGAAAGCCGGGAATGGTCGAGAATGGAGCGTAGAAAGCCGGGAATGGTCGAGAATGGAGCGTAGAAAGCCGGGAATGGTCGAGAATGGAGCGTAGAAAGCCGGGAATGGTCGAGAATGAAGCGTAGAAAGCCGGGAATAGTCGAGAGTGAAGGATAAAAAGTCGAAATTGTAGTGGTTGAATAAAGGGCAACTTGAGAAATGAATAAATAGAACTAAAAAATGATCAAATAGAAACATAAATGTAGGTAAAGATAATGATCAGTAATTAATTAAGCTAATTTTCCATTATTATCTAACTTATATGAGGTAGGGGAATTTGTGTTTTCCATTTTTCCATTTAAATATAATTGAAATTGAGATATTAGAACTTTTCATTAATTTTATTTCAAAACGTTTTGACGAGCGTTGGGATGCCGCGAAGCGGCATCCCAACGCTCGTATCTAAATATACTAAATGGAGATGTCCCGGACAAAGAGACATTTGAATATTTTAATTTTGGCGTTTTGTTTATTTATATTTTTTTTATATTTTTGTCCAAAAATAAATGATGGAATAGAGAAATGAACTTTTTAGACATAAAGTATAAAGAAATAAAGAAAAATAAAATAAATAGTTTTGTGAAATAAATGTAAAATAGATTGAAAAATAGAAAAAATGGTTTTAAGAATATTAATTAAAGAAAAAATTAAAATAAAAGCATTATATACTATAAAATTAATTAGACAAAATAACTTTGGGAGCGGCCGGGAGCCGCGCAGCGGCGACCGGGCGCTCCCTTAAGCATTTAATTCATTGAAATATCGATTAGAATATATATAAAGATCGAGAATGGGTTGACATAAATGGGAAAGAGAAGTAAAGCATGGAATTTAGCGAGAACAATGGGATAATACAATGCCTTGATTTGAAAATGAAAGGAAAAATGTTCAGAATATCCTGGAAATTTTCGATTTGAAATGAAAATGACTGGAATTTTCGAGAATGAAAAATAAAAAAGCCGGGATGGCAAGAAAGGAGATAAAAAAGTAAAATAATATATCGGGAAAAGTTGAAAAAAGTAAAAAATGGTAGAAATAGTCGAAAATGAAGTATAAAAGTCTGGGAATCATCGAGAAGAACGTGTAAAAAACGGGAAATGATCGAGAATGAAGGGTAAAAAGCCAGGAATAGTCGAGAATGAAGGGTAAAAAGCCAGAAATAGCCGAGAATGAAGGGTAAAAAGCCAGGAATAGTCGAGAATGAAGGGTAAAAAGCCAGGAATAGTCGAGAATGAAGGGTAAAAGCCAGGAATAGTCGAGAATGAAGGGTAAAAACCAGGAATAGTCGAGAATGAAGGGTAAAAGCCAGGAATAGTCGAGAATGAAGGGTAAAAAGCCAGGAATAGTCGAGAATGAAGGGTAAAAAGCCAGAAATAGCCGAGAATGAAGGGTAAAAAGCCAGGAATAGTCGAGAATAAAGGGTAAAAGCCAGGAATAGTCGAGAATGAAGGGTAAAAAGCCGGGAATAGTCGAGAATG
This sequence comes from Pratylenchus scribneri, assembly GCA_030063045.1. NCBI lineage: Eukaryota > Metazoa > Nematoda > Chromadorea > Rhabditida > Pratylenchidae > Pratylenchus > Pratylenchus scribneri. The sequence continues at coordinate 1,400,024 of JAQSEB010000072.1, forward strand.
AAGGGTAAAAGCCAGGAATAGTCGAGAATGAAGGGTAAAAAGCCAGGAATAGTCGAGAATGAAGGGTAAAAAGGCCATAAATAGCCGAGAATGAAGGGTAAAAAGCCAGGAATAGTCGAGAATGAAGGATAAAAAGCTGGGAATGGTCGAGAATGAAGGGTAAAAAGCCAGGAATAGTCGAGAATGAAGGGTAAAAAGCCAGAAATAGCCGAGATTGAAGGGTAAAAAGCCAGGAATAGTCGAGAATGAAGGGTAAAAAGCCAGGAATAGTCGAGAATGAAGGATAAAAAGCTGGGAATAGTCGAGAATGAAGGATAAAAAGCTGGGAATGGTCGAGAATGAAGGGTAAAAGCCAGGAATAGTCGAGAATGAAGGGTAAAAACCAGGAATAGTCGAGAATGAAGGGTAAAAGCCAGGAATAGTCGAGAATGAAGGGTAAAAAGCCAGGAATAGTCGAGAATGAAGGGTAAAAAGCCAGAAATAGCCGAGAATGAAGGGTAAAAAGCCAGGAATAGTCGAGAATAAAGGGTAAAAGCCAGGAATAGTCGAGAATGAAGGGTAAAAAGCCGGGAATAGTCGAGAATGAAGGGTAAAAGCCAGGAATAGTCGAGAATGAAGGGTAAAAAGCCAGGAATAGTCGAGAATGAAGGGTAAAAAGGCCATAAATAGCCGAGAATGAAGGGTAAAAAGCCAGGAATAGTCGAGAATGAAGGATAAAAAGCTGGGAATGGTCGAGAATGAAGGGTAAAAAGCCAGAAATAGCCGAGATTGAAGGGTAAAAGCCAGGAATAGTCGAGAATGAAGGGTAAAAAGCCAGGAATAGTCGAGAATGAAGGATAAAAAGCCAGGAATAGTCGAGAATGAAGGATAAAAAGCTGGGAATGGTCGAGAATGAAGGATAAAAAGCCAGGAATAGTCGAAAATGAAGGGTAAAAAGCCAGGAATAGTCGAGAATGAAGGGTAAAAAGCCAGAAATAGCCGAGAATGAAGGGTAAAAAGCCAGAAATAGCCGAGAATGAAGGGTAAAAAGCCAGGAATAGTCGAGAATGAAGGATAAAAAGCTGGGAATGGTCGAGAATGAAGGGTAAAAAGGCCATAAATAGCCGAGAATGAAAGGTAAAAAGCCAGGAATAGTCGAGAATGAAGGGTAAAAAGCCAGGAATAATCGAGAATGAAGGGTAAAAAGCCAGGAATAGTCGAGAATGAAGGATAAAAAGCTGGGAATGGTCGAGAATGAAGGGTAAAAAGCCAGGAATAGTCGAGAATGAAGGGTAAAAAGCCAGGAATAGTCGAGAATGAAGGGTAAAAGCCAGGAATAGTCGAGAATGAAGGGTAAAAAGCCAGGAATAGTCGAGAATGAAGGGTAAAAGCCAGGAATAGTCGAGAATGAAGGGTAAAAAGCCAGGAATAGTCGAGAATGAAGGGTAAAAAGCCAGAAATAGCCGAGAATGAAGGGTAAAAAGCCAGGAATAGTCGAGAATAAAGGGTAAAAGCCAGGAATAGTCGAGAATGAAGGGTAAAAAGCCGGGAATAGTCGAGAATGAAGGGTAAAAGCCAGGAATAGTCGAGAATGAAGGGTAAAAAGCCAGAAATAGCCGAGAATGAAGGGTAAAAAGCCAGGAATAGTCGAGAATGAAGGGTAAAAAGCCAGAAATAGCCGAGAATGAAGGGTAAAAAGCCAGGAATAGTCGAGAATGAAGGGTAAAAGCCAGGAATAGTCGAGAATGAAGGGTAAAAAGCCAGGAATAGTCGAGAATGAAGGGTAAAAAGCCAGAAATAGCCGAGAATGAAGGGTAAAAAGCCAGGAATAGTCGAGAATGAAGGATAAAAAGCTGGGAATGGTCGAGAATGAAGGGTAAAAAGCCAGGAATAGTCGAGAATGAAGGGTAAAAAGCCAGAAATAGCCGAGATTGAAGGGTAAAAGCCAGGAATAGTCGAGAATGAAGGGTAAAAAGCCAGGAATAGTCGAGAATGAAGGATAAAAAGCCAGGAATAGTCGAGAATGAAGGATAAAAAGCTGGGAATGGTCGAGAATGAAGGATAAAAAGCCAGGAATAGTCGAAAATGAAGGGTAAAAAGCCAGGAATAGTCGAGAATGAAGGGTAAAAAGCCAGGAATAGTCGAGAATGAAGGGTAAAAAGCCAGAAATAGCCGAGAATGAAGGGTAAAAAGCCAGGAATAGTCGAGAATGAAGGATAAAAAGCTGGGAATGGTCGAGAATGAAGGGTAAAAAGCCAGGAATAGTCGAGAATGAAGGGTAAAAAGCCAGAAATAGCCGAGATTGAAGGGTAAAAAGCCAGGAATAGTCGAGAATGAAGGATAAAAAGCTGGGAATGGTCGAGAATGAAGGGTAAAAAGCCAGGAATAGTCGAGAATGAAGGGTAAAAAGCCAGAAATAGCCGAGATTGAAGGGTAAAAAGCCAGGAATAGTCGAGAATGAAGGGTAAAAAGCCAGGAATAGTCGAGAATGAAGGGTAAAAAGCCAGGAATAGTCGAGAATGAAGGATAAAAAGCTGGGAATGGTCGAGAATGAAGGGTAAAAAGCCAGGAATAGTCGAGAATGAAGGGTAAAAAGCCAGAAATAGCCGAGAATGAAGGGTAAAAAGCCAGGAATAGTCGAGAATAAAGGGAAAAAGCCAGGAATAGTCGAGAATGAAGGGTAAAAAGCCAGGAATAGTCGAGAATAAAGGGTAAAAGCCAGGAATAGTCGAGAATGAAGGGTAAAAAGCCGGGAATAGTCGAGAATGAAGGGTAAAAGCCAGGAATAGTCGAGAATGAAGGGTAAAAAGCCAGGAATAGTCGAGAATGAAGGGTAAAAAGCCAGGAATAGTCGAGAATGAAGGGTAAAAGCCAGGAATAGTCGAGAATGAAGGGTAAAAAGCCAGGAATAGTCGAGAATGAAGGGTAAAAAGCCAGGAATAGTCGAGAATGAAGGGTAAAAGCCATAAATAGTCGAGAATGAAGGGTATAAAGCCAGGAATAGTCGAGAATGAAGGGTAAAAAGCCAGAAATAGCCGAGAATGAAGGGTAAAAAGCCAGGAATAGTCGAGAATGAAGGATAAAAAGCTGGGAATGGTCGAGAATGAAGGGTAAAAGCCAGGAATAGTCGAGAATGAAGGGTAAAAGCCAGGAATAGTCGAGAATGAAGGGTAAAAGCCAGGAATAGTCGAGAATGAAGGGTAAAAGCCAGGAATAGTCGAGAATGAAGGGTAAAAGCCAGGAATAGTCGAGAATGAAGGGTAAAAACCAGGAATAGTCGAGAATGAAGGGTAAAAGCCAGGAATAGTCGAGAATGAAGGGTAAAAAGCCAGGAATAGTCGAGAATGAAGGGTAAAAAGCCAGAAATAGCCGAGAATGAAGGGTAAAAAGCCAGGAATAGTCGAGAATAAAGGGTAAAAGCCAGGAATAGTCGAGAATGAAGGGTAAAAAGCCGGGAATAGTCGAGAATGAAGGGTAAAAGCCAGGAATAGTCGAGAATGAAGGGTAAAAAGCCAGGAATAGTCGAGAATGAAGGGTAAAAAGGCCATAAATAGCCGAGAATGAAGGGTAAAAAGCCAGGAATAGTCGAGAATGAAGGATAAAAAGCTGGGAATGGTCGAGAATGAAGGGTAAAAAGCCAGGAATAGTCGAGAATGAAGGGTAAAAAGCCAGAAATAGCCGAGATTGAAGGGTAAAAAGCCAGGAATAGTCGAGAATGAAGGGTAAAAAGCCAGGAATAGTCGAGAATGAAGGATAAAAAGCTGGGAATAGTCGAGAATGAAGGATAAAAAGCTGGGAATGGTCGAGAATGAAGGGTAAAAGCCAGGAATAGTCGAGAATGAAGGGTAAAAACCAGGAATAGTCGAGAATGAAGGGTAAAAGCCAGGAATAGTCGAGAATGAAGGGTAAAAAGCCAGGAATAGTCGAGAATGAAGGGTAAAAAGCCAGAAATAGCCGAGAATGAAGGGTAAAAAGCCAGGAATAGTCGAGAATAAAGGGTAAAAGCCAGGAATAGTCGAGAATGAAGGGTAAAAAGCCGGGAATAGTCGAGAATGAAGGGTAAAAGCCAGGAATAGTCGAGAATGAAGGGTAAAAAGCCAGGAATAGTCGAGAATGAAGGGTAAAAAGGCCATAAATAGCCGAGAATGAAGGGTAAAAAGCCAGGAATAGTCGAGAATGAAGGATAAAAAGCTGGGAATGGTCGAGAATGAAGGGTAAAAAGCCAGGAATAGTCGAGAATGAAGGGTAAAAAGCCAGAAATAGCCGAGAATGAAGGGTAAAAAGCCAGGAATAGTCGAGAATAAAGGGTAAAAGCCAGGAATAGTCGAGAATGAAGGGTAAAAAGCCGGGAATAGTCGAGAATGAAGGGTAAAAGCCAGGAATAGTCGAGAATGAAGGGTAAAAAGCCAGGAATAGTCGAGAATGAAGGGTAAAAAGGCCATAAATAGCCGAGAATGAAGGGTAAAAAGCCAGGAATAGTCGAGAATGAAGGATAAAAAGCTGGGAATGGTCGAGAATGAAGGGTAAAAAGCCAGGAATAGTCGAGTATGAAGGGTAAAAAGCCAGAAATAGCCGAGATTGAAGGGTAAAAAGCCAGGAATAGTCGAGAATGAAGGGTAAAAAGCCAGGAATAGTCGAGAATGAAGGATAAAAAGCTGGGAATAGTCGAGAATGAAGGATAAAAAGCTGGGAATGGTCGAGAATGAAGGGTAAAAGCCAGGAATAGTCGAGAATGAAGGGTAAAAACCAGGAATAGTCGAGAATGAAGGGTAAAAGCCAGGAATAGTCGAGAATGAAGGGTAAAAAGCCAGGAATAGTCGAGAATGAAGGGTAAAAAGCCAGAAATAGCCGAGAATGAAGGGTAAAAAGCCAGGAATAGTCGAGAATAAAGGGTAAAAGCCAGGAATAGTCGAGAATGAAGGGTAAAAAGCCAGGAATAGTCGAGAATGAAGGGTAAAAAGGCCATAAATAGCCGAGAATGAAGGGTAAAAAGCCAGGAATAGTCGAGAATGAAGGGTAAAAAGCCAGAAATAGCCGAGAATGAAGGGTAAAAAGCCAGGAATAGTCGAGAATGAAGTGTAAAAAGCCAGGAATAGTCGAGAATGAAGGGTAAAAAGCCAGGAATAGTCGAGAATGAAGGATAAAAAGCTGGGAATAGTCGAGAATGAAGGATAAAAAGCTGGGAATGGTCGAGAATGAAGGGTAAAAAGCCAGGAATAGTCGAGAATGAAGGGTAAAAAGCCGGGAATAGTCGAGAATGAAGGGTAAAAGCCAGGAATAGTCGAGAATGAAGGGTAAAAAGCCAGGAATAGTCGAGAATGAAGGGTAAAAAGCCAGGAATAGTCGAGAATGAAGGGTAAAAGCCAGGAATAGTCGAGAATGAAGGGTAAAAAGCCAGGAATAGTCGAGAATGAAGGGTAAAAAGCCAGGAATAGTCGAGAATGAAGGGTAAAAAGGCCATAAATAGCCGAGAATGAAGGGTAAAAAGCCAGGAATAGTCGAGAATGAAGGGTAAAAAGCCAGGAATAATCGAGAATGAAGGGTAAAAAGCCAGGAATAGTCGAGAATGAAGGGTAAAAAGCCAGAAATAGCCGAGAATGAAGGGTAAAAAGCCAGGAATAGTCGAGAATGAAGGATAAAAAGCTGGGAATGGTCGAGAATGAAGGGTAAAAGCCATAAATAGTCGAGAATGAAGGGTATAAAGCCAGGAATAGTCGAGAATGAAGGGTAAAAAGCCAGAAATAGCCGAGAATGAAGGGTAAAAAGCCAGGAATAGTCGAGAATGAAGGGTAAAAAGCCAGGAATAGTCGAGAATGAAGGGTAAAAAGCCAGGAATAGTCGAGAATGAAGGATAAAAAGCTGGGAATAGTCGAGAATGAAGGGTAAAAAGCCAGAAATAGCCGAGAATGAAGGGTAAAAAGCCAGGAATAGTCGAGAATGAAGGGTAAAAAGCCAGGAATAGTCGAGAATGAAGGGTAAAAAGCCAGGAATAGTCGAGAATGAAGGGTAAAAGCCAGGAATAGTCGAGAATGAAGGGTAAAAAGCCAGGAATAGTCGAGAATGAAGGGTAAAAAGCCAGAAATAGCCGAGAATGAAGGGTAAAAGCCAGGAATAGTCGAGAATGAAGGGTAAAAAGCCAGGAATAGTCGAGAATGAAGGGTAAAAAGCCAGGAATAGTCGAGAATGAAGGGTAAAAGCCAGGAATAGTCGAGAATGAAGGGTAAAAAGCCAGAAATAGCCGAGAATGGAGGGTAAAAGCCAGGAATAGTCGAGAATGAAGGGTAAAAGCCAGGAATAGTCGAGAATGAAGGGTAAAAAGCCAGGAATAGTCGAGAATGAAGGGTAAAAGCCAGGAATAGTCGAGAATGAAGGGTAAAAAGCCAGGAATAGTCGAGAATGAAGGGTAAAAAGCCAGGAATAGTCGAGAATGAAGGGTAAAAGCCAGGAATAGTCGAGAATGAAGGGTAAAAACCAGGAATAGTCGAGAATGAAGGGTAAAAGCCAGGAATAGTCGAGAATGAAGGGTAAAAAGCCAGGAATAGTCGAGAATGAAGGGTAAAAAGCCAGAAATAGCCGAGAATGAAGGGTAAAAAGCCAGGAATAGTCGAGAATAAAGGGTAAAAGCCAGGAATAGTCGAGAATGAAGGGTAAAAAGCCGGGAATAGTCGAGAATGAAGGGTAAAAGCCAGGAATAGTCGAGAATGAAGGGTAAAAAGCCAGGAATAGTCGAGAATGAAGGGTAAAAAGGCCATAAATAGCCGAGAATGAAGGGTAAAAAGCCAGGAATAGTCGAGAATGAAGGATAAAAAGCTGGGAATGGTCGAGAATGAAGGGTAAAAAGCCAGGAATAGTCGAGAATGAAGGGTAAAAAGCCAGAAATAGCCGAGATTGAAGGGTAAAAAGCCAGGAATAGTCGAGAATGAAGGGTAAAAAGCCAGGAATAGTCGAGAATGAAGGATAAAAAGCCAGAAATAGCCGAGATTGAAGGGTAAAAAGCTGGGAATGGTCGAGAATGAAGGGTAAAAGCCAGGAATAGTCGAGAATGAAGGGTAAAAACCAGGAATAGTCGAGAATGAAGGGTAAAAGCCAGGAATAGTCGAGAATGAAGGGTAAAAAGCCAGGAATAGTCGAGAATGAAGGGTAAAAAGCCAGAAATAGCCGAGAATGAAGGGTAAAAAGCCAGGAATAGTCGAGAATAAAGGGTAAAAGCCAGGAATAGTCGAGAATGAAGGGTAAAAAGCCGGGAATAGTCGAGAATGAAGGGTAAAAGCCAGGAATAGTCGAGAATGAAGGGTAAAAAGCCAGGAATAGTCGAGAATGAAGGATAAAAAGCTGGGAATAGTCGAGAATAAAGGGTAAAAGCCAGGAATAGTCGAGAATGAAGGGTAAAAAGCCAGAAATAGCCGAGATTGAAGGGTAAAAAGCCAGGAATAGTCGAGAATGAAGGGTAAAAAGCCAGGAATAGTCGAGAATGAAGGGTAAAAAGCCAGGAATAGTCGAGAATGAAGGATAAAAAGCTGGGAATGGTCGAGAATGAAGGGTAAAAAGCCAGGAATAGTCGAGAATGAAGGGTAAAAAGCCAGAAATAGCCGAGAATGAAGGGTAAAAAGCCAGGAATAGTCGAGAATAAAGGGTAAAAGCCAGGAATAGTCGAGAATGAAGGGTAAAAAGCCGGGAATAGTCGAGAATGAAGGGTAAAAGCCAGGAATAGTCGAGAATGAAGGGTAAAAAGCCAGGAATAGTCGAGAATGAAGGGTAAAAAGCCAGGAATAGTCGAGAATGAAGGGTAAAAGCCAGGAATAGTCGAGAATGAAGGGTAAAAAGCCAGGAATAGTCGAGAATGAAGGGTAAAAAGCCAGGAATAGTCGAGAATGAAGGGTAAAAAGGCCATAAATAGCCGAGAATGAAGGGTAAAAAGCCAGGAATAGTCGAGAATGAAGGGTAAAAAGCCAGAAATAGCCGAGAATGAAGGGTAAAAAGCCAGGAATAGTCGAGAATGAAGGGTAAAAAGCCAGGAATAGTCGAGAATGAAGGGTAAAAAGCCAGGAATAGTCGAGAATGAAGGATAAAAAGCTGGGAATAGTCGAGAATGAAGGGTAAAAAGCCAGGAATAGTCGAGAATGAAGGGTAAAAAGCCAGGAATAGTCGAGAATGAAGGGTAAAAAGCCGGGAATAGTCGAGAATGAAGGGTAAAAGCCAGGAATAGTCGAGAATGAAGGGTAAAAAGCCAGGAATAGTCGAGAATGAAGGGTAAAAAGCCAGGAATAGTCGAGAATGAAGGATAAAAGCCAGGAATAGTCGAGAATGAAGGGTAAAAAGCCAGGAATAGTCGAGAATGAAGGGTAAAAAGCCAGGAATAGTCGAGAATGAAGGGTAAAAGCCAGGAATAGTCGAGAATGAAGGGTAAAAAGCCAGGAATAGTCGAGAATGAAGGGTAAAAAGCCAGGAATAGTCGAGAATGAAGGGTAAAAAGGCCATAAATAGCCGAGAATGAAGGGTAAAAAGCCAGGAATAGTCGAGAATGAAGGGTAAAAAGCCAGGAATAATCGAGAATGAAGGGTAAAAAGCCAGGAATAGTCGAGAATGAAGGATAAAAAGCTGGGAATGGTCGAGAATGAAGGGTAAAAGCCATAAATAGTCGAGAATGAAGGGTATAAAGCCAGGAATAGTCGAGAATGAAGGGTAAAAAGCCAGAAATAGCCGAGAATGAAGGGTATAAAGCCAGGAATAGTCGAGAATGAAGGGTAAAAAGCCAGGAATAGTCGAGAATGAAGGGTAAAAAGCCAGGAATAGTCGAGAATGAAGGATAAAAAGCTGGGAATAGTCGAGAATGAAGGGTAAAAAGCCAGAAATAGCCGAGAATGAAGGGTAAAAAGCCAGGAATAGTCGAGAATGAAGGGTAAAAAGCCAGGAATAGTCGAGAATGAAGGGTAAAAAGCCAGGAATAGTCGAGAATGAAGGGTAAAAAGCCAGGAATAGTCGAGAATGAAGGGTAAAAGCCAGGAATAGTCGAGAATGAAGGGTAAAAAGCCAGGAATAGTCGAGAATGAAGGGTAAAAAGCCAGAAATAGCCGAGAATGAAGGGTAAAAGCCAGGAATAGTCGAGAATGAAGGGTAAAAAGCCAGGAATAGTCGAGAATGAAGGGTAAAAAGCCAGGAATAGTCGAGAATGAAGGGTAAAAGCCAGGAATAGTCGAGAATGAAGGGTAAAAAGCCAGGAATAGTCGAGAATGAAGGGTAAAAGCCAGGAATAGTCGAGAATGAAGGGTAAAAGCCAGGAATAGTCGAGAATGAAGGGTAAAAAGCCAGTAATAGTCGAGAATGAAGGGTAAAAGCCAGGAATAGTCGAGAATGAAGGGTAAAAAGCCAGGAATAGTCGAGAATGAAGGGTAAAAAGCCAGGAATAGTCGAGAATGAAGGGTAAAAAGCCAGGAATAGTCGAGAATGAAGGGTAAAAAGCCAGGAATAGTCGAGAATGAAGGATAAAAAGCTGGGAATAGTCGAGAATGAAGGATAAAAAGCTGGGAATGGTCGAGAATGAAGGGTAAAAAGCCAGGAATAGTCGAGAATGAAGGGTAAAAAGCCGGGAATAGTCGAGAATGAAGGGTAAAAGCCAGGAATAGTCGAGAATGAAGGGTAAAAAGCCAGGAATAGTCGAGAATGAAGGGTAAAAAGCCAGGAATAGTCGAGAATGAAGGGTAAAAGCCAGGAATAGTCGAGAATGAAGGGTAAAAAGCCAGGAATAGTCGAGAATGAAGGGTAAAAAGCCAGGAATAGTCGAGAATGAAGGGTAAAAAGGCCATAAATAGCCGAGAATGAAGGGTAAAAAGCCAGGAATAGTCGAGAATGAAGGGTAAAAAGCCAGGAATAATCGAGAATGAAGGGTAAAAAGCCAGGAATAGTCGAGAATGAAGGGTAAAAAGCCAGGAATAGTCGAGAATGAAGGGTAAAAGCCAGGAATAGTCGAGAATGAAGGGTAAAAAGCCAGGAATAGTCGAGAATGAAGGGTAAAAAGCCAGGAATAGTCGAGAATGAAGGGTAAAAAGGCCATAAATAGCCGAGAATGAAGGGTAAAAAGCCAGGAATAGTCGAGAATGAAGGGTAAAAAGCCAGGAATAATCGAGAATGAAGGGTAAAAAGCCAGGAATAGTCGAGAATAAAGGGTAAAAGCCAGGAATAGTCGAGAATGAAGGGTAAAAAGCCGGGAATAGTCGAGAATGAAGGGTAAAAGCCAGGAATAGTCGAGAATGAAGGGTAAAAAGCCAGGAATAGTCGAGAATGAAGGGTAAAAAGCCAGGAATAGTCGAGAATGAAGGGTAAAAGCCAGGAATAGTCGAGAATGAAGGGTAAAAAGCCAGGAATAGTCGAGAATGAAGGGTAAAAAGCCAGGAATAGTCGAGAATGAAGGGTAAAAAGGCCATAAATAGCCGAGAATGAAGGGTAAAAAGCCAGGAATAGTCGAGAATGAAGGGTAAAAAGCCAGGAATAATCGAGAATGAAGGGTAAAAAGCCAGGAATAGTCGAGAATGAAGGGTAAAAAGGCCATAAATAGCCGAGAATGAAGGGTAAAAAGCCAGGAATAGTCGAGAATGAAGGGTAAAAAGCCAGAAATAGCCGAGAATGAAGGGTAAAAAGCCAGGAATAGTCGAGAATGAAGGGTAAAAAGCCAGGAATAGTCGAGAATGAAGGGTAAAAAGCCAGGAATAGTCGAGAATGAAGGATAAAAAGCCAGGAATAGTCGAGAATGAAGGGTAAAAAGGCCATAAATAGCCGAGAATGAAGGGTAAAAAGCCAGGAATAGTCGAGAATGAAGGGTAAAAAGCCAGAAATAGCCGAGAATGAAGGGTAAAAAGCCAGGAATAGTCGAGAATGAAGGGTAAAAAGCCAGGAATAGTCGAGAATGAAGGGTAAAAAGCCAGGAATAGTCGAGAATGAAGGATAAAAAGCTGGGAATAGTCGAGAATGAAGGATAAAAAGCTGGGAATGGTCGAGAATGAAGGGTAAAAAGCCAGGAATAGTCGAGAATGAAGGGTAAAAAGCCGGGAATAGTCGAGAATGAAGGGTAAAAGCCAGGAATAGTCGAGAATGAAGGGTAAAAAGCCAGGAATAGTCGAGAATGAAGGGTAAAAAGCCAGGAATAGTCGAGAATGAAGGGTAAAAGCCAGGAATAGTCGAGAATGAAGGGTAAAAAGCCAGGAATAGTCGAGAATGAAGGGTAAAAAGCCAGGAATAGTCGAGAATGAAGGGTAAAAAGCCAGGAATAATCGAGAATGAAGGGTAAAAAGCCAGGAATAGTCGAGAATGAAGGATAAAAAGCTGGGAATGGTCGAGAATGAAGGGTAAAAGCCATAAATAGTCGAGAATGAAGGGTATAAAGCCAGGAATAGTCGAGAATGAAGGGTAAAAAGCCAGAAATAGCCGAGAATGAAGGGTATAAAGCCAGGAATAGTCGAGAATGAAGGGTAAAAAGCCAGGAATAGTCGAGAATGAAGGGTAAAAAGCCAGGAATAGTCGAGAATGAAGGATAAAAAGCTGGGAATAGTCGAGAATGAAGGGTAAAAAGCCAGAAATAGCCGAGAATGAAGGGTAAAAAGCCAGGAATAGTCGAGAATGAAGGGTAAAAAGCCAGGAATAGTCGAGAATGAAGGGTTAAAAGCCAGGAATAGTCGAGAATGAAGGGTAAAAAGCCAGGAATAGTCGAGAATGAAGGGTAAAAGCCAGGAATAGTCGAGAATGAAGGGTAAAAAGCCAGGAATAGTCGAGAATGAAGGGTAAAAAGCCAGAAATAGCCGAGAATGAAGGGTAAAAGCCAGGAATAGTCGAGAATGAAGGGTAAAAAGCCAGGAATAGTCGAGAATGAAGGGTAAAAAGCCAGGAATAGTCGAGAATGAAGGGTAAAAGCCAGGAATAGTCGAGAATGAAGGGTAAAAAGCCAGGAATAGTCGAGAATGAAGGGTAAAAGCCAGGAATAGTCGAGAATGAAGGGTAAAAGCCAGGAATAGTCGAGAATGAAGGGTAAAAAGCCAGGAATAGTCGAGAATGAAGGGTAAAAAGCCAGGAATAGTCGAGAATGAAGGGTAAAAGCCAGGAATAGTCGAGAATGAAGGGTAAAAAGCCAGGAATAGTCGAGAATGAAGGGTAAAAAGCCAGGAATAGTCGAGAATGAAGGGTAAAAGCCAGGAATAGTCGAGAATGAAGGGTAAAAGCCAGGAATAGTCGAGAATGAAGGGTAAAAAGCCAGGAATAGTCGAGAATGAAGGGTAAAAGCCAGGAATAGTCGAGAATGAAGGGTAAAAAGCCAGGAATAGTCGAGAATGAAGGGTAAAAGCCAGGAATAGTCGAGAATGAAGGATAAAAAGCTGGGAATAGTCGAGAATGAAGGGTAAAAAGCCAGGAATAGTCGAGAATGAAGGATAAAAAGCTGGGAATAGTCGAGAATGAAGGGTAAAAAGCCAGGAATAGTCGAGAATGAAGGGTAAAAAGCCAGAAATAGCCGAGAATGAAGGGTAAAAGCCAGGAATAGTCGAGAATGAAGGGTAAAAAGCCAGGAATAGTCGAGAATGAAGGGTAAAAAGCCAGGAATAGTCGAGAATGAAGGGTAAAAGCCAGGAATAGTCGAGAATGAAGGGTAAAAAGCCAGGAATAGTCGAGAATGAAGGGTAAAAGCCAGGAATAGTCGAGAATGAAGGGTAAAAGCCAGGAATAGTCGAGAATGAAGGGTAAAAAGCCAGGAATAGTCGAGAATGAAGGGTAAAAGCCAGGAATAGTCGAGAATGAAGGGTAAAAAGCCAGGAATAGTCGAGAATGAAGGGTAAAAAGCCAGGAATAGTCGAGAATGAAGGGTAAAAAGCCAGGAATAGTCGAGAATGAAGGGTAAAAAGCCAGGAATAGTCGAGAATGAAGGATAAAAAGCTGGGAATAGTCGAGAATGAAGGATAAAAAGCTGGGAATGGTCGAGAATGAAGGGTAAAAAGCCAGGAATAGTCGAGAATGAAGGGTAAAAAGCCGGGAATAGTCGAGAATGAAGGGTAAAAGCCAGGAATAGTCGAGAATGAAGGGTAAAAAGCCAGGAATAGTCGAGAATGAAGGGTAAAAAGCCAGGAATAGTCGAGAATGAAGGGTAAAAGCCAGGAATAGTCGAGAATGAAGGGTAAAAAGCCAGGAATAGTCGAGAATGAAGGGTAAAAAGCCAGGAATAGTCGAGAATGAAGGATAAAAAGCTGGGAATAGTCGAGAATGAAGGGTAAAAAGCCAGAAATAGCCGAGAATGAAGGGTAAAAAGCCAGGAATAGTCGAGAATGAAGGGTAAAAAGCCAGGAATAGTCGAGAATGAAGGGTAAAAAGCCAGGAATAGTCGAGAATGAAGGGTAAAAAGCCAGGAATAGTCGAGAATGAAGGGTAAAAGCCAGGAATAGTCGAGAATGAAGGGTAAAAAGCCAGGAATAGTCGAGAATGAAGGGTAAAAAGCCAGAAATAGCCGAGAATGAAGGGTAAAAGCCAGGAATAGTCGAGAATGAAGGGTAAAAAGCCAGGAATAGTCGAGAATGAAGGGTAAAAAGCCAGGAATAGTCGAGAATGAAGGGTAAAAGCCAGGAATAGTCGAGAATGAAGGGTAAAAAGCCAGGAATAGTCGAGAATGAAGGGTAAAAGCCAGGAATAGTCGAGAATGAAGGGTAAAAGCCAGGAATAGTCGAGAATGAAGGGTAAAAAGCCAGGAATAGTCGAGAATGAAGGGTAAAAGCCAGGAATAGTCGAGAATGAAGGGTAAAAAGCCAGGAATAGTCGAGAATGAAGGGTAAAAAGCCAGGAATAGTCGAGAATGAAGGGTAAAAAGCCAGGAATAGTCGAGAATGAAGGGTAAAAAGCCAGGAATAGTCGAGAATGAAGGGTAAAAAGCCAGGAATAGTCGAGAATGAAGGATAAAAAGCTGGGAATGGTCGAGAATGAAGGGTAAAAGCCATAAATAGTCGAGAATGAAGGGTATAAAGCCAGGAATAGTCGAGAATGAAGGGTAAAAAGCCAGAAATAGCCGAGAATGAAGGGTATAAAGCCAGGAATAGTCGAGAATGAAGGGTAAAAAGCCAGGAATAGTCGAGAATGAAGGGTAAAAAGCCAGGAATAGTCGAGAATGAAGGATAAAAAGCTGGGAATAGTCGAGAATGAAGGGTAAAAAGCCAGAAATAGCCGAGAATGAAGGGTAAAAAGCCAGGAATAGTCGAGAATGAAGGGTAAAAAGCCAGGAATAGTCGAGAATGAAGGGTAAAAAGCCAGGAATAGTCGAGAATGAAGGGTAAAAAGCCAGGAATAGTCGAGAATGAAGGGTAAAAGCCAGGAATAGTCGAGAATGAAGGGTAAAAAGCCAGGAATAGTCGAGAATGAAGGGTAAAAAGCCAGGAATAGTCGAGAATGAAGGGTAAAAGCCAGGAATAGTCGAGAATGAAGGGTAAAAAGCCAGGAATAGTCGAGAATGAAGGGTAAAAGCCAGGAATAGTCGAGAATGAAGGGTAAAAGCCAGGAATAGTCGAGAATGAAGGGTAAAAAGCCAGGAATAGTCGAGAATGAAGGGTAAAAGCCAGGAATAGTCGAGAATGAAGGGTAAAAAGCCAGGAATAGTCGAGAATGAAGGGTAAAAAGCCAGGAATAGTCGAGAATGAAGGGTAAAAAGCCAGGAATAGTCGAGAATGAAGGGTAAAAAGCCAGGAATAGTCGAGAATGAAGGATAAAAAGCTGGGAATAGTCGAGAATGAAGGATAAAAAGCTGGGAATGGTCGAGAATGAAGGGTAAAAAGCCAGGAATAGTCGAGAATGAAGGGTAAAAAGCCGGGAATAGTCGAGAATGAAGGGTAAAAGCCAGGAATAGTCGAGAATGAAGGGTAAAAAGCCAGGAATAGTCGAGAATGAAGGGTAAAAAGCCAGGAATAGTCGAGAATGAAGGGTAAAAGCCAGGAATAGTCGAGAATGAAGGGTAAAAAGCCAGGAATAGTCGAGAATGAAGGGTAAAAAGCCAGGAATAGTCGAGAATGAAGGGTAAAAAGCCAGAAATAGCCGAGAATGAAGGGTATAAAGCCAGGAATAGTCGAGAATGAAGGGTAAAAAGCCAGGAATAGTCGAGAATGAAGGGTAAAAAGCCAGGAATAGTCGAGAATGAAGGATAAAAAGCTGGGAATAGTCGAGAATGAAGGGTAAAAAGCCAGAAATAGCCGAGAATGAAGGGTAAAAAGCCAGGAATAGTCGAGAATGAAGGGTAAAAAGCCAGGAATAGTCGAGAATGAAGGGTAAAAAGCCAGGAATAGTCGAGAATGAAGGGTAAAAAGCCAGGAATAGTCGAGAATGAAGGGTAAAAGCCAGGAATAGTCGAGAATGAAGGGTAAAAAGCCAGGAATAGTCGAGAATGAAGGGTAAAAAGCCAGAAATAGCCGAGAATGAAGGGTAAAAGCCAGGAATAGTCGAGAATGAAGGGTAAAAAGCCAGGAATAGTCGAGAATGAAGGGTAAAAAGCCAGGAATAGTCGAGAATGAAGGGTAAAAGCCAGGAATAGTCGAGAATGAAGGGTAAAAAGCCAGGAATAGTCGAGAATGAAAGGTAAAAAGCCAGGAATAGTCGAGAATGAAGGGTAAAAGCCAGGAATAGTCGAGAATGAAGGGTAAAAAGCCAGAAATAGCCGAGAATGAAGGGTAAAAGCCAGGAATAGTCGAGAATGAAGGGTAAAAAGCCAGGAATAGTCGAGAATGAAGGGTAAAAAGCCAGGAATAGTCGAGAATGAAGGGTAAAAAGGCCATAAATAGCCGAGAATGAAGGGTAAAAAGCCAGGAATAGTCGAGAATGAAGGGTAAAAAGCCAGAAATAGCCGAGAATGAAGGGTAAAAAGCCAGGAATAGTCGAGAATGAAGGGTAAAAAGCCAGGAATAGTCGAGAATGAAGGGTAAAAAGCCAGGAATAGTCGAGAATGAAGGATAAAAAGCCAGGAATAGTCGAGAATGAAGGGTAAAAAGGCCATAAATAGCCGAGAATGAAGGGTAAAAAGCCAGGAATAGTCGAGAATGAAGGGTAAAAAGCCAGAAATAGCCGAGAATGAAGGGTAAAAAGCCAGGAATAGTCGAGAATGAAGGGTAAAAAGCCAGGAATAGTCGAGAATGAAGGGTAAAAAGCCAGGAATAGTCGAGAATGAAGGATAAAAAGCTGGGAATAGTCGAGAATGAAGGATAAAAAGCTGGGAATGGTCGAGAATAAAGGGTAAAAAGCCAGGAATAGTCGAGAATGAAGGGTAAAAAGCCGGGAATAGTCGAGAATGAAGGGTAAAAGCCAGGAATAGTCGAGAATGAAGGGTAAAAAGCCAGGAATAGTCGAGAATGAAGGGTAAAAAGCCAGGAATAGTCGAGAATGAAGGGTAAAAGCCAGGAATAGTCGAGAATGAAGGGTAAAAAGCCAGGAATAGTCGAGAATGAAGGGTAAAAAGCCAGGAATAGTCGAGAATGAAGGGTAAAAAGCCAGGAATAGTCGAGAATGAAGGGTAAAAAGCTGGGAATGGTCGAGAATGACGGGTAAAAAGCCAGGAATAGTCGAGAATGAAGGGTAAAAAGCCAGGAATAATCGAGAATGAAGGGTAAAAAGCCAGGAATAGTCGAGAATGAAGGATAAAAAGCTGGGAATGGTCGAGAATGAAGGGTAAAAGCCATAAATAGTCGAGAATGAAGGGTATAAAGCCAGGAATAGTCGAGAATGAAGGGTAAAAAGCCAGAAATAGCCGAGAATGAAGGGTATAAAGCCAGGAATAGTCGAGAATGAAGGGTAAAAAGCCAGGAATAGTCGAGAATGAAGGGTAAAAAGCCAGGAATAGTCGAGAATGAAGGATAAAAAGCTGGGAATAGTCGAGAATGAAGGGTAAAAAGCCAGAAATAGCCGAGAATGAAGGGTAAAAAGCCAGGAATAGTCGAGAATGAAGGGTAAAAAGCCAGGAATAGTCGAGAATAAAGGGTAAAAGCCAGGAATAGTCGAGAATGAAGGGTAAAAAGCCGGGAATAGTCGAGAATGAAGGGTAAAAAGCCGGGAATAGTCGAGAATGAAGGGTAAAAGCCAGGAATAGTCGAGAATGAAGGGTAAAAGCCAGGAATAGTCGAGAATGAAGGGTAAAAAGCCAGGAATAGTCGAGAATGAAGGGTAAAAAGCTGGGAATGGTCGAGAATGAAGGGTAAAAAGCCAGGAATAGTCGAGAATGAAGGGTAAAAAGCCAGGAATAATCGAGAATGAAGGGTAAAAAGCCAGGAATAGTCGAGAATGAAGGATAAAAAGCTGGGAATGGTCGAGAATGAAGGGTAAAAGCCATAAATAGTCGAGAATGAAGGGTATAAAGCCAGGAATAGTCGAGAATGAAGGGTAAAAAACCAGAAATAGCCGAGAATGAAGGGTATAAAGCCAGGAATAGTCGAGAATGAAGGGTAAAAAGCCAGGAATAGTCGAGAATGAAGGGTAAAAAGCCAGGAATAGTCGAGAATGAAGGATAAAAAGCTGGGAATAGTCGAGAATGAAGGGTAAAAAGCCAGAAATAGCCGAGAATGAAGGGTAAAAAGCCAGGAATAGTCGAGAATGAAGGGTAAAAAGCCAGGAATAGTCGAGAATAAAGGGTAAAAGCCAGGAATAGTCGAGAATGAAGGGTAAAAAGCCGGGAATAGTCGAGAATGAAGGGTAAAAGCCAGGAATAGTCGAGAATGAAGGGTAAAAAGCCAGGAATAGTCGAGAATGAAGGGTAAAAGCCAGGAATAGTCGAGAATGAAGGGTAAAAAGCCAGGAATAGTCGAGAATGAAGGGTAAAAAGCCAGGAATAGTCGAGAATGAAGGGTAAAAAGGCCATAAATAGCCGAGAATGAAGGGTAAAAAGCCAGGAATAGTCGAGAATGAAGGGTAAAAAGCCAGGAATAATCGAGAATGAAGGGTAAAAAGCCAGGAATAGTCGAGAATGAAGGATAAAAAGCTGGGAATGGTCGAGAATGAAGGGTAAAAGCCATAAATAGTCGAGAATGAAGGGTATAAAGCCAGGAATAGTCGAGAATGAAGGGTAAAAAGCCAGAAATAGCCGAGAATGAAGGGTAAAAAGCCAGGAATAGTCGAGAATGAAGGGTAAAAAGCCAGGAATAGTCGAGAATGAAGGGTAAAAAGCCAGGAATAGTCGAGAATGAAGGATAAAAAGCTGGGAATGGTCGAGAATGAAGGGTAAAAGCCAGGAATAGTCGAGAATGAAGGGTAAAAGCCAGGAATAGTCGAGAATGAAGGGTAAAAGCCAGGAATAGTCGAGAATGAAGGGTAAAAGCCAGGAATAGTCGAGAATGAAGGGTAAAAAGCCAGGAATAGTCGAGAATGAAGGGTAAAAGCCAGGAATAGTCGAGAATGAAGGGTAAAAGCCAGGAATAGTCGAGAATGAAGGGTAAAAGCCAGGAATAGTCGAGAATGAAGGGTAAAAGCCTGGAATAGTCGAGAATGAAGGGTAAAAAGCCAGGAATAGTCGAGAATGAAGGGTAAAAGCCAGGAATAGTCGAGAATGAAGGGTAAAAAGCCAGGAATAGTCGAGAATGAAGGGTAAAAAGCCAGGAATAGTCGAGAATGAAGGGTAAAAAGCCAGGAATAGTCGAGAATGAAGGGTAAAAAGCCAGGAATAGTCGAGAATGAAGGGTAAAAAGCCAGGAATAGTCGAGAATGAAGGGTAAAAAGCCAGGAATAGTCGAGAATGAAGGGTAAAAAGCCGGGAGTAGTCGTGAATCTATGGTTTTTTATGAGGGAGGAAACTTTATGCTTTCCATTTTCCATTTAAAACTCAAACTAAATTTAGAGTTTTCCATCATTTTTATTTTAAAAGGTTTTAACGAGCGTTGGGATGCCGCGAAGCGGCATCCCAACGCTCGTCATTATACTATTTCAGGCTGTTGTTGACCATGTCACTCAACGCCAAGCCGTCGATAACTGCTATGACAAAAATTCGAGCTTAGCAAGCATCCATGGCGAGGCGGAGTTTGATTTTGTGATGGGTTAGCTTTTGATGAAATTTTTAAGCCCTTCCATTTTAATTAAGGCCTTGTGGAAAAGGCAAATGCAAGTTTCTACATCGGGCTGAAACTGCTCCGTCATTCGGAAAATGAGCAATTAATCAATTGCTACTTCACGGATGGCACCCAATTCAACTATGGGGAATGCAAATTGCAGTTCAGTAATAAGCCAGCATTCGAACTCAATAACTTTTATGGAAATGAGACATGCGTTGGCCTGATGTCTGATAGCGATTTTACGGTTAAAAATATACTATAATTTTATTATTAATTTCAATGTGATCTTCTAGGGCTACTTTGATGCCGAATGCGATCGGAAGCTTGGCTATGTTTGCAAGCAATGAGGGTGCAAGCAATGAGGAAATCCCAGAGAAAAAACTTGGGCAGAAAAATACTGGGAAAATATGTGGGAATATTTTATTAATTTTAACTAAATTTCCTGCATAAAATGTAAACTAAATTGAAAAATTTTAATGCAATAATGCAATATAATTAAACACGTTTTATTTTAAACCCTTCGAATTTAAACGGTCGAATTAGAATTAAGAAGAACAGCGGAAAGAGTCCATGGGCCACTAGAACCGGATTTTCATCCGAACCCACCACTACTTCTGGTGAAACGTGTGTCTTCATCCAGCCGAAGGTTAATTATATTATATAAAATGTTTTAAATATATTAATTATTAACCGCACATAAAAATTTAAAGCAAAGTGAAAAAATTCATTTGATTTTGATTAAGTTAATCCAATTAGGCAAAAAACATCATTTATATATGAAATTAACCAAAAAACAGAAAATGTATCAAAATCAACATTTTTAATACAAAATTGTAGCCAAAACGATTATTTTTATTTTTCCAAATTAAGATATAATGTTTATGATTGATTATAGGCTGAGTAATTACAAAATTACACTTTTTGTAGAATAACAATAATAAAATTTATTAAGACGAATTATTGGAAAGAAGGTTGGGTCGACCATGATTGCAATACGGTAACAAACTTCCAAGAACAAGTGGGCGCTCTCTGCAAACTTCCAGCAGCCAAAAAGCCGTAGGAAGAAAGAGGGAAAATTGCGAAAAGAAATAAAGTATGGGGAGGGGGGGGGGGAATTATATGAAAATATTAAATTTTATTTAAATTTTGCTGCATAAAATGTCAGAAAAGAACTACCATACATTTTGGCCTAAAGATTATTTTATAATTTTAGCTGATGAGATAGCTGTAGGATTTTCTATTTTTTGCTTTATAAAAAGGAAAGAATGACA
Source organism: Pratylenchus scribneri (assembly GCA_030063045.1). Lineage (NCBI taxonomy): Eukaryota > Metazoa > Nematoda > Chromadorea > Rhabditida > Pratylenchidae > Pratylenchus > Pratylenchus scribneri. The sequence goes on from JAQSEB010000072.1 coordinate 1,420,305, forward strand.
TAGCCTAAATATGAATAACAAATATAGTCGTGCATCAGATAAAAATAGTACATGAATCCATAGAAATCTTGACTCATTTATGTGTAAAAAGGACTTTTATAAAGTTATTTACAATGGAAAGTCAAAATTATAAAAAATGTATTTTAGTCATATAGTTTTTTATTGTCTTTGTTTATCCATCCTATTCAGGGGTGGGGTCGAAATTTCGATTTTCGATTTCGATCGTCGAAATTTCGATGTTTTAGTTTCGATTCGATTTCGATTTCGAAAAGCGTCGAGTTTCGAAAAAATTTCGAAAAAGGCAAAGGGGGGACCCTTTGCTAGTTTTAATCAAAAATTTGGTGTATTTTTTTAAACGAATTCCTTTTTTACTTTCAATTTTCTTCTTTATCAATTATATTTTATTCTTCTTCTCTTTGATTGACATAATTCTAAATCCTATATCAAATAAATTATTTCGAATTAACATTTAATTAATTCCAAAATCAATAAATTTTACATTGTTTTTGTTTTTTAAGAATAAGGAAAAATGAAAGAACATGGTAAAGATTCTTGGTGGTATTATTTTGATAGAATTGGCAAAACAACAAAAGCCCAATGCAAAGTGCCAACATGCAAAAAAGTTATTGATCAAGGCCCAACAAAAGCAACAAACAAATTAGAATGTCATTTGAAAAATCATCATAAACCGCTTTATGAACAACGAGAAAAGGCTAAAAAAGAAGTGGAACAACGAAAACAGGCACAACAAAACAAATTGTCTTTCAACCGGAAAATATCAGAAATGATTCAAGGTTTACTAATTATTTTACCTATTAAATTATATGTGAAATATAAAGAAGAAGCGGGCACTTCGTCAGCAAAGGAAGTGGAGGAATGTGTTACCAATGAAAATGCCGAGCCCGAGGATGGAGGATTTGAACAAAATTTGGAACAATTGTTGAGAACACATGGAAAAACACCAGAACAAGCGATGGAAATATTGTCAAGAATGGCCCAACAAGGAAGAAATAATAATAATGCACCACAAGTTCACTTCAAATGCAACCGTTTGGGCCAATCAACAATAATGGAAGCATTTAGTACCGTTTATAAACAAAAAAAACAAATTAAACTATATTTTAGCTCAATGGAGAGAAAATGGAGAAAAAACATTAGATTTGGAGGACAAAATAATGTTGATGATTGCAACAGATGGATTACCTCTACGGACCGTTGAAAAGGCTGGATTTAACATCTTTTTGAGCCATGTTATTCCGCAATTTAAAATAAAAAATCGTCGTTATTATCGGGAGAATGTTTTGCCGCGTGTTTATGAAAATTTGAGAAGAAGAATGATTGACGATTTATCTACCATAAATTATATGAGTCTAACATTCGATTCATGGGAGAGCAAATCATGCAATCATTCTCTTTCAATCATTTTTTGAAACAGAAAATTATTTTCTAATAGGAACTTGACAAATATTTGCGTGCGCGAAGAACCGATTCAAAAGTAAACCTATCGGCTTGGTGGAATGCAAATCGGGCGGAATTTCCATTCCTTTATCAACTTTATGAAAAATACCATTCGGCTCCAGTTGGCAGCGTCGAGAGTGAACGAGTATTCAGTTCTGCCCGCTTTATTCTCAATGATTTGCGCCAAAGTTTGACGCCAGAAAATTTGAAAAAGCTTCTTTTCCTTCACCAAAATGTGCCACTTTACAATTTTAAATTTTGATGCTGAATATTAAATAATTTTTTGAAATATGATTGAATATAATTTTTGGATAAAAATTTCACCATTTTTATATTTTCTGAATTTTTTTTTCAATTTTTAAAGGATTGAAAATTTTTTTGAAAAATTTCGATTTTCGATTTCGATTTTCGAAATTTCGACGTTTTAGTTTCGTTTCGATTTCGATTTCGATTTGGATGTGAGTTTCGATTTCGAAGCAAATTTCGATTTCGATTTTTTTGAGTTTCGACCCCAGCCCTGATCCTATTCCTATATTCAAATCATTATTAAAATAGCAAATATAAATTTAATTCTTTAACTAATTATTTTACTCAAATGTTATGATCCAATTTCATTCAACAAATCTATTAAATTTTAATAAAAAAAGGCCAAAATGAACATTCTTTCAAACAAATTTTCATTCATTTTAAAATGGCAAAAGGCGGGCATAATTTGTATTTGTAGAAGGAATTTTTATAAGAAACTCGCTCGTTAATCGTTAGTATTAGTAAAAATAATAAAGACTCAAGAATCAACAAGATTTTAGACAATATTTAACTAAATTCGTTTTAAGTTTATACACGTTCAATTTTTTCAAGCTAATACACATTCAAAATTAAAATTTCAAATAAAATGGATCATTCTGTTTGAGCTATTTTTAGTCTGAAATCGAGAATTCCAAATTACGTAAATTCTCCATAATATATAATAATTAATCGCCCTCCTCCCACATCCGATTCATTTTTTGGTATGAAATGATGGAAAATATATAATGATTTTGCTTGATGAATGGCTAAAAGAATTAGTTGCTGCTGGGTAGCTTAAATTCAATTTGATTGTTCATATTTAAATAAATTTTATAAATTTCATTAAATAATAATTAAATTTGGAAATATATATGTATGATTAATCAATTATTTGGCTAAGTACAATAATTTCTAATCAGACATTATACAATATAATTCATCCCAGTTACATTTAAATTAAATCCAAAAATTTGTAGGCACAATTGAATTTGTTCACATCAAAATTTATGCGATCCAACCATTTGTCTCGATTATAACGCACATGAAATGAAGAGATAAATTTAATTAAATTAAAATATAATTTTTATACATAATATTTATTCCTAAATGCTACTCAATTAATAGAATCAGCCGCCATTAATAATATTAACTTAATCATTAAAAGTTTAGAAGTTTTTGAATCAAGGAGAAATGAAGAAATTGTTTGTTATGGAAAACAGATTGTTTAGACAATTAATTTCGACTACGAAAATATATAAAAATAAAATTGTTTCTTCATATATTTTAATAAAAATTTATACCTGAGGAAGTTCTGTATAATATTTCTGGCACAATCTATGCAAGCCTCGTTCAAAATGTGTTCTATTGTATATCATTTCATGGATGCATTCAATGGCACCAGCATCCATCTTTTGAATATTTAAAATATATTCTTTCATTCCTCAATTATAAATTAAAACCTCCGGCATCATTTTGTTGGCAAAAAGATATGGCGTTTTCTGTACCATTGCCACATCCTCCAGTCCCAATACACAAACTGCATGGCGCCATTGTCCGCTTTGGCAGAGTTTATTATCAGGACCCCAAATAGCTAATCTGTTAAATTATATTAATACAAAATATTCAATCTAATCTATTCTTATATGCAAATTTATCTCATATTTTATTTTTCTATTTATTAAAAAATACATTTTTAGTCTATTTATATGAAAATTTTTAATACTTTTTTAGCTAATTTCAATCTGTAATCCTTCGGAATTGGGGTTACAATAAAAATTGCCACTGATTCAGCTAGCTGAGCTGCATCGATTGGGCTATAACATGCATAAATTAAAAATTTTCTCTAAAAATGTCTAGTCCATTGGGTATTATCTTACCAAGATGGTAAGATATGGCAAAATTGATGTCAGATTCGTGTTCTATGCTCCCGAGAAACTCCAGAAATGAGAATTTGAAAAAAAAAACAAGGTTTCTTTAGAAAATTAGTTCAAATTTTCCAATTTTACTTTACCTGGTAAGGCTAGGCACATAAATATTTTGATCAAAGCATTTTTGGGTGAAACCGCCTGGTGCTTCCATGAATTCATTCGCCGACAATACGCCCCAAAAATGTTCATCATTGGCGAAAAATGTATTCAATTGGTCCAGCATTGGTCCCAAATTCAAATTTTCCAACATCCAATTAACGAATTGTCGACTAAGGCTGACTTGAAAAGCACCTTTACTGTACCGCAAAGTAAGCAATTGGCCGGCATGATCCCGCCGCAAATTCATGCTTTCTTCAATTTTGAAAAATTAATTTTAATATTACATTCTGTCCTACAATTTATTTTTTTATTTATTATAAAATGTAACTCATTGTAATTTGTTCTTAAAATTTTCACCAAAATTTATTTTCTCCTTTTTATCATATCATTCAGAAATATATACAATTTCGCAAAATTCATTTTAATTTTATTAACAATTTGCATTTTTAAACTAAATTATTACAAGTTACAAGACCCAAATTTAAATTAAAAATATATAAATTTTCGATATTCGAGTTTTATTAACTAGAAAATTTAGATTTTTAATAAATAAATATTCAAATCAACTATATGAATATCATTGATTTGTTTTTTAATGGAGATAATCTTAAAGCTGAATTTACAGAAATGGATCCGACGCGTCGAAAGTCGAAATAAAGTGGAGTAGTATTTTTATGGAGGTTCAAATTTTTTTATTTGTCCAAAAATAGTAATTTTTATACCGAAAGATGGAGGAAATTTTTCTGCATCGAATTAGATTTGTAAACTTTTCTGACGAGTAGAAAAAATTTTATAATTCCAATTCCGATACTGACTCCGGCGATTCAAAATAATTTGAATCGTCCGGGAAGATGTCCAAGTAGGCGTCGGAATCAACCTTATAAAATTTTTCTAGTCGCCAGAATTTATTAAAACGATACTATCCGATGTAGAAAAGTATTCTCTATCTTTTGGTAAAAAAATTATTAATTTTGGACAAGTATAAAAAAATTTTTTAACACCCTCAAAAATCCTATTCCTCTTGACCCTGACGTTTCGGTTCCATTTGTGTAAATTCAGTGTAATACAAAAATAAAATAAGATTAATACCCTTTTTAAACAAATACAAATTTGCAAGAGTCCAATTTCCAGCATTGTAAAATTCATTTCTAACGTAATTCGGTGTATATTCAATATCATTTTTGTCATTCATCAATTTAAAAATTTGAACCAATTCCTGGTTTGTTTTCAACTGGACATCGTGATTCTGAAATCGATAAGAATTATTATTAAGAGCAAATAAAAAATGTATAGTATAGAATTAAATGAATCTATAAAACATGAATTGGCAATTAAAGGGTTTAATTTAAAATGGTTACATTGTTTGCTATTAATTAGGCCCATGGTTTTATATTAGATATTGTATTTGGAATAATCTTTGTGCCTAATATTTATATATCTTTTGCTTTTTATATTATTTTTTTATTCAAATCTGTTTCCCAGAAAACTGATCAGTTAGGAAAGCTGGCCAGTAATGAAAAAGTGGTCAGTGGAAGACAGGGATGTCACGGGCCCAAGAAATCCGGGCCCGGCCCGGCCCAACGATTTTTCGTTTTGGTCCTTTTTTTGAAAATCTTGAAATAAAATTTACTGCTTCAATTTCTGATCATAGATTTGCATATCATATCATTATTATGGCAATCTAAGAATTGCGCATCAATTAAAAATGATCTTGCTCAAGTTTTGATTTGCTAGAAATTTTCATCACTGACTGATTACCGTGCTGACCAGCAGTTTTCCATACTGACTAGTCTTCCACTGACCATTTTTCCCCACTGACCAGTTTTTCGAACACGTCCAAGGTTCCCCTTTTAAATCCTAAAAAACCTGCAAAAGAATGACATATTTCCATCCATATTTAGGCTGACCAATCAATTTCAAGCATTCAACAGCGGAATAGAGCTATGAAATCAATTTGAATTTATTACTCTTATTTTCACATTCTTAAACCTGATTCAATCCACCGCTATCCATTTTTCGTTCCTTTTCTTTGGCCAATACAAATACATTTGGAAAACAACTAGCCAATGCACGAATTTGTTGATGAAACAATTCTGGGGATTTGGCATCGATTGCGTAACAATAGAAATTTTGTGGAGCATAAGAGATGGCGAATTCGCCTTCCAGCATTCGATAATCCTTTTTATTCAAAATTATGGCAATATTAATATAATAATTAATATTGTTTATTTAATGAAAATAGTTTTATTATGGCCCAATTCAATAAACGAATGGATAAATATCACAGGATGCATCGAAAGTTTTATATAATTTATGATTGTTTCATCAATAATCAAATTTTTTTGCAAAATAATATACTTATTAGTTGGATCAGAGTAAAGACATAAACAATCGATGTTTCTTTGCGATATTGGATAAGAGTATTTAAGACCAAATCACCGAACCAATATAATCTTTTTCGGCATTAGATATTTTTTCCGTTAAATTAATTATAATTTCTCAACTAGATCTATTCGAAATGCAATAACTTGCCTCATATTGTTGTAAGGGAAATTCGGCTAGAACATAAGACACAATGAACCCAAACACAAAAGCTACAAACTCTTCCTTTTAGCATTCCCATATCCATCAATGGACCGCCCCTTTTCCCCCTCATAAGCCATTCCACGTTATTCCCCCCAGTCAGTCCTGGTCAGTCAGTCAATCGAGGATAAGCCCATCAGTCGAGAACAAGCCCAAGAGCCAGGGTCGACCATCAATCGAGAGGGACAAATCAGCAAGAGAATTAGGACACTTATTCCCGGGGCCTCCGATCGAGCTTATGGCCAAAGCTCCAATCCTAAAAGTCCGCGAACCCATTCCATTTCCATACCAAATATTCCATCTTATTTCCGCACCTCTGAGCCCAGAGCACGCAACCACTCACTTTGTCATATCCATAGAAGTATCTAGTCCTATGACTTAACTTTGGACTCCAGAGTCTGGACGGGTATCCTATGTAACATCAAAACTAACCCTGCCATTTTCCTTTAAAGTTCAAGCTCACACCTGGACAACCAACTCGAACCAAGATATACCCATAAAACCGGTGGACATTTTAATTTTTATATTGGATATAATTTTGAAAGCGAAAAACCAACTTTGAAGACGGTCCTAACGAATGCAATTGGAAATTGTTTCTCCTCATCATAATCAAAATGTTGATATCTTAAATTTAACAGATGGAAATTGTGGCGTTCATAAATGGATTGGCAATCCATGGCCTCAATTTGTTGAGCAGAATCCATCTTCTGTTCTGTTCGCCTCCCATTTGTTGCCAATTCCTCATGAATATATTCTCGATCACCTTTTTATTTTTAATATTATTATATTTGAAATAATTTTACTATATTAAAAAAGTAGCCTAATAGTCCTAGAATTAAAGCTTTTTTAATTTCTATCATTTAAAAAATAAATTAGTTTAGAATCATATAATATATGGTGGAATTTGTTTTCGGATAAATTTATTAAAATCGAATGGAGATATGAACCAAAAATGTTGAACGTTATTTTATTTATTAAAAATTTTGATCTTTAACAAACCATTTACGATTCTGGCACAATTCATTTCTGGATATTTCTTTTTGAACAATGGAATCTAAAAAATAATAATTAGCAAAGTTGATTATCTCATCGTAAATTTTATATATGTTGCCGCGAAAAATGAAATACACATGATTGAATTCGAATAGCTTCTAACCATAAAATTTTTTTTTCTTACTTAATCTAATAAGATGATTGACGAATCATCGAAAATTTTGAATCCAACAATCACTGCGGCATATATCGTGCGTATATCCCCAAATGATTTACCAGTTTTCCTCCATTTTTCCTCAATAATTTCTTTATAAATTTAATTTACCAAAATTATTCAAATCACTCATTTTACCTCACTGTAACATACGGTTGCTGGATTATACAAATTCACATTACTGTAAAAATCCTCCAAGAAAATTCCATATCCAAGTAGGCAACCGAATGCCTTGCAACCTTCTTCTGACATCGTCTCTGTAATCATTACGAATTGATCATGCACATTATTCATTTTGGTCGAAAATCGTTTGGTCGGCTTCGATGCAGTCTGCTTTTGTGGCTGTATCGAAGCATCGAAACAGTGTTCACTGGAAAATATTATTATTAAGGAATTTTTGAAAAAATTTTGCATAAAAATAAAATTATACCGATATTTGGTGCATGTAAAGTTCCATTTAGTTGATAGACAATCCGCCGATCTAAAAAAGAAATTGAGAATTTGAATTTACAAAACCTGCTGCTGATGGCCTGCCCAATCTCAATGAAAAGAATATAAAGAAGGAAATAAGTAGAATTGGGACAAAAAGGAAAAATTTCTTATTGGTCATTTTCCCTTTTAAAAAGGAAAAATAAAATTATTTTTACTTTTTGATTATTTTAATGAAAGAAAATGACAATATAATTTGGACTGACTTTTTTATATTTAATTCATTTAACTTTTTTTATAATTTTGTGTAATTTAAATTAGAATGAATCATCTCAATGTAACACATCATTAAATTATTAATAGTATATCAAATAAATTCAATTGTAAAAGACTATGAAAATTTTATATTCGAATTGTAAAGACATGTTTTGAATTGCAAAAATAGTACATTCTAATTTATTACAAATTTTATTGAATAAAATTTTATTTTTCATCAATTTTCTAACCCCCCCCCCCCCCCCCCACGCCATCTATTTATTAGAAACCTTCCTCTATAAATAACCCATTCTAGAAAGTCTCTGAAATTAGTAATCCCCGGGTTAGTAATAGAAAAATCGGTGTATATTTTTAAATTAAAGGGAGAGCTAGCAGTAGAGCATATGTTTAATAAGAAAAATGTTTAACAAATAAAATATAATTTATTTATATAGGCATAGGCACAAAATAATTATTAATATAAAATTTATTCAATTAATATTATAAGACCAATTATTTAATCCGTAAAAATTTAGAAAATAAATAGAGTATAATAATTTGTGATAAATAAAAAATAATATAATTAAAGTCAATGGATTGAGTGTTTTTAATCCAAAATAATTGTGCCATTTTCAAGTTTTATTGGCGTCCATTCTGGCAGGAAATTTTCGCGCACATACGACGGGTGTATGGTCAAGATGGGAAAAAAGACGAAGGCATCATCCGGCATCAAATATCCAATACACCTTAAATGAAAACAAAAAAATTATTAAAATGGAAGTGGGAAATGAATTTTATAATAAATGGAAAATAAAGGATATTCTAAATAAAGTGGAATCTTTCTCAAACTAAATAATATTTTTGTGATGATATTTGGAATGTTTTAAGAATAATTTTAGTTTATCCGCATATTGTTGGCAGAAATCGGTACAAAATCAGTTAAAGGAAAAAAAATGAAATTTTCCAATCCCCTTTAGCAACTCCAAACATATTCTGAGTAAAGTTGAAATTCAATTTTAATATTATGAATTTTAAAATTTCCTCAAGTATTTTTGCCTCTGGCGCCAAGTCATGAGAGGTTACTTTTACCGGTTACAATATGTTATTCCTTATTCTCTTTCCCACATTGTGACTATATTTCCATCCTTATTAGATCTTAATTTGTAAAAATGTTATGAAAATAAAATGTCCGGTTTTTTGGGCCACCCTGTATTTTATGATATTTTATCGTCTGGGTAACCACTTATTTCCTCGGAGTTGTAGTTTCGCCCTATTTCAGGAAAGTATATGCCATTTTTGACATTTTATTTCTTGATTTTTGCATTGAACAACATTCGTTCAAACTTTTTTTAACCCGAACCCAACATTATTATACCTTATAAGTTCCAATTTTTACCTCCTTCCCCAATTTTTCTCAAAACCCTAAAGAGGAATTTGAATTTGACATTATTTTTTTCAATAATTTAATTTCCTGAATTGCATAATTTATAAATTATTTCGATTTTTCACCCTTTGAAAAATAACATTCAATCTCATTCAATCACATTCATTTGGGTTTCTAAATCTAATCGTACTTTAAAAAATTTATAATGATTTATTTCTTAATAAAATTAATAATGCTTATTTTTCTTAACCATAAGTATAGCAATTATGAATAAAAATTTGGTCAATCCATTATCCGGCGCATTTTAATTTTAAAATAAAATTCGAATAAAAAATCGATTAAAAATGGTTTGACCGTGAGGGGGTGGCTTTTTTAAAGAGAATTTCCATTTTATTTACGATCAAAAATGTTCAATTTTAAATCATTCACATGCATTTAAGCACCATTTTATGTTCAAAATTTATAATTTATTCGTCTGGTCTCTGATCCCTGGGCCACCCTGCTTAATGGAGAACGCCCATTTTTCCTTCCATATAAGCCAATGCATTCTCCCCAGAATCCTTTCATTTTATATCAAAATAATTCCCTAAAATCTTCCTTTACCAAATTAAAATGAATCCATTTTTCATTTTCATCACCATCTTTTTATTCCTTTCTCCTTCATTCATTGATTCCTCTCCCGCTACCCCATCACCGAAAGGGGTTGAAGATCCTGAATGTGCCAAATCGGACCGGCCATTTGACTGCTATATGGTTAGAATTAGAATCCACTATGGGAAAGCAATTAATTTACTTGTCAATTTAATTCAGGTGATTAAAGGCCCTATGGACCAATCAACTGCCAACGATGAATGCCGTAAAGAGGGCGGGGAATTGGCATCCATTCACAGTGAATCGGACCAGGCCTTCGTCATAAGTGAGTTCCAATTTCCAAATATTTTTAAAATATTTTTCATAGAATTAATATTAAGTTTTGGTTGGGGTTCTTTTTAATTAAAAAATTAACCTTTTTTTAAATAAAATCTAATTCTATTTTGTTCTATAAATTTTTTTGTGCTTAAAGGCCAGAAATTGAAATTTTTAGACAATTTCCTGAATTAATTTTAAATTATTGTCACAATTTTCTTAGAAGTTATGGAACAACATTCAAAAACCAGTGGATATTGGATTGGCCTCAAATTGGACTATTCCCCAAGCGGTGAATTAACCAAATGCTACTGGACGGATGGAACCCCATTTGATTATGGAGAATGCAAGAAGAATAGCGGAAAAGGTCCATGGAGTCAAACTGATGAATTTGGGCCAGAACCCAACAATTATCGTGGCACTGAAACGTGTGTCTTCATCCAACCAAAGGTTTATTTTATTGTAAAATAAGCCATAGAAGATATGATATATTAAATTACCAAAAAAAGAAAATATATCCAAAAATGACCCCATTTTTAAAAATTTTGGTCAAAATGATTATTTTATTTTTCCAAATTAAATTATATAATTTGATTTGATTTGATCAAGCGCTCGGGAGCCGCTCCGCGGCTCCCGAGCGCTTGATCAAATTTTTTTGGTAAAAAATTTATAATGGATTTCTAAATGAATAAACCTAATTAAATAAAATTTGATGGCCAGATGTTTTTCTCCAAACATTTTTTTTGTTTCCTAAACATTTTATGGTTTCGTTTCCCAACATTTTATGGTTTTGTTTATCCAAATATTTTATGTTTTTGTTTCCCAAACATTTTGTGTTTTTGTTCATCCAAATAATTTGTTTTTGTTTTCCAAAAATTTTATATTTCTGTCCATCCAAATATTTTGTTTTCCAAACATTTTATGGTTTTGTTCATCCGAACATTTTGTTTTTGTTAACTAAACATTTTATGTTTTTGTTCATCCAAATATTTTGTGTTTTTGTGCTTCATCCAAACAATTTGTTTTGTTAATATAAGCATTTTGTTTTTGTTTTTCAACATTTTGTTATTTTCGTTCATTCAAATATTTTAAAATCTTAGTTTTTCTTAACCATTTTTAAGAAATGTTTTTTTTTCCAAACATTAATTCTTTGTTCAACATAATTGTGTTTTCCCCCAACAATTTGTTTTTTTTTGTTTCCCTACATTTTATTTCTAAACATTCTGTAATTTTGTTTCCCGGACATTTTGTGTTTTTTAGCAAACATTTTGTGCTTTTGTTTTTACAAAGATTTTTCCTTTTACAAACATTTTTTTTGTTTTTTTCCAAATGTTTTCAAAACATTTTGTTATGTTGTTTTATTCCGCTAAACACTTGATGTTTTTTTTTCAAAAGATTTGATGTTTTATGTGTTTTTATTTTCCCAAATATTAGTATTCTCCGATTTTGTGTTTTTTTTCTCCCAAAATTTGTTTTTTTATTTCCCGATTTTTTTTTTGTTTTTGTTTTTCCAAATGTTTTCTGCTTTTTCTTCCCCCAAACATTTGATGTTTTATATGTTTTTGTTTTTTATTAACTTTTTGTTCTTTCTTTTTGATTCCCAAATATTTTTCTTTGTTTTTATTTGGATAAATTGTCTCATTTTTTAAAATTGTTGGCGTTATGTTTACACACACGAACAGAACTCATTTAGTAATAAGTGATTATAGGGCTGTTTAGCCAAAAATTACCCTTTTTATACAATAATAATATTAAAATTTATTAAGACGAATGGCTGGAAGGAAGGTTGGATCGATCTTCTTTGCAATGTGGCATCACATGCCGGCGAAAAGCTGGGTGCCATCTGCAAGCTTCCAGCAGCCAAAAAGCCATAGGAAGAAAGAGGGAAAATTGTGAAAAGATTGAAGAAATTTGATGGGGTAATTATATGAAATATTATATTTTATTTAAATTTACTGCATAAAATGTCAGCTGAATTGAAATGCAACCATACATTAGGTTAAGATTAACTTATAAGTAATGGAAGAATTCTAGTAAAGATGGATTTGTAATTTTTGGAAGAAACTAGAATATGACAGAGTCGGTTTCTAGACTGTCTCGGTTCTTAAACCCGGTTGTACTTGAAAAAATCAGTTTTCGTTCCGATTCCTCATATTTTCGGTTTAAAAAAATTTCTAATTTCTTTTCTAAAATTCATCGATTTTTTTGGAATCGGAACCAACTCGGTCTTACTCTACTAGAAATAGCATTGAAAAAGATGGAATATTAAATGCAAATAAAGCCGATCATGGGATTATTTAAATGGGAAAAATTAATTTAATTCTTTCTATTGAGTTCAGGGATCTCATTTTTTGGGAAAATCAGGCTTTCCGACATAAAAATCAGGGTTTGTAAGGTATTTGAAAAAAATCAGGCTTTTTGTAAGGCATATAAATTTTTTGTTAAAAATATTTATTCTCAATATTTCTCGTTACTTTTTGCCTTTTGCAACAATTCAGGCTTTGAAATAAACATATTAAATGCTTGTGAACAATCAAATTCAGAATTTTCTTTAATCGAAACAAGGGCATTCATTCACCATTTCAATATGGAAACTGTTTTTTTCATCCGTCCAAACATAGGTCGGCAAACGGCAAGGGGGCAGGACAACCATCACCACTTTGTACTTTTCCTAAATATTTTGCCCGCGGGAGCGAAAAATTTGGTCTAAAAATGGTTCCGATATGGAAAAATTTAAGCCAAAAATGGCTCCGATAGAAGAAAATTTGGTCTAAAAATGGTCCTGATAGGGGAAAATTTAAGCCAAAATTAGCCGCGCAGTGCAAAATTTTAACAATTTCGGAAAAATTGGCTAAAATAAGGCAAAAATTGACAAAGTTGACCAAAATCGGCTTTATCAGGCTTTTTCGGCGATCAGGCTTATTTCAGGCAAAATCCCAAAAATCAGGGAAAACCTGAAAAATAAGGTATTCTGAGATCCCTCTGTTGAGCTTGTTTACCCAAATGTTTTGATATAATTCCACTAATGAAAAGGCAGAAAACACAAAATAATAGCTTCTTTCATTGACATCTATAAAAAAATTTCAAAATCAACATTTGTGCAAATAAATTCGTATTCATTTTAAAATCGCTAATAAGCCAGTCAATGATGACAATTTGATTTTTAAAATTATTTCCAGTTGGATTTACATATTATTAAAGTCATAAACCAGAAAAATATCTAAAATTATTGAATTTGAGGATAATAAATATATTTGTATTTATTCAAATATTCGTATTATTTTCAGAGACTAACCAATTTTTTGTAAAAAAAAATAAAATACAAACAAGTCCTCTCTTAAATGAATTTTCTAATTTATTTCACATTCATATTTTTCTTTGATTTTGGCATTGGCACAATAAAACAAGTGAATAGGTAGGTCAATGTTTTGATATGTGAAAATATGGAAATGATACGTAAATTAAATAGAATAACATAAAAAATTATTTATTTAAAAAGTGAGTAATTGTTCCTAAAATTTTTGAATATTTTAAAAACGCATGAAATGAGCTTTTTTGAACATCTATTCATAAATACTAAAATTATAATTTATTGTTTATTCATAAAATCATTAATTTTATTCAATCTTTTTTGAATCCAAAAATCGGCATCTTCGAACAATATAATTTGGCCTTAATCAATTACTAATGCATAGCATTAGATCTAAACCCAAAGATTTAGACAGAATAGCGTTTAAGTAAAAAGCCAACTGAAATTTTTAAGCCCCCCTCTCTATTATAAACCCCCTCTCAATTTTAAGCCCCTCACCCGCAAAAAATTTTTTTGATGTTTTATTTTTAATTCTATAATTATGTTTTGAATGATTGAAAAATGCCCCGAAGCATTAAAAGACTTTAATAAAAAAGTTTTAAATCACAAAACATGTTTAGAATAATGTTTTTATTAATCATAAAATTGCCGCTAAAAGCATTGAATTAATTCGAACGATCAAAAATTACCCAATTTTAATCGTAAATAGAATGGAAATTCACCTTAAAAGCCACCCACCTTCTCGGTCAATCCAATTTTTAATGGATTTTTAATCGAATTTTATTTTAAAATTAAAAATGGACCAGATAATGGATGGCAAAATTTTTAATAGTTTTTTTTTATTATTTTTGGAATAAATATGAATTTTGAAATGGTGTAGACAAATCCAAAAAATTTTTTAAATTGAAAAAATTTAGATTTCAAAATCTTGTAAAATTCTGTTTTTTTCTTGATTGATTTCTTCTGCATTCATTCTAAATATCCATTTAAGTTTCTGTTATGGATAATATTTAATTTCTTGAAAAAAGGTTTGAAAATACATAAAAGGTTAAAACCATTCAGTGAGATATTCTATACCCTAAATCTTATATCCAATCGATAGATCTTGAAAAATAGTATCGATTAATTTGATGAATTTTAGCCAAAATTAAAAGTATTAAATCGTTTTTGGTTTTCGGTTCAAAACTATTTTGGTTAAACACAAGCAAAATCGTTATCAAACGATGCGTCTCGTCGAGATGCATCGAATGGGTATAAGGTTTAAGTATAAACTTCTGAACCGTTATTATAAATAATTTTTTCGGCCATTTTAATCCCTTGTTTTGTTGACAACATTCTTGATTAATAGGTGTTTAAAAGAATTAGATAGTTCTAATTCTATTGATTATTCATATTTAATTAATAATTTTGAAAAAATTTATTAAGCAATAATGATATTGGAAATTCATGATCAATTATTTATTTAATTACAAATTGTTTAATCTGATGGCAATCTAAATTTAATAATTCATCACATATACATTCAAAAAGAATTCAAAAATTATAGGTACAATCGAATTTGTTCACATCAAAATTTGTAGGATCCAACGATTTGTCTCGATTATAACGTACATGAAAATTTAAGAAGCGATAGATTTTAATTAAATTTTAATATATTTTTATGCATAATATTTATCAGAAATTGATTTTTTTATACATTCTTAAATACCGTCCAATTCTTGGATTCCCATACCGACACTAATCGTAAATCACTAAAATTTAGAAATCTAGAATCCATAGGAAATTCTTAAATATCTATCAGATTAGTTGATTATACATACAATTTTGCCAATAAAAATAACGTAACATTTTAACCTTAAACTATCGATTAGCCGAATCAATATTGACTAAAATCAAAATTTATCGAAATATATAAAATTAAAAGGTATTTTTGTGTTATCTCGGTTCTCGAGGCAGATTTGAATTTTTTAAATTTCTTATTCTATTATTTATATTTGATAGTAAAGTGATTTTAATGTTTACCAATTTTGGGGATTACTTTGATTTTAGTTTTTTTGGTGGAGGGGGGGGGGGGGTTTACCCTCTGTGATAACCAATAAGAACCGATTAAAATTGTTTATCATTTAAAAAAATTATACCTGAGGAAGTTCTGTATAATATGCCCGGCACAATCTATGCAAGCCTCGTTCAAAATGTGTTCTATTGTATATCATTTCATGGATGCATTCAATGGCACCAGCATCCATCTTTTAAATATATTTTAAATATTCTTTCATTCTTCAATTAAATTAAAACCTGAGGCATCATTTTGTTGGCAAAAAGATTTGGCGTTTGTCGCAGCATTGCCGCCTCTTCCAATCCTAATACACAAATTCCATGGCGCCATTGTCCACTTTGGCATTTATTATTAGGTCCCCAAAGAGAAAATCTTTTAAAATTATAATAAATCTATAAATATTCAATCTGTTTTATATTAAGATTATTTGCAAATTTGAAGCTTAATTGACATTTTTGATTTTTTTTGAAAATTTTTAATAATTTTGATTTATTAATTGCTATTATCCCATCTAAGGATTTAATTAAATAAAAAAAAGTAGGGAATTACATTGCCAAAATAGAATATGCTGTTCTCCGAGAACTAGTTAATAATATCAGTCCATTTTATTTTTTGAGAAGGTTATTATTTTAATTTAACCTGGTGAGGCCGGGCACATAAATTTTTTGATCAAAACATTTTTGGGTGAAACCGCCTGGCGCTTCCATAAATTCATTCGCCGACAATACGCCCCAAAAATGTTCATCATTAGCGAAAAATTTCAATTGGCCTAGGATTGGTTCCAAATTCAAATTTTCCAACATCCAATTGACAAATTCACGACTCAGACTGACTTGAAATGCACCTTTACTGTACCGCAAAGCCAGCAATTGACCGAAATGATCTCGACGCAAATTCATGCTTTCTTCAATTTTTGAAAAATTAATTTTTATTACAAAAATGCATATTTTTTCGATTCGCCAATTTGTTCTTAAAATGTTCACCAAAATATATATATTTCCCTTGATCAATTGTAAAACTTATTACATTCTCTTAAATATAGCGTAATTTTTTCTCGTTTTTTTCCATTTTAATTTTATTGCCGGATCAAAAATTTTGCCATTTTTTAACGAAAACTAAAACATGACAATACCAAATCTTTCAATTTCGAGAGTTATTAATAAATTGAAAATTTAAATATAAATGACTCTAATCAATTCATAAATATGATCATCATTAATATTTTTCTTTCAAGAATTCAAATAATTTGCATACCATTCTTAAACAAATGCAAATTTGCAAGTGTCAAATTCCCGGCATTATAAAACGCATTTCTAACGTTGTTCGGTGTATATTCAATATCGTTTGTGCTGTTCATCCATTTGAAAATTTGCACCAATTCTTGGTTTGTTTTCAGCTGGACATCGTGATTCTGCAATAATTGATTAGCATTATTATTATTTAAAAAAAACAGAATTTTGTAATGGGTCTAAGTAAAATTAAAATGTTTACATTGTTTGTAATGACATATTTCCATTCATTTTTGGGCTGAGCAAGCAATTTCAAGCATTCAACAGCGGAATAAAGCTGTGAAAATAGTTTGGCAATAGTATAGTTTGTTCCCCACATTTTTTCCAAAAAAAATTTTTCGATTTTATTTTCGCTATAAACTTGTATTATTTATGGGTTTTCGATGACTGGGAATTCGAATTTTTCATTCGTTTTTCATTAGCTGTACTGCCTGATCCATAATCGGTTGACAAACCGGTTTGAAAAAATGTGGGGAACAAACTCAATTTATTATCCGTCTACAAATCTTTGTTTGTCTCATCTTAAATCTAATTCATCCAGTCCGGTGCTACATCGTTACTCAAAAAAATGCAAAAATAAAAAAAATTTAATGATCACATTTTTATTTTTTTACATTATCAAAATGACAAAATATGATTAAAAATAAATACTAATCTGTTATCACTGATCAACTAATAGATTTTTTGCCACCAAATTATCTTAAATTACCCCAAAAATTGATCATCCTTGAAATTACCTAAATTCATGTTTTTTTCACTGTTTTACAATAAAAATTGAATATTAGAATAAATAAGTCAAAAAAAATTTCAAATCTTATTATAGATAACCGATAAGTACTAAAAATATGTCAAATTTGTGATAAGCAACAAAATAACCTTTAGGGCACTATTTTCATAATTTTTGGTGGGGGTGCCATATAATATAATACCCGCCCTTTTTGCATTTTTTTGGTACAATAATCACCTACTATGTTCAATCCATAGCCATCCATTTTTCGTTCATTCTCTTCAGCCAACACAAAAACATTTGGAAAACAACTAGCCAATGAATGAATTTGTTGATGAAATAATTCTGAGGATTTGGCATCGATTGCATAGCAATAGAAATTTTGTGGAGCATAAGAGATTGCGAATTCGTCTTCCAGCATTCGGTAATCCTTTTAATTTATGACTCAATTTATTTAAGCAGTAATTGTATTTGTTTTAAATCACAAAAAATAAGGAAAATTGTTTAAAGCAATTAAAATTTTGAATTTATATGTACTTATTAGGATAAATAGTTAGCCAAAACTATAAAGCAATAAAATTGGGTTGAAAATTGTAAATGCTTTTTAAATTTTATACAATATTAATTAGATTTTTAGTACGTTTGGGATCATTCATTAGTGTCTCGGCCACAAATGTCTTAGTGAGTGACTTTGAAGATTAGTACTAGCTTTTATCAGCCAATTAACCAATTAAATGTTCTAAAAACTAAAAATCATTTAATAGTCCTAATTATTGGCTATCCATTGTTATAAATAATATTCAAAATTGTAAACTGCAAAATGTTACCAAAAATTTAGGAAAATCGTCTTTTTTCTATTTAACATTAGATTTTTGGATAATATACCAATGGATTGATTGTCCTTATTAGGGATATTAAATACACATTTGATCATTTAAATTGGTTAATTGGCCGGCGAGCTACGGATCGGCAAAATCGCTGAGACACTAGTGGCTAAATGAATGTTATTGTCCCTAGCCAGGTTTATTATCCGTTAAAAATGCCAATTGGGTGGATTTATATTAAATTCAAGAGTTATTCAGATTCATTTTTACCAATTTTTGAAATCTTCACCCGGCAACCAACCTTGAAGACCAGTCTGACGAAAGCAATCGGGAATTGCCTTTCCTCTTCACAATATTGATCAGATGAATTGAAAATAAAATGGAAATTGTGGCGTTCATATATGGATTGGCAATCCATTTCTTCCATCTTATATTCCGATTGTTTCCGCCTTCCATTTTTTGCCAATTCTTCACGAATATATTCACCATCACCTTTTATAATAAAATAATGAATAATTAAATAAATCATTTGTTGCTAAAATTTTATTTTTTTTTTAATTTCAAGAAATTTACAAATCCACATTATTTTTTTTCTCAAATTTAATTTGTTAAAAATTTAAATCCAAAAAAATTGTTTAAAGAGATTCAGAATTCGAATTATTCCTGGTGGAAATTTTTATACTTTTTTAAAATAAAAAATTGTTAATTAAAAATAACTTTATAATATTAATATATCTCCCAAAATTTCGTTCTATCTAATTAGAGAAATATTTTTGTAAAATTAAAAACAACGAATTCGACTATGAAAAAAACTTTTATATATAAAATAATAAAAGTTTTTATTAACAACAAATTTTTCTGACCATTTACGATCCTTGCACAATCCAGGTCAGGATACTGTTTTTTGAAGGGGGGAATCTAAAATATTGAAGGAAAAATTAATAATCTTCGAATTTTATTTTTTATTATTAATCAATTTCCAAGCTCAAAATCTAAATAAACTAATTAAGTTTATAAAAATTTCCACTCCATTAAATGGATTTTTCGCAAAAATATTATTTTTCTAACAAAACAAAATTCTCTATGGCTTAAATTTTTTACTTTCGCTTGCCCATAGCAGCAATTAGCACAATTGGCCAAATTTTGCTAAATTAATTAATATTTTTTTAAGTAAAATTGGAAATTGATTAACGTTGTTCTTATTTAAAGTACTTTTCGCAGAAAATGAATATATTGAATCCTCTTTATTCCAATAAATTTGCAGAATTAAGAGCAAAAACAAAAGAAAAGGGATTAACAAAAATAGGAATGAATTTTTATTTAATGTTATTTTTGGATTGGGAAGAAACATTGATCCCACCCACATTTCAAGATTTTTTCCTCAAATTAAACAAAATAAAAACTATTTTGTTGCAGAATAAATTAAATTTCGATCAGATGGATCGCTCATAAAATAAAAATGGCCATTATAAATGCAGGGCCAACATCAAATATTGATTGAAAATCGTAGAAAAAAAATGATGAACCGAATTCCTTTGTATCTCTGAGAGAAATGAAACAAGAATAAATATAATTAATGGATGAAAATATCCATAAGTTATTGGATGGCCAAATCCCGCAAGGCTTGGACAAATCAAAATCTGGTCTTGATCGATGAGATATTGTCCAGTGATTTTATTTAATTTCTTTTATTCTTGGGTGTGAATTATATAAAAAAAAACACCAAAATATTGCATTTGATAAAAAGGCAAATTTGTCTAAAATTTAAATAAATTAAAAATTATTCACTGTGAATGTATTGGAAGGAAATCTTCATTCCAAAATGGTGTGCCATCGATTAAAAAGCAATCAAAAATGCCTTATTTTGATCAAGAATGGTCTATGAAACTAGCTCGAAATTCATAGGGCCAAAACGAAATTAAAAACTGTTGATGAGTAAGGGTCTTGTCTTATTAGGCCTTTTTGGATGCAAGTTATTCTTTAATGATGGTATGGCTTTTATTAAGCAAGCTAAAGCATTTGCGCTTTCATTGGTAGCCAAGCCAGTAGTAGCCACCATTTCACAAGTTTTGATAGAAATGTTTGGCATAATTAAACAACTATTGTTCCAAAGCACATGCATAATGAATAATTTTAATTTATTTAAATTTTTTGCTTTTTTTTTATCAAAAAATGTTACAGCACCCTTTTTGTCCATGGATATACCTCACTGTAATTCACATTACTGTAAAAATCCTCCAAGAAAATTCCATATCCAAGTAGGCAACCGAATGCCTTGCAACCTTCTTCTGACATCGTCTCTGTAATCATTACGAATTGATCATGGACAATATTCATTTTGGTCGAAAATCGTTTGGTCGGCTTCGATGCAGTCTGCTTTTGTGGCTGTATCGAAGCATCGAAACAGTGTTCACTGGAAAATATTATTATTAAGGAATTTTTGAAAAAATTTTGCATAAAAATAAAATTATACCGATATTTGGTGCATGTAAAGTTCCATTTAGTTGATAGACAATCCGCCGATCTAAAAAAGAAATTGAGAATTTGAATTTACAAAACCTGCTGCTGATGGCCTGCCCAATCTCAAATGAAAAGAATATAAAGAAGGAAATAAGTAGAATTGGGACAAAAAGGAAAAATTTCTTATTGGTCATTTTCCCTCTTAAAAAGGCGAAATAAAATTATTTTTACTTTTGATTATTTTAATGAAAGAAAATGACAATATAATTTGGACTGACTTTTTTATATTTAATTCATTTAACTTTTTTTATAATTTTGTGTAATTTAAATTAGAATGAATCATCTCAATGTAACACATCATTAAATTATTAATAGTATATCAAATTAATTCACTTGTAAAAGATAATGAAATTTATATTACTTTAAATTTTAAAAGAATTACAAATTACAATCCATTTGGCAACTATTTAAATGCTACTACAATAAATACGGACGTTTCGAAATCTTGGGATTTTCAAGTATGGAGAATTCAAAAATAACATTGGTTTTGGGTTCGCGCAACACGTGGTTTGTAAACTGGTTTAAAAAATGTTAAAAATGGAAATATGGGCGAATTGATGTGAAAATTGGGGGTTATAAACAATTTATCCAAATATTTTGTGATTTAGGATTCACTCTGAAATTTTTCCTTTCTACATGGCAATGGAAACGGGTTCAAATAGCATTGGGTCATGAAATATAATGGAAGTATCCACCCATATCCAAGTGTCAAATTCAGCAAAATAAATTGTTTCATCTGAATATTTTTTGTGTCATTTTAAAATTTATAATTTATTCATTTCAAAAATAAAAAAATTGGCCAATCCATTATCTGGCGCATTTTTAATATTAAAATCTAATAGAAAAGGCCAGTCAAGAACATATCTAATCCTAGCCCTAAACCCTTAAATCTAGCCCACTAATTTACCCCTGAATCTTTTAATCCTATTAAATATTGAACAAATTTGTATATATATTCTGCCCTTATATTTTATCTAAATGGCAGCTAGACTAATTTATATGAAAAGTAAATTTTAAAGTTTTGCAAAAATAATGGAGCAAATGATTATTAGGATAGAACTATATATTCCTGATTAATGTTTTTTGGTTAGTTAGCTACAAAAAAAGGTTTTATAAGTTAGATTATAGCACATTGAATTAAAATTATTTTCTGAATGAGTAATTTATTTACTTCTGATGAAAAAAATATTTAATATGATTATGGTATAAATTTAGTATCGATATCTATATCGCTTTCTCCAATAAATTATTTTCATTTGCTACAAAAAAATGTCCTATATTATGAACCGTCGCTATTGAATTATATTTTTTTGCAATTAAGGATATATTTTACGATTTTTTTTATTCAAATTCATATTTATGCCATTCATATTTAAGACAATTTCATTAAAGAATTGAATAAAAATAAATAATCGTAAAATATAATATACCAAATTGTCATAAAATAACAAAAACATATTATATTAAT
Organism: Pratylenchus scribneri; assembly: GCA_030063045.1. Taxonomy (NCBI): domain Eukaryota; kingdom Metazoa; phylum Nematoda; class Chromadorea; order Rhabditida; family Pratylenchidae; genus Pratylenchus; species Pratylenchus scribneri. The sequence goes on from JAQSEB010000072.1 coordinate 1,443,033, forward strand.
TTAATATATTTAATACATTATTATTATTAGATTATCCCCATTCCCATTAGTTTTAGTCCTTCATTCAAAATGGTCGTGTTGAATTTCCAGCTTTTATCAATTTGAATAAATGCAGTGGCCTTACGAATTTCTCTGTATTCCTAAATAATTATTCTTCTATAATAAATTAGCAAAAGTAAATGATTACGATATTTTTGGAGGATTGATCCCAAACCCAACTAGAAGAACTTGAATGCCATTCTGTGCCATATTCGGACTGAAATATTCGAAAATTTTTGAGGAAATGCCTTTTTATTGTTTTACAATGATAAATGCATCAAAATTGCAGGGAAAATGGACGAGATGGCCGAGCAATTCGCCTGCACAAAATTCCGAAATTTGAGGATAAACCCAGAAAAGAAGTTGCCTAAAATTAACATTTGGCGAAATATTTTTATTTAAAAAAATCTAGCCGATTATCATTGCGAAAACCGGCTATATAGGATTTGTTGGTTTTGTTTTCTGGATGCGGATAAACATAGAACAGATCAATTCGGACTCCATCAATGTCAAATTTAATTATTAAACTGTCTTTCAAATGCCCTGAAATTATTATAAATTAATTGAAGAATCAAAATAAAAAAAATTCACCTAATAAACATGCACCATCGAAAGACTTGATCAATGCTCGAACCAGGCCTTCACTGTGTTCTTCGCGCAAAATGCCCAAATCGATGTCATGGGTGTGTGGAATGAATGAGCATTCACGTCGCCATCCTAATATTATTTAAGCATAAATGGTAAATAAAGCTCAAATTATACAACATTTTCATATTAATTTATGACAAAAATTGAAATTACCAAAAGAATATTAGAAAAAATTGCCAAAAAAGTACATAAGGCCAAAGTAATTACAATGGTTTAAACAACGTTTTATTTTATATTCAATTATACATACCATTGAATAGAACTCGTCAAGAAAATGCTATATAATTAATTAATTGGTCAAATTAAAGAGTATTAAATAGTTTAAACCATTTTTATTTTTATGTTAAAAACTAAATTCGAATTTGTTAAACATATACCAAATTATTAATGATTAATGCATCTCGTAAAGATCTGTCAATTAAGTATATTTTTTTGAGAACCTATATAGAATAAACTTCGTGAATATTTATAATCTTTTCAGCAATATCTTTTTTATTGCAAATTAAATATTTCTACTTATTAAAAGTCCAAAACCAAACCTAGTAGAGTGCCTGCCATTAAAATCCCAGTCGCATTGTGCCTCTCCAATAAATCCATAAATTCGGCCAATCTTTTCACAAATTCCAATGGAATAATTTGTTTTTTCTTTTCGTCATCTGTCCGCTTAAGCAAAGGTCGGCCTTTTCCATCGCCACATTCAAAAAATTTTCCTCTTTCCCATGATTTTAAGAACGATTGAATTGGAATGGGCACATCCAAATTTGGAATTTGATTTTGGCCAAATTGAGTTGAAAATGATGAAAATGGAATGGTTAAGAATCTGAAATAAAAGAAGTCGATAAAAAATCAATATATGGCCATACCTACCTTTTTGTGGCTATTTGACCATATAGTGAAGAAACATTGGAAATTGGACTGAAAAGCCAAAAATCCTTCCCGCGACTCTTATTCCAATGAAATTCTAATTTGATTTTGTCTTCAAATGTGCCAAATTGTTGTTCATTCTCATTGTCAATTTCGGCTGCTATTCGAATCGGCAATTCGCATTCCAATTTCCATGAAAGACGTTCCAAACAAAGAGGATCAATCAAAATGAATCTTTCGTGCAATTAATATTTAATAAATTTAAATATTTTTTTCTAACTTGAATTTTGCATTTTTTGTTTCCAATTTCTGCATATAAATGTCCATTGATTTTGGGTAAAATGTGAAATAGATGAAGCAGGAAAAAATAAATAAAAATATAATAGATGATAGGAGTGTTTTCTTCATTCGAAAATTAATAGGATTACGAATCATAATTTAGAATTTATTGGCTTTTAAAATTGAGAAATTTTATCGTTGAAGACTATTAATAAAATAAAAAACAAAAATCGAGGTGAGAAAGCTAAATATGGAATGAAAAATTCATTTAAAAAAATGAATGGGTAACAAACTAATAAAAGAGAGGTATGATGAATGCATCATCCATTTGGACGAAGCGATGCGTTTGAATAATGAATTCACATTTAAAGTGGAGATGGGTGTAGGCTGTAGGGATGATATTTTGTTGGGGCTATTGAAATCGAATTTGTTATATTAATATGTAATGCTTTTCATTTATCTTTGTAGAAATCGAAGCCGCAAAGATAAAAATATCTTTACTTTTATATCGATCAAATAAATTTTCTGAATATATGATTTTTTATTTAAAAAAAAAACTAATATCCAATGGTTAATTTTTAATAAAAATCTCTTCCTGCAATTAGTCGTATTTCATTTTTCAATCCATTGGATTCATTTAAGATGAAAAATTATAGTTAAATTTTTTCCCAATTTTATCTGATCTCGTTCATTTTGCCATTTTCAGTTTTTACCGATCTGAAATTACAATCATTCCTCTCTTCTGATTCATTGATTAAATTCTATCAAATTATTGATAAACATGGAATCAAATTTTCATAGCAAAATGGGAATCTACAATCAATTTTGTATAAAACTCAAAAATAAAAAAAGTTATGGCCATTTTAATCTCGCTGGAATGTGTTGACTGCGAATGAATGTAATGTAATAGTGGTCTCCGGAGTGTGCTTAGCCGAAGCGCGGGAACTGGACGAGTGCTTGGCGAGCGTATCGAGCCAAGCGCTCGTCTGTTCGCGCAGAGGCGGAGAAGTCAACTCTGAAATGCCCACCGGAGCAGTTCCAATCCGTATTTCCCTTTTGCGCAACTTAAACTTTTATATTTTTTGTGTTTTAAGCTAAAATAATGACAAATTCGTACTTAGCTCATAGAAACGCGTCCACCGAATAATTTTGAATTTTTTCGACCTAAAGAGGGATCCTTCACTTTTGAAAATAAAATTTTAATGTGTTTTATCTATATTTGGATTTTGGTTTCATATTAAATATTGATATGGGTTTATTTAATAATTAATTGATTAATTAACCGAAATTGCCTGGAATAAAAAAGGGGTCAATTACTTGGGAACTATCTACTGTAATGTGAGTATAGGCGGATTAAGGGGGAAAGTATGGGATAAGGATGTACGGATTTGATGGGGAATGAATGGGCTAATTTACCGGGCAACAACAAAGGTTGCCAAAGGATTGGGCAATGCAAAGATTGCCTGAAGAAAGGATTGGGCAATTACAAAGATTGCCTGAAGAAGGGTGGATGTGGGGAAAGAAAGGCCAAAGCGAATTGCCAATTTACAAAGAATTGGGCTTAGGATGAACAATGTCGGGAATGGCCAGTTCCCTTCTTATAATGCTATGAAATTGATGAAAATGTGATTAATGTAAATGAATAAAGCTAATTTACTAAAGGGAATATACTTATAAAAGAGGGGAGTTAATCTACTGTAAATTTGGAAATGGAATGTTTGAATAGCTTAAGGCTATTCAATTAATTAACTAAGTAAATGATGTAAATTGGGCCGGTGTTAAGAGCCTTAGTTATAAGCTTAACCTTACTCAGTTAGACCCGGGGGAAGAACCAAGGATAAACTTAAAACCTCACTGCTGGTTTTGCAATGGAAGAGAATTTATGATTAAATTCCTTTTTTATCCACAAAGGGAAAATCGAAGCACAAAAATGTTGAAGAAGTGAAAATTGTGAATATGGGGGGAACATAGAATGGATGAAAATGGGAGGAGTTGGGAATGTTGGTTTGGCCTCCGGCGCACACCTGGCCAAAAGAAGAAGGCAAAGTGGCAGTGGAAGGCGATGGGGCAAAGTGGCAGTGGAAGGCAATGGAATGGACGGGCGCATTAGGGCATTGGGTTGATGGGGGTCAGCAATGGAAGCCAAGCTAAAAATAGAGGGAACAAAGATGTGGGGAATAGATTAGGGGCCAAGGGGTTGAGGGTGGGAAAGTGGGCAAACCGATGGACGACCAAAGGTCCATCGATTTGACTTTTGATTTCGCGGATTGCTGCAAAGGCAATCCGCGACACTCCCACCAAATAAAGAAGACCACCCGGGGAGAAGGGGACCACAAGAGAACCCCCTAAGTTTAGTATCTGTTCCGTCCCCTTTTTATTGTCCTCCTTACGTCTGAACGCACAAAGGCATCCGGTAAGGAGTCAGTAACGATGTCGTCTTCCTCGTTGATTGCCTGAATTTTGGGATTAATTGGATTCCCTCCCAATTTTAGTGCTTCCAATTTTTGAATTTCCCTTATTGCTTCCCTTTTTCTTTCTTTCTTAATTATCCTCCTTATTCTAACTTCCATGACTTTGGTGTATACAAGGTAACACCATTGGATGATAATGCCCGAAACTGTGATACGGGTGACAAAGACCCATCCATCGAATTTTGACCATAATGTCCCCCATATCGAGAAATTCTCGTCCGACAAAACGTCGGATGACCCTCCACCGGAGGAAGCTGGACCTTTTCCAGTCTTCAAAGAGAACTGACTAGTTCGATAGGATTTGAACAAAGTCATCATGTCCAATTGACCTTCGGTTAAGTTGGTGATTATCAACTTTTGGAAAATTTGCAGATTTGTCTCTGGCAAATTGTGGTTCCACGCATTGTTTTGCGTGTTTAATTCGCTGATATTTTTGACCAATTCTTTGGTACCAGTCAGTTGATTTACTTGGAAAAGTTTTCCATCAAAAAAAAAATTGCTTTATGTTGATGCTCCAAGCATGGAACAGTTTTTGCTTCATTATGCAAGATCATTGTTTTCGGATCGAGGTAAGTCTCAAAGGGCTCACTATTCTCGAACAGAGTTACATTGACTAGCAACCTGTCAAAGCAGGTATCGGCAGGAACAATTTGGTACTTGTACACAAAGGAACAAGACCAGTATTCCAGGATATTTCCTGTTGCCCAACTTCCAGCCAGCATGGGAGAATTGGCCAATTCTCTGATCAATAATGTTGGGTTGATATGCGAGAAATCATGGCCGAATAGAGAATCCGAAATATAATCACACACAAACTTCGTGTAAGCTTGGAGCGAATTTCGCAATTCTCGATCGGCGAACATGGCTCTGGCTTGGAGTTGTGTTTCCAATTGACTGACTCGAACCTGGCCATCAAAGGGCTCTTGGGCTTCTCTTTTTGACCTTTTCTTGATCAGATTTATCATTGTTTCATATTCGTCATGTTCGATCGCGAATCCTTGCTGGCTAATCACCAACTGATTATTGCAAGAGGTTATTCGCTCCGGATTCTCGGCGAATGTTAGGGACATGTCTGGTGGATTGCTGAGCCATCCGCTTCTGTAGAAAATGCCATTTCTCTTTTCAAATCTTTTGAAAATGCAACGGCGATAATCCGAAGTCAAAGCTTCAGTTCCTTGTCCCTTTTCTGTCTTCCATACGATAATGGACTCGTCTCTTATTCGGCAATATCCATCCGAATATCGGCATTGAGCCAAATTGTCAAAGGGTGAAGTGACTTCTTCTGAACCCGGTCGACTGATCAAAGTCAGATTTTTAAGAATGCAATTTGTGGCCACTGCTCTTTTCTTTCCTATTGACCAATAGGATAGCTCATAGGCTAATTTTTTCCCCGTGGTCATTGTCCCTTCTGGGTCTCCAAAGAGAAATCCTTCTTTACATTTATGTCGTTTTGCCATTTCTTCACAGTCTTCCTTTGAGACTGACAAAATTTCCTGATTAGGTATTTCAAAGGGATCATTGAACCAGTTTTTCCAATATGTCATTTCATGTCGAATGATGGAACATTCGAATCCGGAAAAGGTATAGTCGATTTGGTTAGGCTTATACAAAGTAAGACTAAAGTTAGTGGGTTCATGGTCAAACAATTGTCCGAAATTTAGGCAACTATTATGATTATGCGAAATTTTCACAAATTTGGATTCACTATTAAAGTGACACACCATTGGTTGGCTACCCATGATTAATGAGCAACAAAGGCTCAGTGAATATAATAACAAAATTGAGCTCACGTGCAAAGACGAATTAGTCCAAATTCTTCTTTTGTACATACCCTTTGTCCTCTTAAATTTTGATTGTTTCTTACCCTTTCGCGGAGGCAATAATCCGGCATCAATCCATTCTTCTTCATCGCTCAATGTCAAGGGTTTGCTGTACTCCATTGGTGAGGTTGTTCGAGCGGGTTGTATTGATCGATTTTCGTTCATCGCAAAGGATGAAGTCGCTTCCATTCTTGACTCAAAGGTCGAGGTAGACGATGTTGTTATCATCTCAAAGGATGATGAAGAACCTTTGCCATTTGATGGTGCCTCTGGCTCAAAGGCCATTGGGTGAATTTTGTCATGGACTGGGACCAACAGCTGTGCCTTTCCTTTCATTTTTCTAATATATTCTGCGTTGTCCATCCCAATTACTCCTAAAGCCTTTCCCAATTCCGTCCAATTGCATTCCTGGATGTGGTCAATGGTCGCGTTCACATGCGTTAAGAATTTCTGCCAACACTCAGGACCGATGCAGCTTGCTGCATTTCCCTCTCGCTTGAATGGTGTTACTATTAGCACGGTCATGTTTTCAAATCTCTCTGTTCTGGGGGCAACCTTTCCTTCTCTTGGCAAAACCTTTGATGTATGGAATTCCGTTGTTTGTAACCATTTTAAGAAACCACAAAGGGTATCCAAAACGGGTTTCGTTGTCGTGAATTCTCCCTTGAGGCCCTGGGCGAGTCGAAGGTGTTTTTCATCATTTAAATAATCCTCAATCATGACTTGACCGTAAATAGAGGGATAACGTTCAAACAAATTCGGGAGTAGTCCTAACTTCGTTAGATACGTCTGAACAAGAAGCACCAGGCTGAACGAGTTCAATCCTTGATGTTTCGGATCGACAAAGCGATCGGCGAAGGAGCGGATGACATTGCAAATGACGGGAAAAAGTGGGTTGATGTTTATTAACGTTCGCAACCATATCCCGTTAAATATCTGTTCGAGTTGATTCGAATTTCCGATCGAAATGTCGATTGCTTTCCCTTTGTATTTGATCATGAGAATGGGACATTTTTTGGACCGAATTACTAATGGCCGCTCGTCAATGGTCATCCGTCTGCAGAGTATTCCATTCATGGCGTTCAAAAGGGCTACTGGTTCGAGGTTCACTTCAAAGGTGAACACCACTACCACGTCGAGGTCCGAACCTTTGCGCCCTAATCCGGATAGGCTTGAACCAAAGGGAAAAGCTGAAACCGATTTCCATGAGTTTAAGGCCCTATCTATCTCTTCAACAATTTCTGCCTTCTTTCTAAGCTCTTCTTCATCTTCCTTTTCCTGTTCATATTTATCGAAGATAAGAGCCGTCAGCCGGTTTTTGTCCAAATCTGGGTTATTGATTTGAAGATTCTCGAAAAAATGTGTGTACGCGGAATCATTTGGCTCAAAGGCCGGTTCAGTGCCTACATTCTTTTGCATTTGATCATTTATTGGCGCAAAGGCCAAATCATGTTGGTTTTGCGAAAATTTCGTTGGCACAAAGGCCGATTTACCTTGTCCTTGTGGCTGCTGTTGCATCTCATCACGGATTTCCATCAAAATTCTCCCAAGGTTGTTTTGTCCGCGCAGCCGATCAAGGTCCAAGTGTGGTCGTCTTTCAAAGATTTCTCGATGGTCACATCCAATACCCCAATCGCTGTCGGACGACATCTCAAAAATATGAGCATTTCCTGTCTTCAGCAAAGTGGTACGAGCTGGTTCTTGGCGGAATTTGGCAACCAATCCTTCCTTCATTATGCCATATTTGATCCGGCTCCATTGATATTGGTCGAGGCCGATTTTGTGGGCTTTGCATTCCTCTTTTATTTGCGCAGGTGTCCAATTGAAGTTGACAATTTCGTAGGCCAGTGTAGATCGATTTGCGAAGAGAGCCTTCTGTTGGCAGTACCACTGTTCTGAGGACGTATAAAGTTGGTTGTTGATTGTGAATCTTGTTTCTTCATTAAAGTTTGAAAGATGGAATTTTTTCGTGAAGAATCCTAGTGCTTCGCCAAAACGGCCGCAATCCACAATTATACAATCTGGCTCAAAATTGGGATAATCGACGGGAATTGCTGGAAATCCGCGAAAGGCAGGTTGTTCGTTTTGCTCTTCCATAGGATACACAGGTGGTGCTGTTGGACTCGTTGTTCGTAGACCATCAACAAAGGATGGATTGTCGCGTAGACCATCAACAAAGGATGGATTGTTGCTTAGACCATCAACAAAGGATGGTTCGTTGTATGCGTCATCGACAAAGTATGGACCTTGTTGCAGCGTATACGATTCTTGGGAGAATACGGCATTTATCACGGATCTTTGTCCAAATGTTGGCTGCTTCATCATCGATGACGGCCCTGCTTGCTCACTGTTGGATTTGATCTCGTTCCATTTGCGTTTTGATGTTTTGCTCTTTGCCTCATCAATGAACTTGTCGAGAGCTGAGTCTTTGTTTTGCCTATCATAGGGTATTCCTTCGTCGACGAGTTGGTCATGGATGAGTTCCAAATCCAAGTTCAGTGGCACACTGATGCAGGTCACATCAGGGAAATAAATATTGGAGCCAATCCAGAAGACTTTGATGTGTCGAGTTGCCGTTAAAAGGCTTTCGATGAATTGGGCTGCTTTGTTGTTTACGTCATCATGGGTCCAAATCACGAATGCCTTGACTTGACGCCGAATGTCCATTCGTTGGAAAAGTGAATCCCACCAATCGGCTGCTTCGAGTGACTTGACAAGCAATAAACAGCGCATGAAGTTTATTTGGAAGAGTTTTGTCAAACGAATTATTCGAATGTCGTTGCCGAGAAAAAGGACCGGCGCAGCCACAGATATTTTTCCATCATACTTTGTTGTTTTCAGCATGATTCGTTCATCTTCAGTCAATTTCTCTGGCAATGATTCGATTTCGTCACTGGGCATGTCATTCGTGTAAAGGGTGACACCTTCCTCGACCATCGTTACACCTGAAATTGAATTGTTATAATTATCCGCAAAGGGATTTTCATCTTCTTCAGAGTTGCCCTGATCTGTTCCCCTAGTTTGGATTTCCGATTCCGAACCAAATTCTAGTGGGTACAGGTTTTTTGTTGCGCGTTCAAAGAGCTTATTACCGATTTTAACTTGCGCTGTGCGTGAAGATACAAAGTCTTCGATTTTGCCTAATTTCCAAGCGGAGCGCGGCGCATTTTGATCTGCAACTATAACTACATCGCCAATCTTGGGAAACTTCTCGCCTCTTTTGAGGCATCCAAAGTGCCTTTCTCTTAATCCAAGTAGATAAGAAGTCTTCCATTCATTCCAGAATTGATTAGCGATGAGCTGCGCATTTTTATAGCTTTCAAGCAGTTTATCTTTTCTTGATCTGATCTCAACATAATCGGGATCATTTGGATCGAATGTTTCTGATGAAACGTCCGGTCCATCCATCGAAAGTGACGGGGAAACCAAGTCAATTGGTCTCAAAGGACGAATGACTTCGTTTTCCGATAAAAAACTCAAAGGTCTTTCATTTATGATTCGCTCGATTTCAATCAAAGTTGTCCACAATTCCTCAAAGCTTAAAAGCTTGTTCCGGATTTCCCTCTTCATGTGGTATTTGACTATCCCTATTAACCGCTCATATTGGCCACCGCGCCATGGGGCACATGGGGAATTAAAGAACCATTCAATTTGGTTCTGCGTGACAAACTCTTTCACTTCTTTCGATGTGTATATGCCATCCCAACTTGCTCTGAGTTTGGCATTTTCTTCAGCCATTGCTTTAATTGCCTTTTCGCCCAAAATAAAATTTGAGCCATTGTCACTTATAATTCGCTTCGGTACTCTCCAACGGCGAATAAATCGCGTAAAAGCGAGAACGAATTTCGCTGCTGAAGCGTCTGTGACAATTTCCAAATGTATCATTCTTGTTCGAGCGCATGCAAAGATGGCTCCCCAAACTTTGTGTTTGTCCTTTCCGCAGGTGGACTTAACTGCTAATGGTCCAAAATAGTCAATGCCGACCGTTTCCCATGCCATTTCTCCCGAGACTCTGTATTCTGGGAGAGGGGGTTCATCCGGATATAGGTAAGCCTTGACTTGGAATCTTGCACAAAAACCGCAAAGGGTTTTCTTATTCTTCTTTATCACTTGAATGATTTTTTGTCGGCAACTGGGAATCCAATATTTGGTGCGAATCGCAGCAGTTAGATTCGTCACACCAGCATGTTTTCTGAGCAGGTGTTCCTCCTTAATGATTAAGTCAGTGATTGGGGCTTGCTTCGCAATGAAGATTGGATGGATGCTGCTGAGTTCGATTTTGCTCTTTTGAATCCTTCCTCCTGCTTTCCAAATTTGATTTTCTTGGAAGAGCCCGAGACTGATGATAGTATCATTCGATGGAGGAAACATTGCTTGGGCTTCAAGAATAAGCAAATTTTCGGCTTCCTTTAATTCGTCCACCTTCAAAGGTGTCATTTCTGAAAATGCCAAATTTAATTCTATGGGCTTATCTGGTTTGGATTTGCCCTTCCGCTTGAAAAATTCGATGGCTCTAATCAAGTAGGCTGTTGCATTCTTCAATCTGCGTAATTGTGAAAAATTTTCGTAGTTGAACAATGGAAACACAAGGGGTTCATTTTGGGTTATATTGGCCATGCTCATTTCCAATTGCATTCCGGCTTTTTCCACTGGAATATATGTTTTGGGATCAAAGTCCCTGATGCTTTCGGGCCATTTGGCTTCTTCCAAATGAATCCAATCAGGTCCTTTAAACCACAAAGGGTTATCGATCAATTCACTTGGAGTGCATCCACGAGAAGCCAGATCTGCTGGGTTTTCTTTTCCTGGAATGTGTGTGACCCTAAACTTCCTGAGTACTTTGACTCTATTGTTGATGAATCGATTCTTTTCCTTGTATGTTTTCAAATAATCAACAACGTCAGTGGAGTCGGTCCAAATACGGATTACATTGATTGGAATCGTTTTTTCCACTTCCTTCTTCACAAAGCCAATGTTGTTGACTGCTAATCTTGCTGCATGTAATTCTAAAGATGGAATGCTTCTGTCTATGCGTTCCAGTTGAGTGGGAATCACAAGACTTTTGGCATAAATGAGATTGCATGAGATTTCATCATTCTTTCCGACAATGCGTAGGTAAATGGCGATGCCTAAACCTTCGATTGAAGCATCGGAAAATGCGTGAAGCTCATATCTTTTCGCTTTATCTTTGGGAATTTCCGCACAAAGGCGGGGAAATTCAACCATTCGATCATTCCAAAGGGTCATTAACTTTCTCCATTCAATGACTAATTCATTGTTAATCACTGTATCCCACTTCAACTTCTTATCCTTTTCAACCTTTTGCATAATCAATTTGCCTTTCAAAACGATTGGTCCAGTCAAACCAGTTGGATCGTATGGTTTGTGAATTTGGGAAAGGATTGAACGACGAGTGATCGGCTTGTCCATATCAAAGTATGGGAATTTGACCGCCAAAGTGTCCTTTCGAACATTCCAATGTAAGCCTAAAAGCTTAGTCATTTCCCCTTCCGTTCTGTCTTCTTCTGGCAGTTCCAGAATTTCTTGCCATGCATTTGAAGTAAATTCGCGAACATTCATGTTAGCTTCTTTAAAAATTTTCTTCAAATATTCGTAATTCCTTTTCGTGTCTTCTGCTCTTTCCATTTCGATGGATATATTGTCGACATACGAATCCGATTCCAAATTGCGAACAATGTCTCCTTCATACAATTTGAAATGATTGTTGAGCACCACTTGTAAATGTGCTGGACTGCAAATCACTCCAAAGGTGACTCTGCAGAATCTGAATTCAGTCAATGTCTTTTGGTCATTCGGATCTGTGAACCAAAGAAATCTAAGTGCATCCCTATCCTCTGGTGCGATTCCAATTTGGAGGAATGCCTTTTCAACATCACAAGTCATCAAATATTTCTTCAATCTTGATCGAATCAAGATTCCAGTTAAATCATTGTAAAGCTTGGGTCCTTTGTTCAAGCATTCGTTCAAAGACGGATACTCTTTGCGAAGTTTTGCACTTGCATCGAACACGATTCTAATCTTTGTAAATACTTTGTCCTGCCTCTCAACAAAGTGATGAGGTAGATAGTGTGTGACTTGACTTCTTTTCTTTGGTGCTATTTCAATTATGCCTTTTTTCAATTGATCTTCAAAGATCTCATTGTATTGCTTCATCAATGCTGGATTTTCCTTCAGCTTTTTCATTGTTGATCGAAGCCTTCCAATGGCGAGTCCATAATTATCTGGAAGTGCATGAACTTCATCATTCCAGCTTAATTTGACTTCATATCTTTCGCCATTGAAGTACAATTTGTCTTCAAAATCCTTTAACCATTTCTCATCATCATTGCTTATTAAATCCGAAAGTCCGATATTCTCGAGCAAATTCTGTCTTTCGATCAGTTTATCGAGATTGGCATCTGATACCTTTCCTGAATTTTCGTTGAAGTCAAACTCAAAGGTTTGATCCATCACACAACCAGTGATTGCTTCTTCCTTGTATTCTATTTCATGATATTGAAGCGTTTGGTTCCTTTCGGCATATTTAATTTCATTGAAATGCTCGATTTTTCCTTCACCGCTGATTATCGGTCCCAGTTTGGATGAACTGATCCAAAATCCATTCGGCAGTTCTGTGACTGGTGTAATGCCCAAATGATTGTAATAATCACCGCCAATCAGGATTTCTGGTTCCTCCATTGTTGGTTTGAATTTAATCTTATTCATTTTGAGCTTATTCAGAATCTTTTCTTCGTATTTGATGTAAGGCAATTTGGGCATCACACTATTGATTGATCGAACTTTGATTAGCATGTCCAATTCCTTTCCTTTTAGACCGAGTTCAAAGACTCCAGTTCTGAATTGTCCTAACTTCTTTCCACCAATTCCGGTAATTTCAATGTTGGTTGTTTTTAAAGTTTCGAGTCCTAATTCTTTGATGAGTGAATCCTTGGCATAGCTTTTGTGGCTGCCATCATCCAGGAAACCTAAAGTGCATTTTTTCTTCTTCTTTGAATCCAATGGATTGTACACGGTGATTTGTGCACATTTGAGTAAAGAATGCACTTCAGTCGAATCCTTCATGCATCCGCTTGCCACAAGTGTCGAAGCACTCATTTCGGATTCGGATGTCTCATTCGCATTCACTTGTTCTTTCTTGATCTTGATAGTATATCGTTTCGGACATAAAGCCGGGTGATGCTTAATAGTTCTACAAAGGATACATTTAAGCTTATATCGGCTGCAGTCGCTTGCGAAATGTCCAGGATTGAGGCACACATAGCAAAGTTTTTTATCCATAGCTGCCTTTCTTCGTTGTTCGCTATTCCGGAATTTTGGGCAATCCATTTCGAAATGTCCTAATCCATCGCAAAGGCGACAAGGGTTTCGAGCTGGACTTCGACTTCGACTTGTGCTTGGAGACTTCCCTGACCTGGCTTTTGCTCTGCCTCTGGCGTCAGGATGAGGCGAATCATTCCATTTGTCCATCTTTCTTCCTTCGCGCCTGCTTGAAGAAGAATGATTGGACGTCGAGGAATCTCGGCTTTCCGACCTATTCCTCGCCGGACTTTGCCTTTCAGCTCTTTGTCCTAATGGTGTTCGATTACTCCCAGTGGCTGGATTGCTGTTTAATGCATATTGAATTGCCATGTTCATTGTAGAGCTCAAAGGCTCTTCTTCGCTCAACTTTTCTTTTGTTCGTTCCCTTGATTTGCGTTTGCTCTCCGTCGTGGTAACTTGACCACATCTTGTTTCGATGTCCCTAATCTGTTTGAGATGATCAACCGCTATTGCGTATGCTGTACGAAACAAAGTCGTAGTCCATTCAGATCCCTCGGGCATGCTAGCCAACTTTGCAGTTTTCAATTCAACATATTTGGCTAAAACCTTACGTGACATTTTCTGTTCGAGATTGAGATAAATCTGAGGTGACTTTAAGTCTTGCTTGTAATGTTCCAATTGACGGCAAATTCTCTCTACTTCGACTTGCAGTTTCAAATCGTCTGACAACTTGTCTGATTTGGGCAGTCTAGAGAGTTGATTGTGTAAATCTCGAATGAGATTCTCATTTTTGCCATATTTATCAATCAACAAATCCTTGGCTAGCCTATAATTATCTTCCGAAAAAGGAAACAACCCAAGAATGCACTTTTTGGCTTCGCCTCGAAGTTGTGCATCCAAATAGGACATTTTCTGTACTTCATTCATTTCGGTGTCGTCATCGATAATCGTTTTAAACAGTGGCCAAAATTCATCCCACATTCCTGGGGAACCGTCAAAACTCTTCAAAGAGAGTGCGGGAAGCGAAACAAAGCGCCTTCCCCCGCCGCCACTTCCACCAGCATTGTCCAAAAGTCGGTCAATGCCGTCTTTTGCTGTCCGGATCAGGTTCAGTTTTGTTCCGGCTTGTTTTATGAATTTTTGAATTTCTTCATACTTAATCAATGCTTCGTATTCTGCCTTTTCTTCGACTCTGCTTGCGTCATTCAGTCTGCTGAGATACGAGTGATAAGCAGTTCGGGCTGCTTTTATTTCGTCAATCTGAGTGACAAATTCTTCTACCCAAGTTCTTAATTGTCTCTGATCGCATGTCAATAAGTGCCTTTCACGGCTGCTATTGATCGATGCTGGGACGACAGGGATGACCTTATCCATATAATTTGTTAATAGCTCCTTGGCGTCTAGAATTCTATGAGCAAATGTGGCCATGATTGAATGTGCGCAAAAATTATCTAATTGGCTTCAAAGAGTCAATTATAGCAAGCAAATTGCCTTAAAATTTCAATCAATCGCAAGCTCTTTGAACGCAATTCAAAAAATAGGGGAATGAGTAAATTGAATCGGAAATCCAAATAATTTGACCGTATTTGGGTATGGGCTAACTACTGTGGTTCTTGAATTAAATTGAAATCAAAGTTCAATTTAATTTTCTCAGATTGGCCTAAATAAGGGTATGGGAGCTGAGATTGTTACTACTGATTGGCTCTTTATATTTGTGTTCAATTACCAAGGAGTAGTAATCTGCACTTTCTCAAATTAAATTGAAACAAAGTCGAATTTTAATTTGAGATTTACTGCAGTAATTTAATTTTCAACCAGTCTTGTTTTGAATCGATTTTCTTGTTGAATTAGAATTCTAATTATTCAATTGAATAATTAAAATGATTAAATTAAGGTTAAATACAAAGTTCAACTTTAATTTAATCGATAATCAACCAATTCAAATCAAAATCCCTTAATATTGGCTGTCAATTTGCTTGGGTTAAGTTTCGGCTGGATATAGAGTACTATTGAAATGTCGGGGTTGCTAAAATTTAATTTCTATTACCACCAAATTAGAAAATTTTATAGGTGAAATTTAAATATAATAATCTCGAATTGAATAAAAATTTGGTGGTTAGAAGAAATAAAATTTCAGAATCTATTATTTGTCTCAATAATAGACCCTCCGGACAAGGAAAAGGAAAACTGGCCTTCCAAATTTATTCGAAGTGCACAAAGGCAAATTTGGAAGAAATGGCAATTGGGTACTGTAGTTCAAAGGCGCACAAAGGCACAAACCACAAATGAAATCAATGAAAATGGCACAAAGGCTAAAAATAGAAAAGGTAAAGTCAAACGCGGAAAGGGAAAGTACCGGTGAAGATGGTCACAAAAACCAAAAAAAAAAATTGGTTAAAAGGGCCAAAAAGCACAAAGGCTGAAATGAAAAATACAAATGTGGAATTTTAAAAAAATAAAATTATAATTACCAGGCCAAATTTCGATTAGCGAAGAAACCGATTGGGCAGGTATTGGAGCAGGGTCGCCACTTATTAAATATTGATATGGGTTTATTTAATAATTAATTGATTAATTAACCGAAATTGCCTGGAATAAAAAAGGGGTCAATTACTTGGGAACTATCTACTGTAATGTGAGTATAGGCGGATTAAGGGGGAAAGTATGGGATAAGGATGTACGGATTTGATGGGGAATGAATGGGCTAATTTACCGGGCAACAACAAAGGTTGCCAAAGGATTGGGCAATGCAAAGATTGCCTGAAGAAAGGATTGGGCAATTACAAAGATTGCCTGAAGAAGGGTGGATGTGGGGAAAGAAAGGCCAAAGCGAATTGCCAATTTACAAAGAATTGGGCTTAGGATGAACAATGTCGGGAATGGCCAGTTCCCTTCTTATAATGCTATGAAATTGATGAAAATGTGATTAATGTAAATGAATAAAGCTAATTTACTAAAGGGAATATACTTATAAAAGAGGGGAGTTAATCTACTGTAAATTTGGAAATGGAATGTTTGAATAGCTTAAGGCTATTCAATTAATTAACTAAGTAAATGATGTAAATTGGGCCGGTGTTAAGAGCCTTAGTTATAAGCTTAACCTTACTCAGTTAGACCCGGGGGAAGAACCAAGGATAAACTTAAAACCTCACTGCTGGTTTTGCAATGGAAGAGAATTTATGATTAAATTCCTTTTTTATCCACAAAGGGAAAATCGAAGCACAAAAATGTTGAAGAAGTGAAAATTGTGAATATGGGGGGAACATAGAATGGATGAAAATGGGAGGAGTTGGGAATGTTGGTTTGGCCTCCGGCGCACACCTGGCCAAAAGAAGAAGGCAAAGTGGCAGTGGAAGGCGATGGGGCAAAGTGGCAGTGGAAGGCAATGGAATGGACGGGCGCATTAGGGCATTGGGTTGATGGGGGTCAGCAATGGAAGCCAAGCTAAAAATAGAGGGAACAAAGATGTGGGGAATAGATTAGGGGCCAAGGGGTTGAGGGTGGGAAAGTGGGCAAACCGATGGACGACCAAAGGTCCATCGATTTGACTTTTGATTTCGCGGATTGCTGCAAAGGCAATCCGCGACATTCACAACCAATTTTACACAAAAAATGTTAAGTGTTTATTAATAAAAACAATATCATTAAATAGCTAGCTATCAGTCTGATCTTTAATTTGGTACCAAAATTACCAGAATCGATTTAATCTTGATGATTGATGAATTTAAACACTTGCGACTAATAACGTGTTGCGATTGCGACATATGCAGACCCGACATTTGCAGACGAAGCCGTCTAGTGCAGATGATGGTAAAGCTGCTGCGGCAATGTTTATGGCATATTATTAGGCGTAAAATTAGCTATAAAATTATATCAAATACATTGGCCAATGTTGAATATTCGTCGAGATATGGCCAAAAAACTGTCAGTTTAATTAAAATTGTGTTTAAGGGCTGTTTTTGGCCATATCTCGACGAATATTCAACATTGGCCAATGTAATTGATAGCTAATTTTACGCCTAATAATATGCCATAATCAATGCCGCAGCAGCTTTACCACCATTGGCACTAGACCGTTTCGTCTGCAAATGTCAGCCGACTAATATGCCGTTGGCAATCTGTAATATACCGAAATCGTATGGAGTCAGTTGCGGTTGTTCGCGAAATTTCTTATGGACACAAAAAAATTAGGACGCAGTTTTTTTAATAAATTTATCGTTTTAATAAAAATACATAATCCGCTAAATTTACAATAAATTAACATAAAATAACACAGAAAATATTATTTATGGCAATATTATTGGATTATTCCCATTTGCTTCAGTCCTTCATTCACAATTTTTTCATTGTATTTCCATCTTCGGTCAATTCGGAACATTGTTTTGGCAAATTCTCCGGGAGTAAGAATTTTTCTGTTTTCCTAAATAATTAATTTCTATAATAAATTGTAATTACGATATTTTTAGAGGATTGGTCCCAAATGAATTTGGAGCTTGGTATATCGATTTGCCATTCTGTGCCATAATCGGACTGAAATATTTGAAAATTGGACGGGAAATGTTTTATTATTTTATTTACGATGATGAATGCATCAAAATTGCAGGGAAAAAGGACGAGATGGCCGAGCAATTCGCCTGCACAAAATTCCGAAATTTGAGGATAAACCCAGAAAAGAAGTTGCCTAAAATTAACATTTGGCGAAATATTTTTATTTAAAAACTAGCCAATTATTGTTGCGATAAACGGCAGCAATTGATATGTCGGTTTTATTTTTTGGATGCGGATAAATGTAGAACAAATCAATTCGGACTCCGTCAGCGTCAAATTTAATTATTAAACTGTCTTTCAAATGCCCTAAATTACTTAAAATTTTGATGCATCAAAATAGCACTCACCTAATAAAGATGATCCATCGTAAGACTTGATCAATGCTCGAACCAGGCCTTCACTGTGTTCTTCGCGCAAAATGCCCAAATCGATGTCATGGGTGTGTGGAATGATTGAGCAAAAATATTTACAAATAAAGCTCGGAAAAAGCTATTTATTTAGGTTATTATGCCTTATTTTCCCCAATTATTCTTCTCAAAAGTGTAAATGCATATTTCTAAATATGTTTTTGTTTCTCAATGTTTTTGTTTCTTCAAACATTGTTTTTGTTTTTCAATGTTTTTATTTCTCAAAACATTATAATTTGTAATGTTTTTGTTTCTCCAACATTTTAATGTTTTTGTTTCTCCAACATTTTAATGTTTTTGTTTCTCCAACATTTTAATGTTTTTGTTTCTCAATGTTTTTGTTTTTTCAAACATTGTTGTTTTTGTTTCTCAATGTTTTTGTTTCTTCAAACATTGTTGTTTTTGTTTCTCAATGTTTTTGTTTCTTCAAACATTGTTGTTTTTGTTTCTCAATGTTTTTGTTTCTCCAAACATTGTTGTTTTTTTTTCTCAATGTTTTTGTTTCTTCAAACATTGTTTTTGTTTTTCAATGTTTTTATTTCTCAAAACATTATAATTTGTAATGTTTTTGTTTCTCCAACATTTTAATGTTTTTGTTTCTCCAACATTTTAATGTTTTTGTTTCTCCAACATTTTAATGTTTTTGTTTCTCCAACATTTTAATGTTTTTGTTTCTCCAACATTTTAATGTTTTTGTTTCTCCAACATTTTAATGTTTTTGTTTCTCAATGTTTTTTGTTTCTCCAACATTTTAATGTTTTTGTTTCTCAATGTTTTTGTTTCTCCAACATTGTAATGTTTTTGTTTCTCCAACATTTTAATGTTTTTGTTTCTCAATGTTTTTGTTTCTCCAACATTGTAATGTTTTTGTTTCTCCAACATTGTAATGTTTTTGTTTCTCAATGTTTTTGTTTCTCCAACATTGTAATGTTTTTGTTTCTCAATGTTTTTGTTTCTCCAACATTTTAATGTTTTTGTTTCTCCAACATTGTAATGTTTTTGTTTCTCAATGTTTTTGTTTCTCCAACATTGTAATGTTTTTGTTTCTCAATGTTTTTGTTTCTCCAACATTGTAATGTTTTTGTTTCTCAATGTTTTTGTTTCTCCAACATTGTAATGTTTTTGTTTCTCCAACATTGTAATGTTTTTGTTTCTCAATGTTTTTGTTTCTCCAACATTTTAATGTTTTTGTTTCTCCAACATTTTAATGTTTTTGTTTCTCAATGTTTTTTGTTTCTCCAACATTTTAATGTTTTTGTTTCTCAATGTTTTTGTTTCTCCAACATTTTAATGTTTTTGTTTCTCAATGTTTTTGTTTCTCCAACATTTTAATGTTTTTGTTTCTCAATGTTTTTGTTTCTCCAACATTGTAATGTTTTTGTTTCTCCAACATTGTAATGTTTTTGTTTCTCAATGTTTTTGTTTCTCCAACATTTTAATGTTTTTGTTTCTCCAACATTGTAATGTTTTTGTTTCTCAATGTTTTTGTTTCTCAATGTTTTTGTTTCTCCAACATTGTAATGTTTTTGTTTCTCAATGTTTTTGTTTCTCCAACATTGTAATGTTTTTGTTTCTCAATGTTTTTGTTTCTCCAACATTGTAATGTTTTTGTTTCTCAATGTTTTTGTTTCTCCAACATTGTAATGTTTTTGTTTCTCAATGTTTTTGTTTCTCCAACATTTTAATGTTTTTGTTTCTCCAACATTTTAATGTTTTTGTTTCTCCAACATTTTAATGTTTTGTTTCTCAATGTTTTTTGTTTCTCCAACATTTTAATGTTTTTGTTTCTCAATGTTTTTGTTTCTCCAACATTTTAATGTTTTTGTTTCTCAATGTTTTTGTTTCTCCAACATTTTAATGTTTTTGTTTCTCAATGTTTTTGTTTCTCCAACATTTTTTCTCAATGTTTTTGTTTCTCCAACATTTTAATGTTTTTGTTTCTCAATGTTTTTATTTCTCCAAACATTGTTGTTTTTGTTTCTCAATGTTTTTGTTTCTCCAAACATTGTTTTTGTTTTTCAATGTTTTTGTTTCTCAATGTTTTTGTTTCTCCAAACATTGTTTTTGTTTTTCAATGTTTTTGTTTCTCAATGTTTTTGTTTCTTCAATGTTTTTGTTTTTCAATGTTTTTGTTTCTCAATGTTTTTGTTTCTCAATGTTTTTGTTTCTCCAAACATTGTTTTTGTTTTTCAATGTTTTTGTTTTTCAATGTTTTTGTTTCTCCAAACATTGTTGTTTTTTTTCTCAATGTTTTTGTTTCTTCAAACATTGTTTTTGTTTTTCAATGTTTTTATTTCTCAAAACATTATAATTTGTAATGTTTTTGTTTCTCCAACATTTTAATGTTTTTGTTTCTCCAACATTTTAATGTTTTTGTTTCTCCAACATTTTAATGTTTTTGTTTCTCCAACATTTTAATGTTTTTGTTTCTCCAACATTTTAATGTTTTTGTTTCTCCAACATTTTAATGTTTTTGTTTCTCCAACATTTTAATGTTTTTGTTTCTCCAACATTTTAATGTTTTTGTTTCTCAATGTTTTTTGTTTCTCCAACATTTTAATGTTTTTGTTTCTCAATGTTTTTGTTTCTCCAACATTGTAATGTTTTTGTTTCTCCAACATTGTAATGTTTTTGTTTCTCAATGTTTTTGTTTTTCAATGTTTTTGTTTCTCCAAACATTGTTGTTTTTGTTTCTCCATGTTTTTGTTTCTCCAAACATTGTAATGTTTTTGTTTCTTCCGTAATGTTCTTGTTTTTCAATGTTTTGTTTCTCCAAACATTGTAATGTTTTAGGTTCGGATGGAATTTAGGGTAGATTGTATTTTTTAGGTTTAAAGTAATTTAGAGATGATCTTTTTTCTGTATTAAAAATTATTTATATTAAATGAAAAAATAATATGTATTTGTACCAACTACCAATGTGTTGTGGTTTAAATGTTAGAAAACCAAAAACCAACCAAGTAAGGTGCCACCAAACAAAATTCCAGTCGCATTGTGCGTCTCCAACAAATCCATAAATTCGGCCAATCTTTTCACAAAATCCAATGGAATAATTTGTTTTTTCTTTTCGTCATCTGTCCGCTCAAGCAAAGGTCGGCCTTTTCCATCGCCACATTCAAAAAATTTTCCTCTTTCCCATGATTTTAAGAACGATTGAATTGGAATGGGCACATCCAAATTTGGAATTTGATTTTGGCCAAATTGAGTTGAAAATGATGAAAATGGAACGGTTGAGAACCTGAAAAATAAGTCGATAAAAAATCAATATATGTATAGTCATACATACCTTTTTGTGGCTATTTGACCATTTGTTGAAAAAGCATTGGAAATTGGACTGAAAAGCCAAAAATCCTTCCCGCGACTCTTATTCCAATGAAATTCTAATTTGATTTTGTCTTCGAATGCGCCAAATTGTTGTTCATTCTCATAGTCAATTTCGGCTGCTATTCGAATCGGCAATTCGCATTCCAATTTCCATGAAAGACGTTCCAAACAAAGAGGATCAATCAAAATCAACCTTTTCATAGAAATAAGAAAATTTATATTTTTATTATGTTTTTCCTGACCTTGTTGGTTTTGATGATTCCAAATGCTTATACATGGCCATTTGTGGTTGAGATGTGAAGAAGATGAAGCAGGAAAAAATCAATAACAATATAATACATAAGACAAATGTTTTCTTCATTCGAAACATAATTGGATTATAATTCTGAAATTTATTGGATTTTAGTTATGAGGATTTTTTGAGAAAAGAACTTTAGTGTTCAATTTTATTAAACTAATCAGATTCAGATCACATTCCTGCTGATCCGCAATTCCCGTCCCGATCAATATAATCGTATTGCCAAATAGAAAGTTAAATATTATTCAAAAATATAAATGAATATTCAAATATGAAATGTTCATCCGTTCATGGTTCTTTTAATAAAAAAAAAATAAGCAAAATCTAAAAGTGAGAAAGTCGTAAATAAGAAATAGGGGGCGACATTTTATTGAGGCTGCCAGTTAAAAATCAAAATTTTTCTATTTATTCATTAGATATAATGCTTTTTCTTTTTTCATTTATTTTAAATTTTATAAAGCGAATCAGCAAAATCTTTTTATTAATTGAAGTATAAGGCTGATTCCACAAAATGCAAAGGCTAGTATATATATGAGGCGATTATACAATGGTACAAATAAAAAAATTTTAAAAATGAACATATATCACGCAGTTGATTTTTTGTACTCGGTGGTTTTCTGTGGTTCAATCGACTAGATATTTGTTTTCCAAATCAAGCTCGTCTTGGTCAATAATATTATGGCCAAGTTTGGTGATGTTGGATTTTGGATATGTCAATTTTATGGTAATCGAGGGTGCTGAATAGTGAATACGATGTTGATAATGATTTTGCATATGGTTCAAGTCCTGCGCAGCTAGGTGTAAAGGATGGGCGATGTTGGGCTCAGCCCAACATCAACCCAAAACATTCCTTTCCCAATTTCCAACAATTTCCCAATTTCCAAATAAATTCCAAAAGGCCCTAAAGCGAAAGGGACCGGCGCTGACAAGCGAACAGTCGAATGATGAGAACAAGGGAGGGGAAGGGAAGCCCAGGCAGAGGAGGCCTCCCACCCCGAACACTGCAAAAGGGCAGAACATGCAGAAAAGAGAAGAGACCAAGCTGCTGGGAGGCCAGTGACGGCGGCTTGGGAAAAGGACCCATGAAAAGGGAAAAGGTTGACCATCGCACACATAAAGTGAAAGGAAATGACCCAATTGGGAAAAATGATTGACTTAATCCGCAACACATCCCGCAGTATAAAAAGCGAGGTGGTGTGAGGCGGGGCATCAGTCAGTCAGTCCTTGACTTGTCCCAAAAATTGAGCGAATTCCAGCGAATAAAATAAAAGCTAAAATTCAAACCAAAACAATAATGTTCGTCCAAAACCAACTCAATCAAAACAAAACAACAACAATGGCCGCAATGGTGCCAAGGACAGGCGAAATGTTCGGACAACAACAATGTGCCAACGAAGCGGACAAAATCGGTTGCATGGATGCAGGGTTGCCAGATGGATTTTTACTTTGGGGGGCATTTTGGAAAAAAAAGGGGGCATTTGGGGGGCATTTTCAGTAAAAAAGGGGGCATTTTGGGGGGCATTTTTAAAAAGTGCCAAAAATGCAAAAATTTTTCCAATAATGGCCGCGCAGCGAAAAACTAGACCAAAAATTTGCCGCGCAGCGAAAAATTAGACCAAAAAATAATAAAATAGGGAAAAAATGACAAAATTTTAAAAAGGGGGCATTTGGGGGGCAACTCGGCTCGGGGGGCACAAAAGGGGGCAAAATCTCAAAAAGGGGGCAAATGCCCCCCGTGGGGGGACATTCTGGCAACCCTGCATGGATGGCAAGGCAGAGGTTGCGGAATGCATGCTGCTGGGGCCCAATTCACCGGAGGTTGCGGAATGCATGCCGGGTTTTGTTGCAATATGCCGAGGATCAGCAGGAAACACATTGGAACGCGCCGAGCGGATGGCCAAGTGCGGGGCACTGGTAAGTCCAGGGTTTTGTTCTAAAAGTTTGAAGGATTGGGACGACCTGGTAAAATGGTCAATAGCTATCAAAAGCGGAATTCACCCGATTCGGGAACAATACAAAGAAAAGACGCTACCCGGAATGGGGCGCAATCGGTTTAAACACCGCCCGGTCGAAGTGGGATCGGTGGGGCCTTATCGTGAGGTACCGTTCGGGATCATTGATCGCCGTAAAACCAAAATCAAATCTGATGATGGCGAAAGCCGAACCATGCATATGGAACGCCGAGAGGCGGGCGAGAATAAAGGTCAACGGCCAATAGCCGAAAAAATGGAAAGCACAAATCAGAAAGAAACCCAAATGGGAAACGAATTTGGGGCAATCCTAAAGAATCTGGGTCCCTAAATTTTTTAAATTTTTTTTTGCCTAAAAATTCATTTTTAAAGGTAATCGGGCCGTAGAATTCAAAATTGATGTTAATTTTTTGATATCTTACCACCTTGGTAAAATACTGCCGACTTTTACCAAGAAAAAGCAAAGGGGGGACCAAGGGCATTTTTGCTGAAAATTTTTATATGGCCAATATATAGCTCAATCGACGCAGTTCGATGAGAGGAATTGAATGGTACCACTTTTATAAGGTAATATTTTAATAAAAGCAAGTTATGACCAAAAGAAATATTTGTCTTGGTAAGGGATTTAGACCTCTAACTTGCCAGTAATTAAATATACCCTATAAAAGTGATACCATTCGATTCCTCTCATCGAACTGCGTCGATTGAGCTATATATTGGCCATATAAAAATTTTCAGCGAAAATGCCCTTGGTCCCCCCTTTGCTTTTTCTTGTTAAAAATCGGCATTATCTTACCAAGATGGCAAGATATGGCAAAAAGGATGTCAGATTCGTATTTTACGATTTCGATTATACCTAAAAAACATATTTTGAGGAAAAAAATGAAAAATAATTTTGGGACCCAGATTCTTTAGGATTGCCGAATTTGGCAATTATAAGGGCTTAAGCCACCCTGTCCCAATCCCCAACGAGGGCATAGACCCGCATAATACCCATATGGGGAAGAAGAATGGACCAAAGAGAAACGAAGGGATGAAGTATATGATCAACCCGATATGGGATTTACTAATGATGATTATCATGATAATAATTACGCCGATTGGTGATTACTTCTCCGCCCGGACAAGTTCCGATCCACCAGGAACCGGTGGTTACGTCTTATGAACCGGATCACATGGTTATTTAACCACGAGGTCATGGTTAAATAACCATAACCACGTTCTTATGAACCCACTCCCGCTGGCGGGACTCGCTGGCGGAAATCGCTCTATGTAACCACACATCCCGCCAGCGGAAAAACGCCGGGCGATTTTCGGTCGAGCGATTCGGTCGGAGTGGTTACATAAGAAAATCGCCGGCTGTCAGCGATTTTCCGCCCGGCGAGACTCGCTGGGCGATTCGGTCGGCGTGGCTACATAGAAGACCAGCGATTTTCAGTCGAGCGTTTTCAGCTGGCGATTCTCGTTCCTATGTAACCACAAAAAAAGTCTCGCAGCGGAAAATCGCGCTATGTAACCGAAGGGTTAGCTCGCTAGCGCTCGTTAAGCTCGCCGCCGGACCGCTCCGCGGTCCGGGTCGTCGCTACGGCTACGCCACTCCGGAGTCCCTTCTTACTAGAGACCGGCAAAATGGAATTTGCTGTATTCTGTACTGTATTTTTTTCCCCCTAAAATTTGCTGTACGTATTCCGTACTGTATAA
The DNA here is from genome assembly GCA_030063045.1 of Pratylenchus scribneri. NCBI lineage: Eukaryota > Metazoa > Nematoda > Chromadorea > Rhabditida > Pratylenchidae > Pratylenchus > Pratylenchus scribneri. Next base: position 1,468,683 of record JAQSEB010000072.1, read on the forward strand.
TACAGCAAAATACAGATACAGCAAAATACAGCATTCAAAAATTGCTGTATACAGCGCTGTATTGCTGTATTTTTCAAAAAAGCTAATAAAATCAAAAATCTAGGTTTAAATTTTTGAAATAATTTTAAATAAGTTAATTTTAATTAATTTGGTTTAAAAAATTCTTTATTCAAAACAAAATAAGCATTTATTCAAGAGAAAGGCTTAATAAGAAAGGTTTTCACTTTCATTTCAGTTTCAGATTTTTTTGGGCCATGAAAATAAATATTTTGGGGTGGTAATAAAGATTTCATTTTATAAATAATTGAATAAATTTGCTAAAAATAATTTTATCATAAATTGACAAAGCGGAATCGCACTCTATGTTGATAAAATGTGAACCAAAGGTAGAAATTTTAACTAAAAATGGGCCCAACAGGGAAGAATTTAGTCAAAAAATGGCCTCAATTGAGAAAAATATTAGTTAAATATTGCCCCGCAGGGAAAAATTTTAATTAAAAAATGGCTCCGAATTGAAAATTTATCAAAAAAATGACAAAATTGCTAATTTTGTCGTGCTGTATACAGCATTGCTGTATACAGCAATTCGCTTGCTGTATTCCGTACTGTATTTTTTCCCTCCTAAAATTTGCTGTACGTATTCCGTACTGTATAATACAGCAAAATACAGCGCTGTATCTTACATTACCTCCGCAGTTCCAACACATTCCAGCGACACAAAAATGGCCATAACTTTCTTACTTTGGTGTTTTAGGCGAAACCGATGGAAAATTCGAATTTCTCTCATCGAGACGCGTTGATTGATATATAATTTGGCTATAATAAAAATTTCAAAAATTTTCGACCCATAGGGGGGACCAAGCATTTGTATGGGAAAATGGGTTTTAATGGCCATAACTTGGCCCAAAACGCGAGCGCGCTGAAATTATTTATATATTCGTACTCAGCTCGATGAGCTCTATCGAATGGTATATCATTTGCAGGATTTGGCGTTTGGGGGCTATGATGCACTTTTACCAATATTTATATCTATTTATTTCCGGAAAGTTTTATTCTGAGTTCTTCTGTTTCATTCTGGAAAGTTTTAATTCTGATTTTTTGTGTTAAAGTTGTACACAACCAAAACCCACTGGCGGGCTGCGTTTGCGTTCCCCCCCCCCCCCTTGAGCGTTTTCCCGTCTCGTTTTTTCCGCTCCATTGTGGATCAGCATATTAATAATGAGCACCAAATGAATTATTTAATCGTTTTATCAGAAAGATTTGTATATCTTCTCGCGTTATTTAATCGAATTATAATAATGAAAGTAGAGGCAGGCAATTCACATGTGAAAAAATTCAACAAAATTTATCAGTTTATTTATTTATTATTCAATTTTAATTCATTTACAATGCTCAAATATTGTTGCTTTGTTTGATGGATAATTTTTTGTAATTTTTGTTCAATTTCCTCCTCTTTGGCCACAAATCCCTTTTCATATTTCCATTCACTTCCATTTGCACAGAATTCATCATTATCAAAATGTTGACTTGGGGAAAATGGATTCTTCCAAGGATTGAATGCATTTTTGTTGAATGTTCTAAAATTAAAAAATAAAATAATATCAAATATTTTTCCCTCACGAATTCTTCCATCCATGAAGCATAAAATCACGGCTACTAAATCGGCTGCCTGTGTGCCCTCCGTCCCTGAACCATCCTCGACCCTTTCCCAATATTTTCACTTTGCCTCCATCAAAAGTCCCATTCACCATTTGTTTATCGATAAAATGGCGGACACAAACTTCGAAGACATTCAAATCGCCGAAATTCCTTTAAAAAATATATTTAATTTTAGAATAAATTGCTGCAAACTTTGAGGATTCCAACAAATGTTGGCATTCATTTTGATATTCCAAGGGAGCATATTTCTCCATGAAAAGTGCCTAAAAATGTTCGGAAATGTTAATTTTGCATAAAATAAGCAAAAAAAGACTAACATGAATTGCGCCATTGTCTGTGCCATGAAAACTGGATGGAAGAACAAAATTGGCCCAGGAATGGAGGAATTGGCGGACAAATGGAGTATTCCTAAAAATTATGGGCAATCCTAAAGAATCCGTATCCCAAAATAAATTTTTTTTTATTTTTTCAAAAATTGGTTTCTAGGGGTTTTCGGGGGCCTAGAACATGATTATGTCATCAATGTTGTCATATCTTTCCATCTTGATAAGAAAATGCCAACTTTTACCAGGAAAATACAAAGGGGGGAACCAAGGACATTTTCGGTAAAAATTTTCTATGAGCAATATATAGTTCATTCAACGCAACTCGACGAGTAGAATCGAATGGTACCATTTTTATAGCGTAATATTCAGTTATCGACAAGTTATGGCCAAAAGAAATATTTGTCATGGTAAGATATTTTGACGTCTAACTTGTCTATATTACAATATTATTCAATAATAATAGTACCATTCGATTCCTCTCATCGAGCTGCGTCGATTTAGCTATCATATAGTCATATAAAAATTTTCACCAAAAATGCCCTTGGTCCCCCCTTTTGTATTTTCCTGGTAAAAGTTGGCATTTTCTTACCAAGATGGCAAGATATGGCAAAATGGATGTCAGATTCGTGTTCTATGCCCCTGAAACCACAAGAAACTCATTTTTAAAAAAGTTAAAAAATAATTTTTTTTTGGGATACGGATTCTTTAGGATTGCCAAATTTGTGTGAATTCATTCATTTATTGGGTTAAAAAATAGGTACCTGGCCAAATAACTTCCGGCGGCAATTTCGCTGTTGAACATTCGATTAATGAAAATTAATTCCACATTGTCATTTTCAATGAATTCCTCCACTTCTCGATGAGGATTCACAACGCCAATGTCGCCATCCAAAAAAAGGATCCATTCGAATTGTTCATTTTTGGCCATCCAATCGGCCACAAAACAATGCCGACGAAACATAAACTATAAAGGGGCATAATTAATAATGAAATAGTTGTTAATAATCTTACATCATTTTGGGCGCATTTTTGATTATTTTTTGTGGAATTTTGCGGCGAAATGAGCACAAAATGGGAATATTTGTTCAAATGACGAAGGGAATAACAGCGAATGGTGCTTAATGCGAATTGAAATTCCCCAATCAATTCGGGCCGATCAAGGATTGAAAGGATGGCAATCCTTCTCTGGATTATTCCCATTTGCTTCAGTCCTTCATTCACAATTTTCTCATTGTATTTCCATCTTCGGTCGATTTTCATTTCTGTTTTGGCATATTCTTCGGGAGTACGAATTTCTCTGTTTTCCTAAATAATTAAGTATTAAAATTTATAAAAATGTAAAGGATTACGATATTAGGGGATTGGTCCCCAAAATATTTGGAACTTGGGAAGTCGATTTGCCATTTTTTGCCATATTCGGACTGTAATATTAATAAAAAAAAATTAAAGTAAATATTTTAATTTTTTTACAATGATGAATGCATCAAAATTGCAGGGAAAATGGACGAGATGGCCGAGTAATTCGCCTGCACAAAATTCCGAAATTCGTGGATAAACCCAAAAAACAATTTGTCTAAATTTATTTGAAAATATTTTGAATTTATTTTAATAAAAACTAGCCGGTTATAGTCGCGAAAACCGGCTATATAGGATTTGTTGGTTTTGTTTTCTGGATGCGGATAAACATAGAACAAATCAATTCGGACTCCATCAATGTCAAATTTAATTATTAAACTGTCTTTCAAATGCCCTGAAATTATTATAAATTAATTGAAGAATCAAAATAAAAAAAATTCACCTAATAAACATGCACCATCGAAAGACTTGATCAATGCTCGAACCAGGCCTTCACTGTGTTCTTCGCGTAAAATGCCCAAATCGATGTCATGAGTATGTGGAATGATTGAGCATTCACGTCGCCATCCTAATTAATTAGGTTAAATAAAGCTCGAAAAATCTATTTTTTATTAGGTTGCTATGCCTGATTTTCCAATTGGGAAATTTGGTACTTTCCCAATTCCCATTATCGGGTGGGGTATCCAGGCCATTATCGTCGGTAGGCCCGGGTCATTATCGAGGGGGGGGGGGGTGATTAAGAAGATGATGATGAAGTTGAGGACGAGGGTGATGGGTGATGATGAGGAAGATGAAGGTGATGATGAGGGTGAGATCTGAGATGATGATAATGATAATGAAGAAGAAGATGATGCTTAAGAAGATAATGATGATGAAGAAGAAGATGATGGCGAAGAATATGATGCTTAAGAAGATAATGATGAGTAAGAAGAAGATAATGAAGAAGTTGAGGATGAGGGTGATGATGAGGAAGATGAAGGTGATGATGATGAGATGATGATAATGATGAAGAAGATGATGGCGAAGAAGATTATGATGAAGAAAGATCTTCATCATCTTCCTAATCATCGTATTTCCTCTATATATTAATATAAAGCTTGCACACCCGTCCCCCCGATAATGGAAAGCACCGGGAAATTTAATTAAAAGTCCAAAACCAAACCTAGTAGAGTGCCTGCCATTAAAATCCCAGTCGCATTGTGCCTCTCCAATAAATCCATAAATTCGGCCAATCTTTTCACAAATTCCAATGGAATAATTTGTTTTTTCTTTTCGTCATCTGTCCGCTCAAGCAAAGGACGGCCTTTCCCATCGCCACATTCAAAAAATTTTCCTCTTTCCCATGATTTTAAGAACGATTGAATTGGAATGGGCACATCCAAATTTGGAATTTGATTTTGGCCGAATTGGGTTGCAAATGAAGAAAATGGAACGGTTGAGAATCTGAAAAAGAAATGAGATTATATAATAAATATATATTCATACCTTTTTGTGGCTATTTGACCATTTGTTGAAAAAGCATTGGAAATTGGACTGAAAAGCCAAAAATCCTTTCCGCGACTCTTATTCCAATGAAATTCCAAATTGATTTTGCCTTCAAATGTGCCAAATTGTTGTTCATTCTCATAGTCAATTTCGGTTGCTATTCGAATCGGCAATTCGCATTCCAATTTCCATGAAAGGCGTTCCAAACAAATAGGATCAATCAAAATAAACCTTTTCATAGAAATAAGAAAATTTATATTTTTTATGTTTTTCCTGACCTTGACTTTGGTTTTGATGATTCCAAATGCTTATATACGGCCATTTGTGGTTGAGAAGTGAAGAAGATGAAGCAGGAAAAAATCAATAACAATATAATACATAAGACGAATATTTTCTTCATTCGAAACATATTTGGATTATAATTCTGAAATTTATTGGATTTTAATTGAAGATTTTTTGATCAATATTTAATTTTGTTAAAGTAAAATGAATCATTTATCTCGATCTCATTCGATTCTTTCCCTATTCTCTATTTTTATAGTCAGATTATCAAATAGAAAATGTAAATAAATATAAATTCAAAAATATAAATGAATATTGAATATGAAAATGTCAAAAATTTAAATGTGAAGAAAGTCGTAAAAAGAAATAGGGACGATATTTTAGAGGCTGCTGAAAACAAAATTTGCTATTTATGCATTATGCTTTTTTAAATCATGTTTTGAAGCTGGTTTTAGGTTAGGGGTTTTCCATAAATCCAAAAACAATACAATATTGGGTTTTTTGCCTAATCCCTGTAAAAATAAAAATCAAAATCTGTTTGGATAAAATGTCATTTTTTCGCTTGAGAAGACCAAGGGCTAGCCGGCTGGGCCTCGGAACGTGTTTGCTCGTTTCACTTAGATGGTCGGAAATGCACGTTTCATTTAAATTGGTCGTTTATCCCCATATTCAATTTAGAGTGCTTAAGCCAAAAAACTAATGATATTTTCTGATTCAGGATGTTGGAAAACCCCTAAAACCAGTTTAAAAACATAAATTATCTTGCTAAAACATCTAAAACATCAATGTTTTTGATTTAACATCTATTTTCAAACAATGAATGTTGCTGGTTTAACATGTATAAATATATGTTTTTAAACTGGTTTTAGGGGTTATGCAACACGCTGAATTCGAAAACATCATCAGTTTTTTGGTTTAAGTAAGCCCTCTAAATTGAAATATGAGAATAAACGACCAATTTAAGTGAAACGCGCATTTCCGTCCTTTTAAGTGAAACGCACTAGCACCCCTCGGAATCGGTATTGTGTATTTGTTGGGGTTTGCCGTTTGCGCGTTATGCAAAATTTTTCACTTATGGAATTTTGTCCAACTTTGGGTTCAACAACCGGTTTCGGTCACCTTTTTCAACTTCAAAATTATACTTCTGCTTTTTTCCCGTCCAGCTCAGGGTTGCCAGATGGATTTTTACTTTGGGGGGCATTTTGGAAAAAAAAGGGGGCATTTGGGGGGCATTTTCAGTAAAAAAGGGGGCATTTTGGGGGGCATTTTTAAAAAGTGCCAAAAATGCAAAAATTTTTCCAATAATGGCCGCGCAGCGAAAAACTAGACCAAAAATTTGCCGCGCAGCGAAAAATTAGACCAAAAAATAATAAAATAGGGAAAAAATGACAAAATTTTAAAAAGGGGGCATTTGGGGGGCAACTCGGCTCGGGGGGCACAAAAGGGGGCAAAATCTCAAAAAGGGGGCAAATGCCCCCCGTGGGGGGACATTCTGGCAACCCTGGTCCAGCTTCTCCCATTTCATAAATTTTAAATTCAATTATGGCTTATCAAAATCATAAAAAAGTAGGCAGATCCAAATCCAACTTTTGATGTTGAAAAAATTTTCCCTAAATAACGCTGAAATTAAGTTCACATTTTATCAGATTTTGATATTGAGCATTGCGAAGAAAATTTCATGTCATGTAGAAAAAATCAATAAGGGTGGTTTTTTCTTTTTTGTCGAAGACTTTGCAAGACAATATCTCTAAGACTTAGAACATAAATCAATATTAGTCTAAACTCTGAAAAATGAAATCAATAATCAATACATACCAATTAATAATTTAGCAATTAAAATGCCTTCCAAATTCAAATTATTCCTTTTGCTTTGCACATTTGGCATCATCGTCATTTATTATTTTTTGTCTTCAACAACTTGGGTGAATGCTTCTTCGTCATATGAGCCACAGGTTTGTTACTTATTAATCTAATATTCAAATATTTTAAAGGAATTCCAAGTGCATTTCAAAAATATTAAAATGGCATATTGGATGGATTTGCCCAATGAAAGAACAAATCCAGCATGTAAAAAGGCAACAAAAATGCTCATTTTGGTTATGTCCCGAAGGAATGGATTTGGCAAAAGGCAGGCACTGAGGCAAACTTGGTTGAAGGATGCGGTCTCAAAAATGGGGAATTAATTTTATTTAAATAATTATTTTCAGGTTGAAGGAACAATCACCAAATTTTTGGTTGCCGATCCAATTTGGGATGGTTCAGAAAAAGAAAAACAAGCAATACTGGATGAGGAACAAAAACAATTCAGGGATTTGATATTCATCCGGGGTATTGATGACAATTATGCGCATTTGCATTTGAAGGTTAGATTATAACACTATTGCAGTTTACAGGATGGAAGGGAAAAAGATTGAGGATAATGATGATAAATAAGAAAGATGAAACCGAGGATGATCATATTCATCATCTTCGTCTTCTTAATCATAATCTTCATCATCATCATCTTCTTCATCATGATCTTCCTCATCACCATATTCATCATCTTTGTCATCATCATCTTAGTCATCATCATCATTGTCTTCATAATAATCATCATAATAAACTTCTTCTTCTTCATCATCTTCTTCATCATCATCTCATCAGCATCTTCATCTTCTTCATCATCCAATCCTCCTCATCTTCATCATTATTCATTATCATCCTCCTCATCATCATCATTATCTTCATCTTCGTCATCATCATCTTCTTCCTCCTCATCATCATAATCTTCGTCATCACTATCTTCATTATCATCATCTTCGTCATCATCACCATCGTCTTCATAATTATCACCATCATCTTCGTCGTCATCATCATAATCTTCTTCCTCATCCTCCTCATCTTAAACATTATCATCCGCTTCTTCATCCTCAATTCTATTCATCATCTTCGTCTTCTTCATCACCATCGTCTTCATAGGCATCACCATTCTTCGTCATCATTATTCATTATCAATCATCATCATTATCTTCTCTATCTTCCCTTCTCTTCCATTCTGCTGTAATCTGTAAAGTGCAATAGCACCGGTAAATATTAATAATAAATTATTTTTCAAATATTTTAGTGGCTGGCAGGCCTTCATTGGCAACAGGCATTTTGCCCTCAAACTGAATGGATTATGAAAGCCGATGATGACACCATTGTCCATTTGCCTCGATTGGATCATTGGATTGAACATAAATTTCGGCCAAAATTGAAGCAAAATGAGGCCACTTATTTTGGTTTAAAGATTTCGGGTGTTGGACCAATCCGTGACCCAAAACATAAATGGTGGGGAATATTATTTGAAGAATTAAAAGATTTATTTTTTTTTAAGGTTTGTGCCAAAAAGTGCCTATCCAAGTGATCATTATCCGCCCTATATGCAAGGAGCCACATATCTTGCTTCAAGGCATTTTTAATAAATTATTAAAAAAAGATGCCGAATATTTATTTCAATTTTTTATTTAGGCAAGCCATAAATGCCGTACTGAAATTCACAAACGAAGTTGACGGCTTCAACATGGACGATGTCCTATTCACTGGCATTTTGGCCCAAAAGGCAAATGTCGCACTTTCTGATCATCAGGACATTTTTTGGGTTGGAAAAAAGGTAAAATAAACATTTAAAATTCTTTAAAAAAATGTAATTTACAGTTACGGGAACCGGAAGAATGTAAGGATGGCATCCCAAATTTATGTGCCCTTTGGGGAGCTGGTTCATTGAAGGAATTTGAACAAATTTATTCAGATATGAAATCCATTAAATGCCAAAATTAAAACATATCTCATTATTTTATTGTACTCTTTTAAATGCATTTTATTTATTTCCCGGTTGTTAATTTGATTTTATGAGAAGGTATAAATTTCATTGCCAATTAAGCATACCAATTATGAATATTAAGTTAATCATTCCTCTGATTTTTAATTCGAACAAGACCCTTTAAATTTTTTTTTTTCAAAATGTTAAATACGGTGCTAGGTCGATTCCACAATGGTACAAATATAAAGTTTTTGGCTTCTAATAAATCAGAAACCGGTTTTAGACCCCCAAACCTCATACCATTTTGTAGATCTCATCGTAACGCATCGAATGGTATACAATTTATCATGATTTAGTCAAAATTAAAGAGTATTAAAGAATTTAAACCAATTTTTCCAGATTTTGGTTTTAAACTTTCTTATTTTGGGACTAAACCAGACATTTTATATACAAATCGATGCGTCTTGATGAGATCAACAAAATGGTATAAAATTTGTGGGGTCTAAAATCAGTTTCTGATTTGTTAGAAGCCAAAAACTTTATATTTGTACCATTGTGGAATCGCCCATATTTGTACCACCGCCCTTTGTCTATTGTGGAATCGACCCCGGACGGTTAAATACAATAAAAAATGTTCTTTAGGAAATCATCAGTAAAACGGGTGCAGTTTTTGCCGAGAGAATTGGGTTCTTTTGCCGCGAAATCATTTTCTTGTGCCGAAAGCTTAATAATTTTAATTGCTTGATCCTAGACCCCCAACCTTTATCCATTTTATAGAACTTATCGAGACGCGTCGATTGGCATATTAATTGTCGGGGTTTAGTTCAAAACTAATATAGTTATAAACCACAATATGGTTTAAACGGTTTAACACTTTGAGTTTTAGCCAAACCCTGACAAATTATATACCATTTGATGTGTCTGTGTCATGACATGATGAGCTCTATAAAATGGGCATAAGGTTTGGCTATCAAGGAACCAGCAAAAAAAAAGTTTTAATGAGGAAAAAAGGTTTTTCCTCTGATTAAATAAATAATCAAAATGAGTCATCCTTTCAAATTCTTTCCACTTCCCCTAATGGCCATAACTTTCTCCTGAACATTTAATTCCGCATGTTCTCAAACATTTAGAAATTAGAACATACGCAAAATTTTATTATGGGTTTCTTGCGTTTCCATTTTGCTTTATTCAAAAAAAATTCCAGCCCACCCTTCTCTTGGAATGAATCATCTAATATGGTTCACACTCTACACAGTCAGCATATTAAATTCATTAATTTGTAAATTTATTTTGAAGTAAATTAATAAAAAATGAAATATTAAATGTCAATTTTACTTGAAAAATTCACAACAAATAATGTTAATTTCCTAATTGCACTGACCCTTTTTAATGTGGATATTATTTTTGCATCAAAAGTTGTTCTTGACTTGTAATAAAATTTTAAAAAACCGGTTTTAAACCCTACAAACCTTATACGATTTTGTTGATCGCATCGAGATGCGTCGATTTATGTCATGGTTTGGTAAAATTTAAAGGGTATGAAACCTCTTAAACCATTTTTTCAGTTTTTGGTTTAAAACTCCTTAATTTTTGGCCAAAACCTGAATTTTATATACCATTCGATATGTCTCGATGTGAACTGCAGTTTTGTATAAGGTTTGTCAGGTCTGAAACCGATTTCTGATTTATTAGAAGTCAAAAATTGTTTTAGTGGCAAAAAAAAGCATTTTTGATGCAAAAAAAATTTTCCTTTTTAATTTAGTAATTTTTTGTATTTATTCCTTTTATTCTAATTATTTAAATTTAGAGATCGTTCTACCCAGCCCCTTCTCTTTATAACTTTATAAATAATTATAAAATGAGACTTACTGGAAATTACCTGTTGCTCATTGACATTATTATTTTTCTCACTGTCTTTTTTACCATCATTTGTGTTGGCGCCGACGATTCAAGGCTTTATTCATTTTTTAAACAAATTTTTATTACATTTTTTCTACAGTTGTTTTCCTTAGGCCAGTCTTAGTCGTGCATTCGTCGATTGAATATTGGAAAATTTGAATTTGGAACCAATTCTGGACCAATTGAACACATTTGTCAACAATGATGAACATTTTTGGGGCGTATTGTCCGCAAATGAATTCATGGAAGCGCCAGGCGGTTTCACCCAAAAATGTTTTGATCAAAATATTTATGCACCTACCTTTACCAGGTGAAATTTAAATCAAAACCATTAGTCCAAAATGGGCTAATTATGGAAGATGGAGCAATATTATATTAATGACAATTTAATATCTCAATTTTTTCTGCAGACTAAAAAGTAATTTCCGTATTTCCTCTATTAGAAGTCCCCGGGCTTATAAATATCAGAACCCGTCAAGGGGAGCTTCTAGGAGAGGGTTGGCGCTTCAAATAGTGGAGGGCTAATAATAAATTCCAGAGAGGGAAGCATGAAATAAAATTTTATTCGATAAAATGTGCAACAAATTATAACATGTTTTTACGATCCAAAACATGTTTTTATTATTGTTAAAAATTCAAACAAGTTTTCACAATTTTGAAGAAATTTTTACGATTCAAAACAAGTAGTTTTTATGGTTAAAAATATGTTTTTACAAAATGTTTTTCCAAATCAAAACATATTTTAATGGTTCAAAACATGTTTTTTTAAATATTTAAAATGTTTTTCTAACATATTTTTCAATTTACATACTAGTCTGTTATTGGGGGTGACAAAATTTTAATGGGGGAGGTACCCCAAAAGTCATTATTCTGCCGCCCCAGTTAATGTAAAAGTTTTTGTAACAATACGAGACCTAACCTAATCCTACCCAAACTTTGAATCCATCCCGACCCTAATCCTACTTTAACCCTAACCATAAAATACATCCCGGTCCTGCCTAAACACTAACCCAGCATCTCCTAATGTTGTTTTGGATCTAAGATAGGTTAGGCTAGCTTCTAGAAGGGTTTTAGGGTTAAGGTTAATAGTTTAGGGCCTTGATGGGTTTGGGTTAAAATTAGAGAGAGGACTTATAAATTTCAGAATAGAAGGCGACTTCTTTCTAATACAGAATTTGTGGTAATATAATAAAAAATATAAAGTTTTTTATATAATATAATAAAAAAATATAAAGTTTTTATAAAACAAAACTAGAAAAACTGTAATTTTTACATAAATAGAAAGATAAATTTTAAAATAAATTTGCACATTTACATTAATATATGCAGATTAGATTGTATTTTCAATAGATTTTCTATTTGGGGTCCTAATAATAAATGTCAAAGTGGACAATGGCGCCATGGAATTTGTGTATTAGGGCTGGAAGAGGTGGCAATGCTGCGGCAAACGCCAAATCTTTTTGCCAACAAAATGATGCCGGAGGTTAAATTTATAATTGAGGAATGAAAATTTAAAATTACTCAATTGTGAATGCAGATGGATGCTGGTGCCATTGAATGCATCCATGAAATGATATACAATAGAACACATTTTGAACGAGGCTTGCATAGATTGTGCCGGGCATATTATGCAGAACTCCCACAAGTATATATAAGGGCTAACCGCCTTTTGCGGACCCGCCAACTTGTGAATGAAACGGTTTGATGCCTATCGTGGTAAAGTTGATGTGGCATTGTTTATGGCATTTTATTAGTCATAAAATTAGCTACAAAATGAGATCAAAAGCTTTGAAAAATATTTTAGTATTCACCGAGTTATGGCAACCGTTGGTTTAATTAAGGTTGTGTTTTTGGGCCGTTTTTGGTCATAACTCGGTGAATATTCATCATTTTGTAGCAAATTTTATGACTAATAAAAATGACAAAAACAATTCCACATTATCTTTACATCAGGGTAACCAAACCGTTTCATCCGCAAGTGACTTGTCTGCAAAGGGCGTAATACGTTTATATAATTTCGGAATTTATTTACCAGAACTAGGATGGTAAATTCTGAAAATCTCGGCTTCTAACCGTCATAGAGTCTTGGGAGTAAGGCCTCATTCGACTCGGCCTGTTCGATTTACTATATGAAATTTCAATTTCAGACCAATATAAACTCTATTACTAGTCTCTAAATTGGTCTGAAATAAAAATTTCAGGTAGTAAATCGACCATGCCAAGTCAAATGAGCCAACTCTTAGTCTGGTATAGTATTGTACTGGCGTTTCCATGAATTAAGCAATATTTAGGAGGTGAAGAGAAAATTAATTATGGTTAAATTATATTTAAATTTAATTAAAATCTAATGTCTTTTTTCAGGTACGTTATAATCGAGACAAATTTTTGGATCCCATAAATTTTGACGTGAACAAATTCAATTGTGACTACAAATTCTAAATGATTGGCTGATTAAGAAGAAATCGTTATTAACCAAATAATTTTGATCATTAATATTTGCATATTCGTTATTGCTTAATAAAATTTACAAAAATTGTTACTTAAATATGATTACCAAAACGAATATTTCATAATATTATTTCATCAATTTCATTTCTTCTTAAATTTTAATCTATTAAAATTTCTATATTTTGAATAAAATTATTCTCTACTTAATAAATGGCTTTCAAGCTGACTTCAAACTTGACGAAACTATGCTTACTCAGTCAATGAGTTAAAAATAATGCCGATGATCATTTAAACAGAGTTTCAGAATTGTCGATATTATGGTATATGAAGATTTACAAATTATGAGTATATATTTTTTGTGAACATTTGGCTAAAATGAATACAAATTTCTGATTTTTTTGTTTAAAAATTTATTTTTACTATCAAATATTTTTTGATTATTAATTTTGAATAGATCAGGACAGAGTCAGTTCCATCGATGAAATTTCAAACCGAAATTTGGAAATTTTGCTCAAAATAACCGAAAATAGGAGAGACCGAAAACCGACTTTTTTTCAAAAACCGAAAACCGGGTTTTCAAACCGAGACCGTCTAAAAACCGACTCTGTCCCACTCTAATTTTGAACTTTATCTGGTACTTCTGGATTTATAAATACCGTTTCTCATAAAACATACTTGCCCGTGAGAGGGGAACACTTGAGTCTAGAGCCCGGACAGTTCGGGTTCCCGCTCGGGTTTTTTCGGGAACCCGACTCGAGTTTGATTCGGGAAACCCGAACCGAAAACCTGACTGACTAACTTGGCCAATTTTTAAGGAGAAAACCCGATCGGATTTGGGGAAGACCCGAAACCCGAAGGTTTCCGAGTCGGGTTTTTTTTCGAGAAATCCGAACCGTGGTCCCGACCGATGCTCCTTGCCGGGCTCTACTTGAGTCCAGTGCCCATCTTAACCGACCCGATTTTTTGGAAAAATTTTATTTTAATATAGTTTTTGCTATAATGATATTCCAAAAATAAAAAATTTTTGATCATACATACTTTTTTTTGTAAATTTTTAATGCATTTTTGAAGTATAATTTCTGCCAAAAATGGGCGAAAAATGTGAGCATGCAAAAATTTTTTTAACAAGCTCCAAATTTCATCACAAAAACATTATTTAGTATCAGAAAAATTCCGCTTTATTTAAAAATATCCTTTATTTTTATCATTTATTACAGAATTCATTTCTTCCTTCCATTCTTGAACAGTTTTTTGTTCTAATTAAAAGTGGGTTGGTAATTTGATGCCGGATGATGCCTTCGTCTTTTTTGATTTCCATCTTGGCCATACACCATCGTATGTGAGCGGAAATTTTACTGCCAGAATGGACGCCAATGAAACTTGAAAATTGGCAAAATTATTTTGGATTAAACACACTCAATCCAATTGACTTTAATTATATTATTTATTTTTTATTTATCGCAAATTATTATACTCTATTTATTTTCTAAATTATTACGGGTTACATTTGTTTTATAAAATTAATTGAATAAATTTTATAATTATTTTGTGCCTATGCCTATATAAATGAATTACTGTTAAAAATTTTTCTTATTAAACATATGCTCTAAGTACTGCTAGCTCTCCCTTTAATTATTTAAAATGGAAATATACACCGTATTTCTTCTATTACTAACCCGGGCTTAATCCTCTAGAATGGGTTATTAATAGAGGGGGTTTTCTAATAGATAGATGGCGGGGGGGGGGGGGGGGTGGAGGTTAGAAAATTGATGAAAAATAAAATTTTATTCAATAAAATTTGTAATAAATCAGAATATACTATTTTTGTAATTCAAAACATGTTTTTACAATTCGAATATAAAATTTTCATAGTCTTTTACAATTGAATTAATTTGATATACTATTAATAATTTAATGATGTGTTACATTGAGATGATTCATTCTAATTTTTTTGATTACAAAATTATAAAAAAGAGTTAAATGAATTAAATATAAAAAAAGTCAGTCCAAATTATATTGTCATTTTCTTTCATTAAAATAATCAAAAAGTAAAAATAATTTTATTTTTCCTTTTTAAAAGGGAAAATGACCAATAAGAAATTTTTCCTTTTTGCCCCAATTCTACTTACTATTTCCTTCTTTATATTCTTTTTATTTGAGATTGGACAAGCCATCAGCAGCAGGTTTTGTAAATTCAAATTAATTTTCTCAATTTATTTTTTAGATCGGCGGATTGTCTTTGTCTATCAAATAAATGGAACTTTACATGCACCAAATATCGGTATAATTTTATTTTTATGCAAAAATTTTTTCAAAAATCCTTAATGATAATATTTTCCAGTGAACACTGTTTCGATGCTGGAATACAGCCACAAAAGCAGACTGCATCGAAGCCGACCAAACGATTTTCGACCAAAATGAATATTGTCCATGATCAATTCGTAATGATTACAGAGACGATGTCAGAAGAAGGTCGCAAGGCATTCGGTTGCCTACTTGGATATGGAATCTTCTTGGAGGATTTTTACATTAATGTGAATTTGCATAATCCAGCAACCGTATGTTACAGTGAGGTAAAATACGATATTCGGGTACCCCGTCATTGAAAGCGGTGCTAGGTCATTTCCACAATAGTACAAATAAAAAAATTTTTTTAATCGAAAAATAAATATATGTTAGCGCGAAAACTGAAATTCCGCGAAAACTGAAATTAACACATTATCTCGCCGAAGAAGCAGAGTACAAACCTAATCCTAGACCCTAACCCCTAACCCTAATCCCCTGGATTATTAATTTTTCCTTCAATATTTTAGATTCCCCCCTTCAAAAAACAGTATCCTGACCTGGATTGTGCAAGGATCGTAAATGGTCAGAAAAATTTGTTGTTAATAAAATCTTTTATTATTTTATATATAAAAGTTTTTTCATAATCGAATTCGTTGTTTTTAATTTTACAAAAATATTTCTCTAATTAGATAGAACAAAAATTTTGGTAGGTACATCAAAATTATAAAGTAAATTTTTTTAATTAACAATTTTTTATTTTAAAAAAGTATAAAAATTTCCACCAGGAATAATTCGAATTCTGAATCTCTTTAAACAATTTTTTTGGATTTAAATTTTTAACAAATTAAATTTGAGAAAAAAATAATGTGTATTTGTAAATTTCTTGAAATTAAAAAAAAATTTTAGCAACAAATGATTTATTTAATTATTGATTATTTTATTATAAAAGGTGATGGTGAATATATTCGTGAAGAATTGGCAAAAAATGGAAGGCGGAAACAATCGGAATATACGATGGAAGAAATGGATTGCCAATCCATATATGAACGCCACAATTTCCATTTTATTTTCAATTCATCTGATCAATATTGTGAAGAGGAAAGGCAATTCCCGATTGCTTTCGTCAGACTGGTCTTCAAGGTTGGTTGCCGGGTGAAGATTTCAAAAATTGTTAAAAATGAATCTGAATAACTCTTGAATTTAATATAAATCCACCCAATTGGCATTTTTAACGGATAATAAGCCTGGCTAGGGACAATAACATTTAGTCACTAGTGTCTCAGCGATTTTGCCGATCCGTAGCTCGCCGGCCAATTAACCAATTTAAATGATCAAATGTGTATTTAATATCCCTAATAAGGACAATCAATCCATTGGTATATTATCCAAAAATCTAATGTTAAATAGAAAAAAAAGACGATTTTCCTAAATTTTTGATAACATTTTGCAGTTTACAATTTTGAATATTATTATAACAATGGATAGCCAATAATTAGGACTATTAAATGATTTTTAGTTTTTAGAACATTTAATTGGTTAATTGGCTGATAAAAGCTAGTACTACTCTTCAAAGTCACTCACTAAGACATTTGTGGCCGAGACGCTAATGAATAATCCCAACCGTACTAAAAATCTAATTAATATTGTTTAAAATTTAAAAAGCATTTACAATTTTCAACCCAATTTTATCGCTTTATGGTTTTTGGCTAACTCTTTATCCTAATAAGTACATATAAATTCAAAATTTTAATTGCTTTAAAATTTAAATTAAACAATTTTCCTTATTTTTTGTGATTTAAAACAAATAAAATTACTGCTTAAATAAATTGAGTCATAAATTAAAAGGATTACCGAATGCTGGAAGACGAATTCGCAATCTCTTATGCTCCACAAAATTTCTATTGCTATGCAATCGATGCCAAATCCTCAGAATTATTTCATCAGCAAATTCGCTCATTGGCTAGCTGTTTTCCAAATGTTTTTGTGTTGGCTGAAGAGAATGAACGAAAAATGGATGGCTATGGATTGAACATAGTAGGTGATTATTGTACCAAAAAATGCAAAAAGGGCGAGTATTATATTATATGGCACCCCCACCAAAAATTATGAAAAATAGTGCCCTAAAGGTTATTTTGTTGCTTATTACAAATTTGACATATTTTTAGTACTTATCGGTTATCTACCATAAGATTTGAAATTTTTTTTGAGTTACTTATTCTAATATTCAATTTTTATTGTAAAACGGTGAAAAAACATGAATTTAGGTAATTTCAAGGATGATCAATTTTCGGGGGTAATTTAAGGTGATTTGGTGGCAATAAGTTGATCAGTGATAACAGATTAGTATTTATTTTTAATCATATTTTGTCATTTTGATAATGTAAAAAAATAAAAATGTGATCATTAAATTTTTTATTTTTGCATTTTTTTGAGTAACGATGTAGCACCGGACTGGATGAATTGTAGATTTAAGATGAGACAAACAAAGATTTGTAGACGGATAATAAATTGAGTTTGTTCCTCACATTTTTTTTTCAAACCGGTTTGTCAACCGATTATGGATTAGGCAGTACAGCTAATGAAAAAAGAATGAAAAATTCGAATTCCCAATCATCGAAAACCCATAAATACAAGTTTAAAGTGAAAAATAAAATCAAAAAAATTTTTTTGGAAAAAATGTGGGGAACAAACTATACTATTGCCAAATTATTTTCACAGCTTTATTCCGCTGTTGAATGCTTGAAATTGCTTGCTCAGCCCAAAAATGAATGGAAATATGTCATTACTAACAATGTAAACTTTTTAATTTTACTTTAGACCAGCAGGGTTCGCAGATGTACTTTATTTAAAGATTTGTACTTTTTTTGAGGGGTCAAATTTTTGAAAAATAAAATGTACTTTTTTTAAAGATTTGTACTTTATTTTGACTTTGGTGTACTTTTTGTACTTTTTTTCACAAAATAATGAAAAAATGATAAAATTTTACGCTGCGCGGCTATTTTTGGCTCAAATTTTACGCTGTGCGGCTATTTTTGGCTCAAATTTTACGCTGCGCAGCTATTTTTGGCTCAAATTTTACGCTGCGCAGCTATTTTTGGCTCAAATTTTACGCTGCGCAGCTATTTTTGGCTCAAATTTTACGCTGCGCAGCTATTTTTGGCTCAAATTTTACGCTGCGCAGCTATTTTTGGCTCAAATTTTACGCTGCGCAGCTATTTTTGGCTCAAATTTTACGCTGCGCAGCTATTTTTGGCTCAAATTTTACGCTGTGCGGCTATTTTTGGCTCAAATTTTACGCTGCGCAGCTATTTTTGGCTCAAATTTTACGCTGCGCAGCTATTTTTGGCTCAAATTTTACGCTGTGCGGCTATTTTTGCCTTAAATTTTTCCCACGCAGCTCGAAAAATTGTAAAAATTTTTCTCAAAAACGTATAATTCTAGTCCTGGTTGATCTCCTCTTGCTTATTTATAATAAAAAACATAATTAAAAAATTTTAATCAATTTATTTTAGCCTAAAACGAAAATCTTTTTTTTGACCCCAAAATCTTTATTTTCAAGGCCAATGTACTTTATTTGAAAAAAAAATCTGCGAACCCTGCTTTAGACCCATTACAAAATTCTGTTTTTTAAATAATAATGCTAATCAATTATCACATCAGAATCACGATGTCCAGTTGAAAACAAACCAAGAATTGGTGCAAATTTTTAAATGGATGAACAGCACAAACGATATAGAATATACACCGAACAACGTTAGAAATGCGTTTTATAATGCTGGGAATTGGACACTGTCCAATTTGCATTTGTTTAAAAATGGTATGCAAATTATTTGAATTCTTGAAAGAAAAATATCAATGATACTTATATTTATCACTTGATTAGAGTCATTTATATTTAAATTTTCAATTTATTAATAACTCTCGAAATTGAAAGATTTGGTATTGTCATGTTTTAGTTTTCGTTAAAAAATGGCAAAATTTTTGATCCGGCAATAAAATTAAAATGGAAAAAAAACGAGAAAAAATTACGCTATATTTAAGAGAATGTAATAAGTTTTACAATTGATCAAGGGAAATATATATATTTTGGTGAACATTTTAAGAACAAATTGGCGAATCGAAAAAATGTGCATTTTTGTAATAAAAATTAATTTTTCAAAAATTGAAGAAAGCATGAATTTGCGTCGAGATCATTTCGGTCAATTGCTGGCTTTGCGGTACAGTAAAGGTGCATTTCAAGTCAGTTTGAGTCGTGAATTCGTCGATTGGATGTTGGAAAATTTGAATTTGGAACCAATGCTGGACCAATTGAATACATTCTATGCAAATGATGAACATTTTTGGGGCGTATTGTCGGCGAATGAATTTATGGAAGCGCCAGGCGGTTTCACCCAAAAATGTTTTGATCAACAAATTTATGTGCCAGGCCTTACCAGGTTAAATTAAAATTAACAACTTTCTCAAGACAATGAACGGATATTAACTAGTTCTCGGAGAACAGCATATTCTATTTTGGCAATGTTATTCACTGCTTTTTTTTATTTAATTAAATCCTTAGATAAGAAAATAGCGATTAATAAAATCAAAATTATTAAAAATTTTTCAAAAAAAAAAATAACCAAAAAATGTCAATTAAGCTTCAAATTTGCAAATAATCTTAATATAAAACATATTGAATATGTATAGATTTATTACAATTTTAAAAGATTTTCTATTTGGGGGCCTAATAATAAATGTCAAAGCGGACAATGGCGCCATGGAATTTGTGTATTAGGATTGGAAGAGGTGGCAATGCTGCGGCAAACGCCAAATCTTTTTGCCAACAAAATGATGCCTCAGGTTTTAATTTAATTGAAGAATGAAAGAATATTTAAAATATATTTAAAAGATGGATGCTGGTGCCATTGAATGCATCCATGAAATGATATACAATAGAACACATTTTGAACGAGGCTTGCATAGATTGTGCCGGGCATATTATACAGAACTTCCACAAGTATATATAAGTTGCTGTAAATATTGGAAATTGGTTAATTTCCGGAATTTAGCAGAAATTAGGCTAGCAAATTCGGTAAACTCAGCTTCTAATCGTCATACAGTCCTAGCCCCTATCATTAGCCACAAAATTGGTTTGAAACAGAAATTTCACATAGTAAATTGATCATGCCGAGTCGAATGAGCTTACTGTCCAGTCTGTATGAGGGTTAGAAGCCGAGATTTCCAAAATTAGTCAACCAAAGTATTTGACATTATAATGTTAAAATATTCGAAGAAACAATTTTCGTTTTCCAATATTGAATTCGACTAATCGATAGTTTAATATTTAGAGATTTTTTGATGACAAAATCGTATATGAAACTAAAAATCTGATGCTATATAACGAATTTCCGATTGATTCCAAATTCCGAAGCATTTTAATGATTAATTTTTTATGATTAGTATAGAGAGTATGGACTTGCATTTCCATGAATTAAGCAAAATTCAGGAAGGGAACATAGAATTAATTACTTATATTTAAATTTAATTAAAATCTATCGTTTTTTATTTTCAGGTACGTTATAATCGAGACAAATTTTTGGATCCCATAAATTTTGACGTGAACAAATTCAATTGTGACTATAAATTCTAAATGATTGGCTGATCAAGAAGAAATTGCAATTAACCAATTAATTTTGATCAATAATATTTCCACTTTCATTATTGCTTAATAAAATTTACAAAAATTTTTACTTAAAAATGATAAACGAATCGAATATTTCATATACTATTTCATTATTTTCACTTGGAAAATATTTTTATACCAGCAAAATTACTATTTTTACCGACAAAATAATTTTTGACTTCTAATAAATCAGAAACCAATTTTATTCCCTACAAATCTTATACTTGAGAATACTTTGAAATTTAAATCATTCCACTCCCAAATAAATTTTTCATTTTATGCATTGCTTCCACCGCCAAATTGCATAATAAAGGATAAAAAAAAGTATAGAAAAGGTCAAAAATTGTAAAAAATATTTTATGGGAAGGAACAGAGGAAAGTCAAAAAGCTCATATTTTGTTATATTATTTTGTGGACTTTTTATTTGATTTGGAATTCGTTTTTGTGAGTGATTTTGGGCCTTTTTTTGATGCACAACAATTTCCTCCTCCCTCATCAATTGCCTCATTTTTAGCGCCTTCTGCGTTTCAACATGCAGGAAATGGGCGAAAACTGTAAATGGGAATAAAAAATAATATTTAATTTAATTAAAATATATGATAAAAAATAATTTTAGTATATTAGTAAGAAGTTCAGGTTTTCCAGAAATTCTATAAATTAAAAATCGAAAATTAGAAAATTTCAGTGCAAAATAAAATAACCGAAAATCTGGAATATAAAAATTTACAAAATTTTCATTCTTTTAATTTTTCGATATTTTTTTGTCATTTAAAAAATCATTATGTAATGACTAATTCGCTTTTTTTTAAATCTTTGATTACTAAATAAATTTGTTACTTGTTAAGTTTACATCCGCTTTTTTCGTTGAGAAGGGTAAAAGTGAAGTGTTCCCCATTATGGATGTTAGGGATAGGTTTAGGATTAGTGAGATGATTTTTATCTCATCATATCCGAAATCTATCCCTGAATGACCCTAACCCTAATCTTGATGATGTTGCCCTTCACTTTCCAAAAAAGCTAATATAAACTTAACAAGTAGCTTTTTGGTAACCTAATAAATAAATTTAAGAAATTAATTGAAATAAAAATATGAAAAAAAATTAATTTTAAAATAAATCAATAAATAATTAAATCTGTTGCTTACTTCGCATTGTTCCCAGCCATGTTCAAAATCTCTGCGCTTCTCATCGCCTCTTTTAGCTGGACCCTAAAATTTAAAATAAAATAAATCAAAAATGCATCCTTTCCCCACCTTTGAGGGTGAAAATTTGGTTGGAATTTGGTTTGGCACAATTTTGTCGACCAAAACCAATTCTTGGCCGTACATTGGACGCTGCTTCAGAAATTCTTCCCAGCCAATCAACATTTTGGGATTATTGTGGGATGGGGAAAACAATGAATCCTGTTGTTGAAGATCGGCCATCGAGAAAATTGCGGCTTGGCAATTTGGCAGAGACTGCAATGAAAATATAAATTATTATAAATTAAATTATGATAAAAAAAATATTAATATCATCCTAAATTTAATTTTATGAGATTTTAAATTGGCTGCGAATTGGCTAATATTTGGTTAGCAATTATTCAAATTATTAAAAAATCGTGACATTTTGTTAAGTTATTTATAAAAAATATTTTAAATAATATAATAATTAATCAAATTCAGTACTTGTTAAGTTAAGTTTATACATTCACTTTTTTCCTGTGAGAAGGATAAAAGTGAAGGGTCCCCTTCGGGAATTAGGGATAAGGTTAGGGGTTATGTGAAATGATTAACCCATCCTATCCGTAACCAATCCCTGAATGACCCTGATCCATGGGGGGGGGGGGGGTACATTAATACTGATGAATTAGGGGGACCCTTCACTTTTCAAAAAGTGAGTGTAAATGATACAAGTACCTCAAATTTAATTGGCCTGAACAGCAGGAATTTTATCACTTTTTGTCATAGATTTTTTAATTTCCAATAAAATTTATTAATCCTTTCCCTTATTAACTCATCTCATTCAATGGCTATAAATAATAAATGGTATCAAATTTAATAAAATTAAAATTCAAATTCACTTGAAAATTGGTTTAATTGTTTGTGTGTAAATTAATTAGGCATTTTAATTTATCCTATTAAAAACTTACACTGCAAATCAGTGCCAAAACCAAGAAGAAAGCCATCAATTTGTTGGCGAATGGGACGGCGGCAATTTGACAATTATTCTGCGACATTTTCGGACGACTGCTGCTGAATATGGTGAAGATGGACGACTTAATGGCGGAAAATTGGAATGAATGGACCACCACCTTTTTTTCACACTTTTCTAAAAATAGAAACAAAAAATTACGCGAGAAATATTTTAAAATTGAGGTGAAATGGATGATGGGAACATTTTTTTAAAAGTCGCACATTTTTTGTGTGCCAATGGCCGAGCCTTTAACATATATATTTTGTTCGGCCGAATGCACTTTATTATTCATGTAGAAAACAGTAGGATGAATATGACTCCTCTCTATGCAAGGAAGGACGATGTGCCTTCTGCTACTGCTTTGGAGGATGCGTGAGAATTTTTTTTATGTCATAGAATTTTTTGGCCATTTTTTGGCATTTTAAATTTGGCTTATATTTTGAAAGAAGAATTTTCGAATATTTTTATTATGCAATTTTTATTTTTTTTAATATTATAGGATTAATAAAATGAAAGAAATAAAAAATAATGCACTAGATTTTGTAGAAAATGGTGAATAGATTTTTCTAAAATCAAAGAATCCTAGCCCACCCAAATGTTTGTCCTCTATTGTGGAAAAACAAAAGTGTGATAATTTTTTGGCACTTTAATTTTTTGCATTTTTATAGGGTGAATTTTTGAATATTTTCATAAAATATAATATTTTTATAATTTTTATCTAGTTAAAAAAAATCCAAAAAGTGTATATTATCTTAATTAGTTAATTGAATATTTTTTAATTACAATTTTATCAATGAAAAATGAAATCCATTATAATTAAAAATTTCTAAAAAATCCATTGAAATTGACCTTTAAAAGGCATTTAAAACTGCTTTAGTCAATAATTTAGAGGATTTTTTCGGCACACTTTTTTTGCCATTTTCAACATGGATTCTATGTGTAATATGATGATTTATGAAGAGGCCTCTGGGGAAAATTATGAGTGCAAATTGTCGCAAGTACATTTTTTGCCGAAGCAGCATCAACAGATTTTACCGACAATTTACGCAAAAATGCCAACCCGCACCCACACTTAATGATGATGACAGTTGATAATGATGATTAGCTGCCCGGAAATTGCAGCAAAAATGTCGGCCATTTTGCTGTCTCCTACACTCCATTGAACAATTTAAAAATTGGCAAAGGAAAAAATAATAATGAATTGAAGCCAGAAGGCTTGGGAATATTATTTAAAGGAGAATGTTTAATGGAAGGGCATATTTGAAAAAGGCCAAGAATTTTCATGTTGGAAGAAATTAGTCAAATTTAGATAATGTTAACATTCACATTTGCGAGGAAATTAGCTAATTTGTTGGCGAATTTTTATTGGAAATAACGGCGCCGACATTTTTGCGAAAGGAATATGACTAAATTAGTCAAATTATTTATTGTCGAGTATTAATGCAAACAATTATTTTACTAATGAATGTGAAAAGAAAAGGCAAATGTGGAAGAATAAGGAAGTTCTTACTTATTAGAAAATTAATTCCTGGAAATGTTGAAAAAGCAATTTTTAAACAATCTTTCATTCATAATTCATTTATTAAATATTTAGTATATTATGATTAGGAAGCATATTTAATATTTACTCCAAAAAATTGTTGTACAATATTATTAATTGTTGAAAATATTTTTTGTGGAATTTAGGAATTTTTAAAAAAGCAATATTAATGGTTAAATTGGATATTAATTTTAATAATAAAAATATTTAAATTAAAAACAAAATATTCTAACAATCTCTTTAATTCCCAGGCTCGAAAAGTTCTTTACATTTGAAATTTGACAATGGTCAATTTTTAAAGTCAAAATAAAAAGCTGATTTTGTTGATTGATATATTTTTCGACAAAATATATATCAACAAAAATATAAATATTAATTTTTTAATAATCCAAAGAATGGCAACAAATATTTGTAAATTTTCAACAATTCTTTCCCGTCAAAATAATGGGTGTCAAATTTAAATAAATATTTTCCATCAGACTACTGCTTACGGCATAAAGCCTTAAAAGTACAACAAATAAAAAGCAAACAAATAAATTCCCACCCCAGCTAATTTTACATCATTTTTTGATGAGGCAGTTGGGAATTTACATTTTCTTGCAGCAAATTATAATTGTTTTTCCAATATTTTTTCTTCAAAATTTCTTTTAAAATTATTGTTTGGGCGACATAAAAGAATTTTTAAGGAATTAAAGAGCAAAATAAGTTAGTTAAAAATTAAGACAAAAGAAAAAATTCGCAATTAAATATGGATTGACATAAAAACAGGAAAGAATATTTTGCGAGGGTTGCTTGGATTGCCAAAAATATTTTTGGACATTAAAAGGGAAAATATATGGTCCAAACAGGGAATAGTTGAATACCAAAATATAGACAAAATATTCGCCCTCCGGCATTCATTAATAAAAGGGAAAGGCGCTGAATTAATGAAGGAATTTGTCAATGGATGGCACTTATTCAGAATAAAATTGGGGCCAAGATGGAGAAAGCCACCGAAAATGATATTAATATTATACATACGGATGGGTGGATGGACAATTTGCCTAATTTATTCAAATGGGGACAATATGTTATTTTTTCGTGGGCAATTCCACAAAGAATTACCAAAATTAGACATATTCCTGTGTATATGATGAGGCAATTCGTTTAAAGATATTTTGGTCATTGAAATTTTCAATTAATGATTATTTGGAACTTTCGATATTTTAAAAAAGAACGCATCAAAAAAAGTCTAAAACATTCTTAAAATAAATAGTATTTTCCAAAATTATAACAAATATAAATATGATCAATAAATTCAGGAGAAAATGATGTTTTAGTAGGCATATTAAATGTATTAATCATTCTAAATTTAATAAAGAAAATATTCATAAAAATTAATCTAATTCAATTGTATCAATTTATGACAAAAAGGCCATTTTTGATTCCTTCTTTCCATTACTTTAAAGAACCTAGGAAAAATAATTAAATTTCACAAAAATAATTCTATGATTTTGTCAAAATAATATTTGACTATTTTTTATTCAATAAAAATTTAACTTGAAAAAATGATGACATTTTTGTGGCAATTAATTTAATTTATGAATGATAATTTGATAAAAGGAAGGTATTATATTGAAGCTATAAAATTAATTACTATTCTCGTATGGATGTCAAATTTCCCCAGAAAATTGTTGCGATCCTTTGGGAAGAAAATTAGGCATAACATTATAAATATGTTGGCGCCAGCAGGAAATAATTTGCATAATTTTTTTTGCCTACTTCTTCCATTTATGGGAAATGAGTAAAATGGAGTAAAGTATGGGTGCTTTATTAGGAACTTCTTTGTCATTGTATTGCATTGCATTTAATGGACAAATTTTCATTAAAAATGAAGAAGTAAAAAATGTTATTGCTTGAGTAAATGGGAATGGGAACTTATGATGGCATTGTCCTAGTGTTTTGGCAATATTTTTTATTTTGAAGAAAATAATTCGTAGAAAAAGAAAATACTTTATGGAATTTGTGGCAAAATTTGGCCAATTAACTCGAATAAAAAGGCCATTTTAAAAAAAATTTTCCCAGAATGGCTGAATGGAATGATATTTTTTATTTACACTCATGAATAATTTGGTAAAATATAAAATTAATTTTATTGAAAATTTCAGCCAAAATTTTATAAATAAATAGAGAAAAGATTAATCTTCTTTGTATTTGAGTATTTTTGGTGGATAATGCTCAACAATGGCAACAAAAATGAATGAAACTTTTGACAGCCTTTTAAAATGGACAAAATATGGGCCAAAAAATTTTCATGAATTTTAAAGTAGTGAAAAATGAGATTTTTGATGTTTTTGAAATTTTTGAATGATTTCTTTTGATAGTGGCTATTTTTGAGCCCAATTCATGTCAATCAAAAAAATTTTGATTGAAAACATTCATCAAAAAATGAACCAAAAATAAAATAATAGAAAAATTTTCACCAATGATTTTTGCTTTTTGTGGTATGTTTTTTTGTGCCATTCTCCCTAAATTTTCAATGCATTCACAACTAATAATTTTTTTGTTTTTATGGCCAAATTTGGCCCAAATTGAGACCAAAGTTGAGCAGAGTGGTGGCCGCGTGTTGACAAGTCATTTTTTAACAGCCCTAAAGAACAATGCAGACAAAATTCTGCTAGAATTAATGAGAGAAGACGAAGGAGGAATAAAAATAGTTTTTTGGAATTCTTTTCCTAAAAAACATGATAATTATATATTTTTCTTTGGGTTTCGGAAATTCTTAGAGATTAATTTTTAGAGGAATTATTTTTATTTTTCTACTTATTTTTATGGGCAGATTTTGCGAATAAAATTAATTTTTTATTGGATAGCTTTAATTTTAGCGAATTTATTACCATTATAATATTCCGAATGGAATAAGTTAATTAAAAAAAAAAAGTAGAGGGATTCATTGGTAATAGGAAAAAATTAGGTACTTATTGGTTAACCCCCTAAAATTTGAAAAAATTTTTTCATTTGTCCAAAATTTGGGGTAGCATAAGATTTTAAGGTGGGGGAAAAATCTGTAGGTCGACAAAATAGGTAAAAATCGGGCAGTTTATTAATGAGTAGAAGATTACTAAAAACAATTTTTAGAATTTTGTTTATTATTGGAAATTGGAATAAAAAATTTTCCCATAAGTCCAAAATGTTTGGGGTCAATAATATTGCAAATTAATATTAAAAATGCATGTCTTCATAAGAATTGGGAATGCATTGGCCCAGGATGTTTTGGCCAAAAAAATTTTCTTCGTCTCAATTCAGAAAATCTTCAATCTTTCATCTCCCCAAATTTTTGGCCCCAATTCTCACTTATATCTCCCCTCATTTGGAAATTTTTTGGGCATTTTAGTGCCAAAATTGTCATCGGTCCTTATGCCCTTTTTATTCTTCTAAAAATGGTGATTGCCCAAATTTTTATAAAAGTTTTAAATATAATATCTTGAAAGATTATTCAAATATTCTCCAATGGCATAATCCAAGAAGAAATATCGGAAATTGATATCGCTTAATTTTGCATATTTATTTTTTTCTGCTAATTTTTTTTGGAAGAAATAATTTTTATGGCTTTGAATTTAGGGAGATTCTAAAAATAATTTTGCTCAAAAAAGTCCAAATATTTGAAACCAAAATATAGCAAATTAAGTTAAAAAAATGCATTTTGATGTAGCTCCGGATGTTTTGGCCCAAAAATTGGACGTCTCTCCTCTGAAAATCTTCAATCTTTCATCTCCCCAAGTTTTGGCCTCAGTTTAAATATTTCCTTTCGTCTCTCATTTTGGGGCTCTTTTTTTGAATATTTTCTATTTTGGTGTTAGAATTGCCACTTTTCGGTCTTTATGCTCCTTTTATTCTTCTAAAAATTCTTCTGTGAGGCTAAAAACATTAAAAAATTAGTAGCGCTTTTAATAAATTTAAATGTTTATACCATTTAATTTTATTTATTTTTGCTATTTTTTGGAGACAAACAATTTTTTATTTTTTTGGACGCCAAAACAAAGCAAATTATTATAAAAAAAATGCATATCGATGTGGTCCCGGATGTTTTGGCCTAAAATTCTTTGTTTCTTTTCTGGAGATCTTCAATCTTTCATCTCCCCAAATTTTTGGCCCAAATTTAAATATTTTTCTTTTACTCCTCATTTTGAGGCTTTTTTGGAAATTTGGTGTTAAAATTGTCACTTTTCCGGTCTTTATATGCCCCATTTTTATTCTTCTAAAAATGATTGTGAGGCCAAAAACATAAAAGAAAATTAGTAATGCTTGAATAAATTTGAATGGCTACTCAAAAAAGGCATTTTTGGCTGGGAAAATGGCTTATTTTATGAGTGAGTGGGAGACAAAAACATTTCGTCAATTTTAGAGCATAAATCAGCAGTGGAGGAATGGGAACGATAATGACAAATAAAATGGTTTTTTCTAAAAATTTTAAAATGGATTTTACGAAATGAAGTGGAAAAATGTTTTAAAAAAGACTGCAAAAATGCGGTGGCGGCTTTTTGAATTTTAGAAAATTTTTTGAATGGCATCATCTATTTTTTTGCTGGTTCAAAAGAAATCATTTAAATGGATTTATTGTATATAAAAAATATTTTATAGTATTAAAAAAAATATATTTTTATTATTTTTGAACAAAATCAAATTTCATATAATTTTTTGAGTTACCCAGAAAAAAATGGTTATAACTTAAATATGGCAGCAATTTGGTTAGCGAAAAAAGGGTTAGAAGTTCGACCCAAGTTACGATGCTTTTTTTTCTAAATAAATTTTTAAAATTTATAATTGGAACATTTTTTATATTTTTTGAGCATTCGAAGGATGTCCGCTTTAGCTTAATTGGTAAATATGAGTGAGGCACAAAAAGGTCGCAAGTTCGACCACAGCTAGCGGCAAATTTTTTTACAATAAATTTATTTTTTTGATTTTTAAATAATTATTAGAATATTTGATTTTTTGTATTTGGCAGATCCCCCCCCCCCAATCCAAAAATTACCTTAAGTTAACCCCAAAATTGGTGAACCTTAAAATCACCTAAAATCATGTTCTTTCATGGTATTATAATCAAATATGAATAATAAAAAAATCAAAAAATTTATTTCTGGCGCCAGATAATAGGTACCGTAATTTCTATATACATATTTTATAGGACTATGTTCCCATCGGAATTTTTGCCATTTTAAAATAAAATATTCATAAAAGGAAATTGAAAATTTTAATGGAAAATTTGGCATTAAACATCACAAATTATTGAAAATTTATTGGGCATTTTTGGCACATACAAACATTTTTATTTTTGTTATATTCATGGCCAATGATCATTGGCATCATCGAAAATTGGCTTATAAATAAATAAGGAAGTGAATGATGATTCAATCAAGTTATTTGCTTGATAAAATTTTGTGAACTTTGTCCTCAAATTTTGGCCAATTTATTTTAACCCCACATCCATAAAAAGGAAAATGGAATTTTTTTACGCTGAATTTAACATTAAAAGCGCATCCAAAAACAGCACTCAAATTTGTTGAATTTTAGGTGCATTTATGGTATTAGAATCGACATCATCATTTTTGGCTTTGGCATCACCCAAAAATTGGCTTAAAAAATAGGTCCAATTTTTTGATGTTCCCGAGGGAAAATTTCTATATTTTTTGGCATATTATTCATGTGGGTTGATGACAATTTTCCCCAAAATTGGTCATGGAAAATTGCATATTTATGCCAATTGTGTCAGTTGAATATAGCGAATGGCTTATTTATTTATTCGACGAATATTGGTATTTTCATTGGATGTGTTTAATATAAATGCTAATTTTTTATTTTTCCACTTTGATGATTTGATCATAAATGAATGGAAAATGTCGAAAAAAATTGGCATTAAATTCTCTTTTAAATCCCCATGGGGTATTATTTTTTTTCCCCTGAGAAATTGGAAAAATTAGAGGTCTAACTCCTTAATTTTCTGATACAAATTATATTCTGATTTTGTAGAGTTTTAGGAAACTAAATGCAATAAAAATTTTAAGTTCCTCAGCCATAGCTATGAAATGATTACTCAAAATAGAGACTGGAGAATTATAAAAGAGTGTAGATTTAAAAGAGCATTTATGGTATAATAAAAATTGTCGAGAAATATCATTTATTCAAAAAATAATTAAGTGAAAAATTTATTAATTTAAAAAAAAAAATAAATTATTCAAAAATTAAAATTGATTAAAATTTCTAGAAATCAATTTAAAAAAATAATAATTAAAAATTTTTTTAAAAATTAGTAAAAATATTATTTAAAATTGCCATTTTTAGTAAAATATATAGTTGGCTTGTTTGGCTAAGGAAATAAAATTTTTATTCCTTATTATTAACCCCACTTTTGGAGATGCAAATTATGAGAATGAGAGTGGGCGAATAATCCTTCCAAATAAACATATGGAAATTAAAAAATTAAAAAACACGAATGCACCATTCTTGGGAAAAAGTGCTAGAAAAGGAGCACAAGGCAAAAATATTTTCTTCAATATTTAAAGTCATTTTTAGATCTGAAACTTATTAAAGGAAAGAAAATGAGAATTTTTAAGCAAAATTTTTTTGGTGAATTTATATTTAGTAAATATTATTATATTTTTGAATATAAAAATGTGAAAATAGTCTGGCTTCATCTATTATTAAAATTTTTAATTTAATGTTTAATGAACAAATAATTCAAATTATATTTAAATTATTCCTTGGGGATTTATTTTTAATTTTTTTCATTAAAAAATTCAGATAAACAAAACAATTTTCGGACTAAATTTTAATGCACTTTTAAATATAATAAATAAATTTTAAAAAAAAATGAAAAAAAAAAACAAATTTTTTTGTGTATAACTTTTTCTGGTCAAAGAGATAGATTATTTTATTTTTCGGTTATCTTTCGCCAAATTTGAAAAAAAATTTGAGATTCTTATTCTATTACTCATATTTGATTGTATAACGATGAAAAAATACTATTTAGGGTTAGAATCTTATGACCGATTTTGGGGGTAATATAGGGTGATTTTAGTTAGGGGCGGAAAAATTTCTGGGAGACGGATAATTGATAAGCACCTAGATTTTAACAATCATTTTTGGTATCAAAATGCTATGTAGAAAAAACTTAACATATAATTTTTTGTAGCCCGAAAGAATGCCATTACGTTGCGTAAATTTGCATTTTAGCAAATAAAATTGCATGGAAGAATGCGGAGAAGAATTTGGGTAATATTTAATTAAAATTAAAGAGAAACACTTCAATCAAACGAAATAAACAATTTTCATGAAAAGATCGGCGGATGCAATGGATTAATTTTCTTGGAAAAAGTGGGTGGCAAATGTTAAATGAATGAATGAAAAGCTGTAAAGAAATGTCGGCAAAAAATTCGTCAAATGTGCCAACAAAATGCGGTGATGTGTTTTTGGCCAAAGGAAATTGAAAATTTCCTCTTTTCTTTTCTTCAATTTCGATTTTAAATTCAGCTGCCAATCATAGACAAGGGGACAATTTCAACTTAGGGTGGAGATTTTGAGACTTTTTCTTAGAATAATTTTTTCCATTAAATTTTAATGAATTTTAGAATTGTTTTTAAAAAACTTTCAATTTCTATTAAAATAAAATGAATAAAAAAATTTTTTAGTAAAATTTTTGTTAATAAAATTTGTTAAAAAACGAAAAAATAAAAAATTCAAATAATTTTTTATTAAATTTTTTAATGAGTGAATAATTTGTAAAATGATGATTTGAATTGGCATTTTTGTCAATTTGAAAAATGGAAAAAATGGTACCAATAATTGTTAAATTTGAAAATAAGATTTGAAAATTTGGATTGTGGAATTAATTTTAATTTTTTTTTTTTTTGATTTTTTATATCGGTCTTATTTTTCGATATTTTGCGCGGTTTTTGTCTAAAAAATTTGTAAAAATTATAATGCGATTTTTTGCCTTTTCTGGAACTCAAATAAATTGTCCATTTTTTGCTCAACTCAAAATTAGTTTTCCCAGCCAAAATTGGGTTTGCCATTTGTTTGCTCTTCACTTATTATAGTTCGCAGAGGTTTCCAAAAAAAAGCGTGGCCGGAAGCTACGTAAAATGCAATACTAATTTTATGGTGCAAATTAGGAAGCAAAATGCTCCATTTTTGGACTTTTTCTTACTTCATCCCAATTTCCTTTTACCCTGAGGCGTCATTTCCCCTCCTTCCTATAAATCGAAAGGCCTTTCAATTGGCCAAAAGGGCTTTCAATTTTATGGGAAATTTTTCGCCATACGCGCTAATTTTAGCTGGCATTCCACACTTTTTTGGGAGCATCTGTTGGCGCCCAAAACTTTTATTTGCCCTTTGCCGCCAATTTTCCTGGCTCATCCCCCGTCCAATTGAGCCGGAAGGATGGGAAAAGGAATTTTAATTAAAATTTTTTCCACGCACATTCATTGGCCCAGAGGGCATCATTGATGGTGGAAAATGGCAAATGCGATGCCATGGCATTTTTCCATGCGCCTCATTTGCTGACAGTCATTATTTGTTTTTATTCGTTTTTTGGGTCCGGCAAATTAAAAAAAAAATGTTTGAATGCGACAATGTGATATATGCGATATGCCTTTTAATGAATGCCAAATTGAATGGAATTGGGTGGAAATATTCAGGGGAATATTTATTAGGAAAATTTCCATTTTTTGTTTCATAAAAGCAAGCCGAATTGGTTAAAATGCCTTTTAAATTTGAACAGATTAATTTAAAAATTCTTTACCTAACATAACTATAATTAAACAGAGAAGAAATCAGGCATAATTTAAAATTTTTTAAAATTTTCATAAATTTAAAATTGACTAATTATATATTTCTTTTTTTCTAACTTATATTATTGTTCCATAAAATTAGAAATTAGAATGCAATGGAGTTGGTTTTTCGAACATACCGATTTTTAAATCCGTGGTTTTTAAAAAATTGTTGACTTTCGGTTTTTTTTATATTTTCGGTTTTAAGGAGCAAAAATTTTTCCAATTTCTTTTTTAAATTTCATCGAATTTCTGAAATCGACTCTATTTTTAACTCTACACGAAATATCAAATTATCTTCAGCACTGAGTCATAAAAAAGGGTTATCCGAAAAATGGCAGAACTTAATAAAATTATTTTAGAAAATAACAAATTAAAAATTTTATTTTTACATAAGCATTGGGATATAGTTTTTCTTTTATTTTTTAAAAATTTAAAAACAAAAATAATTTTTTAAAAACGACAAATGAAGAACCGAAACCCATACGGAAAACAAACAAATTGGATATTGCGAATCATCAGCAGAATATTTATAGTAATTTCTGCCAACAAACATGTTTACAATGCCAGTCAAAATCCAAGGAATTTATCTAGGGGAAATATTCGTTCCTAATGCGGGAATGGGCAATTTTTCCTGGTATTAATCGCCTCCATCCGTGCCATCCTTTCCTCTACATTTACTATATTTATTCATCATTGCGTGTTTTTAATGCCTTAAAACAATAATCATTTGCTGATATTTAAAAAAATGTTGCTTAATAAGGAGGAACTGGCAGGAAATTAATTTTTGCATTATTCTGAATCTGAAAACAAATATTGATATTTGATATATATTTATATATGTAACAGATAATTCCGAACCGCCATGGTTTTTGGCCTTTCCTGGGAAAGGCCAATGCCCCAAACTGGGCCGGTATGCAAAGAAAATTTTAACGACGGGTTCGTTGTTAAGTGACAATGAGAAAAGATTAGCTTGTAAGACTCCATATGCAAAGAACATTCTTAACAATGAAAACAAGGGAAAGTTGATTGTCAACTGACAACCAACTCTTACGATGCCTCGGACCAGGGTTCGTTGTTAAATGACAACGAACAACGAACCCGTTGTCAAATAACCTTACAATTTTCTTTGCATACGGGCCCTGGCTGTTGGAAATTGACTAATTCCGGAATTATTCAACTGCTTTGCCTAGTCAAATTCATTAATCTTGAATCTCGGCTTCTAGGTGTCGTACAGATCCAAGTTTAGGCCCAATCGACTCGGAATGGTCGATATACTATATAAAATTTCATTTTCATACTAGGATTAGGCTTAGGGTCAGGGACAGGAAGCTGGAGATGGGATAGAAATCTAATGGAAAATGTTACTAAACAAGCGCATATCGGTCTGGAATTGAAATTTCAAATAGTAAAATCGACAATGAGCTTGTTCAATGAGCTTATTTTCAAGACTGAAGAAAACCTTGGAGCCGAGATTCCCGAAATTAACTTGCCCAGTGCCATTCTGGGGAATTAGCAAATTCGTCAATCCTTGCAATATTATGTAAAAATAAACATATCATAGGAAAAAATTGGCAAATAATTGCAGAATTTACATTTTTTCCAAGAAAATTGGCACGTTTTTTCATAAGTAATTTTCGATCTCACTCTATGTTTATGAAAACATTGCGGTCTCCAGGTGCTTAATGAAAAAATATTTTTTGATATTAATAATAAATTTAAAAAGGACTAACGATAACTAAAAAGGCAATATGAATGAGGGATAAATGTGTTCTTTTTTATATTATACCGGATATTCACATTTATTATTGCATTCAGCAGATTAAGAAAAAAAAATTAATCTTTAATTTATTCACGGTGTTCATTTTGGTATTGGCATTGGTGAGCAACTAATTTTGTCATTTTTGTGTTCAAATAATGAATTGTATTAGAATAGATTAAATTAAATTAGCAATAATGATGCAATACCGAAAGATTTTTACAACAAATTATTTAATGATTTTTGTAAATTTAATTGCATATTATTTTTGTGTATTGGAGTTTCATTGAATTATAAATTATTTAATTCTTTATTCTATTTTAAAAATAAACAAAATTGATGTTCAATTAATGAATTAATCATTTAATATAAATTTGTTGAATTTTTAAAGAATATTGCATAAATTTGTGTAATTAATTTATAATTTTTTGACCCTCCAAAATAATTTTTTTGTTATTTTAAATTAAAACAATTTTTGAATAATTTTACTGTCAATATTTATGTTTCCGAGGCATTCCCATTTATGTAGTTCTTCAATGAGAATAATTAGAATAGAGTTAAGTTTTTTTTGTCCACAAAATTGGTGCTTTTTGTCCAGAAAATTGCATTCTTTTGTCCATAACGTAACTT
The DNA here is from genome assembly GCA_030063045.1 of Pratylenchus scribneri. Taxonomy (NCBI): domain Eukaryota; kingdom Metazoa; phylum Nematoda; class Chromadorea; order Rhabditida; family Pratylenchidae; genus Pratylenchus; species Pratylenchus scribneri. The sequence goes on from JAQSEB010000072.1 coordinate 1,504,777, forward strand.
GTTTAATGGTTGATCATAGACCTCCAAACCTTATACCCATTTTATAGAGCTCATCAAACGCGTCGATTGATATATAGTTTGTCGAGGTTTGGTTCAAAACTAAAAGAGTTATAAGCCAAAATAGGGTTTAAACGGTTTAACACTTTAAATTTTGGCCAAATCGGCCCAAAACATATATATCAATCGACGCGTCTCGATGAGCTCTATAAAATGGTTATAAGGTTTCGGGGTCTATGATGAAGCACTAAAAAGTTATACTCAAAAAACTGATTTGTGGACAAAAAGAACCGATTTTGTGGACAAAAAGCACCAATTTTGTGGACAAAAAAAACCGCACCCAATGGAATATAGTATAACCTTAACCTCTTTTAATATCCCATACTTGAAATTGACTATGAGGACCTATAGCTCTTATTAATAGGGTAAATTTCGGAAATTTTCCTAATTTTTGGGGTTGAAAAATAATTCCCATGGGGTTTTAAAAGAGAATATATGGTAATATGCAAATGAAAGTAAAATATGAATATTTTCAGTAAATTTTGTATATCTATAGACAAAAAATTTGACAATTTTCCTTGCCATTTACGCCATCTCTTAATACTCCCGAAAATGGCATTGACATTTTAGAGGGAATAAGAAAAGCATTTTCCCGTCTTTTCAAAAAAATTGTTTATTAATGAAGGAGCAAGGAGGAGACGGCTGTCCCCAATTTTTTGAAATGTTTTAACAATATAATTGAGAGAAAACTGTTGAGAGGCTCCACTTGGAGTGGCCAATTGTTTGTGATGGATTTTGTTAAAATTTTCACAAAATTTTTGCACTCTCAAATTCGGAAATGATGAAAATTTTATAAATTGAAGTTTTAATATTGTTCAATAATAAAATTTGGTCTTAATTTTCTTCTATTTGCAATTTTTATTCCATTTTTTGAAGAAAAATCAGAATCTTTTTTGAGGTCATAAAGCGTGGCCAACATTATATACCTCATTATTCCTTGATTTTTACTATAATTATTTTTGTTATCATATAGAGTTCTGAATTTTGCTTGTAAAAATAGCATGGATAGCAATTAATTTACACATAATTATCAATTTTCATATCAAAAAATCTGAAATTTTTTTGGTCAAAAACTTGGCTTTATCAAGCTTTTTAAAGATTGATATGAAGTCTAATCCTAACTTTTATATAAAACAAACCACAAATTTAATACGTCCATCCCAATATCTTGCCATTACTAAAGGACGTAGCCTTTAAAAAGTGCCGATTTTTCGTACCGGAAATTTATGAGTAAATCTGTTATTTCCATTTTTTATAGTGAATTAAAAAATTAAAGTAAAAAATTCAGAGAAGCGTAAGTTTTTAATAATATCATAATATATTTTATTCAACAAAAGTGATTTTGCTTAAATATTTTTGTGTTTTTACAAAAAAAAATTTTGTGGCGTTGAGCAAAAAAAAATATAAAAATTAATATACCGAAAATTTTCGATAAGCTTAAATTAACCTAGAAAAATGGCTGAAGTTTACATCTGTACGAAATTTGTAACTAAAATGATCTAATTTCGATAGTTTGTAAAGCTATTGGATCAACTTATTTTAGTATTTTATTAATTAAGAAATTGTTATAAAATAATATCATAGAAAATATTGGACATTTATATGATAAATATTTTTTACCAACAAAATACTTTATTACTAATAAAACAGTTTTTGACTTCTAAAAGATCAGAAACCGGTTTTTGACCCTACAAACTTTATACCAATTTGTAGATCTCATCGAGAAGCATTGATTATATAATTGTATTGGTTTGGTCAAATTTAAAGGGTATTAAAATGTTTAAAAATCCATGGTTTTTTGGTTCAAATCACATTTAAATTTAACCCAACCATAACAAATTATATACCAATCGATGTGTCTCGATGAAATCTACAAAATGGTATAAGGTTTGTAGGGTCTAAAACCTGTTTCTGATTTATTAGAAGTCAAAAACTATTTTGTTTATAAAAAAAATTTATTGGTAAAAAAATTTTTACTCATTTATATATAATTTATTATGGCCAAAAAACATAATAATAATTTTCAGAATTCCTTTCCTAGTCTTATTTCATTTTTTGGTGAAAAAAATTGTGTATCAAATCAAATAGTTGATTTGATTTGAAAATATTACATATAAAATTATGATCAAAAAAGTGGCAAAATAGGCCAAGATTGGGTAGCTTTCTTTGGCCAATAAATATTTTGATTATCTATCATTTTGATTACAAAATGCTCTCAAACAAAAATTATATATGACAAATATGTAAAATTCAGTAATAGTCAATTTTTATTAATAAACCAATACCTTGAAATAAATATATTTTTTTCTACAAATACATATATAATTCTTATTATTTGTTTGAAAATGGATGCAACCAATAAAATACTTCAAATTCCACTCTTTATGCTTTTTATTCCACCAAGCATTCTCTTGTTCATCCAATTAAATGTGATCTACAAAAATAAATCTTTGCAGACTTCTTTCTATTGGCTTTACATAATCCGGGGCATAAATGTGAGTTTATTTGTTTTAAAAATGGGCTATTTGGTCAAATTTTTGGATTGTAATTTTATATTAATTTTTAGAGATAGGTTTAGGATCCTGCCCGATAATTCCGGAAATCTTTGAAGAGCAGAAAAAACTTATTCTATATAGTAATAGTGATTTTTCTGGATATCCACATTTTTTCAGTGAAGGACAAAGGGATGGAGGATTGAGGAAATAATTCAATAAATCTATAATAAAAAGTTTTTTACTATCAAATTCGAATTATAAATTAATATAAAATTTTAGAATTCTAATTAATTTTTTTTAAACTTTAATTGAAAAGAAATTGGAATTTTCAAAAATTTCCAAAGGTTTCAAAATTAATAAACTGGCGTTTTTCAGTAAATTAGTTCAAAGTTACTTTACTATTAGCTTGCTCTGCTGATCTATTAAAAAATATAATTTAGAATATTTCAACAAAAATTTTTATCGACATTATGATGAATAATTTAAAATTAATTGAATTAAAAATCCTTTAAAAATAATTTTTAATTTAGATAATTATTTTTGAATTTTTTCAATTGTTTGGAAAATTTCCATATTTTAACATTTTCATTGGATTCTATCAAATTCTTCCGCCAATTTTGTTGACACTCAAATATTTCGCAACCATATATTTATACTACACAGACAATTTGATGGCCATTTTCATGATTCTGAATCGATTGACTGGAATCACCTTTCCATTAAAGCATAAAATGGTTTTTCATTTATCTAAAATTATTTAAAATATTTTAAAGATTTTTCTCCAATAATTGTAAAAAATTTTTTAACAAGATTTGGAAAAATGCATTTTCTTTGGCAATTTTTATTATATTTGCCCTCCCCTTACCATTTTGTTTTTATTTATTCTCGCTTGATGCTTATTTGGATGAAAAAATTGATCCACTTGCGAATGAAACAATTCATTCAATTGAATATCACATTCGACAAAATGAACAGGTGTAAAATAATAATCAAAAAATAATTCATATATCGGTTATTCAAGTATCATGTGACCTCAATCCAAATTGATTCCTGTTAACTAATTTGGGCATTACTACAGTATAGCGGATGTAAAAGTCTGGGGTCATACTATATACCATTCAACTCCTCTCATCAGTGAGCCGAGTCCAATGGCCAAAAAAAATTTCGAAAATTTTCGACCCAAAGGGGGGACCCTTCACTTTTTCCGCTTTTATTTGTTTTTCATTGTGTAACTTTTTAATGGGTTAAGTTCGGGGCCTAATTTTGGTACCATTGGACTCAGCTCGTCGAGAGGAGTCGAATGATATATAGTATGACCCCTGGATTTTACATCCGCTATACTGTAGGGCGCCCACCAATTTGATATCAAAATTATTGATCAAAAAAACTTAGTTCTCTACCATAAGTTATGGTCAAAATCAAAATACTTTTTTGATCATATTTTCCAATTTACAATTAAATTAACTAATTTTTCTTTTAAATTTATCCCAATTATGGCTATAAAATGATGGTACTAAATTTGCTAAAATTAAAGTTAACATTGGCTTGAAAATTGATTTTAATTTGCAGAAAATTCAATTATTAAATATTAAATTATTTTTCAGATACCCGCTGTGCGTTTGGTTTCTGAGATGACTTACTCTTCCATTGCCAATATCTCAATTTGCCTAATTCTCAATTTGCTGACATTGATTGCATTTCGTTCTTACAAAAAGCGTTTATTAAACGATCAAAATAGACAAAGACAACGAAATTCGATTTCAACAGATTTTCAAGTAGAACGCAGACTCAATGTGTTCATAATTGCCACCACATTTTGTCATATGGGCTTTTTATTTCTTTCGGTATTTTATTAAAAAAATAATTTTTTGTTTGGCTAGAGCACAATTCGTGAGGATTAGTTATTTTTGAAATTTTATAAAATGAAATCAAATTTAACAAAAAAAATTCTTATTAGGCCAGACAGTGTTTTGAATATTCCTAGAGCGAATTTGGTTAAAAATAGAGATAAGTTGCTAAAAAAAAATATATATTTAAAAAATTATATGTTGAATATGCGCATTTTTTTAGATGTTTTCAATGTGGCTATTACAGAAAGATTCTAAATATGTCGGATTAATTTTCGCCCGTTCTACCGAGATTACCTTTATTATCAGTGAATTCACGGTGCCCACATTTTTGTTGAATTGGTCAAGTCCAACACTGCGCCAACATTCGTTCGCCACAATTAAATGGTTCATCCCAACATGTTTTATTCATCCACCGGCAGCAACGCAAATAAATGCTATTGGCACAACTCAAATTTTGAATGGCACTAATCCTCCTCATCCTCCTGCTGCTGCTGAATTTGGACTTGCCAGAGTGCAATAATGGCAAAAAGAAGGTAAACAAAGTTCGATCTCTGCTGATTTGGAGGTTTTTTTGGGACATTGAAACCGTCCCTGATTCCTACTATCTAAATCATTCCCAGAACCCTAAATCCCCTCATGATCTTTCTTGAGTCTCCCAGAATTCGCTTAAATCTTAAATGTGAACTACAAGCAACCTCGCCCAATTGAGCCGTCGCCACATGCGACCCATATGAGTCATCCGGTATAAGATAGGTTGATAGTGTTTTTAGCAGGGATGCCACGGGTCGCTGAAAAGTTCGGGTCGGGTATCGATCGAAAATTTGAGCAAAAAATAGCCCGCCCTGAAGAGGTCATTTTTAGTCAAAAATTTCAGTTATCGTGTAACCAACCCGCAGCAACCCTGGTTTCTATGTGTTTGGTTATCATCGCACATATTCTTAACACCAACCCTAATTACCTCTGTAACGTGCGTGTGCGTTTGTTAAAAAATGCAAATTTGTTGCATTTGTTAAAAAAGTGCAAAATTGTTGCATTTGTTAAAAAATATGCAAAATTGTTGTGATTGTTAAAAAATATGCAAATTTTGTTGTGATTGTTAAAAAACATGCAAATTTTGTTGTGTTAGTTAAAAAAAATGCAAAATTTTTTATAATATATGTTATCGCAAAAGTGGAACTCGGCAAAAAGGAGGAGATTGCCAATGAAGGAGGAGGAGTGCCATTGATGAAACGGGAAATGCCATTGAAGGAGTGAGCGTGCCATTGAATGAAGATGAGTGCCATTGGACGAAAGGAAGTGCCATTAGTGAAAGGGGAGTGCCAAGGGATTTTGACAGCTTTCTGTAGAACATCCTAGAGGGATAGCGAGCGATGGGAATGCCGTGGCGACATCCTGGCTGTGAAGGTAGGTATTGGGTGGGTGTGCCAAGGCGATATATACTGCCAGTGAAGGCGAGCATTGGAGGTAAGGCGATATTCTGGCGTTAAAGAAATGGTTCAAGAGAACATCAGAATTTGTCCTCTTGATATTCGCCTACACTTCCAGAATTTTGCCTCGGCATCCTGATTCTCTCCTCCCCTCATATTATGTTAGCCTCCTTCTACAGAAAGCTGCCAAAATCCTTTGGCACTCCCCTTTCACTAATGGCACTTCCTTTCGTCCAATGGCACTCATCTTCATTCAATGGCACGCTCACTCCTTCAATGGCATTTCCCCTTTCATCAATGGCACTCCTCCTCCTTCAATGGCAATCTCCTCCTTTTTGCCGAGTTCCACTTTTGCCATAACATATATTATAAAAAATTTTGCATTTTTTTTAACTAACACAACAAAATTTGCATGTTTTTTAACAATCACAACAAAATTTGCATATTTTTTAACAATCACAACAATTTTGCATATTTTTTAACAATCACAACAATTTTGCATATTTTTTAACAATCACAACAATTTTGCATATTTTTTAACAATCACAACAATTTTGCATATTTTTTAACAATCACAACAATTTTGCATATTTTTTAACAATCACAACAATTTTGCATATTTTTTAACAATCACAACAATTTTGCATATTTTTTAACAAACGCAACAATTTTGCACTTTTTTTAACAAATGCAACAATTTTGCATTTTTTAACAAACGCCACAGCACCCTCTGTAAGATGGTATCCCATTCAATCTCCGCAAAGATAATTAAGAAGTACCTAATTTATGCAATGCTGAAAAATTAATTTTTACATATTTTAAATAATTTTTTTATGAATTTTTCCAATTGTTTGCAAAATTTTCCTGTTTAACATTTTTAATTGGATTCTATCAAATTCTTCCGCCGATTTTGATGACACTAAAATATTTTCCAATATATTTTTATTATTGTGACAATTTGATGGCCATTTTTCATAATTCTCAATCGATTGACTGGAAACATGTTTCCATTAAAGCATAAAAAAGAAGTATTTAATACTTAATTATTAAAATGTAAGTATTTTTAATAATAATCTCTGAAGATCTCCATTTAAATTTAAAGTTGATCAAAATTGTTTTCAAACATCAATTAAAATGAAAAATGCATGCTTTTATCCATAGTTGTAATTAAATTAATCAAATTAATCATAAAATTAGAATCCTCTCTGCTGAACATATCCTTGTCCTTGCCGTTGTTGTTGTTGTTGTGCCATTCCATTTGGCATTATTCCAACAGCTGCCGCTGGGCCCATTTCGGCACCACCTGCTCCTTCATTATTGTTGGCCTCCTCTTCCAATGCCCATTCCTCCCTTAATTCACTGGTCACACTCGCAAATCTATTTAATAAATTAAATTATTAATATAATTGAATGAAAATTTAAAATTTAGGACCCATTTTTGTGAGAACTTATTTAGAATTTGGTGAATGAAAACTCAACAAAAAATTAATTTATCCGAAAAAGTGATAATCAATTTCCATTTGTGAGCCCCAAAGTTCCCTTTTGTTTATTTAAATTTTTATAAAATCTAACTTTTAAAATTTTTCGCTTCTTTGAATGTAATAAACCCGAATTAATTGATTCGAAAAAACCGCTTACAAAATTTTTAAGTAATCAAAAAATTAGAAAATCCAAATTTTAGTGGAAATTTGAATATCGTCTTCTTAAATTAGTTTTAGTTGTTCCATTGTTGAGATTTTGGCCAAAAGAAAGGCCCATTAAAATGTCCTTTTGCATAATATAATAAGAATAATATATATTAAAAAAAGTATTTTCCTCTTTTTGCGATTTTGGTGTCTATTTTTAAACTGAATTGTTCTATAAAGGATTTAAATTTTAAATTTTAGTCAAAAAGATTGACTATAAAATTATTTACAATGAATCCCATGTCCAAGGAATTTGTTCATCCTGAATTTCATCCTCCGGGCAAAGAAAACGGGACAGAAAATTCACATCTAAAATTTTCACGGAAATTCTTTTCACCTAAAATTCATTAACCAATTTCTTCTGCTGCGCCATTTTTTCGTGCACTTCCTCGATTTGTTTGTTGAACATTGCCGGTGGTGCTTTGTGGATACTGTCGATTGAAGAAAAGGGAGGCTGGATCGGTGGCAATGGCGGAAATGCGGCGCATGCTAATATGCGGTGCAATTGATGCTTGCTCACTTAAATCCGTCTAAAAAAATTGATGGTTGAAAAACGAAAATTTATTATATCAAATTAGATTTTCAAATGAATATTGACTTTAATTTTAATGAATCTAAAGATATTTTTATAGCTTTGGGGCAGCGATGAATTGATTAGAAAAAAGAATTTCGTGTGATTGTAAATTACAAAAAGTTTTGACCAAAAAAAGCTGTTTTATTGACCAAAATCTTACAATTTTCATTTTTTTGGCCATTTTATGTCCAAATGTATTTTTGATTGTTCATTTTGATATCAAAATGCTCTCTTTGTGTTAAATTTATATTATAGGCTGAAAGTTTGCAGAAATATTGGCTAAATTTGATTTGAAAATTTTGTAGACCTCAAATTTTGCTGAATTTGATTGATTCGTCGACGATGTTTGTTCAACAGTGCTTTGTGCTGCCCTTTTCCCAGGAAATGCAGAGAATGGCCGAATTGCTATAATATTACGAAATAGAGTTGCTATTATAATATATATCCAGGACTAGAGATCGGACCGAGATGACATCTCGACCGAGATTTTTCGAGATCTCGTCTTGAAAGCTATCGAGATCTCGCTCGATCACCCTTGTCGATATCTTATCCAGGACCATTATTTTGGCCATATAGTTTCAAGAATTGCCATTCGAAATAATAGCCTAATAAAAATTGGATTTTCAATTTTTTGAACACAACAATTTGTACAAAATCCGATTTTTCTTCAATAAATTCTGGTTTATTATATTAAAATTTATGTAATATTATCAAAACTGTAATTCATAGATTTTATTTAAATACCAAATTTTAGAGGACACTTTAAGCTTTCCAATTTTATATAAATATTTCGGATAAATTATTTCCTTGCTGATGAGCTATAAACAAAAATGTTAGTTTTCAGTTTTCTGGAAGCGGATTTTTCACCCCCAAACTCACCCGATGTTCTCTCAAAATTAAGCATAAAATTCTAATTCTTAAAATATTAACTTTTTCCATCGTTTTACAATAGAAAAAGAAGTGAAAAATAAAATTAACACAAAAAATAAAATCTGATCTCGAATAACCGTTAAGTATACACAAAAAGAATGGCAACACTGAAACACATTCCCTTTACCTGTGGTGGTTATATTATTTGAATTTGTTGTGCCAATTCCCATTGAAGGGTTGCCATTGGCAACAATCAAATTGTTATTATTTTGGTTGCCACTGTTTGCTGTCCCTCTATTTGCTGCCGTTGTTGCCGTCGGTGGCCGACCAATGCCTTGAGGTTGCCGGCTACTGGTCAAAGGGCCTCTTGGTGCTGGATTGGATGAAGCCGGCGGCGGCAGGCTGCTGGGAATTGGTGCCATCGATTGTGGTGGGGAAGATTGTTGCGCCATTCCTCCATGTTGTTGTTGTTGTTGTGAAGAACGATCCGTGGATTGGGAACGGCGAAAAATATCTTCAATTTTATGAAAACAATTATTGAATAGGCTATCAGAATTTTGTACTTTGACCAGTTTTTTCAGAAATTTTTAAAGCTCTTAATTAGACTCCCATCATTAACTAAAGCTCTTTCTCTAGTACATTTTGATATCAAAAATCAAAATGATTGATCATAAAATAACTGGCCTGAAAGCTGAAAATTATGGCCACAAAATAAAACCGAACCGATTGTGGCCTATTTTTCCTTTTTTTACACTGAAATCCATTAATTTTTTCTCTAAACAATTCAAACCAACATGGCTGTACAATGTTAATAAGTTTGTTAAAATTAAACTAATGGGAATAAATCATTGGAAAATTTTATTTGATTCACAAAATTCAGATGGAAAATTAAATTAAACAAATATTGATTGATTCAAAAATTAAGCAGGAATAAATTTCAAATTAATTAGAAATGCCCTAAATTAATTGCTATAAAGAGGAATTTATTCTTCTTAAATTCATCCAAAATTCAATAGGTTTTGGGCCAAATTGAACCAATTATTTTCGTATTGACTTACTCGACAATGTGCCTTTCAATTCATTCGCTTTTTGTTCCAATGATGCGCTGGTACCACCTCCCACCGCCGACGAAGATTCATTCCCACTTTTACTGAATTTGAGTGATCCTAATCGGCTTCTGGGCCTTTCATCTGCCGCTGTGGGATCGCGCTCCCGTACACGCACATTTAAATCTGAATTTTATTTAAAATATTAGATAAAATGCTTTAAAAATTGATAGAAAATTCCTATCGAAAATTGGCATTTTTGGGCCATAAGTGTGGCCATATTTTGTTTATAAATCCTTAATCGGCCTACAATAATAAAATTAATACTAATATTTCCCTATGAGACAAGTAATTTAAGCCATTAAATATGCATCCGAAAAATAATTACCGTAAATTCTCTTTTAATACACCAGTCTCTAATAATTCCCCACCCTAAACTTTGGGGGCTCATATCTCCTGACAGGATGAATTTTAAGAAAAATTTATTACTTTTCGATTTTGCTATACCCCCACCAAAAATGATGAATATCACTTCCTAGTAGTAATTTTGGGCATAGAACGCGAAGCTGGCATCCTTGTTGTCATACCTTACCATTTTGGTAAATTATTGTCGACTTTTACCAAGAAAATGTCAAGAAAATTTCATCATTTTTGCTAGAGATGTAGCAAAACCGAAAAGTACCAAAAATGCATTTTCCTAATTCCATAAAGCTCTACAAAATCCGCCATAATTTGTTCAAAAATATCCACAAATTAAAGAATTAATTAGACCCCAAATTTTCCCAATTTTTGCGGGATTGAAAAATAATTCCCCATGGGGTATTAAAAGAGAATATATAAATATTTTTTATTCAATATTTTATATTTATTTTCACATTTATTATGAAAAAACCTTCGCTGAGGTGTTGAATTTCTTCGTCGAATTTTTGTTCATCAATTGCTGCTTTTTGCCTTTCATTTTGTCTATTAAAAAATCGGCCAGCACTCCGGGCTCTACTGCTGAATGGACGAGAACCACCACCACCATCTCCAGCAGAAGAGGCCATCAAAATAATTGCGCCAAAATGAGAATATTTTTTAATGCAATTTAAAACTTTACTGCAATACAAAAATGGCAATTGTCACAATTTCAGTCAATAACAATCTCCATGGAAACGAATGACGACAAAAAGTGTATTCTAAGAAGGCTTCCTAAATCTATCCAAAGGGTCAATATCAATATTTCAGTAATCTTTCAATTTTATAATAAAATTTTCATAACATTGGAATAAACACTTTTTAAATAGTTTTTGTGACCATATTGGTCAAGGCTTAGGTTAGGAATGGATTTTAAAATTGAACAGAATAACATTTAAAAAGAGGTCTGATTTGTCTTTATTTTATTGTAAATGTTTCTAACTTTCTATGCCCAAAATTAACGTTTAATTTAACCATGAGATGGAGACAGATCAAAATGTAGAAATGTATGAATTCAAATTCGAATGCTTAAATATGAGTTTTAAGTAACTTATTTCCTTTATTTGAAACCCCTCTAGAGGACTCGGAAATTTATTAGCGCCCCACTATTTGAAGCCCTTTTTATTATCATATTTTTTAAGGTGAAAAAGGGTAAAAAAATTAATTTTTGGCTCCTTGGAAATTCTTAAAAATTTATTAGCCCCCTCCCCTATCCACACTCTATTTGAAGCCCTCCCTATAGAAGCTCCCTTCTGCTGCTGCTGTCTATGAAAATTATAAGCCACAGGGCTTCTAATAGAGGAAATATATAATTTCAATTTCATCCATAAATTCCAATAAAATATTTTTAATTTATTCTAAACGAATTTATGCAATTTATTTAAATAAAAAATAATGTAAAATAATTTACATATAATTGGCAAGAAAATTGAAATACAAATATGAAAAATGTGAATTCACCGTCAATTGTTTTTTTGTTCAATTAAAAATACACATTTTCTAATGGCCAATAAAATTGTTATTATTCATCAATGAATTGTGGGGACCAATGGAATTTTGAACAATTTTTTTATTGGGAATATTTGTGGTTGTTGTTGTCCGCCTTCCAAGCACTCCATTGCACAATAATTTTGATTCCGTCCAAAGTTGGTCCTGAAAAAATTATATAAAATTAAACAAATATTTATGAAATTTTTTATTTATTAATTGCCACAATTGTTCTATAGAATATTACAAGGTAAATAAAATAGTGGTACAAAATTTAAGCACCCGAATTTAGGGCATTAAAATATGTAATTTCTAAAATGAATAAGCATAAAAGTAAGTTTGTTACTATTTTATAGCCCCGTGGTCCTAATAGCAGTAAATATTTTTTTAACAATGGATTTGGAAGAGTTGATTAAAGAATAAAAATGATAGAAATTGAAAAAGTTTGACTAAAAAGTGGAAAAATAGACCAAGATCGGGCTATTTTCGTTTTTGACCATAACAACTTTATGGGCAATTATTTTTCTTCATTTTGATATCATTATTTTCAGCAGAAAGAGCTTAACAATGTGGTATTAAAGTTTTATTAATGGCTTGAATGGTTGCAGCCCAAAATGCGATTAAGTTAAGCTATTTATTCTTAAAAAATTTTAGTTAAATCTATTATCCTATTTACTAGGGTGGCTCACGGTCGGTTAAAAGAAAAGAAACCGAGGATTTTTGACCCAAAAACCAAAATTGAGGACCTCGGTTTAAAACCGACCATGAGCAACCCTACCATTTAGTGCTTAAATTTATAATTTATGATGAAGGACATTCAAAAACATTGAACAGATACATTCTCGTATCAATAATAATCACAAATATTAATTATTTTTTTGAATACCCACTTGAATGCGAACATCGCAAACATCGGCGCCCAGCCTCAATTCCTTGCCATTTGCGTCAAAATATTTGCCACTAATTCCCTCAAATTCTTTATCCTCTGTCAATCTGACCAAAGTGTCCAGCGCATTTTCATGTTGATAAAGATGCGATTCGGAGGCGGACAAAATTGTGCCCAAATGACTTCGGGTTGAACATGCTGCCCTTCAAAAAAAGTTTGGAAATTTATTTAAATAAATATAAAATAATAATAATAAAAATCATTGTTAATAAAAAAAAATATAAATTTAATAATAAAATTATTATTTGCCCTTTAAAATTTCATGCTCTAAAATATAATTTTCACAGCCACAAATGGGTAGAGTCTAGGAGTCGAATATTTTCATTTGAACTCCCTAAGAAATGGTTCCATATCATTTATTGGAATTTCAGCCCTAGAAGAGTCTTAAAAAATGATCACTTGGGTAAAAACTAAAAAGAGAGATAATTCTTTTAGCCAAATGATCACTAATTAATTAATAATTAATATTTAAGGAAATTCATTGGGATTTGACTTAAAATTCTGGACAATTTCCCAAAAATAAGTTCTTGGATGGATTAAACATTGGTAAAGCTCTAGAATTAGGCTTAAGACAAAGTTAATGTCCCATCTCTGGACATATTTTTTCCTTTTAATAATGCGATTTTCAAAATGAACATTTTTGATGAATTAAAGTATTTTTATGGGGATTTTAAACAAAAATTGCCATTCTTTATAGAATATTACTTTATAGGCTAATTTAGAGAAATATGCCACTAATTTTTAATTTTCTCCCTCCAATTAATCCTATCCAAACAATTACGAACAATGCGGCAGCCGGTGCCGATGTGCCCGACCGTTTCTCCACCCGTTTCTCCGCATCCACCACATTTGCCGTAACTTGGAATTGTTTTTTATGTTTGAACATGAGCCGATGAATGTAAAGTGTGGCCAAATGGTTCATCAATTTTGTGCGCGAATATTGGCCGAATTTGTCATAAACGGAACGTTCACAATTCAAATCGGTCCAATCAATTGAGCTGCTAAATGCAATTGATGGGATATTATTTTTTTGCAATGGAATAAAAATATAATCAGATAAAAATTAATTAATTTTATATTTTAATTTATTGGAAAAATTTAATTAAAATGAATACCATTATAATTTTTTTGTTTCTTTAAATAATTCCATCATATTGTTTTTTTTTAAAAATTAACTCGAATAAATGTGGAAACTTCAAATTTTCAATTTATGAAAAAATATAATAAAACTCAATAAAAAGTGGTCAATTTTTGAAAAAAAATATGGTAAGTAATATTAATTATCAGTCTGCGGATTCCACTCCTCTCCCCCAAAAAAATTACCTTATGTTACCTGTTACCCCCAAAATTGGTTAACCCTAAAATCACCTAAAATAGTTCCTTTATCGTTTTACAATCAAATATGTGAGTAATAAAAAAGAATCTCAAAAAAAATTTTAACTCTGCAGCGGATAATTAACAAGTAGTACCAATAATATTTAAAAAAAAAAATGTTTAAATAATTAGATTTAAAAATTAAACGAGGTTGGAGATCCTAATTCGAATATTAATAATAATTATGAGAATATTTTCTTTTGGAATTATTATGCCTCGAGCGTCACTCACAAATTATGCAACATTGAGCCAACTGTCAAAATTCTGGATGGACTATTCTGCTCCAAAAGAGGAAGCAGCTCATTCCAAAGAACAACATGGGCCAAATGATTGATCTAAAATAAAATTCATTTTAATTTAATTTATTAGTAATTTAACCTGCAATGTTAATTCAATTCCATCTTGGCTTTTTATTCTCCTTGGCACAACCACCGATGCGGAGGCAATGAATGTGTTCAATCGGGGAAACCTTAGCCGTATTTCTTCGGCCATTCTGGTTACCTTTCAAATTAATTATTTATTTTTAAGAATTGGCTGTAATTTATTTTAATAATTATTCCTTGATCATATTCGAAAATAAAATATAATAATATATATTAAACAAATTAGAAAAAAGCCTTGAGAAAATGAGCCTTAAAAACAATTTTTTTCTTAATTTTAAAGATGTCCGAAATAAGCAACCTAAAATCCAAAGATAAAAAATTCTTTATTTTTAAATAATTCAAAAGTCAGAAGATTTATTATCGATATTTCTAAATAATTAAATGTTCTTTCTTTGAAAACACCCTTGTTCTTGTAAAAATTAGAAAAAAAAACAACAAATAGGTAACATCCAAAATTTACCGTAAATTCTCTATTAGAAGTAGGGTTGCTCAAAGTCGGTTAACCGAACCGAAACCGAAACCGAAAACCGGGTTTTTTGGCCCAAAAACCGAAACCGAAACAGAGGTTCGAAAACCGCGAAAACCGAAAACCGAGGGTCCAAACCGACGGTTTTTCGGTTTTTATTTTTCACCGTGAGGGACAATTTTTGGTTAAAATTTTACCTTATTCGACCATTTTTAATTAAAAATTTTCCCTAACGGGCTATTTTTAAGCTTAAAATATTTTCTTTTGGATTATTTTTAGCCTTATATTTTTCCTTTTGGGTCTATTTTTGTCTGATTTTTTACTCTATGGCCATCTTTGCCTTTAATTTTATCCTCCAAGAAATTTTTGGCCTATTTTTTTATTCAAAACTATTTTCAACTGAAATTTTTTGCTTAAACGGGCATTTTTAATATAAATTATTTCATTTATGGTCCTTTCTTTTCTACTTTTTCTCCCTGCGGGGCCATTTTTATTCGAAATTCTTCTTTTTGTGAATTATTTAGGTTAAAATTTTTCTCTGTTGGGCTTTTTTGAAATATTTTCTCTTTTGGTTCTTTTTTGTTGAAGCAAACCTAGAAGAATAACTAAAAATTGAAGTAAAATATTGGTTATGTGATATTTGAATAAATTTTCTTTAATTTTTTTGCAAAATTTTATGAAAAATTAAATTTTTCAAAAATTTTTTGACCATTTTTCAAAAAACCGAAAAACCGGAAAACCGAAACCGAAAACCGAGAATTTTTCCGAAACCGAAAACTGACATTGGAAAACCGGGAAAACCGAAAACCGAAAACCTCGGTTTAAAACCGACTTTGAGCAACCCTAATTAGAAGCCAATGGGCTTTATAAATTTCAGAAACCCTCTAATGGTAGGGGGCTTTTATTAGAGGATTTACAGCAATCATTCATTTTTTATTTTGGAATTTTCCGAAAAATATGAAACATTTAAAAAAGAATTATTATTATCATAAATTCGAACATACTTCCGATAATTTGGAAAAATCTGCTGCAACAAAATCGACATTTGAACTTTGACTTGGAACCTTTGTTGTGTTGTTCACCCGTAATTTTGGACCATTTTCGGTATTCAGCAAATCCACCGTTTTTTGGCATTTTGCCGCCGACCTTCCATGAACAATTACAAAATTCTCATTCACATTTGCGGACAAATCTTGCGCCAATTGTTGGCCCAATCCATCCGTTGCACCCGTTATCAAAATCCATCGCCTATATTGATGTTGTGATTGGTTTTGGTTGTCTTTTGGCATTTTTGATTTCGGCCAAAATTTACAAATTCATTGTGGCCTTTTTGTTATTCAGCTGAAATGGCATCTATTTCAAGCCATTTATATAATGATATTTTTCAAATGGGCAGTGAAAACACAAATTTTCTAAAAAATAAAAATTAATTAATTTTATAAGAATATAAAAACAATAATTTCAAAATTTCTTCATTACTGGCTTTCATTTGGGAAATCAAAGTCGTATCGTAATTCGTTAATTATTTTTAAAAATTAATTTAATAAGATTGAATTGGAGAAAAATAATAATAATAATTTTAATTATTTTTGGTATTCAAATTTTTAGAAAATATGAAAAAAAATCACAAGAAAATTCGCTTATAATTAACATATTTCTAAAAATCGAAATCATAAAATTAATAATAGATTTCTTGAGTTATTTAATAAATAAGGGACAAAGTTGGATAAATAAAAGTGGCAAAAATTTTTTCTGAGGACATTTTCTTGTTATAAAAAAGAAATCAATATTAAAAATCTGGAAAAATGCTTTGCTAACTATAAAATAATAACATTTGCTGTTTTGTGTGTTCATTTTATTGAATTTTGTCCCCTCTATCCCCTTTTATTGGGGAAAATGTCCTCACAGTGGCCATCGAATTCAATCCACCAAAACAATTGTTTTCTCATATGAAAATAAAAGTGTGGCCCAAAAATTTATAACGACAGAAAAGAGAAAATAAAAAATTTCAATAAAATTGAGTGGAAAAATTTTTTTGCATTAAAAATAAATATATTAAAGAATTGAATACTCAAAATATTCAAAAATAATTTAGATTTTTGAATTAATTTAAAAATTAAAATTAGCTCGGAAAAAATTTAAAATAGAATATTTATTTTAAATTAATAAAATAATAAATTTATAAAACATTTAAAATTGTTATCCCTTTTACATTTATAAAAGTCAAAAATATTAAAATTAGTCAAAAATATTTGTTTTTAAAATTACAACAAAAAAATATTTGTAGACTTGAGGGAAATGATTGTCTCTTGGGACCCAAATTTAGCCCCCATTTATTTGCCTACAATTTTTTTTACTTTTTACTTGTCTTTTTTTGGGTGGTTGTGGTGGGGAACAATCCCCAAAATGGGCGAGGCGGGGAATAAAGCAGCCCAGCCGCAGAGCCCAAAATGGATGAAAAGAAGGCGGAAAATGCGGTTTGCAGTTGGCCTTCGCCCGCAGGGAGCATTATATTTTTTGGAAGGGGAAAGCCAGCCTTAAAGGCCAGCAGCAGAGGGCCAAGCTGCCAGCCAGCCAGTCGGTTTATAAAGGATTAAAAAGAAGCCGGGAAGAAGCCGGGAGGATAAGCAAGGGAAAGGCTGGAAGAAAACGGAGGAATGAATGGACCGGGGGAATGGGAGGCAAAGGAAAGGCGAGATAAGCGTCCCAAACACAGCAAAGGCAAATAGCCCCAAAGCCGCATTGTTGGACACATTTCTCGACTCTTTGGGGGAAGAGAAGAGCGCCCATTCTCGCATAAAAATGGCAGTGGGCCTGGAGGTTTTTTGTTGGCCAATATTATTTGTTTGGGGATTTTGGGATGAGGATATCCTACGGCTGCATTGGTCAGCCGTAGAAGAGAGGCGAGAAAAAGTCACAGAGGGAAGGAAGAAGGAACATATTTTGAGGGAAAAATTGATGAAGGATTGAGGCCTGAAGATGACGAGGTCGGAGGAATGATGGAAGTGATGAAAGTTTTCTTGAAGCTAACAAATTATAATTTTAATGTCTATAAAATTATTGAAAAAAATGGCAAAATCTAACCCAATCTTTGAGTTTTTTTTTTCAATAATTCATTTCATTTTATTTGTCAATATCCCAGAAAATTGAATAGCATCTAGCTAATAAATAAAAAAATTAAATTTATGTAAAAATTTCAAGGATTTATAAAGGGAACAAATATTTAGGATGAAAATTAATTTATTCATAAATTTTACTGATTAAAAATCGGAATTTTAAGGCAATTAAACGATGCTAAATTGAGCTCCGTTTTAAATACTTTTATGCCGAATTTTAGGCCATAATCCTAACTCTAGTCCTAACTCCTACTAATTTAATCCAGAATTTTATGACAATTTAGTCTTAAATGAAACCGAATTTTTTGATTCAAAAATTCGAGAGTAAAATTAAAATTTTCTCAATTATTTAGCACCAATTTAATGCCTTTAGCAAAATTATCAATAAAAAGATTAACCAGACAATGGCAAACAAATATTGCCGAAAGCAACTTCGTCATTGGTGGCAGCGGAACTCATCCTTCCTCCCCAATTCCACTCTGACCATCCAACTTCCTCCCATATCTCTGCTGGGCGCATTATATTTATTGGATGCCCAAAGGGGAAGTCGGAGGATAAGGATGGGAGCATCTGGGCTGAAGGGCACAAAAAATTCTTGGAGAGAGGAGAATTTGAGGCGGATGTCGAAAGATGCTCGGGGCCAAAAACAAGGGGAAAGGCGGCTGGCCGGAAAATCGAATGGCCCGCCGGGGGAAGTACGGGGAGGGGGAATGGACGCCGAGGAAATGTGCGGAATGGATAGATGCTTCCCTTTGGGGGAGGCTCAAATGGTTGGTTTTGGTGGTGGCCAAAAGGACATTTGTGTGTAGGACGAATTTGGGAGAGGAGAAGCAGCCTTTCCGCTTTTTGGGATGAGCAAAAAAATTCGGAGGCAAATTTGTTTGGCCAGCAGCACATTTTTGGGGTCGAAGTGAAAATGGTCCCCTCTTCCTTCTTTCATTTTGGCAAATGTTTTGTGCATGCAATGCAAACCGAACGAACATGGAATGGGCCCATCAGCACAAATGAGGCGTCGTCCAACCAAATTGAGAAGGAATATTTTTTTTGGTTGTTGAAAAAATGGCGAATAAATTTGAAAGAAGGGAATTTACCAAATGAAGAATTTTCGGCCAAAAGTGTTTGTATGGGTCGTCAATTAATTGGAAATTAGCTGAAGAGAACGCAAGAAAATGGACCACTAATTGCAAATTAGAAAATTGTAGTTCCACCATGACAATTCGTCAGTGCGACAATTCGTCAAGGATTTAATTGACGCAAAAAATATGTATATGTTACGGCCAATAGTGGAAATCGGGCATAACTAGTAATGGCCGGCCATTACTAGTTTTGGCCGGCCATTACTAGTTATGCCCGATTTCCACTATTGGCCGTAACATATATACGTATACGGGCTTTCGATGATCGGAAATCCGAATATCGCATTAATTTTACAATAAAATA
The DNA here is from genome assembly GCA_030063045.1 of Pratylenchus scribneri. Lineage (NCBI taxonomy): Eukaryota > Metazoa > Nematoda > Chromadorea > Rhabditida > Pratylenchidae > Pratylenchus > Pratylenchus scribneri. Next base: position 1,524,450 of record JAQSEB010000072.1, read on the forward strand.
ATTTCCTGAATTTTTAGATCCAAAATACCAAAGTTCAATTTTTTGTGAACTGATAAAAATTTAGAAAAATTATTTTATTGTAAATTAATGCGATATTCAGATTTAGATACCCCATCATGGAAAACCCCTAAATTTATATTTTCAGACAATTAAATCACTGTCAATTATCGTGCCACCCAAAATTGTGAAGAATTGACTAGAAATTGCCAAAATTTTATTCGATTATAGTTCTAAATTTAAATAATATATATATATATATATATATATATATATATATAAATAAATACAATAATAAAATATAAAAAAGGAATATATATCTTATAAATGAATTATGTTCCAGTCAATAATAATTTTCCAATATTCCTGTTAATGCCATTCTTTCTCATCAATTGGCATCGAACCTAATAAATGAGAGAAAAATTGAACAAAATAATGCATTAAATAAAATTATACCTTCCAATAAATGCGCACGGATATTTGTGTTGCATTTTCATAATCTTCCTTTAGCAGATCGTAAAGTTTTTTGAAATCCGTTATGCCGGTTTTCTGTTGCATTTCATGGATTTTGTCAAAGCTTTAAAAATAGACAAATAATCACAAATAAAATTATGAAAAATTTTTGGCTTATTAGTCCTTAAATCCATACACCTAAAATCCTAGAAAAATTCATAATCTCAAATTTCTAGAGATTTTGGTGCCATTGATTGTTTTTGTATAGGAATTTTTAATCCAGGGATTTTGGGTGTCCTTTTTTACAATTAAAAATATAAACGTACAAATCTTCATAGCAAATGTACGGTTTCCGTGTTTTTGTGTCCACCAAAGTGTCACCTTCAAAGTCGAATTTACTGGCAAAACGTTTTTCATCCACAATCAACAATTCGTACGGTGTTCTAAAAAAGCAGAAAATTAAGTACCAAAATCGGAAAATTTATATATTATTAAAAATTGATTTTAGTACCAATTTTTTCCCATCAATTTTACCTTTTAATTTGTCGCAATTTTTCTCCATATGCTTTCAACATTGATCGGCAAAATAGGAAACGGACTCGATGATATTTGTTGAATTTGTTGGCCAACAATTCCTCATATTTTTTTCGCCATTCCTCCAAATTTATTTGATTTTCTTGTTTGAATTTGTCCGCAAATTTTTGTCGCACCGAATTGAGGCCATCATTGCCATCATTTTTGGCATCATTTTCTTCATAATCCATCATTTCCTCCTCCTCCTCATCATTGATTTCAATTTTAATTTCCTTCTCAAAATTTGTGCTTGACCCTTCCTCCTCTTTTTCCATTTGGTCATCAAATTTGCCTGTAAATTCGTCCACAATTTTCTCACCAAATTCCACTTTTATTTCCCCTAAATTTTGCTTTTTTTCTTTGGTACTTTTTCTCTTGAATTTACACAAATTTTGTAATTTTAATGTTCCTCTGGAAAAATTTTTTAAATTTTTAAAATAATCTATTTCAGCTAATATTGGAAATTAGCAAATTCCAGAATTAGCTAGGATGCTTGAGCTAGCTAATTTTGGAAATCACAGCTTCTAGATGTCCTACAGACTCGAGAATAAGCTCATTCGATTCGGCATGGTCGATTTAGTCTACGAAATTTCAATTTCAGACTAGTATGAGCTGATTTCTTACCGCCTCCGGCACCCTTCCCCTAGCCCTAACATTAACCTTATTA